>OU342985.1:5453681-6653681 GCA_910592155.1 Ypsolopha scabrella | reverse complement strand
CAAAGTAGAGGAACTTTAGCGATAACATTAAATAAACTATAGTACTTACCCACATATGAAAAAATGCTTTGATCGGCATTAAACTTGAAAATTCTTAACCAGGTGCAAAACGTGAATTCTCTTATAGGCGGTATCTCTATATCGTACTGAAGAAACTGAAATAAATAATAGTAAAATGTAAGCCAAACCCAAAATAATCATGTGTACAACAGAAAGATAATTGGGAAGAGGCGGAGTGTGAGAACTCCGTGTTAATTTTCTTTCTAAAAATTGGCAGGGGTTGGTTTGCTTCACTCCGCTTCACTCGGCTCTCAATAATCACCAGCAACCCAATACGCTTCTGCTCTGTTCGCTCGTCGTCGCGCCTATTTTTTAACTTTAGTTACCGAGTTACCCAAATTTATCAAAGACTTTTGATACTAAAGAGAAAGCAATATTTTAGGTAAGGGTCGACCGGCCCGCACCGGCCTGCATCAAATATGGTTACCGAGCCCTGAAATTTATGAATAAGGCAATCTCGTTGCGTGCCGTGCGAGCATTGCGGCCGGTACGGGCGAGTCAACGCGTACCTTTGGTGAACATTCTATGGTTTTGGATGTCAAATGTATGTTTTGCTTGAAGGGCTGCAATATTTTTAGATATGCTGTTTTACAGGATTTTTGGTATGAATTTTTTATAAAGGGATTTGAAGTTTTCGGTAAACAAAGCTTGGGGTTAAAATTCTTTTTTTACACTTTTAACCATACTCATAAATAATGCAATAATAAAGGTTCGCGACCATTGTTATCACAAAATGTCAAAATAATGGCAAGTTAAGTATAATTTTAAGTAATTTGAAATTTTGGGACGTAACATTGACTCCTTTTTTAGGGTTCCGTACCCGGAGGATGCTAAACAGGTCCCTATTACTAAGACTCCACCGTCTGTCTGTCACAGTGGTCTACTGCTTCAGCCGTAATAGGTAGACAGTTGAAACTTTTACAGAAGACGTGTAGCTATGGCCTCTACCACGGCAAATAATAAAAATAAAAATAAATTGAAACCGGTGCGGGGTCCCCATACAATGAAATTCGAAAAAAAAAGCATTTTTAACGTTATTTGTTTTAGCTCTATATAAGTTCAAATCTGGTCACATTATTTGGACAAATTTGGTTGTACATACTCCTATGTAAAACAACAAATAATGAAATCAGGGGTTCCGTAGTCAAAGGGTTTTGAATTGTTTAACAGGCGCTACCATTTTAGTGCCTTATTTTTTGTCGCCCTAATGTTGCTTTAGTTAGCATCTGTATTGTTGATGTATGTTTTTAGGGTACCGTACCCTTATTGTGTGATGGTACGGAACCCTTTGTGTGCGAGTCCGACTCGCACTTGGCCAAGTTATTTCTTTCTTATAAGTTTCCAAATGCATATGTAACTTACAACGTAAGATTCGGTTATTTACGAGAATGTGAAAACGCGCGAAGTTGTCTATGTGCGTTATAGTTTCAGATCTGTATCTGCTAAACAAACTAATTTCCTAACTGCACGCCACAGAAACATCCCTAAGATCTCGACCATAGACTAGACAGACTGTGGTCCGTATTGTCGGATCATTGACCCCCAGTGGCCGGTCTGAAACGATTCATTATTGTAATGTCGGCAATCTGTTGCTCTACTCGCGTCATAACTCAGTCTCTCGGTAACTGACCCTATTCAGTGCGTTCGATTCGATTTGTTAAATTCGATACTCCAGGTAAAAGGTTCATTTGTGCTGTTGTAATGTTTTGTTGAAATATTGAGTTTTCATCATTGACCTCTCATAAACAACTAGACACAAAGTCTCTAAGAAAAGTTCTTCAGAAAACGTCCGAACGTGCGACGTGCATAATAACAAAAATGATTCACCCAAATTAAGACGTTAAATCGTTAACATAAGATACAATGTCAGTTGTACGCAATCGTCATTCGAATTTGTCACGCCCCATAGCGGTGACAAAATGCATCGCGGACACTTTTTGAGCGAGATTGTGAGTCTTGTTGTTTATGAGACTTCAATGGTTTCCATACTAAGCGTAAGCATAAATAAGGTCTAGGCTTTGCACAAAGGATATTAATATGTTACCGGCCAGATCCGATTTTAGGACAAACTATACGTAGTTTCGCCAAGGCCAAAGTGGTTCTGGTTCATCATCAAAATAACCGCAAAGTTATGTATTGCGGTCTAAATAATTTCTGAAAATCGGGTTTGGTCGTAATTTATAACAAACTAGGTGAAATTAAATCAACCGACCAAATTCATACTAGAGACTCGGTTAGTCATCAGGAACAAGGTTTAATGACCCTCCAGGTGAAATTCGAAAAAAAAAAATTTTTTCCCGCAGAACCTGCACTAGGAATTGTACTTAAACTAGTCCAACCAGTACGGGAGCAAAAAAAATTATTTTTCGAAATTGGCCAAAAGGATTATTGAACCTAGTTCTTGATCACCAACCGAGTCTCTAGTATGAATTTGGTCGGTTGATTAAATTTCACCCTATATATTTAAGTTGTAAAGGTTACATTCAGATTTACTCACTTTTTCCGTCTTTCAACGTTGTGAGTTCAGATAATTTTCTCAAAGCATTGCCCACTCGAATAAAATTAAATAGATAGAAGAGAATCAGGGTTGAAAAGTTAATACCAAATAAGAGTGATTTCGTTTTCTTGTTTATTGTTATTATTACACGGACTGATATCTTCTTTACGCCCAAAGAATCATCATCAGGTAGTTTGAGGAAGAACAATAAATAACGTCTTTAATGAACGTGTTCCCAATGTAGTTCATACGAATATTATTACTTGTAGTACGTATCATCGAAGAAATGGCCGCAGACCTACTTGTCGCCCGTATTGTAATGGTAATAAGAGCGAAATGTAGGTCTGCGGTCATTTCTTCGATGGTACACTAAGAGTAAGAGCAAAAAAACCGGTCAAGTGGGAATAAAGTGTATTGCTTAGCAAAAGGCGGGGTATTGGTTTTTTCCCTGAATATGATATAGTACCAAAATTAAATTTTTGTTTTTTGATATTCCATATAAATTCCTGGATTTTACACGGTTCTGTCGCCATACGGGAATTCCACAAAATATGAATAGCTCACCTATTTAATTTAATAACGTTTCCAGTGTGTCATTCCCGTTAGGTACACTTTCGAGAATTCAATTTATCTGTTTTTCTGCGGCTTCACCCGCGGATATATCGTTTTATGACTTTATTTCAAAAGAGACAGATGTCACAAAAGTGACAATCATGAGACCTAAAAATCAAATTAAAAGAAGTAGGTAGGTACTACAAATATTAATAGATTCAATAATCTACGATCATACAACGCGGTGGGTGAAAATTGGAGTATCTCTATTTGATGTTATTTCCGTAAATATATAAGCAATTCTTCGCAATTCGAACCAACCATAAATTGTAACAGGCCCCATTGTAGGTATATTTTTTCTGAAAATATAGGCTAACTCATGAAGATACAAACGGTTCTTTAACTTCCAGGTGGTATTTTTTAAAACGAAATTATTTTTTGAAAAGCAGTTGGAGAAATGGGAATGTGACGTAATAGTCATACCGTTTAGGCTCAATAGGGAGAGTTCCTTGACGTAAAGCAAGAATGAAAAAAAAATTTTTGGGCATAAAACCTGAAGATGGGATTACTGAAAATAAAAAAGCAGACGTCGGTTTTGACATTACTTTTTTTTCTTGTGTTGTTTTCTTTATACTTTCATATGACCTTAAAAAAGTCTATTCCTTTCAAAAAAATCGACAATTAGGTGCTTTATGGTATTCTGGACCATTCGTGAAGAGCTTACTTTGGGATTTTTTCTGCCGAGCGAAGTTAACTCAATGACGTTTTCAGATCAGCGAACGTCTAGAGTACATCATCTATTGTAACGTATATATGAAAGGTTTTCTTTAATATAGCTCTGAACAGAACATAAATAGTTCTCATAACATTCTTGCTGAAGTTTATGCTGTCTACGCCTAAGAAGAGAAAATTCATCGTAATCAGAAGGATTATGAAATTGTTTCCAGTTCCTATGCGCTTTATTTTTTTCATGGATCACTTTTATCAGAGCCGGAGAAAACCAAGAGGGGAAGGCATTTCGTCGATATCTCGTGTCAAGGGGGACAAATTTTCCTATAGCTGAGTTTATTATCTCGTAAAACTTTTCTACTGCTTCATCGATAGAACCTTGGTTTAGCACATGAGTCCAATCAGAACTTGAAATAAAAGCAAAAATATCAGTAACTGTTATATCTACAGAAGGATGGGCGATATCTTCGTTGACTAGAGGAAATAGACAGCGATATTTTTACCGTCGCGTTGTAAAGGTCTGTCAACTGCAAAAACTGCCTTTTAAACGGTGAGGTTAAAAAATATCGTGCCTTGTTTGTAACATGCTTCAATACAAATAAAACCGACAATAGATCATGCTTGTTAAATTTGATAAGCTTATATGTCTTATTACACAAAGTTTTAATTTAACACTATAACAAAACTATTTCTAGATTCGACGATTCCTCAAGTCATACAACCTTTAAATTTATATTAAAAGTAAGTAAGCAAATGCCAGAATTCAGTTCTGATTGATGCAAAATAAGGTTCTCTATGACAATTAATTAAAAGACGTGCACGGGATGACGTTATCGTCGGCGGAAAATTAAAAGCACGTTGTACCAGAACGAACCTCGGATCGAGGCGTTCCGTTAGCACTCGCTAACATTTTGTGGTAAGATGGTGCCACTACCTTCGGATTACTATTGATGTCTTGATATTAGCTGAGGGTGGAAGCGACATCTGCTTAATATGTGGGAAACTCTTGAGTTCGGAGGTAGATTAGGTTCATTGAAAAGAATGTTACAACAAACATAAAAGTATCAGTTGTTTAGGTTAGATGGCATTACTTCCGGGATTAGAAAATAAAACAGACCTTATTTCCTTATTTTACTCAGGAAATGAAGAAATATTATTCAAATAAATTCCATATGTTTTATTCTTAATGTTTGGAAGCAGGGAAAGAGTGAAAATTACGTGAATCGAGTAAAGATGTTGTTTCTATACTAAATTACGCGAACATTAAATTCGCGCCGAAAACGGGTATTTCATGGCTATGTATCATGCATGGAATTAAAGATTTTCGGGTGTCTACAGTTGCTAAGCGAAATGGGTCCACTAAGCGAGGAGAAGAAATGTCTTTTGAGGAGAGAGATTTGGGGGGCTTTACACAAGTAAGGAATGCAGAAGGCGGGCTATGGGGGCGCAGTAGCGGGAAATTGGGTAAACTTTGATTCAAGAAGTTTGTAACATAACTCCTGTTCCGCTTAAAATAAAAATATAAAATTAACATTGTTATAGATTTTATTTAGAAGTAGATGTTTAGAAAGCACTTTCATGAAATAGAAATAAGTATATAATTTGAATCTAGATGCTTTAACTTAGTATAGCTAATGCAATTTCATATTTACAAATATATACTGATTTCATAAATATTATGCATTTAAAACGATTTATTCCAATAAACAACGACATCTAGATATGATGACCTGAATTAATTTGTTCGCTCCAACACTAGTTTTCACGGTCGTGTCAGAGTTGATTAGTAACAAAAATTTTACAGATTTCTAATGAGTTAAGCAAAAATCGTGAATATGTTTTATATAAATAAATGAGAATGATTTTGTATTCATCTTCAAAATATTCCTTTTTACGAAAATAAGCGTTTTGTAATTATAATAACCGAGTGCAACGCCATCGTTTGTCAAAAAGCTGAGTTTTGTTTTAAACAGAGACTGACAAATATCTAGTTAATTATACAATATTGTGGAATGTACTTTATACATGTAAACTAGGGAGATTTTATGCGTCTTTCAAGATATACTTTTTACGGAAAGGAAGCGTATTATGATAATTGATGATGGATGTGATGCCATCTTTTGTCAACTAGCAGAGTTTTAAATTTTATAATGACAGTAGCAGAGTAGTGAAAAATTTAGTGGTTTTCACTGTGTTATATATACTGCGATTATTCATTAGCTAGTGCTTGGTTAGATATTATAGTTAGTGAGGTAGATTCTAGACGACAAAAGGAATAATCAAACATAAGTAATCAAGCAATTTAATCTTTATTTCAAAAATAAAAATAAAACACTAGTGTCCTCTGGTGAGAAGTAGGAGCGTAAGCTCGAATAGCACTGATGTAATCTGCATAAATTGAAGTAACATTTAAAGAATTTTTAAACAATTTAAACTTTTACGTTGATAGAAGAGGAAAAACGTTGACAAATATATTGCGCTTGATTGGTAAGCATCAAATGAAGGAGTTACACCTTAAATTGATGTATTACAAGCATATAAATAATCGGAAAAATTTAAGAGGTACGATCAATTCAAATCAATCGGAGTGGAATCAGTGACATTTTGATTTCAGGCTGAGGTATCAAAACAGTTGTTTGGTTATACAAATTTTTTAGACAAAATAAGAGGTGCAGATCAATTGCCATTAGCTAGGAAGACTTCTTTAGTATTTGCACTTAATCTGGGAAAGTATGGGGTTCAAAGAATAAGAAAGAAGGAAATTACGCAGTTAGAAAAAAACACCTACGTCACGCAGGACAAGAGAGTATAAAAGGGAGGCAGATTGAAGGATTCGGGAAGTGCAATTTCAACTGTAGCCGCCGAAGGCTCTGCCGGATCGGAGACTTAAAAAGTCTACAGCTCAGTACCTACTTACGAGCCTAAGTAGCAATTTGTTAAGTAAGTAAAGAATTTCATACCTAACCTAAAAACTGGTGGTCTGTGTTTGTGTGGTTCCAGTATATTTGGGACCAGGCCTGAGCTTTCAGAGCCGGTCTCAAATCTTCACCAGGAGGACGACCTTATTTGAAATGTAAGTGTAGGGTTTTCTACCAGAATAGCAAAAGGAATTCTATGATTGACTTGAAATTTCCTCGTCTCCATGGTAAATTCTTCCTAAAGCCTTCAGTTTTCCAGCGTAATCAAGTAGAAATCATTAAAACTTCCACAAACTCTCTGTTAAGTGATTGACTTAAGTTTCCTCATCTCCATGGTAAAACTCTTCCTAAAGACTTCAGTTCTAGTTTAGCCATGTTGCAATCATTATTACCTACTTACATAAATTCTAACTGTTAATTAGGAATCCCTTTAGCTGTTCTAATTAAAGTTTTATTTTAAGGTTCTAGTTTACCTTTATAAATAAAACTTTTATAAGTACATCATTTTGTTCGAGCGGAAGCCATCTAAAGCAGCAGTAAGGCCCCACAAAAATAAATAAGTGTTAATTTTGTGACTAATAAAGGGACTTTTGGACTGTCAGTGAAAGGTGAAATATTTAAACAAATAGAAAATATTATTCTAGGGGCTTTACTTAAAATGGTACGTACTTACTTTTGCTATAGAACTATTTTGGAGAGCCAACATTAATATCTATATCAGAATTTAAACCTTAAAGTTATAAAGGTTACCTATACCTACTTACCTATTTAATTACTTTTGAATTAATTCCAGAATAGTTTCAACTAGACAATTGTGATGGTTGTAGGGAAATATAAATACCTAATTCTCTATGAATTCTATTTAATTTTACCTATTGAAACTTTCTCCAACCATAACATTGTCTGCAGCTTTACTTCTTAGATATAAATTAGATAGTATAATAATTACTTGTGTTATTGAAATTGTTTACCATATTATGTTAATAGTTCCAACTCTATTTTCAATCCATGATATTTACAGTGGGGTTTTATAAAATATTTAACATTATTAGTAAGTAATTAAATCAATGCATAATAAACAATTGTTTGTCAAATCATAATAGCATTCATCTCACTATATAGTAGAGTGAGAACCTGTTCCATCTTATTCGGTCTAGTAGCTTGGTATTTAATAATAATAGGTCCCTAGCTATTTTGGGTGAATTTGTCTAGAAGGAGATAAATTGTATCATCAATTGAATTCTTATTTAGGAATTTAGAATAATAAGTAGATAAATTATCAGACAAGTGTAGGTAAGTCATAACAAACAAGTAAATTTTCCAATATTTTCCTAAACCATTCTAAATAAATCAGGTCATTTATTTAAGGGATCGCTACTTCGTCTATAGTTTTCTAACATTATATGCAAATGTCTACTACTTTTCAGTTTACTGGATTATGTGTAATTGTGGTTATGTATCACAGTTCGAAAGGGGATCCAAAGTTTTCAGTGATTGAATTTTAATAATTTATAAAAAAAAAATTTAAAAGGATTGATAAAGAGTATAAACAGATATTTTATTTCAAACTCATCTATGAAGTATTTGGATAAATTTTAATGAAAACCAACACTAATCATCTTGTTTTATTTAGATACCTACCTATTCTGTTGATTTTAATTTCTCGAGTATGAAGGATGATTACATTCAATTTTCATGCTTGGGACATAATCAAATTTATACCTAGGTACTTATTTACCCATATATGTGAATAATTATAAGTTTATTTATTTTTATTTATTTATTTATTTTATAAGAAACAAAACGTCTTAAACTTAAGATGATAAACTTAAATATTAAACAAAAGGACTACATGTTTCATAAATGGTACAACAAAAGGATATTTTAGTGATTTGACCGCTAGGCTTCAGGAGTTTACAAAAATAAATGCATACTCAACACACTGACATGAAAAGAAAAATGACTGAAATTTAGAAAAAACAATGATGTTTAGAATAACAAATAACTTAGATACATGAAGGTGTTGACTAAGGTAATTATTATTATTATTTATAATAGCAGGTCCTTACAGATAATAAACAGTGAAGACAAAAATTCTAACAAAAACACACCTATAGAAGGAATTCAAACACGTTCTTATTTTTATTTATATTAAGAGCTAACATTGGTTCGTAGCACTACTAAAACCTGTTTTTGGAAACAAAGAGATGACATTTCTATGGTAGGTATGCATTAGAAAAGAATTTCACGGAGCAGATTTTTAAATTGATACAAACTGGATGAAAACATGTCTGTGGATTCTAGTTTATCATTATAAAGTTTAGAAACTCGTCTTAAATACGTGTTGCTAGCGTAGTTGGTTCGACATAAAGAATTAAACAATAGGTAACGAGAACGTGAAGAGGGTCTGCGCAAATAGAAAAATACTTTTTCTAGTAAAGTAGGTGAGTCAATTTTCCCGTTGATAATTTTAAACAAAAACAAAGCATCCAAATATTGACGGCGCTTAGCAAGAGAAGGTATTTGATGACGGGTAGCTGATTCAGCATAATCCTCAAAGTAGTTACCAGTTCGATAGTCTAAGGATTTTAAAAACTTATTTTGTATTTTTTCTATACGATCGATGTGGACAACGTATTGAGGATTCCACACAATACAACAGTGTTCTAAGAGACTGCGGACAAATGCAAAATAGAGTATTTTATAGGTATCTGACCGTTTAAAGGGCTTACCCAGACGCAAAATCAATCCCAATTTTTTATATGCCTTATTTATTATTTTATCAATATGAAGATTAAAATGAAGTTTACTATCTAAAGTTACACCTAGGTCTCTAATCTCACTTACCCGCTGCAAAATATTACCCGATAAATTATAATTAAAGTTAAGTGGATTAAGCTTTCTACTAAAAGAAATGGTGTAGCATTTATTAAAATTTAGAATAAGTTGATTTTGATTACAATAGTCAACAAAATTACTAAGATCATTTTGAAGGTTTTCACTATCTTTAATACAGCGAATTACACTGTAAATTTTAGTATCATCTGCGTACAGCAGATGGTTATTAGCACTGAAAACTTTGTCTGAAATATCATTAACATAGATAGTGAAAAGGCAAGGGCCCAAATGTGAACCTTGTGGAACACCAGAAGGCACGCGTAAAAATGTTGATGTATACCCCTTAAGAGCAACAGCCTGGCTGCGGTTACTGATATAGGATTTAATCCACCTAAGAAGATCGCCGTGTATACCGAACTCATACAATTTACAAATTAATAGTTTATGAGAAATTTTATCAAATGCTTTAGAGAAATCGGTATACACGGCATCCACCTGATATCCATCATCCATACCATTCAAAATGAAATCAGTAAAGGTAACAAGGTTTGTGTCAACACTCCTACCTTTGATAAAACCATGTTGTTTACCTGATATATGTTGCTTGACCATTTGATTTAACTCAAGCGTAACAATTTTTTCGAAAACTTTACCAATCAAAGATAGCTTTGAAATAGGTCTATAATTAGGAACTTCATTTGCGTCGCCACCCTTAAAGATTGGTGTTATATATGCTTGTTTCCAGACATCTGGAAAACATCCCTCTTTTAGAGACTTGTTAAAAATTAAAGCAAGGGGTTTAGCCATTTCTTTTGCGCATTTAGAAATAATGAGTGGATGAATGCCATCAGGACCAGCACTTTTTGTTGTATCAAGTTTTTGAAGATGTTTAAGAACTATTGTTTCATTCATGTTAATGGAAGTAACATCAACAGATGAAGATGATGCACAGCCAGGAATATTCGGTAACGTACCGTCGCTTGTAATAAAAACTGAACCAAAATATTCATTAAATAATTCACAAATGGATTCTCCATTATTACTAATTTTACCGTTATATGACATAATATCCGGGATCCCATTAGATGATGATTTTGACTTAATGAAATTCCAAAAATATTTTGGTGATTTACTTATATTATTTTCGGCATAACTAATATACAAGTCATAGCATTCTTTTTCCATTTTACTTTGTCGAGCTCTTAAACATTTGAATTCTAAATAGTCAAGAGGATTGCTATAAGATTTCCACCTTTTATGAATTTTTCTTTTTTCTTTAGTTAACTTAATGAGTGCAATGGAAAACCAGGGTGGATAGCGATGGCATGAATAAATTTTACGCCTAGGCACATGCTCTTTAATAAGATCATTTAAAATTGAATAAAAAACAGAGACAGATTCATCAGTGGACAGATTTTCTAATGAACTCCAATCAAATGAACTCAAACCGGCAGAAATACCGGCGAAATTTGCTTTATTGAAAATATAATTGTTAGTACATTTCGGCTTTAGAAGTTTCTGCAAAGATTGTCCGAGATGAAGGTCTATATCAAGAGATACGTGGTTCAAGTCTTCACCGGTAAGGGGCAACTCGCATGGTGAGACTGTGCAATTACTGTTTGAAAATATTAAATCAAGGATCCGAGCATTTATATTTAAACACCAGTTATATTGTTTAAAATCCGAAAATGACATAAAGTTAGAAATTACAGTTGCAATTTTATCATTATTGGTTGACAAAGATAAGTGTTTTGAACCGTCACATTGTGTATTCCATGACGCATAGGTTGAATTATAATCGCCTGCCAGGAAAAATAAATCGTCGGGATGACTCGATATATTTTTGCAAGCGTTATCAAAAAATCGTGACAAACATTCGAGGTGCATTGTTTCATTTTTACTTGTTTTGTGGGGTAAATACACACAAGCAATATGCAAATATTTACGTCGATTCAATGAGTCGGTACGGTGACATATTGGGATACTCACCCATAACTCCTCGAGAGGTGGGTGTGCACACCAATTTACCCGACGGATGCAGCCCAACTCTCGGCGTACAGCCACGAGCACGCCGCCACCTCGGCGGTCAGACTCCTCTACCTCTGTACGGTCACAGCGGTAAACATCGTAACGATCATCAAAATATTCCCTACTACTAAACTCGTTATTCAACCAAGATTCTGTTAAAATAACTACGTCATATTCGTTTTTTACCACGTTAGAAAGAAAAACATCTGATTTAGTGCGCAACCCTCTTACGTTCTGATAGTAAATATTAAGTTTACTCTGTGGAGCCATCATCGCTAACTAAAATCAAAAACGTACATAAAAAAAATTAGTGATGAAATTTGAAAAGTCGACCAATGCACGCTCACAACACATAAAATATGAAAAATACCGTAGAATTTATAGCAATCTGTTTCATCCTCAATACACGATAAATATGAGCAATTCATTAATAGAATAACACAAAATTTATAATTTATAAGACGATTTAATATACCTATAGGTATATAAAAGAAGCATAACTTTATATTAAAACGGTTTCTAGCACGAGTACATCCCTTTATGTTTAAGTGAGCGCAATAAATTAAATGCAGTAATTTACAATAAGATTGCATACACATACATGCATAGATATACATATTCACACTGGTACAAAAATACTGCAACTTATAACGTGAAGAATAAATGAAATTTATGTTCAAGGTTCTTATAGTGTTACCATAATAATGCACAACATACACAAAACAAATAGATAAGAAAAGTCATTTTATTTTATCGAAATCTGAAGCGTTGGCAATTTTAAAGGATTTTGAATTTGGATTCTTTCTAAGGAAAATCTTACAGTCACGAACCCATAAAAACTCCAGGTTCCTTTCAGCTTTAACTTCCCTGGCACGTTTAAGTAATATCTTATTTGTACGCGTTAAGTGATCATTTACAAAGATGTCCACGGGAGGTCCAGCAATCTCTAAGTCCGAGGTTCGTAGACCGCGACGCGCGCGCACTGCAGCGAGGACCTCATCCTTCCTTCTCTTCTGCAGAAAACGCATGATGATGGCGGGAGGACGGGAGTGCGATGCTGCATCGCCGGCTACATTCCCCGAATCAAAACGCCTGACACGATGTATGGTGTCAATTTCGGAAAGTGAAATATCTACGCCTACCTTGCGACACAATGTTAGGGCAAGGTTATTTAAATTTTCGCCTTTCTGTATGGGAATTCCCGATATTTCCACGTTGTTTAAGCGCAGGAATTGGTCACGTATGTCGTTTTCTTGAAGGAGTTGGCTAATTTTTTCATTCGCTTCCACTAACTTAGTTTCAGTAATGTTTATACGATTTTCCATGGTGTCAATCCTTTCGGTCAACTTGGAGAGCTTATCGTTGACTTTATCAATTTTTCTAGATGTTACATCAAAATCAGCACGAAACCTCTTTAGTTCATCCATGATGCACTCAAATTTTCCTTTTTCTCGACAGTTTAAGCAGCACCAATCCAGTTTCTCATCCGAACGCATGGCTTTGAAAGCAGCTTCACTCACACCACCACATTTAGAGTGGTAATCATTTCCGCATAATTTACACGCCAATGGATCTGCCACGGCCCTATTGCACTTATCACATGAGGACATTGTTTTATTAATTTATCGCAGATACAAGCTCCGTAGAAAGGTCTAGCTGTCCCCGTGTTATGTTATGTCTATTTCAACAACAGGGAGCCTCTCAGATGCCGAGTGTAGATAGGTATTGACGCTCACAGTCGAAACTCGCTGATCTTTGATAGGCGACTCGAACCGGTATCCGTCGTCATACAAGCGCTCCGCAAGCGATTCTCACCCGTCGTCCGCACACCTAAGAGTAGAAGTTGCTTGACATAGAACAACCGGCTAATGAGTGACGTGTAGAATTCGATATGAGTAATTGCTTAGATAATTTAGATAATATGTATCAATCACTGATTTAACACCACTGCACATATGTAAATATGATTGAATAACTGTACACTTCCACTGTATCGTAATTTTTTTCGAAAGACAGCCGTAATACGCCAGTAATTTTATTAAATGACAGAGAGTAAACAAATACGTGTTCTAGCTTTGAAGCCGAGGGCAAAGACTGTTGACTCAAAGTGATTGATAATCTTATGAGTGTTTTATTCGGGAAGAGACAGAAATAATGATATAATTTCTGATAACATCATTAGTAGTTACCGTTTGGGATTTATTCTAAACGAGCCTTAAATGGATTTACTGACATTCTAATAAGTTCTCTAGGAAATAGAATTTATTCTGAATGATACCAGACTAATTTATCAGAAATGATTAATATTAATGATCAACCCTGATTTACTAAACTCATAATGATTGTGAAGTTGGAGTGCCTATAACATTTCTGCCAAAATTCAGACAACCTTGTCTGTAATGTTCTTATTCGAAGGAACAATTGAATAATCTGCAATGTTATGATCTACCATGGAGGTAATTGATTATTATTGGATAATCGTCCGAATTCAGCTTATGCTGAGGAATTTCATAACATTATATTTACTACCTATCTGCCTATCCATACAATGTGATAAGTGATTATTCACCTACTTATTGGATTTATCCAAGTATAGCTTAATGCTGTTACACCAATTCAACACTATTACCTATCTTTCAAATAGATGAATACTAAATGAACATATTTAATTTCAGTTTCTTACTGATGCAATACTTTACAGAATTATCACCTGCACTATCTATCTTTAGTGATAGTTACAATTTGTTGGGCTTCCCAAATCCAGCTAAATGCTGTTGTAACATACTATAACTACAAGTGTTTAATCTACCCACTGGGTAGATTAGTTTAACTCTAACTAATATCACCTTTACTTTCAGGAGGTATGGTATCGGTTTTTGAATGAGGTAATAATGGTAATGTTTTGGAGTACTTTATAGTATCTTCTAAACAAAACATATATACCTATAATGTCCATTCAGGGATAAAGTCTGTGAATAATTTCGCTGGCAAAACCTGATGGAACAAACTTTCTTCAGTTTCTCTATTAAACATCTGTTAATTTAATTGTGTACATATTTCATGTTACGATAATAAAATCCTTTACTATTAGTAATTGTCTATTATTTCCTTCTTTTATATTTAATTTATGGAATTGAATTGTTGATATTTTTTCTTGTGTTTTATTGATGATTAAATCTGTATATCATTACTAATATTAAATATTTGGTTTCTTTTACAGCACTTTCCTTATAGAACCTGACGGCACTTAGTAGGATCTAACACTAGACTTGATAAGGCCTCATGTTTAAAGAAGCTTTAGAAAATCTGAAGTAAGAGTTTTACAAGTTCCGTCATAATTCGCTGTCTTTCCGTCATAATGGCGCTGTTATTGTTAAATTGCCAGAGCCCGCTAGAATTTAGTATTGGGGGAAAAGAGGGCGACACTCGCATCTTGCAATAAACTCATGAACTTTGGTATAGTACAGATTAGGTGAATTGGTTTTAAGGCTATGTCAAAAGTGCCACTTGTTTCAGCTAGGTGGCGTATTTAGCAAAGCAGTAAAGGATACAGATCCCATTTTCGTATTTTAATTCAAAATCAAGTTAAACCTGCTCAAATGAATTTTAGATATTTTCATTATCTTAATAATTGGTGGTAAGGAAAATTAGAATCACGAAAAATACTATTTCAAGCTAAAAAGGAAAACATTATGATTGCTGTAGTCCGGATGTCGGCGTTGAGATTTCATGACCATATAAGGTAATACGGAAATACTTGGAGAGAATGCGTGGGTCGTGGATACGGGGAGTGACAAGAAGGGAGCGGGGCACGGGGGAAGCGGCGTGGCGGGGCGCCGGGAGTGAGTCGATAAAAGTGGTTGTAGGGCGGGAACGGCTCTCAGTCTTTGGAGGTCAGTCTTCGGAGTTCAGTCTTCGAGGTCCGTCAAGCGAGGTACAAGTGCAGTTATTAGTCGCGAATTTATTTTCATGGGTTTTAATTTTATCAGGGCGTTTGTTTTATAGTCATATCTATTTGCTCGGGGTTATTTTCTTCAAAGTTCTGTCGGAATTATTTAGAGTGTGGAATACTTTTCGAGAAAGTGCAGTTTAAATTTAGAGATCCGCGAGTGTTTGTTCGAGGCGTTTTCCGTAAAAGGACGAAGATGTAGATCGGTTATAGGGTATTCCTTTTGAGGCTTGAAACAATTCAAATGATTTCCTAAGAATTCTGGGGTCTGCTTTATATTTTAAATAATATAAGGTAAAGCTGGATGTTGCGGCTGTGAAAGGCTTTGAGCTCTAGGGCTCGGCTGGCCGGGGGAAGGATGGAAAAGGCCTCATTAAGAATCGCGGTTAATTGTGTTATATCGTTCAGACCAGTTCCAGGGACGTGGATATCAGGCCTGGGCGTGGGGTTTTGTAGTTTACTGGGGTTTTGTAATAGTGAGGGGTTATTAGCGCGGGAACTACTCGGTATTTCGAGCGTGGCAAAGGTGGGTGTCTCTGGGTTTAGTTTAGGGGTATCTTCAGTAGGCTTGACGGCTAATAGGTAGGGAAAATATGTGATGCTAAACAAAGAGGAGTCTCTTTGGGGATTTGATACGAGGGTAACCTAACGGAGTCGACAACTCGTATCTTATCCTTCAACCTGTCCGGAGGGGCAGTCGTTTTGAGATGACGCTGCAGCGGTTTAGTTATACCGTATAATATCTCCCATTTCTGACGTTACCATGTGATGTTGCCTGGGCGATCACGAGAGAAGTGTGAACCGGACATTGCCCCTCCAGGTTATCATCCGTGGCGCAGTCTTGGTCTTTATGTATATATTAATATATTTATCACACAACCATATAGGGAACTTCCGGTCAGTTGGGTGAGGCCCTTACCTTGAATCACCCGCTGACTGGCACGGAGAGTTTATAGGCAGTAGGTACACGTAGAGGAGAAAACTCGCCTCGCTTCTTTATTTTAGATTAGTTGAGGGATGTGATTTCCGCTGTGACTCTTTGGGAATCACCGCACAAACACAATTAAATGTAAATGTGAGATTTTATCTCTAGTTTTGGGTTTTACACATTTGGCAGACTAGGAATTCTCATTCTAGGTACAAATGATAGGCAGGTAAAGTTTGGATAGTCAATTAAGTCAAGATATTTGTTAGGATGCATTACACAATCACACAATTAAAAGTAAATGTGAGATTTTATCTCTAGTTTTGTTTTACACCAAAATAGGCTGAGAATTCTCTTGGCTATTCCCGGGTAGCCAGATCAGTCAAGGAACTTGCGGGAATGCTAGGAAGTTACAAGGAATCTTAGGACGTTAGAATTTCACGTAGGGTCGCAAGAAGGGACAATAAATTGATTAGAACACAGTCAGGTATTATAGAAAAATGTAGGACGTTAGAATTGTGCTCGGATAAAATAGGGTTCTGAAGGTTGTAGGCTCCTGGTAGTGTATGTTTTAGTCAATTATGTTTTGGTGTTACACGTAGGCACGTTCAGGTTAGGATCCGTAGGTTTTGAAGGTTTTTAAGGGGGTAATTCTTGTAGAACCACGGATTGGTGAAATTTAGGTCAAATAGGTAGGCGGATATCAGCTAGGTTCCAGATTTTAGTTTGAAAAGAATAGGCGAATTTCAAAAGTTAATAATGGCAGAATTTGTTTAGATCAATCTTGTAACGACGTGTCGAAAGCATTCAGTGGAAAGCCTCCCTGATTGTCTGGTCGAGAAAGCCCTTTAAATGACTGAAAGTTATTTTGTTGTGAAGTGAAGATAAGTAATGTTTTGCTCTCAATTCTGCTATCACATGGATTAAACTTGTGATCATCGTTCTCTGATTAGATAGAGAAAGTTCGACCTCAAGCTCAGAAACACTCCTGCTTAGATGAGTGTCTAGGTTTTCAAGATACCCTTTTATTGAGATAAATAAACTGCTTTGGTGTGAGAACCATCAGTTCAGAGTTTGGAGCAAAGTCCAGTTCTAAGTCTTAATTACAGTAAATAATTCTGGAATCATAATTTCCTTATAAAAAAGGAAGATTTCAATATAAATGAATTTACCAAAGTAAGTAGCTTGGTTTCCATAGAAAAGGAATGATTTCTATTTGTGAATAATATTGCCTGAAAAATAAAGGTAATGAGTAGATGCATTTGTTCATACTAAGGGAAAATCCCACCCTTTTAGCCAAGCAATGCCGTGCTAATAAGAATCTTCTGTATACCAAACGGAACAGAAATCTTAGTTCGTCAAGTGTGAATAGATATATCTCTCCTTGAATTAATATTCTCAAGTACAATGTGGCCGAGAGATAGCCTTAAATACTGCTGAAACTATTCTGGATCTAACAAGGAAACCAGCTAGCTGAAATTATATCTATCTGAGTGAGACATCTTTCATATAATTATAGCTTTGATTCTGAGACATCAGAACGGCTACTTACTAACTGGAATTCAGAAGAATTGAAATTAGTCAGACTAGTAGAACCGAATTAGTTATCTGTATGATTGAATTAATCCAGTATTGACTGCTAATAAATTTCTGTTAGAATAAACTACCTTAGAGCTGTTCTCATGTAGAATTCAGTAGGTACAGAGATTAGACATGTGATAAGGAGAATTATGCAGCTTTTACTGAAGTAATTAATATTCCACAGTAAGGTCACGATATTTAATTACGAGTAGGTACTCCTTGAGGTTTCTTAGTGATTCTTCCTCCAAGGTGTGTAGACAGGGAATCACTGTTCTTAGGTTTTCTTACAATAAATAATGTACTATTTAAAGATTACTGAAAGATTTTATAATGAGACTATAGTAGTGTTTGGTAGAAATTAAAGACTTGCCAACATGAACGATTTACTATTACAAAGTAACAAATCTTATAAATGTTCAGTATAATAATACTGCCTTATCAAATTACAATATCTAAGTACTTAGTGCCCTGTAGCACGGTACAAATATTGTATCATCAAACTAAATGCAAAATTAAAGTCTATAATAATATAAAGTATTAAATCACAATTTCAAATAAAACTATATAAAACCTTTGTTAAATAATTAAATCACATTTTCAAATAAAACTAAATAAAACCTTTGTTCAAAAAAATTCACGGGTTATTCCCCATCCGAAAGGTAAGGGCTTTTATGTTCGACTTATACTCTTATTATCTAGGAGTATAATCTTCTCATCTATTACTTTACTTAAGCAGAACCATAGAAGCTTTTGCCTTTACCGAACCCAAATTGACCGGTAGGGGCTATTAAACAAAAAACATAAAATTGCGGTATCTTCTAGATGAATTATATTTAGTTTCAGTTACTCCTCTCACTCTCTTACATAAGCCTAGTCAATAGGTGATATTCTCTTGGATAGTTTCAATTCAGTATTGACATCATATAATAACTTAGCTAGGCGCAGATGTTATTCTATTTACTAGGGTCAGAGGAACTATTTACTTCTCGGATACTTTAGGTAATTTAACTAGACTTATTAGGAAATGTTGAGTTCGGATTCATTCTTATTATCACTAAAAGAACTAGGGTTACTTAAATACGGTTCACAGCGAGGGGTCCTATCACAGCTGCTAGACGATCATTTGGCCTAATACTGGACTAACACCCTCCAAACCTTGTTTGTATTTATAACTAGTTCAAGCTACATGTGGGAAGGTAGAGTGGGCAGGCAGTGAGACGGAAAGTGTAGTTAGCAGAAAAGTTGGTAGGTAGGTGAGGTTAGCGATTTAGGGTTTTAGATGTGGGGGGGATAGTTTCAACGTCCCCTAAATTCCATACATTTTACTTCCCTGTTGAAACGTGACTGTAAAAATATCGTTACGTGCCACTATCGTGCAAAATTTTAAAAGTGCCCAATGGCTTTTACTACATCAATGTCTACTCTATACCTTAGTCGGGCAAGCGATGCAAAATAGTTTATAACTGTCAGATGCTGAGAAATTAACTCTGGAGATAGTTGACGCGGGCATGGACTATTTCATCTGGTATTATCAGGTTAGGGAGAAGTGTCCCTCTTCCGAATTGTGTGTTGCGCGTACAGTACTGACAGGTATGGAGGATTCATTAAAAAAGGGTTTTTGTAAAAAAAAATCTTGTCAGGGTACCACTTTATTTTCTAACATTCTCTTAATCGAGAAAACTATTAATAAATTTAATTATTAAAGTGCACAAACTAGAAAAGATAAATTAGAAACAAATGTAAAAACAAGAACTTCAAAAAATTCCTCGGTCCAGAATTCGAACCTGCGACCTCTTATTATCAAGACAAGCGCGATACCAATTACGCCACTGAGGTACTTACCTATACCGTTGAATTTTTCCGGAAGCCTGAGTGAAAATGACGTATGCTCCCTCCGATGTCGACAAGTAAATAAACAAGCGGGATATTTTTGATAATTCCCGGATATCCTGTCTCGTTAGGGGGAAGAGGGCGTTTCCACAAGCTAGAACAATTAATTGACGGTGAGAAAAGCACAATCTAAAGGATTTCTCGTTCTCAACTGATCAGAACTAAGTTAAGAACCGCAATGGTATGACATACCGTTGTCGTATTGCGGACTAGAAACTAAAGACATTTACATACTGACCGATTTACAGCTAGGAAGTAGGAATGGTATAATCCATAGTCTATGTAGCCCAGGGACGTACCAGGGCTTTTGGGCGGGCAAACAAAAGTTCGCCTGTTCGATTCCTATTAGAAATTAGATGGTCTCATGCAATTGTCTTGTACTATCCTGGATCATCTTTCTTATGGTTGACTTCTTCTTATATGTTCTTCTGTACGATGATAATCGAAAATATTTTTGCAAAATAGCCACAGATACATATAAAGATATCTATGAAAGTATTGCTCTAGAGGAGAAGGATTTCAGACACCCTCGTGGCTAGCACGCCCCGAAGATACAGCCTCAATATATCCTACTTGCGCTGTCACGCATACCGCATTTGTCAGAGTGTGAGGGAGCAAGTAACATAAGATAATATAAGCATTTATATCATGGCAAGATGCTGTATCGACGGTGCTAGACCCCTGGGTACCTAGAATGGTAGACCATAACGCGCTTCGACAGCTCGATACACCGCTATCTGTCCCTCTTTAGGTAGATCAACAGAGTGAGTTAGAGCACTGTATCAAGCACTGTCGAGCTCGATATGTTCCTTCATGATAGGTGCTGGACCACCCCTAGATACGTGCCTGATATCGCCTCCGAGGACTCTACAACACGGCCTAGGCATCGTAAATAAGCAAGCGCTGGAATGCGGCAGCGGAAGGATTCGTTACCAGGCCGACGCACTCACACCACAGGAAATGTGATATAACCAGCCCTTTCTTTCAAGTGACGTCACTATACCAGTAACTTTATAGAGACCTAGGGTAGGGATACCAGACGACATAATTTTCCAAACATGTGCAGAATTTTGCCCCCAACAAAAAAATATCTAAAATATTGTCTGGTTCTTTTAATATATTTTTTTAAAGTTTACTTTAGAAAAAAAGCTCAAATTCAAAATATCTCAGAAAAGGTTCACTTTTGCTTAAGGCATTAAATAGTCAAATTGACTGCAATTGTTCTCTTCTACAACCTCTTCAAAGGATTGCATCTAATTACCAATCAACCTGTATAGATAGATAGATTCATTTTGACGTATGGCCGTTTAACACAAATCCATCGCTGCAACCGTTGCACAACTCATCGCTGCAGCGATGCAAACCTGTTAAACACGACAATTCTATTTCGCTAATAACAACCTTTTAGCTGGCAGGGGGATACTTGACTCTAACAAAAATTTTCACTTTAAAACTGAATAATTCGCAAACGGAATATTTTTACCGGCGTATCTAGGACACCCCACATCATGAGATGAGCAAGCAAAAAAATACAATCGCACTAAAAATAAAAATAAATTATTTTTCGGATTTTATTTTACCACTTTGTCGGCGTAAATGATTTGTATACTTATGCCAAATTACAGCTTTCTAGTACTAAGAGTCTTTGAGCTAAGTCGCGGACAGACAGACAGACGGACAGACATGGCGAAACTACATATAAGGGTTCCTTGTTGACTACGGAACCCTAAAAACCCTTTGTCCGGATTCCTAACATGTTTTAAATGTCCTTACAGCAGTTATACTTAGCAGAATTGTCATCTCGTCACACGGTATTTATCACACGATAAACAAGGTCGTAAAAAATAAAGCGTGTGAATTTTTTTCTTAGAATAACCTCCCGATATTATGCTAACCCCTTAGCTTATCAAATATCGATCTTATTGCTTGCCAATTAGAGTTTATAAGCTCCCGTTTGATGGGATCACAGCGCGCCGCGACATGACTCATGTCATGAACTGACCACACGCAAACTTTGGTTCATGTACAGTGGAGCCCACATCAAGCTAAACACTTCCAGTATAAGCTGACCTCTCATTGTATAGACTTCCCGTACAATGAGAGGTCAGCTTATACTCAATGTGTATAGCTTGATGCGGGCTCCACTGTACATTACATGCATCTTTAATTACGGCTAATTGGGGGACCTATTCACTTTTTTATAGTCTCTGTGTAACATACTATTTTAAATGTCAAATCAATATGGTTTCATTAATGAGTACCGAGAATGTGTTACACTATTGGAAATAACTGTATTATTTTATTACTAGGGACTTCCACGAAGGCTAAAAACGCCGCGCCTAGGGCGGCAGATTTGCTTAAAAGACTTATTTTAAAATTAGTAAACTTAAGGGGCTATATAAATTTTATTTTTGTCACTCTCACTCCAAGCTATAAAACACGCAGTGCGAGAGGGGCGGATTCAGCGGAAAAGAGAAAAAAGTATGTTTTTTAAATTTATAAAAAAATCTAAAAGAGCTAGCATAAATTAAAAAATCAGAAATCTAGATATTGTTAAAACCCATGTAATAAAATATGTTTGAGTTCTGTTCTTGATTCCTATGCGTCAAACGAGGAGAAAAAGTGCGTTTGAAGACCTCGTTTCAATAATTATTTCTATCCAGGAAAATTTATCCAAATGTGATTTCCAAAAACAAAACCCTAGATTATATTATGGTCAAAATGAATATACCAGAAATTTATTGAAATTTTCTATGTACTTCAAGAAATACACAGAAACAAAGCATGCCTATTTTATTTATATATAAATTGATATTGTTATGTTAGTTATGAGTTTGGCGAATCTACCTATATTTAGAAAAAAAATGTTTTATATTTTTTGTAAGATGAAAAAAATATATTGACTCGATATATTGAAACTCCTTTACATTTTTCTTGAAATCGGTTCACTGGTATGAGCTACATGCAGTCATACGGAAATTATAATTACTACTAGCTTTTGCCAGCGACAGTGTCTTTCAATCAATGAATTATCCACATACTGCTTTAAGAACCTAAAAGTGTGGATAATTCATTAATACATTGACCAGGACCACGACGATGACAATACGAAAACCGCATCCAAATCTGTTCAGTAATTCTCGAGTCGTAACGGAAGATACAGACAAGACAGATGTTAGTTTTTTCTCGAGTAAGATACAATTTCACAAAAATATTTAACGACTTTTTTACTGCTTTATTATTAGTATACCATACATGCTTTTTAAGGTTCAATTTTAAAGTGTGTCAAAAGACATTTTTTTTCATTAAACATGGAATTTACTCGTCTAAGGGTTTGGACCCCTCGTTTAGGAGGAGCAAGCCTTCAAAGATAAGTCTAAATTGCTGTATACATTCATCTATAACCCAGTATAAATAAGACAAACATCTCTTAAACAAATGGGCTGGAAACTTTTTGCATGAGCTGCTTATTTTTGAGGTCCCTATTGTGTCTTTAAGTACTATTATTTTATTTACTCAGACTGCTTTTTGTGCCACCATACTGTAATTACCAGAATGGAAACAAAAAAGGGCAAACCCATACAGATGGATGCTAGGAAATAATTTAAAATTTTTGCACGGCTGTTGTGTTGCTGATGCATCACGTTGCGCTAGTTGCCATGCTTGGATGATCAATAAAGATTTCAGCCTTATCATTGGCCAGATCTGGATGATTCTTGCACGCGATTGGTCCATTTTACGTGGCGTGAAGTCAAGGCCAACGACCGCGAATGGAGAGCAATTAGATAATACTAATCGTAGGACCATTCATATTGCTATTAGATTAATTCATTGAATTATGTATAAACTCAGGCAATTTTCGCAACATCATGATGAATTATTTTTCTACGAATGTTTTATGTCCATATGTCCATATACAATCATTCGGTCATTAGGGGGTGTCAGAAGTGCTTCTCAGTGTGGACTGTTAAAAACAAGTCATAGTCCACACTCGCACACCCACGCCTCATAATGAATTGTATAATTATACATTAAATTTATAGACGCATGTATATAAATTGATATAATAACAGCCAAGTATTCGTATAGAAATGAACTTACCCAGTTGTGAAAGGAATTTATAGGATTACATATTGAGTCAATTTGTGTGAAATTGATTACGTAAAAGAAAATAACTTTTCTGGCGTTCTTAAGTTGATTTCTTTACAGCATTATAGGGCTTTAGATTTGTGTAAGAGGTTATAAACTCAACTTGATATCTCTAACGGGGTCCAAGAAAAAAGTTTTTTTTTCAGGCGGACAGACAGACGGACAAAGTGGTCTTGTAAGGGTTCCATTTTTATTTTGAGGTACGGAACCCTAGAAAGCAAAGTGTTACTAAATCAATGAAAATATTTTGACCAATTGAAGATTTGATTGAAAAATCTTAAACTTTACTTCTCGAATTTGTGTTATAAAACTATACTTAATTCTATGAAAACGTTTGTTGCACCATTTAAACATGTAACATTATATTATTCACTATTTTATATTAACATTTACACAAAACCACACGGGTGAAACCATAAATCATACAATTTAAAATCATTCGTTTAAAAGAAATATTTTCAGACTTTTACCACAGTTTTAACCATCAGTTTCCATTTACTTTCAATTATCTTCCTATTTATATTACGTTATCTGATGAAAGTTATGATACAAAGATTAAAACTCAGTTTAAAATCAAAATTATCTCATAAATCTTATAAAACCTGTGAAAACCTTGTGTGGTTCTTATAAGTTTACAAACAAAGGTTTTTTTCTATGAAAACAATGCCTGTGGTGATATACGCATTTAGCTTTGAATGAGGGGCGTTGTGGACGATAGTTCCAGGGCTTATCGTACCAGAAAAAAGGTTGTTAAAATGACGAATATAAGTCGAGAAGCGCCCGTTGGAGTCCAGCTCCTGCAGAGGCTGAGCGTGTCGTGCTGTCCGCGACTTCACTTCAACAGGTTGAGATGGTAAGTCACGACATGGGTTGGTATTTACAACCGAGGTTAAACTACTGATGCCAATGTCATTCTTGCTCGTAAGGGCCTCTTATATACATTCATT
The DNA here is from genome assembly GCA_910592155.1 of Ypsolopha scabrella. Lineage (NCBI taxonomy): Eukaryota > Metazoa > Arthropoda > Insecta > Lepidoptera > Ypsolophidae > Ypsolopha > Ypsolopha scabrella. The sequence goes on along the minus strand of OU342985.1, from coordinate 6,628,618 downwards.
ATGCTGAAATTCGAACAGATATTCTGTTACGCCCATGTTTATTCTAAGTTATTGATGCTAACAGGAAGACTTCATCTATAGTTTGTTTCCTTCGGCTTTGTCATTCTTGAACTCTTTTTTTTTGCAATAATTGAAGTTGGTTTAGACAAAGATACCTTAGAATCTAAGGCTTAGATCATGTAGTTTACCAAATTGCATTACATGTATAAATATTGATATAATACATAATTTGCCTCAATCACACGTCTGAATCTACAAACCGCTGCCTTTGTTGACAACAACACCAAACCTTTACAATACTTTATACGAGGGGGCGTTTTTAAGTTTGTGGAATCGGGGGTAAGACGTGGAAATAAAAATACAAGTTTATTTTTCCTTTTCAATATATTCACCTGCAACCCTAATACATTTTTCAGATCTTTCAAATTAGCTTACGTATACCCTCGAAAAAAATGGTTTTTTCTTTGTCTGAAAAATAAGCTGAAACTGCTTCCTTCACTTCTTCATCGCTTGAGAACTTCTTCCCCCGAAGTTCTTTTTTCATTTTTGGAAAGAGATAATAATCACTGGGAGCCAGGTCAGGACTGTAGGGTGGATGAACCAAAATATCAAAGCCCACCTTATGCAGGGAAGCCAATGCAACACGGCTCTTGTGCACAGGCACGTTGTCGTGCAGAAGGAGGACACCTTTGGTTAATTTTCCCCTTCTTTTTGCCTTGATTGCTTCCTTTAATCGCTCCAAGATTGAAGTGTAGTATTCTCCGGTTATGGAGACACCTTTATCTTTATAATCTATCAACATTTTCCGGAGTGGTCACCTCGATCGACAGTCCTGGCCGAGGATCATCTTCAAGTGAGGCCCTGCCTTTCTTAAAAAGGGTATGCCACTTATAAACCATGGTTTTACCGGGGCAAGACTCCCCGTAAACGGATGACATCTCTTCTAGTATGGTTGGAACCGATTTACCTTGCTTGGTAAGGAACTTTATGACAGCGCGGTGCTCGATTTTCTCCATTTTTCACAATGTTCTTCCCAACTGAGTTGTTTGATCGACGATAATTCAAATAGTAATGGCCCGATTAAAACAAAACATTCTATTTATACTAATAATGAGCTACTTAACCAGTTACGACTAAGGAAAGTACCCTTATTTATTAATTACCTACCCATGCGGCGAATATAAAAATGCACCCTCGTATGTTTTATCAATGTCAAAGATGAATTTCAATATAATGTCAAAGATGTAGTTTTTTTTTCTATGACATACCCCCAACAATCCACTGTCTTATCAATTTGCAGGTTTTTGCCGACTAGTGTAGATAGTAGTGGCGTGCATTGAATTTTTTACTGAAAATGCAATGAGAAGGTCAAGTTTGATGATAAAAAAACCTACCCTGGCGTTCATTTGTTCCCTAGGAGTTTGTTCACATAAAATAAATAAAAGACATTAAACAGAAAAAAGGACAGAGTTTTTTTTTCCAACGAGTAACAGTGACGGGATTAGGTGTGACTCATTGGGAACAAATGCTGGCATCTTCATTCATATAAATAATGATTTTTTAAAGTGATATTTGAATTTTTTCATGTTTTTTTTATGTCAAACTTGACCTTCTCATTGCATTTCCAGCAAAAAGTTCAATGCACACCACTGGTAGATAGTCCTTTTTGTTTAGATGTTTGAATGTTTGGTTACAACAGACTCACACCCAAATACTCGAAAGCCAGTTAAATATTTGAGACCATTTCAAACATTTAAGACCTTGTTAACATATTCTTAGTCGTCAGTCAAACTCCCACTCAAAAGTTAACAGGCCTTTAAAATAACATGGATTCAAGTGCTAAATAGTATTCTTGAACGCTATTTATCGTTTGACAGCTGTTTGACAGACCTTTAAATGCGGTAACAGACTGTTATTATTGAGATTGGTCTCGACTTCTTTTAAAAGTGTATCTTCACAAAATGTCTCTTTCTTCGTTGTCTTCGCTTTCCGATGAAGATACTCATCCCAGACGCAGACGGAGAAATGAGGAGAAACTTAACGCCTTTGAAAAATACGATGATGTGGAGTTTCGGATGCGGTTTCGTCTTACTAAAGAAACGGTGCTACATCTGGTGGATTTGATCGGAGAAAAGATAAAACCTGCTACCAAACGAAGTAGAGCAATAGAACCTCTTGACCAGATCCTCATTGCCCTCAGATGTTTTTCTACTGGCACGTACCAGAGAGTCATTGGGGATATTTTTCATATTGAGCAGCCGACAGTTCACCGCATTGTGCATAGAGTTGCAGCTGAACTGGCAAAGTTGAATCCCAGTATATAAATATGCCAAATGTCCAGGAGCAGCTTCAGGTTGCAAATGAATTCTATGCGATTGCTGGTTTCCCAAGAGTGACAGGTGCTGTGGATTGCTCTCATGTGAAAATTACATCCCCAGGTGTGTATCTATTTTCCCAAAAACTATCTTTTACTAGCCAAGATATCAAATCATGAATTATTTCTTTCAGGAGGTGCTCAAGCAGAAACCTTTCGTACAATTTTTTATAGGTACAATACAAATTTTAATTAAGTTTATAAAACACAGAGATAATTTATCATTATTACAATTCTTCAATGTCATTTAAGCACCTCTTTGACAAGAACTGCCGCAGTTTCTTTTTAAACAAAGTATGGCCCGTAACTACCCTCAAGTACGACGGCAGCTTATTAAACAGAACAATTGATTGATGCCTGGTTGAATGTTTGGTAATCTCCAATTTGGGACAAAAACTACTTACTAGGTCTTTACGTCGTGAGGCTAGTCTTATTTTTTGTTCTTCTGCATTTTCAAATTTAAATAGATTTTTAACTAGATTTGTTACAAGTACCAAAACGTATAGGCTGAAAGCTATCAAAACTTCCAGTCGTATAAAATGTTCTCTACACGAGTCCCATGACGGAATACGGACAATCGTGCGTATCGCTCTTTTTTGTATCCTGAAAGCCTTTTCCATAGTGTATTGATAGCTATTACCCCAAAATTGTATGCTATATCTAAGTTTTGATTCAACAAGGGCGTAATAGACGGTTTTTAATTCATTAATGCCTACTTCTTCCCGCAAACTTCTTAGAGCGTAACAAGCAGAACTTATTGAATTTTCTATAGCATTAAGCTCCTGCTTAAGTCCTCGCCTAGTGTTATTTTGGTACCATCAGTCAGTATGTAATTATTTTAAACTTTTAGTGAATGTCTGCTATAATATTTGAAGTCGGTTATATTTTTTTTGTGAAAAGTTTATTTCTTAAAAGACGGTTTCTGATGTGTGAAATCATCAAAGTTTTTGAACGTAATTCTGATTAATTAAAATTACTAACAAGTTTCAAATATCAAATGTCATAACGATTATTGACTGTCACTAGGCAAGTGATAAATAAAAACCGGCCAAGTGCGTGCTGGGCCCAGGCGCGGTCGCAGCTCAAAATTTGGGGGGGGGGTCATCTTGGCTCAAGTACAGTTCAAGAAGAAAATTTTAACAGTATGACAGGTTAAGCAAATATAGACATTTTAATAAAATAAAAAAACTCAATCATAAAACAAATGGAAGGCTTCTATAAATTACCGCTACCAACATCGCGTTGGCACATATTTCACGGCCTTTTCAAATTTTGTTTGTAGCGTTTGAATTATTTTTCTTACGTTATTTTGAACATTTTTGACTTAGACGTTAGTAGGCAGATAAAAATTTGTTTGAAATATTCGAAAACCGTCACGTTATAGGGAATTTTTCGAGTTGACATGATGATTTTGGGGGGAGTCGTGACCCCTGAGACCCCCCCTCTCGGACCGCCACTGGTCGGGCCACGCGCAGTATAGGGTTTCATAGTTGCCCAGTACATTTTATAAGTTGGTCTACTAAAACAGATCGCGCCAAACTTCTAGTCCGCTCGGAAGTTGCTCTCTTGAAGAACGGCCCATACATTGTTCTTTAGAGGGGACTAAAAGTTTGGCGCGACCTGTACTGGTAAACCTGTAAAGCCCACTTAGCTGTGATAGTTTTCCTTTTAATTTCATGCTATAAACTACTTCTTTCAATTTTTCACATATTCATAAAGAAACGTTTAGCCGGCAGGGGAGGGGGACACTTAACTCTAACAAAAATTAGCACCAACGGATCCCTAAATCAAAAAATGGTTTTCACACACCCATTCTGTTTTTGAACGACTTATCCAATCCAACGATACCCCACACTATGGGATAGACGAGAAAAAAAATCATCCACAATTTACGTGAAAATAAATTTTTTTCAACATACTATTTTACCATTTTGTCGGCATGATTAATATGTATACCCATGCCAAATTATAGCTTTCTAGTACCTAGTAATAGTCTCTGAGTTAAGCCGAGGACAGACGGACATTGCGAAACTGTAAGGGTACCTTGTCGGACTATGGAACCCTAAAAAGCTACGAGTGATCATCTTAACTTTTTATAAAGATTAGATATGACCTGTAAATTCTGTACTTTATGTATCTAGTTTACAAATAAACAATTTGAGTTTTGTTTTTTTTCACTGAACGTGGTAGATAAATAAAAAAAAAAAAAAAAAAAAAAAAAACATAAAATAAAACAAAAGCATTTAATATTTAAAAATACTTTTATTTGCAAGTATTTTAAAGACTGTTAGTTCATCTTGTACAAAATAACGTAACATAATCTTTGGTACAATATGCTCAAATTTTGCTCAATCATTACCTTAGTAGGTTTTTTGACATACTTAGGTACCACTAGGTACTATCAATAGGACAATAAGATGCCCTAGTGTGTTATCTCCTACTGAGGACACTTTTTGTAGTTTTTGTAACAACTATGTTATGTGTGAATATAATAATGAGAAGAATCAAAAATAAGATTCAATCAGAAAAATATAAAACAATAAATATAAACCTTCTACACAGCGGAATGAATACATCAAAATTATGAGGATTCCTATTGTTTATTAGGACCTTTCTAAAAAGGATTAACCCTTTCAGTTAATGATTTTTGATGATAATTGAGAACTATAAATATTAGACAAGTTAAAGTTCTATTACCTATTTGTATAGTTTACACCTTATTATAACATAAAAACTGTCTATGGATGAACAAAAATATCACATACTTCTATGCAAAATAAAAATAAAACATTTCCAAAAAATCTCGTTGTTTTGTCAAAATAATAATAATAAATACATTTTTATGTCTTTAACATGTTATATTTTGTTGTTTGCATATCAGAGAACATAGTAAGATTTAGATTTTAAATAATAAAATTAAATTAATTATTCTCTTGTTTCTTATTTTTAATTTTACAAAAAATCACTATGTACAAAGTTAGAACATAAACAAGTACAAAATAGAATTAATTTTAGTTATATAATAATATTTAATAGGTTTATGGAATTCAAGTATACGGTGAAAATTTTGCATTTTCTTTGATTTGTTTGACACACATAACATTTCTTTTATAGTTTTTATTTTGCTTGTTGCATGTTTTTATGCGGGCGGGCGGGCGGTGCACGAGTCTGCATTTTGAATAGCACGACAATAATTGTTTAGCGGAATATTGCAAATTACATTCATATATCCATAACTTAGTGATGGACTTCCGCAAGGTAACGCCTATGTCAATTAATTGTAATTGATTCATATAATAATAGAGGAAGTACTGAAATAGTTATAACGGTAAACTCGCGAAGACGCTAATTTCTGGTAATATCCGCACATTCCCTTGCAAGGACGCGGCGACAATACACGTCTCAATGTCAAATCAAGTCAAGTTGACAAATCGATGGCAAATCTTCCATTTCGTTTATTAAGTAATTGAAATGTTTTTTAATAAAGAAAATACAAAACATTACATGAAACTTCTTTAAGAGAAATTATTGTACAAATAAGATTAACCCTCTTACTCTTAAAACAATAAATCGCAGTCCAGATTGTGTTGCTGTATTTTAATAAAAATAAATAACCTTGTGCATGTTTTTTATTACAATTTTGTAACCGAACCAAAGTACAAAAATATTTTTTCTTTTGTTTACCTTTGTCAATGTCGTTTAAAAATCTTTTGTTCGACCTGTGACCAAGAAATATGCCAAAAAATACATACCCGTAGTTAATAATTATAACTAAACGTCTCATTAAAACAAAAGCTAATCAAAATTTTAGAATAGATAAAATTATTTTACATTAAATGTGAAAAACAAAGAAAAAACCGTTTTCGACTAAAACAAATATTTTGGGCCAGCAGTCATACAGACGATTTTTGGAAGATCCTAATAAACAATATTAAAACAGCATAAAATTTTCTATCAAAATTATTTTACTTAGGTCTTGCCTTATTCGGCGGTCTATAATGAAAATAAATATTAATTTGTATGTAGAAAACAAATGTGTTTATGCTATCTCCGCTGTCATATTTTTTATTATCATATGAGTGTTTGGGAATGTTGCCAAATGTCAACTGAAGTCGGTACCTATAACAAGTACCAAAACAACGCAGCGTGATAAAAGTTTTTCCTGCCAATTCAACGAAAATAATAAGTAAGTGCTTTTATAATCTTTCCAATGAAATGAACTTCCTTTAATGGGTCACATGATAAACAATTTAATCTGGAACGAAGACCATCCACACCACACTGCACCAAGTAATACTTTATAATCTCTGACACTACTTCCTCTTGCAATCCAATTAGATACCTACTGTATCAACAGAATTTCATAGCCCCCAACACTAACCCAAGCATTAACATTGATGTAAGTAAGTTTCCACTGCTTATATCTCTCATAATCTATAATTGGTTTTAGAATGACTGCTGCACAGTTGGACCTGATGTTCAGCTTCCTTGAGCAGCAACCTCAGTTGGCCAAGGAGCGCCTGTGGGACTTGGATGGTTGGGTCAAGGCTAGCCGCCTATGGAAAGAGTTAGCAAATAGCTAAAAAGAACATATTATAATAATGCTATAGAAAAGCATCAAATTGAAGACTTGGCCATGTGACCTTCAAGAGATAAAAAACAATTCTTCAGATTGTATCATTTATGAAAACAAGTACACAGAAAAGAACACAAAAGACAAGGCGGTATGGCTTAGCACTATAGCCTTTCCCTGAAGGGGTAAATTAAAACCGAAAAAAAACACCACCGTAAAGGTGGTGTCTGAAGGCCGCCGACATGCTGGTGGGACGGGTGGTGGTTGGACCACCAATGAGAAGCGGGTACTAGATATAATGGGACCAGCCTTTGGCAAGGCGGTCTCAAATGCCAGAGTGCCTGCTTTCCCTGAGGTAAGGATTGTTTTAAACAATATAGTAAATAGTAATGTTCAAGACTTTCATACCTATAATGATATTGAAACTAAATGGTGCTTGCAATTTAATCACATTGTTTAATTTATTATTTCAGTCTGGAACTAACATCCATTTGTGAAATAAGAAACTTAAAGTCGTTTGCAATAGAATCCAACAATCATGTAAACAAACCAAATTGTCACGATTACTCCGTAATCACATACATTTGACGATCAATTATGAACATAGTCTGATTTCAACGAACGCACCATTGTTTTCACATTATCTTCAACACGATTTAACTTGTATTTATAAGTTAAATTTGTTAAAACATTTGCAACGTAAAAATTTCGAAGTATTTGACAAGCTGTCATCTTAGTTTTTTAGATTTTTTGTATGGGGTTTACTGGGTTTAATTTTTTTTTGCCGTTATAAAGACCATAGCCACACGTATTCTGTAGAAATTTCAAATGGCTAGCCAATACAGTTGAAACTCTAGACCCCTGTGACAGAAGAAATAACGAATACAATAAAATAGAATCCCGTTTGGCGCCCTTCAGGTACGAAACCTGAAAAAGTAATATTTATCAAACTTATTAAAATTCTATCCTCTCACTGTCTGTCCTAAATATACAATTACTTAGTTAAGTTTTTAAAATGCTCTCTAAAATAATTAGGAAAAGCAAAAATATTCTAATATTTTCAAGACTTTTGTCATGATTCCTAATAAAAACCGGCCAAGTGTGTGTCGGGCAACGCGCAGTGTAGGGTTCCGTAGTTGCCCGGTACATTTTATAAATTGGTCTACTAATACAAATCGCTCTAAACTTCTAGGCCCACACATTTAAAAGAACGGCACATACATTGTCGTGTTTAGAGAGGACTAAAAGTTTGGCGCAACCTATACTCGTAAACCTGTAAAGCCTTCTTAGCTGGAATAGTTTTCCTTTTAACATTATATATAAGGTGACTTTAATTTAAACAGCCAAACTCATACTGAAGGCTTGATAAGTGTTTAGTAGAAATGTTCAATGCCCCTTTTTGCGAAATTCGTAAATTATTCTTTTCGTGTTCCTTACAAACAAGCCCAGCCCCGAGTCAATTACTATGGGACGTCAAGATTTTATTTTGCGAAATTGACAAAAAGTGTTATCGATCCGGGTTACTGATCACTTATCGAGTCTCCAGTATGAGTTTGGCTGTATAAATTAAAGTCACCTTATATACTACTTCTGTGATTTTTCTCACATCTCCATAAACAACCGTTTAGCCAGCAGGGGGGGGGGGGACACTTGACTCTGACAAAAATTAACACTTTAAAGCTTAGATACGGTTACTTACGGATAGACGGACGGACGGACGATCAGACGGACAGACACAGACGGACAGACTGACAGATGGACGGACAGACAGACATGGTGAAACTATAAGTCGGACTACGGAACCCTAAAAAAGATATCGACCGTCAAAAGAAGCACTAATACTCCGGTGACAGAGACGACGCTCTACGAAACCTATGTACATTATTTGCCGCCGGGAATATGTACGTCGATTTTCAGTCACATGTCCCGTCTCGTAGGCTGGCCATCCTATCGAAACTTGGAAAAAAAAAGCCTTCTTTACGGTTTTGTGTTTTATTAATTATTCTGATTCATAGACTTCAATAAAGCTAGGGGTTCATTTTCAACCTCTACCGGTTGAGTCCATTGACATTATAGTTCTATGTCCGATTAGAACTAAAATCAGGAAATTTGAAAAACCCTAATTTTTTATTATTATTTATTGTTTTACTTAAAACAATCTGGCCAATTTTGAAACTTGTATGTTTTACCGTCTCTACGATAGATTTGAAACAAAAAACGTTAAAAAATGCTACTTTTTCGAGGTTTTTTGAATTGGGTTAATTTTTATTTAATTTTTATTATTTGTCGTGATAGAGGCAACACGTATTCTGTAAAAAAAAACTGATTAACCTATTACGGCTGAAGCTGTAAACCCCTGTGACAGACAGCGGAGGCTCGGTAAAAGGGTCTCGTTGTACCTTTCGGGTACGGAACCCTAAAAAGGACACGTGACGAACAATCTGTCTGAGAATTATAAATATAATAAATAAAAGGGTGGGATAAATGAAATTGTTTTGTGACCTAATAGGATTAAACTCTGCGAAAACGTTACACCTCGTTTTTTCATTAATGTTTTTATTATTCCATAAAACTAACAGAAACGAAAATTATTATTCCTTCTGAATTTGAATAAAGAAAAGTCAGTCTTTAAAAGAAATGGCATTGTTTCGAAAGACTTTGTGCTTTGAGGAAATCTCGTTAAGACAATGAGTGCTGCATTTCAACATTTTAACACCCTTTTTGAGAAATGTCAAATCAGGGATTAAGGGGGTAACTTTTTACCTCGGTAAAAAATGCACATCATAATATTGTTTTCCTTACTTTTAAATAAAAAGTATGCAATAATTGTGTTTTAAAGCAACTTGCGGAAATAGTTTAATAATAATAAAGTCTTCACAAAAAAATTACCTACTTTAATGTATTACATTTTGTTTGCATTACATTAACAAATGTAAAAGCGTGTTTACAGTTGGAATGTAGTGCAGCTAAAATGTAGCGCATAAAATTGATGTGGTTACTGAACTATTAATAAGCAGTTTGCGCAAATTGCTTTAAAACGCATTTATGGCATACTTTTTATTCAAAAGTAAGGTTAACAGTATTATGATGTGCGTTTTGCACCGAAATCCTCCGTTACCACCTTAAGCTCTGGCTTTTCAAGAGAGCAGTGCCGTAAATGATTTTTCTTTATAAGATAGAAGTAAGTATACAAAACGCCGCTATATATTATAACGGCACCGCTTTTTGAGGAAACCAGAACTTGGGACCCTAGGAGACAGATTGAGCACCATAATTTGCATCAATCAGAACTGAACTCTATTACTGCCTTTGCTTTTACACCCGGTATATACCTATAATTCAAATATAAACAAATTAGAAACTACAAAACAGATACAAGCTTTTTTAAATGTATTTAGAGAAATTCCTATGACAGTAAATATAACAACAAAGTCAAAATGGGAGCAGAACGGTATTCAGTTATATCTTGCTTCATCACAAAAATATTTTGAATGTTGAATTCAGGACTGTTAAAATAAATGATTTTTAATAATCGATGATTTTGAATCGCAAAATTAATCGTTACTAGCATGAAAAATTACAAATTTTGGAATAACAGTTCATGAAGTTTTTAATAGTTTTGCTGTCGGTAGTCGAAGGTCTCAGTATGCGATCAATCTACCCAATCGATAATAGATTGTTCAGCATTTGTAACCGGCCCGACACCTCATTAGCCCGCTAATCCTTAGAGCTACATCTGCCCCCCCCCCCGTATTTAGAGCTACATCTGCCCCCCCCCCCCCTATTTTTTAGGCTCGTTTGTTTCTGCTGCTGATAATGACATAAATTCCTCCTGTTTTGTATTTTTTATTACTAAACTAAAGCATAAAGCCTTATGTTTGTAACACAAAAGAAGAATCAATATAAAAAAGACATGATCTTGCTATGTTTATTTCCGTTCTTCTTAGCAAGACTAAACAAATGGGGAAGTTAGGCATTACTAATATGTGTAGCTTATTTATCTAGCAAATTTGTTGTCGTTATTGCTTTCTTAGCTATATCATATTATTAATAATATTCCTATATTTTAATTTATGTAAATGTATTATTTTATTTTAGTAAGCCTTAACTTTTTTATTGTATTTCCCTGTATATTTAGAGCTATTGTTTTTTTGTTTACATTAGAATGAACATGTAAAACATGTATATTGCGAACCTACCTATATAACAAAATAAAAGATTTAGCTTTTTATTTATTTCTGACATCTTGTGCAACCTTCTTGGAAATTAACATAGGTTTTGAGCAGCAGAGGTCACGTCATTTTATATGGAATGTCTGTATTGTGTGTCAATAGTACGCAAAAATAACTCTTTAACTAGTTGTCAGGATATAAAAGAATTAGTCAAGTGCGAGAAGGACTCTTACCCTGGGGGTTCCGTCGATAACGTGTAGAACACAAACTTATGCATACTATACTTATTTATGGATAAGCAACTTAATTTGACACTAATGATCTATTAAATTGTATCCAAACGGTCTAACTAAGTTTGTTCATTATTTCTTATTGAATTATGAAATATAGATAATTTTCAGAAATTTTCTAAGACGTGTGCTATAAGACTTAGTCGTGCACGAATTTCAAGTTTCTAGGTCAACTGGAAGTACCCTATAAGTTTTGAGCTGAGCCAATTTATGGGCATCAATATTTTTTTGCATTGAGTTAGAAGCCTGGTATTTTAACAGCACTATGAGGTCGTAGGTTTCTATAGGAAGTATTAGTTTTCAACTTGATATCTCTAAAGGAGCCCGAGAAAAGGGTCTTGCTTGACGGACGGACTACAAAGTGATCCTATAAGGGTTCTGTTTTTAGGGTTCTTCAAGTCGAAAAGAAAAACGGAACCCTTATACGATCACAATCATTTATTACATTCGTGCAGGTGGAACCGAGCTTGCGGGCCGACAACGATCAAAAAGCCGGCGATATGACGACACAAACAGTAGCAGAAGATAAACACGTTTCAGAAAATAAAAAGTACAAAAATACCAAACCGTTTCAAATATATTAGTTTTACGTTTGCATATCTTTTATCTAAACTTATCTTTTCATGAAGCCAATGAAAATAAACATTATAATATCGGTAGTTAGTCAAAAAGTAGACGCAACGAAAACAAATAATACCAAATTCACGTTGTTTATTCCGCAAGATCCTTGAGCAGAAATAGGATTTTCCTTAAAGTAGGGTCATGCCACGATTATTCTAAACATATCCAATCAGTGTTGTAGCTGGGGCTTGTATAAAGTATTTTTTATTGTCAGTAAATGATGTCACATATTGATATGCTGAAACATAAAAATGTCATGAGTAATAAATAAGTAAAATATTTGACGGTGAATCAAAGTATCAGAGTCATTAAGATCGTGGGACTTGGTTTGAATTACATGAGATCTCGCAATTGTTTTACCTGGGCTCGATTTTTCACGAAATGTTTCTTATTGATATCTCGTAATGTACTCTAATAATAGTTAAAATTGCAAATTTGAAAAAAAAAGACATGCTTGGTAAGTTTCTTGCCCTCCTTTACGACCACCAAGAAATACGCGCCCACAAAATTCTTCTAGATGAATTTTTTTAAATATTCTAAGACGAACTGATGATGTCATTTACTTTGTTATTTTTAATATATATTTCATGGCTGTATGATTAAAGAAATTTATAGGTAATTTTGTGTATTTTTTAATCAAGCGAACTTAAAGATTTCGCGTTTTTTCTAAGACGAATCTACATTATTTTTACTATACCGATTAACCAAGTTACACAATATGATATGCTCATTTGAAGTTGTGCATCTAGCCTTATAGGAACCCATAAGCTGTGTTCATATTTGTATTCTATCAACGTATCGTTGGTGAAACGTGGGTGTTTGAGTGTAGACTCTGACTTGCATTCCACAGTATACACTCGATAACACCTCTGAAACCTCTTCGGGGATCCATGTAGTGACGAAATAAATTACCGAATATTAAACCACACAATTCAGAAAACCTCTTTAATTCAGAAACAGGTCACCCATATCTCAGCGCCAACTACAAAAACGACGCCATATCTCATCTCCAGGGTAAAAACAAAAAACTGCGATCAAAACAGAATCTCCGCGCATCAGGAAATTACGCTTATGGGGCTAATGGCAGAAAAAGAACGGGATTATTCCGCGAATGAATAAACTTATCTGTGCTCCGGATGTCGGAGGGGTGGGGTGAGGCCTGGAAGGGCTCGAAGGGGTGAAGGGCGAAAGTATAAAAAAGCTATAAGAGCGCCGTGCCTCGTGCCATAAATCAGGCGCACGCACAGAACTTGGCGCCCGATCACGAGATGTGGCTACTGCTGGATATGATATTAGAAAAGTTTCACATCCAAGTAATGTGTTTTATGTTGGTGACTCAGTTACGAAGAGTTTTCAACTTCAAAATGTGTAATTTCTTATAAGTGAATTAAATAAAGTTTCTTAGTTTCTAAGTTTCTTTCGTTGCTAAGTTTCTTGCCCTTCTTCTTAGCAATACTAATCGAATGGTGCGGATGGTTAGGCATTATGTATATACAATATTTTTATTCCTATATGTCTATATTTTATGCAAGTGTATATTTATGATGATGATGATGATGAGCTTAATGTTAACGTACAAAATATCATAAGTGCTCTTTGTGTACACACAATTTAGAACAAAATGGTATAAACACACAAATTAATAATAGCACTGAAATGTAAAATGGCAGAAGTGATGTAATTAGCAGTAAGACTAACAGGTAAAAATCGCTTACGCTACATACTACACCCAAGTTTTACGAGTGGAAATGTTACTAATGTAATGACATAATGAGCTTAATGTTAACGTACAAAATATCATAAGTGCTCTTTGTGTACACACAATTTAGAACAAAATGGTATAAACACACAAATTAAATAGTGTTGCTAATAAGATCCAAATCTTGCAAAGAAATGTTGTATTTTAAATTAATAGAACTGCCTTATTTTTGTATTTTGTTGGAATTCATAATATTACATTTTTATTTGTTAAATTAGTGCAGATTTGGATTGGTGCAGGATTAAATAAGTCAACCGGAAAAAAACCTTTTACACCAGGGTGAACATTTGACACATTCATTCGGTTACCTTTCGACGCATAAAACCACTTACGCGAAACACCGTCTTTACGCAAAACGCCTAACTCGCAAAATACCTCTTACGCAAAATACCAACTACGCATTACACAAAATTTTTCATAAACGACTGGCTTTCCACGAATAAAACAAATTCATATAAAAATAGGTTATATACCTAAGTTACATAATCATAATAAATTTTACTTTCACGAGTAAAAAATAGTACGAATATTGAAAGAAAATATAAAAAATTAGACACATTTGGGTTAAATTGCTTGCTCGATGTGATTTAGAGATATGCTAAACTCAATGCAACAGCGACACAAAAGGTTGTTCCATAAAAAAGCATACCATTCAATGTCGAAACTATAGCGTGCAGCCAGCCAGTAGCCAAACTCCCGCTTGCCAGTGGCTAGGAGGCGAGTACGGTCTGTAGGATTAGAAGCAGTATCCAGTAGGTAAGTGTTTTTGCCGGGAATGCAATTTCAGGTTCAATTTGGCCTTTTGTCTGTCATATTATTGTAATGCAGTGTGGGCTTAAATTAAATTCGATTACGCTTTTGTGCTATTTGACTTCCAACTCGAATACCAACGTTTTCGTGCAATCTGACTAGGGTTACAATCTATCCGGATTTGTCCGGCCTTTTATCCGACTTTATTCGTCTTTTTAATTTGTCCGGATTTCACATAGATGGAAAATGTTTGAACGAATGTTGAATTTTCGCATTAACAAATATACACACGCACGTTATTTTTTGCATTAAATTGCTTAAAAATTGGTTAGTACTAAATCAGTCTTCAATCTTCATTCCCGTGTCTCTTTCGAAGTATTTGACAAGCTGTCATCTTAGTTTTTTACTCATCGAACTCAGAAGTCAATGAAAAGTTAGTGTTGTTCGTAATCTGAAGTTATCTTTTATTTTTAATTTAATAAATTATTTTAATTTAATATTATTTGAATACAATAAAAATTTTTTTTCAAGAGCTTAATATAATTAACCAAAACGGATTGTATCCTAAGCCATAAAAATAATGGTTAGTTTTTAAAAATTGACAGGTGGCCATCAAACCGCATACAAGATGCACTCATACTGACGCAATCCTATAAGATGGCCGCACCGATTCATCGATGTATTTTCGATTATGTAGTGTCAGTACCTATGGGTCGACGTTCCGATCCACGCATCAAGTAGCAAAAAGACATGATTATGTACTAAATCTTTCTTTGATAAATTTAACGAATATAGTGAGATTTTGAAATACGCACAAACGCCCACATGAGCGTTCAATATGTCGTTTAGGAGCTAGTGTATCAAGTAGTTACAAAATTCGGAAGAGTGTTGTAAATCTTTGTGGACAAACTGGATACGTCGCTGGCTTGCGATAGGCAGATATGTGGTTAGGAGCCCCGCGTTGAGATTTATTTTTCGCAGATATTCATTTCTATTAATAATTTTCTATCCTGTTATGCACAGAAGAATATTTTGAGTTTCTAAAGCTATTAATTTCTCAAAAAATCAAACATTTGAAATATTTCTCCGAAAATATTTACGTCTGACTTGGAAATTTTGTCAAATCAAATTTTGCATTATGAATTTTAAACCAGTTCACCCAACCGTTTAAGCAAAAATTTTGCTCGCATATTTTATTTGGTGACAATGACAATGCACGATAAGCTGTACACGTCATTGATATAAATTATGATTTATCCAGCTGAAGGCGTTGTTTGTCTTGTTTATGTGTAATCTCGTTTTATCCCTATACTATTTCTATTTATCTCATAATCGAGAACAGATACTTGTTGGTGGCTTCATAATTCTAGCCAATGTTCGGAAGACACGTTAAGCTGTAGGTCCATATTGTGCCCAAAGTACGGCGATGGAGCTCATCAACACATGTAACGCTGGAAAGTAATATAATCGTGTGACTATGACTAGCAATTTACAGTCTATCTATTCATCCACCAGCCTGTTTCGTCCACTGCTGGACATAGGCCTTTCCTGATTTCGCTATTCTTGACGGTTCCCCTGGAAGAAATGCCCATACTCACACACGCTGGGCAGGCAGCCATTGGTTGAGTGATTATACCTACTGCTTATGTTCGGGGAAGTGAAATTAAATACTGTTAGCTGAACTGTTTTGTTGGTTTTAGTTTTTAATATTATGATAATGCTGGTCATTTTTAAATACATTTATTTTTAAGAAATGCTCGTTGCGAAAATGTATTGTTTAAACTTATTCTCGTAAAATTAATGGTTTTTTGTCTGCAGCGTCTATGTATTAGTTTTCTTGTCATTCCTAGGGACTTCCTTAAGGTCCTTGGATCAAAAGTAGCAGTTGGTTCAGGTGAAACTTTCCTGCCAAAAAGCTTTATTGAGGAATAGTTAACTCTATGAAGTTTTATTATTGTTTAAAATAACGCGCTCTGAGCCGTAGCTGTTACGACAATCGAACCAATCCGCACTCTCAAAAATCGCGTTTTTCTTTCAAAAAACGTATTTACTCAGAAATTAAAAAGGAAATATCTGTTGATATATTTAGTCCTTAACATTTCTCTAATTATCGGCAATTATCATGTAATTTGTAACCGTAAATTTCGTATAAAACGAAAAACTCTTGAAAACCGACCGAGTTTCTGTTTTTTTTTTCTTATCGAGCAAAAGTGTTACGTATCATAAATTAAACCGTTAATAAATCTGCAGAATGCTATATCTAACACATGTATTTTTTTAGACATAGAATGATCCAATATGTAATTCTAAAACGAACCCCCCCCCCCCGTTAAATAACCTAGGTAGGCAAAAATTTGTTTTAGCTTTCATTGAATTCTTAAAGCATGTCCTATATGTATGTATTTTAAAACATTATTTTTCAAGTTGTAATTTTTAAAAAATTAACTTTTTAACCAAAGTAGGTCACTTTGATTAAAGTCTTAGTCTTAGACTGCTGTCAAAAATATAAAGAGTCATAGATGAAGCCGGATGAAAAATCTAGTGAAGTATAAAAACAAATGAACCTTAGAAACATAGACAACACACGCTCCATTAAAGCCGGGCATTTCCCAACTAATTACCTTCTTCCCCTCCGTTTGGCGAAAATTGACTTTTAAATCTGTATCATCACGCCACCGCCCGGCGAGGGCAGACAGCTGCTTTATTATTAACACGGATTACGCACTGATTTTATGACCCCCTATGAATTTTTATTTAGGAAGAAAGAGGCTGATACTATTACTTTGTTGAACTTTAAAAAAATATGGTATCTTTGTTACTATACTGGGATATCCAAAGCAATAATACATTTATAATAATATATATTATATTACATTATCGTAGTAGGTATATTTAAAATGAATTTAAGAATACCTACAGCAGGAAGGTATTTAAGTAAGAATTTATAATTCCATTTTTATGTGAAATTTCGAGAAAAACATGTTTAGTTTACCCATTCTTTTATCACACCTCATACGACCTGACGATTTCTTCACCGCAGATTCCCCAGGGAATCAAACCCGGCTTGCCATCAGCTGACCCCAAGTTTAATAAACCGGCCACCCCTTAGACCAGCTCCAAAATGAACTGTGCAGATCCTCCAATACATTTTTATTGCAAACGGGCTGCATATAATGCTAAATCACGGGCAAATCCGGCAATATCCCGTTATGGCTTATTTTTCGGCTGTACCGCAACATTATCTTTTATTGTGAAAAGTGTTTATTGGTTGCCGGTGTTTTGAGGAAATTTTACGAGTGGCATATTCATGATCTTATTTTATTGAGTAAATACACTAAGACACGACATATTTACAATTCCAGTCAAAGATCAATCAAATAAAAATCGATTTGATAGCCCTTGTTAACTTACTCGATACTACAAAAAAAAAATCGATTGTATTTCGTTAGGGTACATCACTGTAACTGTCAACTTTGAACTGCCACCCATATCATGATATCTCGGACAGCCTATAGTTTCGATAGACTGCTTGTTTGAATTAAAAAAATAGCCTTCACTTTGCAATTTTTTTTGATCGAGCCAATTTTTCTTTATCGCGTTATGGGCTGTTACATCGCCTTGGAAAAGGCTTTGTTTATAACATGTATTTATTTCAGAACCATATCTTTTGTAGTTTGGGAGTACTACTTGTTCAAAAAAAGTTTGTATGTAGAATGTCAGCTCCGGAACTACAGATCCGATCATAAAAATTCTTTACTAATATAATGCTACATTATTTCTGAGTATTAATAGACTATAGTTGTTCCCTGAGGACAGGAAGTTCCCTAGACACACAGACATAAATTACAACGTGAGCAATCTGTGAAACTAATAAATCGATTTTGAAAAATTTTTCACTCTTGTAATGTTAAGTTAATACTCTTCACTTGGACATAAGTTCAGAGTATGGTTTGTTCCCTGGGAACGGGCAGTTGCCTGGAGACATATCCATTAATTAAATAAGTGGGTAATCTCTGGAACAACTGAACCGATTATTTCACTTTTGTAATGGATATATATATAATCTTCATTTGGACATAGGCTATTGTTTTTTTCTGGGGGTGGGCAGTTCCCTAGGGACATAGTCATTAATAACTACGAACCAATTTTGAAAATTATTTCGTTGATTTAATGGCTAGATCTTCACTTGGACAAAGGCTATAGTTTGTTCCCTGGGTAAGGGCAGTTCCCTAAGGATATAGCTATTTATTAAATAAGCGCGGGTTGTATTCCATATACCTACCACTAATTTATTACATTTTTTCACCCAGGTTATAGTTTGTTACCTTGGGATGAGCTTGTTCCCTTGGAACAAAGTAATTAATAAGTATTCATATTGAAAATTCTTTTTCACCTCACTAGCTAAAAAGCGCGCGTTTGTTGCTTAAAATCAGTGAGCAAAAGTCAAATTTGCAAAAGTCAAATTTGTTCACTCAGTGAGAAAAAGTGTTTTTAACTAAGAATGTCGCGAACACAGAGGAAGCTGAGGTCGCGAAATAGTTTGTTTTTTCATTTGTTTGGCTTTAGGCTGACTCTTTTGCATCTTGTATTTTCTCGCTAGTAAGGTGAAAAGTTGTATGTGACACGCGAGAGCGAGGTAATTTTGTTTTTTGTGCCTTTGAATCACTCACAATGCTCATCAGGGTTCTAACTTAGAATCACTCGCTACACTCGTGATTCAATTATAGAATCCTTCGCTTGCTCGGGATTCAAACTCGGCACTCGCAACAAAAACTACCTTTGCTCTCTTGTTGCACAAATAACTATTACTGTTGTAATGATTAGACTCTTTACTTGGACATAGGCTATAGTTTGTCCCCTAGTTTAGTTCTATAGGTAGTTCCTAAGGACATAGACAAAGAATCAAATAATAAACAAAACTCCTCACGGTATACATAACGATAGTACGTCAACATGAAATTGATAGCCACAGCTAACCTGAAGTTCCTTCAAAGAGTTTTGTATCTGGTCCTGCTGGGCCCGCAGCCGCCTCGGCAGCGTGAACACAGTGTTGAAGAGTCTCATTATAAATTTAAAGCATTAATTGCTGTCAATACATTATTCCTATTTGTCTATATTTAAACATCTGAATACAAGAATTTATAATACAATACACTCTACTCTATACATATTTTATAAAGAGGTGAAATTGTTCGTTCGTACGAGTATGTAGGGGCTATTAGTCGTGTCTGGAATCAAGGAACTGATTTCAAAAATCTCTTTAGATATAGTCAATAATCATACATTTTCACGAGTAACACTCACTGTTATAATGATTATAGTGTTCACTTGGACAAAAATTACAGTTTATTCCATGGGTACAGGCATTAGACCATTTAACACGGGACCTGGAAAAGAGCGACTCTTAGTACTGAAATCACCTATATTCTGCCGTTCTCTACGGGAGGGGAGGTAAACACGCACAGCACACATTTATTCATTCACGCACACTCCTGCAAAAAATTGTTATGTCACCCTATATCAAAAAAACTAAACACAAAACGAGCACACAAGCAAACTTACATGAACAAATTGTTCATGTTCTTCGGCAGAGGGGGATAAGTTCGCTTGCCTAGTCCCGTGTTATATGGTCTAAGGTACAGGCAGTTCCCTAAGAACCTACTCATTAATTATATTTGCGCGGGTGAAACGGGCAAAAGGATAGTAGAATATTTTAATACAACTTAACAAAAATCAATGATTTTCCACCAAAAACATGAATGTGAAAAAGGGGCGGATTTACGACAAAACAAAAATGTATTTGCATTTAGCATAGCATATAACATTTTCCTAAGATATTTTATGCATTTTCCTTTCGCTACAATGATAGAAACATGGTAGAAACTTGTTTTCACTAATAACACTACAGGGAAGTAGAACAAAAGTTTGACACCCATTTGTAGTTCCTAATAAATACAAAGTGTCCCGCTGTCTGGAGGCCGCCTTTATAATCGTGTGATTCATCCATTTTGACGGAACAAATTGAAAATTTGATTGGATTTGATAGAACTAATCTAAAACTAAATCCCTTGACTACTAACATCGTCATAAGACATGGGGTCCCACTGAGTGTAGACACACGATTTGAGAATATTTAGATTACTTTAATTTGAAAATTTAAAATGTGATGTTAAGGGTCGATTGCTTCATTCTTTAAATATTTTAATTCTAATAAAAAAATATTAACATGCGTGATAAGGAGGTTTGAAATGAAACAATATGCGTACCTACAAAAATATTCATAAATGTTGTTTATTTGATGGAGGATAAAGGGGTGGATAAAATAATATAACAAGCCAGGAAAATATTTTGAATAAATAAAAATAATCTGCCATGTATATGTAGGTATGTACTAAGAATAAGGAAAAAATAATTGAATATGGTTTTATTGCACTTTTAAATTAGTATAAGAAAAAATATTTATATGGTTTTATTGCACTTTTAAATTGTTCATGTTTGTACGTACAAAATGAAGGAATCGTAAATTACTAATCACAAAATTCTGTCTTGATGAGAAAGCAAAATTGTAAAAATACACAAAGACAAAAATAGTTATATTCATCGTCGCGATCGACCGTTTGAGCACCTCTAACCTGGAACTCTCAGGGTACGAATTCTATACGCTCTTGACCGATTTTTTCACATGTTTATGCGCATTGTGTGAGCATGTTGCGGAAAACATAAATCTGCACACTTAGCTCTAATGCTATTTATGCAACTGTTACGTTATGGACGGTCTTTTAATACGAGTGCCATTTTTCGGCCCAAGCGTAGCGCGTACCGAAATAGGTGGGCACGAGTTATTAAAAGACCAATAACGTACAGTTGCATACAAGATTTTATCTACGAAGGAAGGAATAAAACACAGATATAGACAAATAAGTATTTTTAATAGAAACTTAACTACACACTGACTATTGTTTATTTATACTTAGATTTTGTATTGTACAATTATTAAAATAAAAAGGAATTGCAGAATAACAGGCTGAATTTGTAGATGGGCCTGGAGACATGCATTGCGGTACATTAATGTTAACTTCGTTTAATGTATTTTGAGATTTCCTCAAAATATACCAACAAGACGTTTTCAGAAAATGATGTGCTTGGAATATTGTTACGTTCCCGCCATATCACGAAATCTTCATAATACATGTCTTGATTTTTCAAGAAGTAAGGCTGCATCCGAATGTGAGTCTTTGAACCATTTACCCTTCAGAAAGGAATTTTAGTATATAAGAACCCCCTTTGTATGGGAAGCCCCTTTCTGACAGGTTTTAACCTCCTTATAATATTCAAATGGGTCCAGCACGCGAGGTTTAAACCATATCTGTGGAGAGGGGGGCTTTTCACATACAATGAATATGAATTAATTAGAAAGCTAAGGAAAACATCATAACAGATTTTATTTTATTGTATTATTCATGGTAGATCAAAAGTTATGATTAATTTGGAAATAGAGTACAAGGAAACAAAAATTTTAGAAGGTTAATTTAAAACATTTTTTTTCGCGTTTTTGTCGATCAGTTTTAGTCTAGGTTCGTATGTGCATTTTGTCGCAGGACACACCAAGACCAACATCAATTATTGCACAAAACAACTAAATACATTTTGAATTAAAAAATATATAAGTATATACAAGGTGAAATTCAATCAACCGACCAAATTTACACTGGAGACTCGGTTAGTAATCAAGAACAAGGTTCAATGACCCTTCAGGTGAAATAGGTTTATCCATCCTCAATTGCCGAGCCTTATATAAAACAGACTGGTGACGGGCAGCGGCGTCACTGCTGCAAGGGTTTCGACACCGCGCTTACCAACCCGCCTGCCCAGCGTGTGTGAGTATGGGCATTTCTTCCAGGAGGACCGCCAAGAGTGGCGAAATCCTGGAAAGGCCTATGTCCAGCAGTGGACGAAACAGGCTGATGGATGGATGGATGGATGGATTATTATATATTTTTTTATATTCTAAAGATAAAATTTTATTGATTTGTTAAAATTAACTTTGACTTGTAGAAAGTATACTTTATGTATCTATTTTGCAAAAATAAATATTTTGATTTGATTTGATTTGATATGTAGATTTTGTGTTGTACAATTATTAAAATAAACAGGAATTGCAGAATTACAAGCTGAACTTGTAAATGGGGCTGGAGACATGCATTGCGGTACATTAATGTTAACTTCGTTTAATGTGTTTTGAGATTTCCTCAAAATATACCAACAAGACGTTTTCAGAAAATATTGTTTCGTTACACATTTTTCTTGATAAGCTGGGTCTCCTGCATGGCTACCAGCAAAAATGTGAATCGAAATAATGTTTTCTGTAAACGTTTTTGTATATTGTGTAGTACAAAACATGCGCTGGAGAACCGTTTTAACTCGATTCACGCGGTAGTAAAGTTATTCGATAGGCAACTCGCACTTAGCTCTCTGTATCAGCCAAAGCGGCTGTCGTCTGTGATAGTCGCTGAGTTGAGTCTCCAGTAGGCCTACCATGAGTTTGGGCCTCGATACTCGCTCGAAATTGTGCAGCGCCCCTAGCGGCTTACGAGAGGAACCAGAATTTCTAATACAAAACATTTTACTTATTCGGTAACGAGATATAGATCTAAATAGATGACGCAAGTGCATGAAACTCTATGAAAACCAAGCGTGTTACATTTTACAATGAAAACGGTTGACAGCGGTTTGAATCTTAGAAGGAATTGTAAGACTTAAAACTTAATACATTAGAGTCAAAATTGTACGAGTCAATATCTGTGAAGGAAGAGCATTGCTCTCCCTTTCGGCGCGCGAAGTACATACACTAACGGCATCTATTTAGATCTATATCTATGATTGAGACCAAAACTAATAGTAAGCTTACAGCATAACGGATGTGTGCTCACCTTCGTTTATACAGTCGAAGCACTCCTGAATCTCATAGCTGAGTCCAGCACTGTTGTGGAAATGGAACTTGTACTTCCCCTTGGGCAGCGTCCATTCCGTGCTGTTCGCTGCCGAGATGTGCAGCACCGTCGGGCACCAGAAGTAATCCAACTGTCGGACAACAAGCTACACGTAAATATATTACATTACTCCTTATTGTCTAACTTCCACATCTATCGTTAATGCTTTCACATGTATCGTGATAGGCTAGATATTACATCATACATCATTCTTAGCCAATCACGCACGATACATTATCGATAGATGTTGAAGTTGATAGACAATAAGGCCACTGATATTGTAAACAGCAGAAAAAGCTCGCAGCTCTGTTCGGTGTGATTATTTGAACATTATAATCTCGTCACTTTTACTTTATTATAAAGGCGTGACCATACACACAACCTTTTTCGCGTGACGAATCATTTCCCACCTCATTAACTCTCACACTAGGGCCAAGCCTGCATCATAGCGCGCTAAAATGTACTATGAATCTCAATTAAGATGGTCATCGCTGCCACAGATTTACCTAGACAGTCCTATTCTTAAGGGGGTAAAGTTTAACGTCGGTGCAAAATGCACGTCATAAATTGTTTGGCAAGTAATTAGGTGGTATTTATTTTAAATAATCGGTCAGCGAGAAAAATCAACCGAAAAGTTATTTTGACAGCACAATATGTTTTTATCGGCCGTAAAAAGAAACCACCAGCAATTCCTGGTCAGCAACTAAATCAAGGACTATCAGAAGATAAGTAGATATTTGGTCAGCTTGATAATGTATACAGTGTGTCCCCCGTTAAAGTGCACACCCAAAAGGGGGTGAAACTAGACCCAATTTTATCGACAAAAAAATTGAAAAAATTAGTCTGGCATTTTTTGTTTTTTTAATACTAATTTATTTTTTCGAAGTACTTGTGGTAGACCCTGTTTGAAAAAATAATCGTATCTTTTGAAATACCAAGTGTATCTCGCCGAAACAAAATTATTAATGATTAGGAATAATAGACACACAAGATCAAATAATTAAAAAAGCCATACATTTACACGTTTAATTAAAAAACAGGTTTTTGTAAAAAAAACATCAAGTTTTTGTTTCGAATTTTTCAGTTATTACTAAATTTCTCGAAAAATCTTCCACTTTAAGCCAATTTATTATTGCTTATTTTGATTCTACATTTAATTACACGTAAAATAAAAAAAATAGTGGACTTCTATCTTCAAAAGAACTCTTGCTATGAGCGAACAAAACTAGTCAATACGCGTTTTTTAGGAATTACAGATTTGGATTAAAGTCATTAATTTTCCTTACTTTTTACTTGATTTTAAGCTAAGAAGAAAAAAAAATTAGGAAATTAAACTTTGCATGAATAAGACGAATCAAACATTTATTTACGAAGAAGTTTACAAAGATTACAATGATAAATAAATGCACATGTTTGTGCAAATGGACGGATGTCCCGCCCATAGCGCAATCATCGTGAGAGATTTTTTAAACAAAGCATATGGAAACAGGTGGATTGGCAACCATGGGCCGGTGGGTTGGCCTGCTCGTTCTACCGACATGACGCCTTTAGATTATTTTTTGTGGGGAGTCATGAAACAGCGCGTTTATAGCAACCAGATAAACTCTGAGGCCGAGCTACAAGATCTGATTACCAATTGTGCCAGAGATATTAATGATGACCCAGGCATGATTAGCAGAGCTACACAACAAATAGCTGTTCGTGCAGCAATGTGTCTGCAACAAAGAGGCGATAACTTCGAACATTTGATGCGTTAGGTGAAATCATTGTTAGATTAAGTACATCTTGGGTTCATTTATTTATCATGGTAATCTTTGTAAACTTCTTCGTAAATAAATGTTTGATTCGTCTTATTCATGCAAAGTTTAATTTCCTAATTTTTTTTTCTTCTTAGCTTAAAATCAAGTAAAAAGTAAGGAAAATTAATGACTTTAATCCAAATCTGTAATTCCTAAAAAACGCGTATTGACTAGTTTTGTTCGCTCATAGAAAGAGTTCTTTTGAAGATAGAAGTCCACTATTTTTTTTATTTTACGTGTAATTAAATGTAGAATCAAAATAAGCAATAATAAATTGGCTTAAAGGGGAAGTATTTTCGAGAAATTTAGTAATAACTGAAAAATTCGAAACAAAAACTTGATGTTTTTTTTACAAAAACCTGTTTTTTAATTAAACGTGTAAATGTATGGCTTTTTGGCAATGATGGGCCGCCTGGTTTTGCCTGAGAGCTGTTCTCTTACTCTCCCCTGAACAACTTCGGGAGGATTGCGAGTAAGATGGTGGTACCTCCACAGTCGAGCCCGGCATCAGCTCTACCACTTACATATGTAATAAATAACAGAACTGAAATAAATGCATTATTGTCTTCGAAGATTTGAGAAATGTTTTGACTGTAAATGTTATGGTTACGGATAGAACTCACTTGTTTAACTGTACAAAGAGACACAAGTCGCTTATGTAATTACAACATCAGGACTCTTCGGGATTACGTGCGCACGCGGCGTTCGTTCGTGTAACATGTGGGTACTATGCGTAAAAAACATGTATGACGTCAACTCACTCTAACTTTAATAAAAGTAAGTTTTAAATATTTTGAAAACATGATTCGCAACTTTTACTAGAAGGAAAAAATCCTAAAGAGAACGATGGCGGCTAGGACGGCTGTTCTGGCATGTGCGAAAATAAAAATTGCTAAAGCAAATTTCGGGTGATTTAAAAAGGCTTCTATAGTATGTGAACTGATTTATTTGATAGAAAACATAGTGGGCATTCCGTATACTATTCTGTATACCGTGTTTTTATTTGATCTTTGTTAGTCACTCCACTTTAAATGGCATGTTATATATCATTCCGTAAACAAAAGTCAAACGATCGATATTGCGAGCGAAAAATAATTGCCAGAATAGCCGTCCTGTGTGTTAAATTCAGTGTTTTTATTTTTTTTACATTTAATATTTATTTTATTGTAACAATTAGCTATAATAGAAAGAAAGAAAGAAAAGAAAGAAAAGAGCTTTATTTCATAAAACCACAGTAGTTATCACAAATAATAATTAATATTAACAAATTAGGCATATTCTATGGTTAAGAAAAGGGAGTCCAGCTCAGCTTAATGCCACAGCCAAAGCCATAGCGCTGGTTTTCTGCTGGATCCTACATAAATAAAACTAATAACTAATCTAAATATAACTAAAATCTAAATTAAATTAAATATAAATTTAATAAAACGTATACTGTAAAATACATACAAATAATGAAAAATAAATAGTGACATGAAATAAATATACAAATAATAGTGTTATACTAAACAAGATGCATAATTTATAAAAATACTATATAAGTTTACGCATTAATCTTACTGAACATCAAGGCATCGTTATTTGTTTTTCAATTAGATGGCTCTTGAGTTTAATACGAAAATTAGCTTTCGTCTTGCATTCTCGTATAGGTGGAGGCAGGTCGTTCCATACTTTTGAAGCCCTATAACTGAAACTTCCCCTAAATCCAGCTGTTTGGTGTTTAGGAACAATTAAAAGATATGCAGATGCCCTAGTAGAATATATATTAACATCAGAAGACCAATGTAGTTTATCAAATAGATATTTTGGGTGTTTATGTTTAACAACACCAAACAACAGAACAGCAAAATGTAAATCCCGACGTGCAGCCATCTTTAATTGCTTACATTCATTTATGTAAGGCGTAACGTGTGCACGAGGTGGAACATTATAACAGAAGCGTGTACACGCATTTTGTACACGCTGTATAAGACGGTTAGATCTAGCCAGCAAACAGTTTCCATACACTACATCTCCATAGTTTAATTTGGAAAGGACCAAAGCTTCACACATTTGAACCCTAACATCTACACTAATAGATTTTCTTATTTTGTAAAGCAACGATAATCTAAAGAAACAGTTTTTAACTATATTAACTATGTGGTCCTCGAAATTTAGAGAACCGTCCATTATCATTCCCAAATTTCTAACTTTACTGACTCTTTCAATATCTTCTCCTTTAATCATAATTCTTGGATTCTGAGCTAAGGTATCGGACATTTGCTTGTTAGTACCCAGAAGAATATATTTAGTTTTGCTCGAATTTAAAACCAAGGAACTTCGTTCTGACCAATCAGCTATAGCGTCATAATATATATTAATATATATTGATCTGTATTTGTAAATATTGGCTGTACTTACATTTACCTATACTTACCAGTTTTAAATCAGCAATTCCAATTAAAATAATTATTTTAAATGTATTAGTTAAATTGTAATTCTATGCATTTAATGTAAGACTCAACGGCTTTAAAATTATTACTTAAAATGTAACTTAAATGTACGTGTTTTTACAACTTAAGACCAACTCAGTAAGCATAACATTCCACTTAACTATGTAAGTACGTAACTATTGTAAGCTCTAACTTATTTGTCTTTTTAACACACGTTTTTGAAATAAAAATCTTGAAATTTTGTGGTGTTTTATTTGTTTTTAGGTTTCCGTAGTCAACAAGTAACGCTTATGGTTTCGTCATGTCTGTCCGCGGCTTAGCTCAGAGTCTCATAAGAGGGTGTATTGTATAATACCTCACTTCGCTTCGCATGATCCTGTTTTATACCAACAAATACTGCAACAATCACTCTGAAATTTATATATGATAAAGTTGAGGACTAATGCTATGTCAAAAAACATTTTGAAAAAGAAAATCTTTTGTTGTTTATAAACGTTGTTTTTTCAACGAGGACGTTACATAATTGAGTAGTGAAAGAGGACATAATTTTATTTTTCACGATTATATTGTTGACTTTTAGTTACAAATTTTGTTTTCTCTAATTTTGTAGAACCGAAGGGTGCCAAACGGGAAGGAACATATTACTCTCTCTCTGTCTGTCTGTCTGTCTGTCCGTCCGTCTGTCACAGGGATCCATAATGTCAGCCGTGAGAGGTAGACAGTTGAAATTTTCAAAGGATATTATATTACTATGGCCTCTACCACGACAAATAATACAAATGTTAAAAATCTGAAAAACATATGCATACATGAAACTTTGAAAATTGCAATGTTTTTAAGGTTAGGTATTTGCTTCAGCTCTATCTTAAAGGCGGTAACTGAATGAGCGAGCGAAGCGAGCATCATACTGCGCTGAAAAAAATCGTCAGCTGCATCGTGGAGGGGGGGGATGATGTACAGCTACTCGCATGAACGTGTAAAAAAACACGTAAAATAAAGTGATAGTACGCCGCATGAAATTTAAGTAGGTGAATCTTTAAATAATTAAAAATACGAAACCAACAATCAGCTGCGCGGGTGGCGGTGGAAAGGCTGTCAGCTGACGCAGTAAATACAAGGTGACATTAATTTATTTATGCAGCCAAACTCAGACTGATGACCCTGTAAGAACCATAATGTGAAATTCATTCTAAAAATATTGTTCCGTATTCTGTACAAACGCAAGCCCAGTCGTAAGTCAATTGCTATGTTTATGTTGACCATTTATTTTGCAAAAATTTGGCTGCATAAATAAATGTCACCTTATTTATATTTATATACCTAGTGAAGCAACATACATAGATGCTTCTTTATAAGATACTTCAGCGATGCATTACGCTGCCTGTAACTGTAAGTAGGAAAGTGATTACTTATGAGTTCGAGTTACAAATGACCTCGTTTCACAACCTAGAGTTGGTATTGTCGGTCCAGCCAGACTAAGAAGTAGCTTGAGGATTGTTCTGACCGAAGAGTTAGGAATGTATTTATATAATGTATCTTTAGTATGATGAATCCTGTAATTCTTCGTCCAGGCACGAAGCAGCGGATCAGCTCGTCGAGTCGAGGGTACCGCCACACGCTGACGCTGGCCGTGCTGGATATGAGTCGCGAGGACGCCGGCGCGTACCGCTGCCACGTCGAGAACAAGCTGGGCCGAGCTCAGGCGGAGCTGTTCCTGCATAGTCAGTACACTTAATTGTAGCGTCATGCATGATATATGTGGATACATGTATAATTTATACTAGCGATTGTCGGCACTCAGTGAAACTTGGAAAACATCACTCACTTGGTTTCACGTTTTATTGTGCCCTTGTTCAGTTTTCTAACTCCACACCACAAAAATCCTAACGGCCTTTTTAGGTATTACGGAACCTTAATAATACTTTATCAACTATTTTAACCACGATATGCATATGTATAAGTTGACTTTTATTGACATAGCCAAATTCAAATTCAAATTCAAATTCAAATCATTTATTTGTGAGTCACAGGTTAGTGGTTAGATAGCAAGTACTGGAGGCTTGGTAAATAATCAGTATCACGAATCGGTAACACTTTTTGGTAATATCGAAAATAAAATGTTGACCTTCCAAAGTAATTGACTCGTGCTGGGCTTGAGATTGTAGGGAAAACGGAAAAAAAAATTGGCAAATTTCACAAAAAAGGTGATCGAATCTGGATACTGATCACTTAATGAGTATCCAGTATGAATTTGGATATATCATTTGGCTATATTTTGGTTTCATGTAAATCTAGGGAACTATGGAACCCTACGTGGCTCGACACGCACTTGGCCGGTTTTTAATTATTTGGGACAAATAATTCTATTTTTAGTCATCATAAACAGAATGCCTGACTCCCAATTGACCGTTTTTTTAATATTTAAGGTCCTATGAGTCAAGGTGAAAAAAATAAAATAAGCGATAGAGTATCCCCAATATAAGGCTTTTCTACCAAAATTTTGTAATTTTATGTATAACTTTGTAAATGAATGGGCATACAAACTTAAAACACGCTTTTAAGTTTGTATACCCATGTTGAGAATCGTACCACCATAGCTGCGGCTTCTCCCCCCCGGCCTCAGACTTCAGCCTCGACGACAGACGCGAGGACCCGACAACCGTTATTACAAACATCATCTCCTTGAATACCTAGTTCTTGTAGTTTACGGAGCAGGATAACGTGATCCACACGATCGAAAGCCTTTTCAAAATCAGTGTAAATCACGTCAACCTGGCCCTGTGTATTCATACCATTAAGAGTATCACTGACAAATACTGCGAGGTTTGACGTTGTGGATCGACCCTTTACAAAACCATGTTGTTGATCAGGGACTCCCTGCATTATAACTGGGTACACGTGATTGTAAATAACTTTCTCAAATATCTTGCCAAATGTGCAGAGAATGGATATTGGTCGGTAATGTTCTATGTTTGCCTTAGATTCTTTTTTGTGCACAGGCACAATGTGAGCAATCTTCCATTGGGCAGGAAATATACCCTCATGTATAGAGCGATTGAAGATTATCGCAAGGCCATATGGCCATTTTTTACTTAGAGTTTTCCACGAGTTTCCACACGAATTTGACGTTCCAAATTCAAATCACTTTATTCTCTAGGGAGTTTCATACAACTTTATATCCCTTAAGAGATAATGCTTTATTTACGTTGAGGTTGAATGTCGAGCGGGTGGTGTGAAAACTAATATATAGGTATATAACGTGCATAAAAATAAACGTATAAATATAAGGTGACTTTGATTGATATAGTTAAATACTGGATGCTGGAGACTCTGTAAGTGGTCAGGACCAAGGTTCAATGGCCCTTTTCGCATAACATGAAAAATTTTAATTTATTAAACTGGTACATAAAAAGGTAATTAATACAAGAGTGAGAGTTTCAAACAAGAGCGTTTTTTATATATAAATGTGTAATTTTAAGAAACGAGCTTTTTTCTGTTTTGGTAAAAAAAAAAAAGTTTTTCTATATTAATGTTTCCTTGAGAACTGCTTCATTTACCGGGATCAAAAGTTACTTATACGTACATAACATAGAGAATTAGTTCGGGACATAAACTGTGAAAGTTTCATCGCGATTCATTAAGCATCGAGCAAACAAAGAACATAATTTTACGTTTGTTCATAAACTTATATTATTAATATAATAAGTGTATTTGGACTTATTAAATAGCTACGTAATATTCTTTGTATTAGAACCTTTAAGCATCATGATCTGACTGCCGCTCGGACACAAACGTACCCTTTGTTAGATTTGAACTGCAACAGGCGAGACTTGAGCCCGCGGCGCGGCAGAAATTTGGGACCTCCGGTCGTGCTGGGGCATACATGTTTTAATGTTATAGTTATACGTAAACAAAACTTAAACTAAGTCAGCAGCTTGCCTTGTTTTTAACATGGAATAGTTAAATAAATCCAAAATATCTAGACAGGGCGCATAGTAATCTGTAGTCAAATTAAACTGATATACTTTTGCTGTATGGGAACAAATCATTACTTAAACCATAGTATTTAATGTATCTATGCTTAGACCTGGCTGTAGTTACTTTTTCAAGCTTAATATTAGCAAGAGGTGTGTCAGGATCGTTGTAGATGGAAATCTTTATATAGATTAAACTGATACAGTTTCTTCACGTGGAAAAATAACCGGATTCATCACGTATAACTAACCATTTGGGCAAGAAACGCCGAAACAGCAGTTTAATATAATTATGATATTCTTAATATGCTCTTGTAAATTAATATGACTATTAATTACATGTTTCCGCGTAATTTATACGTATTATATTAACACACTCACATTCTTACCCACTCTTCCTTACATAATATAGGTACACATACATACCCCTCTTAGTAGATATGGTTAGATATTACGATAACATATTCGTATATTAATAGAATAGGTTTGTCAATAATTACAATTATTTTATTATGTAATATATCAATATATACATTATATATTTTATAATTATATGTTATGTCTGATAAGAAACAGACACCGCGATATCCTGCTTACAGACGAGAAAATTTTTAATATCGAAGAGAAGTACAACAAACAAAATGACAGGGTGTACGCTACCAGCTCTGCGGCCGCTGGAAATGCCATTCCTAGAGTGCAGCACGGCCATCATCCATCATCAGTCATGATTTGGTTGGGAGTGTCCTACTATGGCCCTACTGAAGTGCATTTTTGTGAAAAAGGTGTCAAAACCAGTGCAAAAGTGTACCAAGACACGGTTTTAGATCGCATAGTAAAAGATCTGCCCCAGACACTCTCTGGAGGACGGCCATTTGTGTTTCAACAGGACTCCGCACCTGCTCATAAGGCCAAAACAACTCAGGAGTGGTTCGAGCGCCAGAATATCGAGCTAATAAGGCATCAAGATTGGCCCTCATCTACCCTCCATCCACTGGCTGGACTCTTAGTCACTAAACAGCTAAAAACGAGAGAGTACTCGTCTATATTAAGGTGGTAGAATTGATGCCAGGCTCGGCTTTGAAGGTACCACCTACAACTCGCAAACCATCCCGAACTCATTCGAAGGAGAGTAAGGGGACAGCTCTCAAACATGCACAACCAGGTGGCTAATCATGCCTGGGTCCGATCGGTGGCGGTTAATCCATCCCCAATTGTCGGCCCTTTTATAAAATAGACTGCTGACGGGCAGCGGCGTCACCAGTGCGAGGGTTTC
Source organism: Ypsolopha scabrella (assembly GCA_910592155.1). Classification (NCBI taxonomy): domain Eukaryota; kingdom Metazoa; phylum Arthropoda; class Insecta; order Lepidoptera; family Ypsolophidae; genus Ypsolopha; species Ypsolopha scabrella. The sequence goes on along the minus strand of OU342985.1, from coordinate 6,595,611 downwards.
GGTGCCGCGCTCACCAATCCACCTGCCCGGCGTATATGAGCATAGACACACTTCTAAAAGGACCACCAAGAATACACTGTCTGTCCCTCTTTAGGTAGATCAACAGAGTGAGACAGAGCACTGTATCAAGCGCTATCGAGCTCGATGTGGTTTGCTATGCTAAACTTGATGGAAGGTACACAAATATCTCTCGTTTGTGGGCAGCAAAATTCTATCTAAATTATTAGATATTTCTGTGGAGGTGATACTTAAAAAGCGCCGGTAGCTCAAAAAGGTAGAACTCCGCCTGTTTCTCAAACTTGGGATTAAATTTGGATTAATCCAATCAAGAATGCACTACTGAGATTTTTGGAATTTATGAGCATAGCATTTGTATTCTTACCACTAGTTGAACAGTTAAGGAAAAGTCTAATGAAACTTACTTGCATGGTGTAACAAACCCCCGTTGGGAAGAATAAATCGTCGGCGTCGGTAGCAGTTTGATATTTGGTGATTTATCTATCACAAGAAGATCTCAAAGATCATTGCTTTTAACACCTAATATATTTTTGTAATATGTTGGCCAGTCAATAGCATAATAAAAACAGAATAGTAAGCTATCTTCACTTATAGGTACCGATAGACTAGCGGAAAAATCTCAAATGGCTTCTGCTTTCAACAGCTAACGGCATCTAGAGAAAATTTTTGCCACCGGGATTTTTTAAACTAATTCGACCTCGCTGAACATTATTCTGCCCGGTGTCAACCCCTCCCCCGCTCTCTTTCCCTCTTTCCCCCCAAAACGTTATTAAACAATTTATCTATTTATCTTTAATGATCATACTCGTATGTAATTACATTAGTTGCTTCAAATCTGTTATCGATCATTTAAAAGTATACACAGTTATTACTTTTTCTTTTTATTACTTATAATTTACTATAGAATATTCGTTTAGTTTATTATTATTTCATCCATCAGCCTGTTTCGTCCACTGGTGGACATAGGCCTTTCCAGGATTTCGCCACTATTGGCGGTCCTCCTGGAAGAAATGCCCATACTCACACACGCTAGGCAGGTGGGTTGGTGAGCGCGGTGCCGAAACCCTTGCACCAGTGACGCCGCTGCCCGTCACCAGTCGGTTTTATATAAGGCCCGGCAATTGGGGATGGATAAAACCGCCATCCATCGGTGCCAGGCAATGGTGGGCCGCCTGGTTTTGCTTTTGCTGAGCTGTCCTCTTACTCTCCCCCGAATAACTTCGGGAGGATTTGCGAGTAAGATGGTGGTACCTCCACAGTCGAGCCGGCATCAGCTCTACCACCTACATACCCCATTGCTATAATAGATCAATGTGTAAAACACCCAGTTATGAGTTTTTAAACTGAAGGACCAAATTATATAAGTATAATTCATAAAATCAATTTCATTTTATTTAAGCAAAGTATTTCATATTACCTACAAAATGTAACTATACTTAATAATTATTTCAATATGTATAACTTCGTGACTCGCAGCGAGGCATCTGCGCTGCAACCTATAAATCGTGAACGAATACTCGTACGACGGTAAATTAGGTCTCGTTTAATTGGCTATCTGGCTATTTAATCACAATTTCTACCGTTTTTCAGTAAATTAACTGCGAAAGCAAAAATTTTGAAAAAAAATAAATTTTTCATAGTTTGGGCAGACATTATTTCTTAATTTATTATGCCTGTCAAATTATTTACATGCAAATATTGTATAAAATTTAATGTCAATTATTTTTGTCATGGACAGTTTTCTTTTATCTCTAATACTTTCTGAAAAAAAATTAAAAGACCGCAGATCGGCACACATTTTCGGGGGAAAGGGGAGGGAAGGGAGCGGGGGAGGGGTTGACACCAGGCAGAATAATGTTCAGCGGGGTCGAATTAGTCTAAAAAAACCCGGTGGCAAAAAGTTTCTCTAGATGCCGTTAGCCGTGGTTCTGTCAAAATTTTCCGCCAGTCTACGAGCGCGGCTAATGTCTGCGTACCCGGATGCAAGTGGTAACTATACATATCGTTGCGGTATGGGAAAGCACATGGGTAAATTCGCAGGTCGTGTTGAGAACTGGATAGGTAAGCGAGAGGTCCCGGGTTCGAATCCCGGTTCAGAGCTCCTCACGTCAAGTTTTACTTCTCTGGAGACAAAAATCCTAAAGACCCCAATACAACGTTAATAATGTGTGAAAATCGCGAAAGTTTAAAAATCCTGAAGTTTATAGTTATGATATAGGTACATACAATACTTTGAATTCATTTCATTTAAAATTTCGCAAAAATATTCAATGTACAACAGAAAAGATTTTTTTTAAACTTTATTATTTATTCTTGCTTATTTTGCCCGTCACATCGCGTTGTTATAGTTTTTGGGTAGTCTTATCGAATCTGTTAATATTTTTCGGACCAATAATTTAATAGTACACATTTAATTTGACTTTTGGTTCTCATGAAAATAGTTTTATATGTCTGACTCATGTCTATGTCCCTAGGAAACTGCCCATCCCCAGGGAACAATCTAAGTCTATGTCCAAGTGAAGAAAAATAGAAAATAATTTTCAAAATTTGTTCCGTAGTTATTAATAGCTGCCTCTAAGGAATTAATTGCCTATCCCCGGGTAAAAACTAAAATCTATGTCCAAATGAAGTGTCTATAACCACTACAACAGAGAAAGATTTTTTTAAATCGGTTCTGTAGTTCCATATATTACCCGCTTGTCTCTAGGAAATGGCTTATCTCATGGAATTAATTATGGCCTATGTTCAAGTGAAAGATCTAACCATTACAAGGGTGGAAGAATTTTCAGTCGCTTTAAGTAGTTCCAGAACACCTACTGTCAGTATACATGGTGTTAAGTCCATTGGACTCAAATCCGGGCTACGTGGTGGCCAGGGAATGTCTCCTCTTCGAGATATCACTTTGTTAGGGAAAAGTTGACGGACGTCGCGACGGGCATAGCGGTGTTAGAGGTATGGGCAGTTGCGCCATCTTGTTGAAACTAGGTCCGGGTGTTGAAACGTGGAAAATTCTGCAACTCTGGTGTAAAAAAATCCTCGATCATTACCACATACCGCTCCGAAGTAACAGTAACCGCACGACCATGTTCGTTCTCAAAAAAATATGGGCCTATGATGGGCCGTTGGTGCTTCCCCAACACGCTGCGCGCCACTCCTACGCGCCATTTGAATTTTATTTGAAATTTAAATTTCAAAGGCCTCATGGGACACACTGTATGATAACCCATCCCATGCTATCTCGCTCTCATTGTCGCTCTGTCTATACTCACACACCAGGGTACAACGTACAAAAAATAATCAGTTTGGATTAGCATTCACGCTGTCTCGACCTATGTACAAAAAAATAATTAGTTTGGCTTAGCATTAACATTGTCTTTGCCTGAAGACAAAACGCCGAGATATGTTTTAAATTCTTTATTGCATACAGAAAAAAGATTGTTTGATAAAATAAACAGTTGCTAGAATAGTATACACTTCCTAAAATATATTCAAAATTAATAAATGAAATTTTGTTTGGCTGCCGCTTGACTTCTTTTGCTGACGCTACTCTAAGTACCAGCCGCCATTTACAGATTGTTTCTTTAACCGCACGGGTTATAAAGCCCATTACACAATGAAAAAAATAAGGTTTAAGAGATAAGGAATAGGGAATAAGGAATAGCACAGCAACCAATAGGCGATAAACTACAATATACTCGGGACGAACAAACCAACTGGACGGGCCACCAACAGGCGAACCCCTCTGCCAAAGGTATAAGCCCCGCGGGCATACCGGTTCAATAAAAACGAAAGATGTCCGTGTGTGTGAACGTGATTGTGTGCCTATAGTTTAATTAAGCTAGTGTTTGAGTATTTTGTAGTGTGCGTGCATCGTGACGTTACCTCGTCCCCCACCGAAAATGACATACTTTTTGCATAGTGCGTGGCTCCACTCCAATTGGTTTTCTCCTCCAAGACAATATTCAATTTGCTTGCATAATCCGGTAATGAATATGAGTGATCCATCTCTGTGTTTAAATTTACACTGTAATTTTGATTCATCACGAAAAAGGATAGGTACCTACGACTCACGTCACGACGCTTGGTTGGAAAAATGCCCTGCGATTGGCTGGCTATAAGAAATAAGGAACAGGTTCCCACCGTGACGAAAATTCTATTGCTATTGCCTATTTGTTATTCCTTATTTTTGAATTGTGAATTCACCAACGGTACTGCCATCGCTGGATTCCGTTATTCCTTATTTCTTATACCTTAGTTTTTTTTTGTAATTAAATGAGCTTATGTGTGTGTGATGTGTGTGTACCGTACTCAAAGACATTGTCTGATAACAAGACTGTGCACTGTCAAATTTTTTGTCAACTAAACTAGATTTTATTTCCTTAGAATTAAGGTTGTAATTATTATGATATCATTTTCAATCGAAAAACGAGCCGAGCGAGATAGCTGTCGCTACTCATGTATCATTGTCTAGCAAGTTGCCAGTGTATTTAATATATACAATATAACGAGTGCCAACAACTATCTCGCTCGGCTCGTTTTTCGTATCGTAGAGCACAGTCTTGTTATCTATACAATGTCTTTGACTGTACTGTGGAAAGACATTGTATAATAACAAAACTGTGCACTGTCCAATTTTTGGTCAACTAAACTAGATTTTATTTCCTTAGAAATAAAGTTGTAATTATTATGATACCATTTTCAAGCGAAAAACGAGCCGAACGAGATAGCTGTCGCTACTCGTGTATCCTTGTCTAGCAAGTTGCCAGTGTATATAATATATACAATATACTTATATAGTGTTGTTGAGTTTCTAACGTGTTAGAAAGGGACCAACGAGTGCCAACACCAATCTCGCTCGGCTCGTTTTTTGTATCGTAGTGCACAGTCTTAAATTTACATATCTAGTACTCAATATTAACATATTATTTAATAATAAATATTGTGCATAATGTCCAAGATAGAAGATAAATCTTTTGGCAAATTCAGTTTTTGTTTTGGGAATAAAACAGATTCTGTCTTTACGTCGTTGTGTTAATTGTTTGTAAGGTGTTATTTGGTGCTGATGGAGAATGGTTTGAAGTATAAATAGTTGCCTTACATTTAGTACTTGGACGTGATTATATAATTCACGTAAATGTACGTATATTTTTCAGGCATTGTATACGATTACTAGGAAATTTTTAAAATGACAAGCAGATTTAGGTCAAACGGCGTAAAAGGTCGAAGTATAGACTATATGTCTTCAACCTTCTACTGTTTTCAACCTAAATCTGCTTGGCATTTTAAACATTTCCTATGAATTGTATACAATGCCTGAAAATACTAGGTGAAATTAAATCAACCGACCAAATTCATACTGGAGACTCGGTTAGTCATCAGGAACAAGGTTTAATGACCCTCCAGGTGAAATTCGAAAAAAAAATTTTTTTTACCCTTAGAACCTGCACTAGGAATTGTACTTAAACTAGTCCAACCAGTACGGGAGCAAAAAAAATATTTTTCGAAATTGGCCAAAAGGATTACTGAACCTAGTTCTTGATCACTAACCGAGTCTCTAGTATGAATTTGGTCGGTTGATTAAATTTCACCCTATATACATACATTTACGGTAACATCTACTAAGTATTAGGTAATACATCATCTTAACGTTTTAAGCAATTCCGTTATTTCCGGAACTTTGACTATCTAAATAAATAATATTTTAAGAAGCCGACTCCATAGTCGCAAACATTTTCTGGTATTTTTTCAACTTTAGGTATATATCAAAAAGCTACAGATTCAATAAGAATTTAATTTTTCTGATCATACTTAGTATTAATTACTTAGTTACTGTGAAATTTATTGCTCTTGGGGCAGGCTTAAAAATGTATATGCACGCGACAAGAAACTTGCGAAGGCAATACAATCGTGCCGCTTCAGTCGCGGGCGCAACGTTTAATACTTGGATTAGGTAAAATACGATTTTGGCAATATTGTAAACTTTTTCAAATTGTGACGACGAGTCGGGCATGATTTTAACTAGAAAACACAACTGATATGAGGTAACTAAATAATGATTGTCTTTCAACTGCGTGTATTTATTATATTATAACAATAATGATCAATTAATCTAAGAGCCATGGTAGCTATCTCTGTACTCTAGTCTATATGACATGAGCTAGTTCTAAATACTGTACCTATATAACAATATTGTTATTAAAATAATTTGTATTAATTTTTTTCTTCCAGTTTCAATGATGTCGGAAATATCGAGTGAAATTAGTCCAATTAGGTAACCGGCCTGACAACGGAAAGATAAAGGTCAAATTATCGGTTTGTTTACACAGTTATGTTATTGTTCTTTATGATAAATTACAGTATCTTGTTACTATTTTTGTACATTGCTGCGGTCCTGCTAAGATTTTAACATGCTGTTGAGTGGAAATAGATAAACATAACTTTATGTGGGAGTTCACCGCTCAAGCGCTCTTTAATACAAATCGCCACTGCTCATCAGGTAGCCCTTGTCAATCAATCCATCTTCGTCAGGATTCGCGTTCGGCGGGCGTGGAGCGGTAGCCGCGACGGCGGGCGTGGGTGACTGTTTTTTGTTCGAAGCTGGGCACCGACGACAGCGGCGGCTGCTTGCGATGACGAGGGCGGCGGGACACCTGAGTACTCGTCTCTGTCTGTACAGGTGCGGGCGCAGACAGTACGGATGCAGCTGTCTTCAAGGGCATCATTTTGACACCCGACGATGGCATCGAAAGTTCAATGATTTTCGATGAAACTGGGTATACCCATAAGGGTATGGCATACCCATACCAAATTACAGCTTTCTAATACCAAAGTCTCTGAGCTAAGCCGCGGACAGATGGACGGACAGACGGACGGACAGACGGAAAGACAGACGGACATAGCGAAACTATAAGGGTTATTATCAGAGTGCATTACAAACCAGAAAAGATAAATTAGAAACAAATGAAAAAACCGGTCAAGTGCGAGTCAGACTCACATACCTAGGGTTCCGTAATTCGACAGTTTTGGGAACAGTGGTTAGACTGATTGAGTTACCCAATCAGATTTGAAAGATTTGTCATGTTAAGTTGGTAACTGTAACTTATTCGTTTTGATTACTGGAAACGCAAGCGCTTGGTTTTGCCGCGCTTGGACATTGTTCTTGGCAGAGTTACGAACGACTTCCGATGGAAAAGAGAATTTTCGGTACACTTATTTTCGAGACTTTTGTGCGGTGCGTGGTCGAAGTAACTGGGTGCGAAGAAACTTGTCTGTTTCCACTATGAGGCTTTACTGTAATTTTATCATGTCCGATACTCATGGTATCGCCTTTTATCTAGTGCATCGTGTTGTGTTTCAAGTGTGTAACATTAAATTATCATGTAATATCTAATCTAAATACGTTTAGGAATATATTTATTAGGAGTTTTAGCATAGCTAATTATTTAAAAATTATGGTTTTTAATATTTCAAAGTGACTTGTGTGTATGAACTATTCCCACAGTAGGTTTGTTATTTTGTCTTAGGATAAAATATTACAACAAGTAAATTTTTGATAGATAACCAGCTTTTTGGTGGCAATGTGAGCGAACGACAGGCGCACCCCACCCCGCGCCCCCTGGCAAACAACCGGGCCTTATTGTCTAACTTCGACATCCATCACACATCATTTTTGGCCAATCGCGAATGAAGAAAATTTCGTTTTGACAGCACTAAAACTTAAATTAAAGCCTCCAGAATCTATTTATTACCTACATTGCAAAATGAAGTATTCATTTTCATTCAATTGTGTACAATTTCCACGAAACAAAAACAAGTTAATTTACCGCTATAGGAGAGCATTTCACAACTTTGCATCAATAAATATTGGTTGGAGTTTTGATTATATCCGGTACAGAGCGATTGTGAAAAAGAGACTGTAATGCTTAAAGAAAATTATAGAAGAATTATCAAATATTTGCGGTTGATGTTTTGATCATACAATTTGGTCCAGTGCGATTACGATAAAAACAAGCATCTTGTAATGTTTAGGGTGTTAGGTTAGGCATACTTTTAGGTTGATAAGTTTATGTACGTTATCTTATTTATAAACATATTTAATCTTTTGTACTGGAAATAATTTTCAGAGCCAAATTGTAAATATTTTCTCCATCAGCGTTTTTTTTGGTTGACTGGAAGAAATTTCTTTTAGAAATAAGTCCGCCTTTGCCATGTTTTTCTATAATGTGAATTGTATTTATCTGTGTTTTCCGTGCAATAAAGTGTTTATTATTATTAGTCTTCAATAAGACAGAGGAAAGGCACATTGTATACTCACACTTAACTCTTTTGTTTATAGGCAGAGCCTACAGATATTCATCTGCCGCGATCCTGACACGCTTCTTTCGTTTCTTCCACATCCATCATTCGAATCAAACTAGCTCTATCTAGGTAGTATTATTTATTACATAATCTAAGCATTATTTGTCAGTTTTGGAAATAAATATGCTAAGTAAAATTAAATTAAATTTTAAATAAATCACAAAGACAAAAATAAATTAAAATTGAACGCGTCAGAACTTGAGTGTACCGTTACCCTCAAGGAATGACGAGTTGTTTTTTGAAAGGGTGAGATAGCGGATTCTGAGATAGCGGTTGCATTTATGTTTATTTGGGTCATAATTTTAGTAAGAAATATTATGTTGCGGCTGTAGACTTATGTTCCGGAAGCATTTTTATAATTATAGCTTGCTAAATTAGTGCATCGGTCACGGGGTAAGTCAATTTTAGTTAACTTAGTTCTGATCAGTTGAGAACGAGAAATCCTTTAGATTGTGCTTTTCTCACCGTCAATTAATTGTTCTAGCTTGTGGAAACGCCCTCTTCCCCCTAACGAGACAGGATATCCGGGAATTATCAAAAATATCCCGCTTGTTTTTATTCCAATAAGTCTTTATTTTATGCATGTGTTTAGTAGCCCAACTTAAATATAGTTTTTTTATATGCATATTTTCCGTATCATATTTGTTTCATCATAAAATATTATTTTTATACAGATTAGATTTTACATGTAAAACGTATACTTTATGTAGGTAGGTTTTACAAATAAACATTTTGAATCTTTGAACCATTTCATTAAGTAGTGTCCCGTACCCATAAGCGTTTGCTACTGCCCCGGGTAACCTAAATTGTGTGTTAATGATTTTGTTAAAATTAAATAAAACAAATAAGCTAAAGAAGAACTGATGTTCAGTTTCTTTGCATAGTTTTGTTGATTTTATTGCATTGTTTAAAATTATGCAAAGATGCCAAAGAATTTTGTTTAGTTGTGTTTTGTAGTGTTTTAAGTAAATCTACAAAAAGATTTGGTCACCCGTACAATTATGACCGCGCACACCGTTGCTTACCTCGATGATTTTTTTATGATTTAATTACAAATGTATAGTTTTAAGATTTTTTCTTATACTTGAAATATTAGACGGTATTACTTGCCAAATTTCATAGTTCTAGGTCAACGGGAAACGCTCTATAAACGCATATTTTTTTGAAAACTGACCTTGCCTACACGCTATAAGAGTTGTTTTCTACAATGTCAATGGTGTGCACGCATACAATCGCAATTCTACAGTCTCACCTTCTGCACTGTGCATACTTAAAAAAAATAAGTACTTCTGCAAAGATGCACACCCTTATCGTAACAGAAACTTCTGAAGTCATTACAATATTGAGAAAAAAAATTTGGTCGTGTGCGAGTCGGACACGCACACAAAGGGTTTCGTACCACCCCACAATACGAGTACGGAACCCTAAAAACATTATGATAAATAACAATAATACCTTTATCTACATGCCAAAGAGACATCAAAGTTACAAAAAACAAGGCGTTAAAATGGTGGCGACTGGCAAAATGTTGGCACCTCGCATACGGAACCCTCCATTTTATTATTTTTTGGTTTACAATCTGACAAAATTAACAACTTGTTTTTATTACTGTCTTTCAGTAAGAGCCAAAACAAATAACGTTAAAATAATGCAATTTTTTCGAAGTTTCTTGTATGGGGACCCACCTATACTTTTTTTTATTTGTCTTGATAGAAGCCATGGTAACATGTATTTTGTGAAAATTTCAACTTTCTACCTTTTACGGTTGAAGCTCTAGACTCCTGTGACAGACGGACAGACCGACAGCGGAGGCTTAGTAATAGGGTCTCCTTTGGCATCCTTCAGGTACAGAACCCTAAAAAACAAAGATAAAAAAATCATTTCATGTACTAGCTTTTACCCGCGGCTTGGCCCGCGTTGTTTAGTTTTTCGGTATACCTATCGAAACTGTTAATATTTTTTGGACCAGTAATTTTATTTTTTTTTTTTTTTTTATTGTTTATTTTACAAAGACAAATATATATACATTTTGATTAAAATAAAAGCCATCCGACTAAAACCACATGGTTTATACGCGGTATGGCGAGATCGCTAACTTATGCTAACTAGACATAGACTTATATACAAGTTTAACAACCCGCAGCCACAGGCTGCTGATGTTCGAGAAAATAAAGCTTTATGGCACTCCTTCGCTTTTTGTTGCTGCTACAATTTTTTATGCTATTTAGAGTATTAATAGATAATTCGTTTAGAAATAAAGGAAGCATGTATTCCCAAGTTCGCGTTCCATATAAATTATTATAGGTAGGTAGTTCATAAGTGGGTAGGTAAGTTAGGTTTCTTAAGCTTTTTGGCCTTATTTTCTTAATTAGTTTAACCTCGTTACCGTATTCTTCACAGATAATAGCCATTTTTATTTTACTGTATATATTTATGATTTTACAATAGTCAAATAAGCCTTTTTCGTCATCATTATATTTGTTTTTAATGTGGTTTGGCACAATGACTTTTAATATTCTTAATTGCAGTCTATAGATACTATCTATATAGCTTTTATAAGTGCGACCGTAACTACTAATACTGTAGCTCATTATTGAGTCAGCAAGTGATAGATACATCAGTCTTAATATGTTATAAGGTAATTTGAATTTAATTATACAAAATTTTGATAATATGCCTCGGAGCTTGTTACATAGATATTCAATATGTGGACCCCAGTTTAAATGGTTATCTATAATGAGACCTAGGTACTTATGCTGTTTGACAAGTTCTAAATGCTCACAGTTACATGCATAGTGGTTTTTATGCAAACATTGATGTTCATGGGCAACGATGTTTGGAATGATTAAGGTTTGTAAGTATGGGGAGTGAATGTGTAAAATTTTCGTTTTTTGTGAATTAATGACAAGTCCGACATCGTGAGCCCATTTACATAGAAGATCAAAGTTACGTTGCATTATTTTTTGAGCTTCTTCAACATTCCGATGAGACACTAACAAACATGTGTCATCTGCAAACTGGTAAACAGACCCTTCGGAAAATATGTTACACATGTCATTTACATACAACAGGTATTCGGTAGGGCCAAAAATTGAACCTTGAGCGGTGCCTTCTTCAGTTGGAAACCGGTTGCTATGCACTCCACCTATATTGACTGATGTAAATCTGTTTGTGTGATAGTTTTTCAGTAAATTTTGGAAGGGGCCCTGTATACCATTTTGTGTCAACTTGGAATAAAGTGTGTCATAATTAAGGGTATCAAAAGCTTTACTAAAATCAATAAATACAGCTAGCACATGCTGTCGGTCATTCATGTATTTGCTGACCTCATTGGTAAATTGAGATAGCAGTTGAGATGTATTTCGCTGTTTTTGGAAACCGAATTGCTTTTTATTAATAACATTATTTTTTACAAGAAATTTATTTATTTCATTTCCGAGATACCTCTCAATTATTTTGTCGATACAAGATAAAATAGTAATTGGCCTATAGTTGTTTATGTCGGTATGACTTCCTTTTTTATAAACAGGTCTTATGGTACCTACTTTAAGTTTATCGGGATACAATGAAGTTTTAATGCAAGTGTTAATTAGATGGGTAATAACGGGGGTAATGGATGAATTTATAAATTTTACGTCCTTAGCTCGGATTTTATCACTTCCTGGACTTTTTTTATCGTTCATATGTTTAATTATTGTGTATATGACATCATTGTTAGCCTGTTGTAGTCTTATTGACAGGTTTGGGCTCGAAATATAAGTTTGTTTGCTTAGAAGTGGCACATCACAATATGAGCAAATTTTTTTGACGTTGTTTCTAAACTCACAAGCAAAGTCATTAGTCAAAGTAGAAATATCAGTTTTAAAGGATTTAAATATTATTTCATCGATGGATTTAATTATTTTACCACTTATTTCGTTTATGATTCCCCACATTTTTTTTGGATTGTGAAAATTATTACAGACTTCTTTTCTATAAAAGTTATTTTTTACATTATTTATATGTTTATTAGTCTTGTTTCTATATATGTTGTACAATAATCTATTTTGGAGGTTACTTTCATCTTTTTTCCAGATCAAAAACAGTTCATCTCTTTTATCACACATTGATGCTATTTTTTTACTTATCCATTTACATGATTGTCGTTTGCCTTGCTTTATTTTAACAGTTATCTTACATTTTTCGTATATACAATTAAATTTGTCAACAATAAAATCCAATATTTTATTTGGATTATTATAAGATAAAGCCTCAGTCCAGTCAATACTAGATAGTTCCGACTGCAACTTAATATTATCTACTTTAGTTACAGTTTTATAGGAATCACTTTTGTTTGTTACCGAGCTATCGCTTATCTCGAAACCGGTTATAAAATGGTCGGCCAGTGCATTGTGTATCACAGCTGTTCGAACGGTTTGATGATCGACACTACGGATAAATATATGGTCTATACACGACTTGGTTATAAGGTTACCCCTTTTCTCTATACGAGTGAACTGACTAATTCCACATTCAAACCCAACTCCGTACAAGGAATTTAGGTACTGTGTTACTGTCGAATCAGGGTTCGTTAGATCCAAGTTCATATCGCCTAAAAGTACATAGCTCTGTTTTAACGGACATTTAGATATCATACGAGACAGTTCTGTAATGAAACGTTGTTTGTGTAATTTTGGTGGTCTATAAACGGCGCATAAACCTATAGTATAATTATAGTTTGTTTTTACTCGGCCCAATATGCACTCATAGTTTAAAGTACCTGTTTTAATTCTCGTAAAATTGACACTATTGTGAATGTATACTATAATACCACCTCCTTTCCTACTATTTCGCAGCTCGGTATGCATTTCGTAGTCTTGTAGCTCAAATAGTGTTTTGCATGTGTCCGTGATATTTGCTTCCGTAATGACAATAACATGAATGGTGCGTGCACTGCTCGTCACAATATATTCCAGCTGTGAGAAATTTTTGATCATAGATCTGATATTAACGTGTAGTGTTATCAGCGAATTTCGTTGCGGTGAATCATTAATAAATTTGTTCCATGTTTTATAGTTGGATTCTTGAATTGATTGCGTTATAGTTATAGTGGAGCCCTCTTTTATTTGAGATAGTTTGGCAATAAATATATGGCATTATGGAATTATTTAGTTAGGTCGATTTTGAGTCTTTCGATATCTTTTGTTGATCTGATAACATGCAATTTCTCATTTTCACGTTTACGTGTCATTATCAAGCCGTTTTTACACCAAACAAACTTACATATTTCGGTTTCCTTAAGCTCCTTCTTGGCTTTCCACAGAATGAAGGCAGAACTTGGAGTGAGAGATTCACGTAGGTAGATACGTGTGTCTTGTTCGCGTCCAATATCCCTGTTATTTAGATGTATATTTTTGGCGGCTTCCAGCCAGTGGTCACGGCAGCCATCTCGCATGACAACAACAACGGCTGCGGGAGCCACGTCCATATTTGTATTGGAGCGATTTTTCTTCTTTCTGTATACCTTCATGACGTCATTTGGTTTTTGCTGTAATTTCGTGCATACTTTATTCGTGATATCCAAAATATTCTCATTGTCCTCTTCTTTAATGCCGCACATTTCAATCATATTTGACATTTGTTGCTGCTCCATTGAGTTAATTTTCTGCTCTAAGATATCGTTCTTAAGAGTGAGGTTTTGGCATGTGTTGTTAAGATGTTTGCATTGACTTTCGACGTTCTTAAGATTGGTTCCGTACACTTCAATTTGTTTTTCATAGTCGTCGATTTTGTCCGAAAAATATTTGAGCGATTCCTGCAGTTCAGTACGCATAATTTCCCGTACTTCCTTACGGATGTCACTCAATATCTTCTGTGTTAATTTGGCGCTGACATTATTGGATATCGATTCACTGTCGGTATTTTCTTCTTCATCCGCGTCAGGTAGAATGCAGGAAAGACGTTTTGGCTTTGCGCCACCTACACAACTTCGGCACTTCCAATCAACAGAATCGGTCGATACCAGTGCATTAAGCTGCTCCGTGGTAATCGATGCACATTCAGCATGTATCCATTTATTGCACTTGTTACACTGTATACCAGGGCTTCTTTTATTTATTAGTTTTGAGCACTTAAAGCACTTAACCATTTTTAAAGGATTTGATCGCGCGTTAATTAGTGCGTTACGTCAAGCTAGTTCCACACACGGTAAGCGACTATCGTATCCTACTTTGAGTTTGGGTTCTCACAAAAATCATTTTATATGTCTGACCCTATGTGTATGTCCCTAGAGAGTTTTCTACTGCCCGACTTCATATAAACAAACCTTATGCTATAGCACACAGGAATAATGCAACTCCCTTTTAGTGATAAAAAGTTTTCAGAATCAGATTACTTCCTACAAACACAAAACCTAACAAACTCACAAACACCTTTATAATTATTACGTATTAGTTATTTTTGTAATAAAGCCTGTATACATTTGAAGTGGATATTAGGAAAAATGTAATGATTCCACTCATTAAGGCTTCCATATGCATCTATTTTGTCTGCCTGGAACTGTTTTTTTTTTATTTGGACACGTTGATTATAAATGTCGGGACTTTTTTCCACCAACCTTAACTTTGGATCCCATTTTAAGTAATTTTGGACGTACATATCGGGCTAATATTCCGTAAAACTGTGGGCTATGGATAGTCTTATGACATTAGTATAATTCCAATATTAAATAATATTTAATTAATACTTATCATAAATTATAATACTTAATATAATGATATTCTATTATGTATTAATGTTATTTATGTATATTAGATATGAATTATATAGGCCCGGCCCACTGTATTCGTAAACCTGTAAAACCTACTTTAGCTGTGATAGTTTTTCTTTTAAATTCATTATAATATAATTTTCGAAATTGGCCAAAAGGATTACTGAACATAGTTCTTGATCACTAACCGAGTCTCCAGTATGAATTTGGTCGGTTTATTTAATTTCACCATATACAGGATGGCGCAAAAGTTATGTCATGATTTGAATTTGCTGCCATTTTGTTATAAATGAAAAAAAGAGCTCTGTTTTCATAAAAAGTTTATTTGGAAGTGTAAAATTGATGAAATTGATTGATTCTTTTTTTCATTTATAACAAAATGGCAGCCAGCTCAAATCATGTCATTACTTTTGCGCCACCCAGTATAAGTAAATTATTCTTTTGTATCGTTGACTCCACGACCAAGACAAACCAAACATGGTTTCATGGTACTGAACTGAATTATTTGTAAAAAATGTTGCGTTTTTCTAACTGGAAATAAATAAATAATAAAAAAAAAAAAATTAGCACTATAAATTAAAGCTTAATATTTCGCCAGCGGATCCCTAAATCGAAAAATGGTTTTTACACACCCACAATGTTTTTGAACGGCCTATCCAACGATACCCCACACTACGGGATAGACGAGAAAAATAATCATTTCCAATTAACGTGTACTGGAGCTAGGTACCCTTAAAAAAAATCATCTGAACTGAACTTTTAGTATGAAGCCAAACCTGAAATTGTGAAAAAAATATCAGCTGTTCCATACAAAAGTTAAATATCTACTCGACCCAATTGTATGAAGCAGCTGTTTTTTTGTTTTCACTATTTCAGGGTTGTCTACATAGTAAAAATTGCTCATATGGACGAGCATTATCACCAGTTTTCGTTAAGGGGGAACGTTTCGAGCTCGGTGCAAAATGCACAACTTATGATTGTTTTTCTTATTGAATGAAAAGTACTAAATAAATGTGATTTATGGCATTTGGCGACCATTGCTTAGTGTCAATAAAGCTTTTCTAGCAAAATTTTGTAATTTTATGTATAACGTTGTAAATGAATGGGCATACAAACTTAAAACACGCTTTTAAGTTTGTATACCCATTCATTTACAACGTAATGCATAAAATGACGCAATTCTGCTAAAAACCCCTGATAACTATTCAACAATAGTCGCAAAATAAGATGAAACTATTTTATTTCATACATTTTATTTTAAAATAAGGTAAACAAACTTATTTTATGCATTTTGCACTGAGCTCGAAACGTTACCCCTTAACAAAATAAATAAACTTTTAACAAAAAAATAATACTTCAAATTAAACCGACTTAAAATAATTATAGCAGCCATTCACTAAGAATTTTAAAATAATAATAATAATAATAATAATATAGCTTTATTTCAGTACAATGTCCATAGATTACAATTAATATAGGTACAATAGAAATACATTAAATTAAATTATATTACATTGAAACTACATAATATGTACGCTATCAACAGAAAATACAATAAATTACAATTATTTCTAAATTGACAGTCATGCTGCTATTTTCAACCACCTCTTGTAAATTTTGGTTGATATAAGTCTTTCCGCCAACAGACGAATGATCTTGTTGTTACACGTATCAACCCTGCACATAGATGAGGCGATCCTGTGTCTCACGATGCCATTGAACGTGTTCACCTCCGCCTCTGCGAACATCTCAGAGGCACTACAGAAGCGACGCAACCCCATGAGGTGCCTAAAGGTGTTATTGTATTAAACACGTATGGCATCGTGAGACGCACGCGTGTATTCAGTCCAGAGCTGACACGTGTAAAACGATTGGCAGAAAGACTTAAACAATACAATCTTAACATCTCTTGTACATTTATAAAATTTCCTGGCTATCATGTTGCCAATTACACACAGAGATCTACGCTGTCTTTCTATATCAGCATTATCTTTCATTTTAGAGCACAGAATGTGGCCAAGGTACTTGAAGTTCTCAACGACATTCACAGGTTGGTCCTTGAGGAAAACATCCGGTACGCGGTCTTGACCCTAACCCGACCTGAATATCATCATTTCCGTCTTGTTCCTGTCTTGTTGAAATAATTATATACTGACAGATGGTACCAAAATAACACTTTTGCCGACTTCTTTCTTCCTGAAACATACGTTCTCTAGAAGTCGGCGCTCTACTGTTGGTTTTTTTGTTATTTACTATGGGGAATGTGCCAACTTCTAGATAACATATTATGTTTCAGGATGAAAGAAGTCGGCAAAAGTGTTATTTTGGTACTATCAGTTAGTATATCGGTAAAGGTGGTAGAGCTGATGCCGGGCTCGACTGTGGAGGTACCACCATCTAACTCGCAAATCCTCCCGAAATTATTCGGGGGAGAGTAAGAGAACAGCTCTCAGGCAAAACCAGGCGGCCCACCATTGCCTGGGACCGATGGATGGCGGTATATCCATCCCCAATTGCCGGGCCTTATATAAAATAGACTAGTGACGGGCAGCGGCGTCACTGGTGCAAGGGTTTCGGCACCGCGCTCACCAACCCGCCTGACCAGCGTGTGTCAGTATGGGCATTTCTTCCAGGAGGACCGCCAAGAGTGGAAAAATCCTGGAAAGGCCTATGTCCAGCAGTGGACGAAACAGGCTGATGGATGGGATGGATGGTTAGTATACCGGGTGTAAATAGACTATTACATTAAGTGAACCCCCATATTCTACTGAACTACTTTTCCCAAGAATCATACCCGCGGACATCCATAGTTTGGGAAATAATTGAGTTCCAAACAAAAATGCGTGAATCCTAACGCACCGACATACGGGCGAGTTTAGAGAGAGCCTCGTCCGTGAAACCGCTAGTCCGATGCAGCGTTTAAAAATAGACCTTCCTCCTACGAGATAAAGTCTTTGAGTTACAGTTGAATATATTTTTCTCTGAAGATTTGTGCGGTTTTTTTTTGAATAGTTGTTCAGTATAAGCGGTTGAGTATGTGGTTTTATTTAATGGTCACACTCTATTTACAGGCTGTATAAATATTTTAAACTTTTTAGTGAATGGCTGCTATAATATTTGAAGTCGGTTATTATTTTTTTCTTAAAAGTTCATTTATTTCACGCTTTCTAGTGTTGACGGGTTAAATTGTGAAAAATGGGTAGACTAGAGTGAGCACTCTGATTGCCTCATTTGAGGAGTTTCAAATTCAAAAGTCCCGTGGCATAATGACAATTTTCAAGTAAAATCCTGCAATGAGCACACTAACACAAAGCGATTGCCGCCATTTTTAGTTATACCACCGCGTCGTCGTCGCCGTCGTCGTCATCGACGGTTTTTTTCAAACATTGAACTTTACGACATCGTGGTGTTCGGAAGAATGACAAAAAACCGTTCCATTTCCAGGGTGTACAAGAACTCGTTCCTGCCGACTACGAGCCCCGTGTCTTATTTTGTCAGTGGCTTGAAAATCATTTAAATGATAACATTGTGTGGACGGATGAAGCTCTTTTCACACGTGTTGGGCTGTACAATGTCCATAACGAACACTGGTGGGCGATCAGAGACAATAACCCACACAAAACAAAAAAGAGTTCATTCCAGCTTCTTGACATGTTAGTTTTTGAGAGGAATGTGTATATATTCTTTTTTTTTTTTTTTTCTTTGTGTGTAACTTTTAATAGCTTTCTCTTAATGTTTTTTGTGTGTTTGGTGACGTCTTTGACTTATAATAATTAAAAGATTTAAATTTAACTTCTACATACCATTTGTAAATATTTGCATGCCTTCTTAAGGTGAAATATGTTGGACATTTTTAATATAATATATCTTTAAGTACCATATTTGAAGCAAATAAAACTATCTTTATCTTTTTTTTTATCAAAAGTAGAAAGAATAGTGGGCTTTAAATAAGATTCAGAGACTAAGCAAGTATGAATAAGATCGTGATTGCTAGAAAATGTTGCCAGGAATTCGTTGTGATGAGCAGAAATGCTTTGAGCATTGACATGGTAAATATTTAGATTCTTTTTATTTACTCACACTGTGCATTAAAAAACGTAATATGAGCGATACTTGAAAGAATTGTTCGCTTTGTGAAGGCTTCACTTATCGGGGAAGCAGAAAAGGTAAAAATATCTTCAGCGGGTAGCCATTTAAGGCCTAAAATCTTCATATTTTCATTATCTGAAAATTCAATGGCGGCGCGATTTGACTGCGGTACAGATTCCACTAACTCAGGCGAGTTACTAGCCCATTTCGTTAAATGAAAACCACCAGCATTGAATAGTTCAATGAGTTCACGTGACAGAGATTTTCCTTCATCTACTGTCGGGACGGAAGTTGTCAAATCGTCCATATATAATTCATGAGATGCCACATTCGCAGCACGCGGGAAATTATCGCAGTGAGCACTCTGATTGTTTCATTTGAGGAGTGTCAAATTCAAAAGTCCCGTGGCATAATGACAAATGTGGCCAGGATCGAAGGTCAGTGGGCACATTGTCAATTTTCAAATAATAGAATTGTATGCTACGTAGATTAACGTTAAGATGGTCAATACAATCGTGAAGGTCATCAACCTTAGCCTGCCCATAAAGCTGGAGGTCGTCAGCATAAAGATGGTAAGAACACTTAAGGTAGGGTGTAGCTAAATTAATAAATATTGAAAATAACAGAGGGGAGAGAATGCTACCTTGAGGAACACCAGCATCTAAATCACACCAATTGGACAGGGTCTGATCACAGCGAATGGCCTGCCAGCGTCCTCGAAGATAGGAAGTGAACCAGTTTAAAGCAGGGAGAGATATATTCAAACGGTCAAGGGAAGCAAGTAGGAGGTCGTGATCGACAGCGTTGAAAGCATTACTAAAATCTACTAGAACCAGCGCAGTTACCATTCCCTTCTCCATTCCTAATCTTATGTCCTCAGTCACTTTAAGGAGCGCTGTGGTTGTGCTATGACCAGTTCTAAAGCCAGACTGATAAGGGTTTAAAAGATTACTCGTCGATAGGTAATATGTGAGCTGACGATGAACAAGGGATTCGATGACTTTGGACAGAAATGGAAGGACAGAAATCGGACGGTACTGAGTTGGAAGTTGGGGGTCATGAACTTTTGGAAGAGGAATTACATGCGCCATGCGCCACATGTCGGGAAATATACCAGAAGTAAGGGAGAAATTGACAATGTGAGTGATTGGAGGAAGAAGGACATCAAGCAAATGAGTAATCATAATGCGACCTATGTCATCGCAGCCAACGGCTTTTGATTTTAGGGATAGTATTATTTTTTTGACGTCTTCCCTGCAAACTGGTGAGAAATTAAAAAGTTCAGTATTTGGGGAAGGTAAACTATGTAAAAAACGCAAAGTTTCTATTTTGGTAGTTGAAGAAAGGGGAGGAACAGTGGCAAAAAATTGATTCAGGGTATTTAAGTCCAAAGAAATCTCTTTATGATTTGTACATTTCCCCACACCGAGAGACTTGAGAAACTTCCAGATACCTGCTGGCGAGGATAATTCCAACTGTTCTGCGATATATCGGCGTCTGGAGGTTTTACAGAATTGGTTACAACGATTTCTCGCAACTTTATAAGCAGACCAATTTGCATCTGACCGATCCTTCTTGTATTTTCGAAAAGCACGATCTCTCAATGCCATGGCTTTGCGAATACGATCATTGATCCAAGGTGTAGGCCGATGTTTCATCGTGACAGGGCGGAGGGGAGCGTGTTTATTGAACAATAACACAACAGTACTCCTCGGATTTCGTTACCGTCTACAATAGGGTAGCAGAGTTTTAGGCTCACGTATTTGCAGGTAACATTAACCGCGATATTTTTTTAAGTTGCGTAGTCAACAAGGAACCCTTTCACCATGTCCGTCCGTGTGTCTGTCTGTCCGCGGCTTAGCTCAGAGACTTTTTGTACTAGTAAGCTGTTATTTGGCATGGATTTACTTACATATAAATTATGTCGACAAATTGGTAAAATAAAATCTTGAAAAATTGTTCTTTTTTGGCTCTACACATAAATTGGGGTTTAAATTTTTCACAATATCCCATGGATATTGAATAGGTCGTACAAAAATATTGTGGTACGAAAACCATTTTTCAATTCAGAGATCCGTTTGCGAAATATTAAGCTTTAATACGAAAATTTTTGTTAGAAACAAGTCCCCGCTGTACTGTGAAAAAAATCACGGCAGTAATATATAACGAAGTTCAAAGTATCACAGCTTTTGGGCCTGAAGGCTAGTAAGCTTTACAAGTCAACGAATAATAGTCTACCAAATGTGGGCCCGTTTCTAGACGTTATTAGTTATTAGCCGTTAAGGGCCCTGTAGTCGGTGGCTTGAAGTCAGTTGCGCACGTGGTCGCTAAGTTTGCTATTTCATTCTACATTCAACTTCGGATTATAGAGCACTGACTGTTATTGGTTGGCCTGAATGTTCATTTCCCGAGCTCGTACGGAACTAACCGAACACGGTGTGAGAGGCAAGAGAATTCAAGCGTAGTCGTATCAATCTCAGTGACGAATCTCGCGATGGTCGGCCGTCCACCGCTGTGACCAACAAAAACATCGATGCTGTGCGCCGTATGATTGAAACAGACAGGCATGTGACCTACCATGAAATTCGCGCATCCTTAGAAATAGGCATGAGTCAAATACAATCAATCCTACACAAACATTTAATGGTTTTACCATTGATGGTTTTATGCAGGAAAATGAGGTCATGCATAGTGCGGCGGTTTCTTAGTGAAGTCATTTTAAAAAATTTTAGGCGTTGGTCATATGGACATCTGTGGGAGACACCTGAGGACTCCAAAGCAAGATGTCTTGTGAAAGCGCGCTCTAGGCATTCAAGGCGTTGTGAATGAACGGCGTAAGATGGGTTCCAGGCAGAAGAGGCGTATTCCAGCGAGCTGCGCACCAAAGTATTGTATAACAACATTTTTGTACGGGGGTTGAAGCCTTTCGTATTGCGTTTAATGAAACCTGACATTTTGATCCATTAACGATATATCGATATAATATATAACGATATATCGATCACGAGTATTCACTTCATCTACAAATTGAGCGCGCGTTCTTAATCTGCCTATTCACGTTTAAATTATTCCTCTAACATATAACATAAATACAAAAGTATACCTATAGTTTAAAACTCAGTATCCAAGTTTTGAAAATCAATTATAGTCAACATAAGACAAATACTTCATACTCGTATGGTGAGCCAAGAGGGTCGCGTTTGCGAGGTGGTCCTTACATTTTTGGAATGCCAACTCGAGCTCGGGTGTCCAAGGGACTGGTTTCGCTCCTTTAAGTTGAGTGGACGCATAGCAGTTAATTAGAGGGGCTTGAAGTTCTGCTGCATTTGGTAGGAAGCGTCGGTAAAAATTCACCATTCCTAAAAATCTGCGAAGGCCTTCAATGGTCTTGGGCAGTGGAAAGTTTTGCAGGGCTTCTATGCATTCGGGAGGAGGGCGAATGCCTGACTGGTTGATTCTGTAGCCGAGGAACGTGATCTCATGTACGCCGAGCTGGCATTTGGATGGGTTGATCACAACACCGTACTCTGAGAGACGCTTAAATAGGGCGCGAAGATGTGCAGAGTGTTCCTCAGGCGTTTTGGAGAAAACCAAGATGTCATCCACGTACGGGAAGCAAAAATCAAGGCCCATGGTGACTTCGTCAATAAACCTTTGAAATGATTGCCCAGCGTTTCGCAAACCAAAGGACATGAACGGAAACTCAAAGAGCCCAAAAGGAGTTATTATTGCAGTTTTGCAAATGTCCTCTGGCGCGACAGGGATTTGCTGGTAGGCTTTGACTAGGTCTATCTTGCTGAAGATGAAACAGCCAGATAAGTTGCTTCCAACGTCGCCTATGTGGCGGACTGGATAACAGTCAGGTACTGTCCGAGAATTGACACCTCTATAATCACCGCATGGCCTCCAGCGATCCTGAGGACAGGATGGTAATTCCAGATGTCTATCTTTGGGGACCATCTGTAGTGGCGAAGACCATGGGCTTTTAGAAGGACGGGCGGTACCACAACGAACCATGTCTTCGAAGACAGCCTTCGCGACTTGCAGCTTTTGCGGTGCAAGGCGGCGAGGGCGGCTCGAAACAGGAGGACCCTCCGTCGTGAGTATGTGGTGCATGGTTGCGTGCTTGACGACCCGTGGGAGTCCTGGAGGTCTGGTGATTTCTGGGAAATCCTGTAATATTGCAGAGAAAGGGGAATTGTCAGATATGATAGTTTTGACACTAGCTTGTGTGATAGAGGCTACAGAAGCCAGCACAGAGAGCTTTGTAGTTGCATCAATCAGGCGGCGGTTATAACAGTCGGGTAGCAGATTATAATATGCCAGAAAATCTGACCCGATGATTGCTGTGCTAACGTCCGCGATGATAAAATTCCACCTAAAGTCCCGTCGAAGACCCAGATTTAGGTTGAGAGAAATAGTGCCGTAAGTTTTTATAGCGCTCCCGTTAGCGGCACGCACGTCAAAACTAGTGGCATTGTAGCAGCCACGAAGCAATCGGCGCGGGAAACAACATAGATCCGACCCAGTGTCGATTAAGAACCGATTACCTGACCCGGAATCTGTTATGAACAGACGGCGGCTCGTATTTTCGCAATCAGACGCCGCCGCTACTAATTGCTGGCGGCGTTTCCCGGTTGGTCGGGTTTCCAATTGCACGGATTTATACACTTCGCTGCCTTTGTGCCAAACCGTTTGTGGTACCAGCACACGCCTTCTGTCTGGCGCGAAGATGACCTTGATCGGGGACGAGCGTTTGTGGAGGATCTGGAGCGGGAGCGTGCTCTGTCCGTACTTAAGGCATCAACCCTTCTGGTAAGGTCTTCCATGCATTTTAAAATGCGGTCAAGGTCCGGTGCCACACTGGAAGAAGTAGCGCTAACAGACTTACCCGGGGATGCATCAACAATAGCATCCGCCAAGTCCGCTACCTTGTCCAAGGGCAGGTCCATCTGGGCCATTAGGATCCGCTGGACCTCCTGAGGCAGGCTCCGCATCCACAGTTCGCGGACGATGCTCTCATCACTCTTGCCTGCCAATGAGCGAAGATGCCGCAGGAAGGATGATGGTTTGCGGTCACCGATTTGCTGCTCACCGAGTAGCTGGCGAATGCGGTGTTCCCTGGAAATGGAAAACCTCTTTATGAGTTCATTTTTTAAATTTTCATATTTTCCTTCAGTAGGAGGGTTAGCGATAATGTCTTCCACCTCATCAGCCAGCCTAGCATCCAACAATGACAATATATGTCCATACTTAGTACCATCCTTCGTTATTCCAGCTATTTCGAATTGTGCCTCCGCTTGTGCAAACCAAAGGTGCGGCTTGTCCGGCCAAAAAGAAGAAAGTTTTACAGCCACAGCCCCAACACTAGGTGCTGCCTTCATGCGAGCAAGTTGATCTTGGAGTACTACGATCTGTTGCTTTAGCTCTTCCTCAGCAGACATGGTTAGTCACAATAGCACAACCAATAATTTATAACCTTCACCAAAATCACAAAACAAGAATAAAAATATTTTGTTAAACCAAGGTTAAATTGTTAAAATGTTACAATAAATTCTAAACATTAAAATATTTATATTTTTTTGAATTATCAATGGTTGTCATCGATAAAAAAGAGAAAGAAAACATTAAAGAGGACAAAAGCTATCACAGTACACCATAAAAACATAACATATCACAAATGTATTCCAAATAGGTACACATGCCATTACAAAATATGGTTAAGTCAAACATGCCACAAACGATATCAATCGATAAAGTTAGAAAACACCAACACCTTAAAATACCTATCTAAAATCCGACATTGTGCGTAGGTAATAA
Organism: Ypsolopha scabrella; assembly: GCA_910592155.1. Classification (NCBI taxonomy): domain Eukaryota; kingdom Metazoa; phylum Arthropoda; class Insecta; order Lepidoptera; family Ypsolophidae; genus Ypsolopha; species Ypsolopha scabrella. Next base: position 6,570,578 of record OU342985.1, on the reverse strand, counting down.
TGGATCGTGATACAAGAAATGCATGTGGCTAGTTTTTAAATAAGCAACATTGGCCTGGTAACAAAGTTGTTATAACGTTTGGTTTAGTACGCTGTTTTAACGCTATAACGCTTAGTAATCTGTTATAACGTTATAACGCTTAGTAAGCTCTGTTTATGTACTCTATGGATATAGGTTAGGTAGCACAATAATTATTGTTCAAAGATGGGATTATTAGTTAATGTTTACGTAAACAACACCGTATGCTCTAATCACTAAAATAGCACGTATTTATTTATAGTACATGTAAGTTTTTTTAGGTAGAACACTGTCAAGGTTCACTCACCACGTAGCAGTTGGTAACAGTGGAATGCCGGGCGAGCGCGAAACTCGCGCGCCATGGCTCACGTACCTGAGTGGTAACAGCGTCCACACAATACCTAGACTGCTGGGGAAGCGCAGGCCGTCGTCATGCGCATCGATGAACCAGCCGATACGACATCCAGCGTGTGCGGGCCTGTGTTGAGCATGGAGTATGAACGAGCTAGCCAGTGATGATGGGTAGTGATGATGGGCACGCTTCATTTCGTGTCAGTCGAGCCACAAAACAATAATTCTGTTTGTATGTCGAACGATGCCGCCATGAGTTCACTTTTTCACTCGCGTGTAATTAAACGGCGAGGGTCACCATTATAGATAATATCAGGTGGGTTCATAATAAAACGTCTGATATCACTATTAAACAGTTTATTAAGACTCACGACACCTTGAAATTCACATGAAATTGTTAGACGCTCTTTCTCGTCCCAAACGAAATCGCCATCTTAATGACTATATATAATTATATTTATATTAATATAATATAAGCAATTATACAATTGTATTAATACAATATAAAAATTTTATACCTCTTATTAAATTTAATAGCTATTAACTATAATAAATACGTCAATAATTAATATAAGGAATTATAATGTATTATATATTATCTAATAATGCACAATAGGATATTAAATTATATGACTATATATAAATGTGCATAGGTATAAATATTCATAAATCATTAATCGACAAGGATAAATGGCAATATAAGAGTACATTAAACTCACTTTAGATATGTTACAAAATTTTAAGCGAATTCAAATTCAAATAGTTTATTTTGTAAAATAGATACATAAAGTAAACGTTTTAATCTTTATAAAAACAATAGAATATGGCCAGCATATTTTATTTGTTTTATTAAATAGATGTCCAAAATTTTCTTCTTTAGGGTTCCGTACCTCAAAGGGAAAAAAACGGAACCCTTATAGGATGTCTTTTTTGTCCGTCTGTCTGTCTGTCAAGACCCTTCATTTCAGGAACGCTTGGAGGTATCGAGTTGAAATTAAAACCATATACTCAAGTTTACAGCCCCTTGAAGCTGTGAAAAAATCAAACTTCTAAATTAACGTAAAAAAAAGATACGGCCAGTCCGACTCACACTTGTCCGGTTTTTAATTTATTTTATGATATTCGAATTGTTAGCTAATTTTAATTTTTAATTAGTTTAGTTTAGATTTTTTTTTTTTTTTATTATTTATTTATTTTATTTATTTATCAAAAATTTGCACAGCATTACAGAAGAATCCAATTCCCTGTACAATTAAAAAGTTAAAAGAAAGTTAACTACTCTACATAAATTATTGACATGGACATAAAATCATTGAGAAAAATAGTAACAAAATTAACCAAAGTAAAAATAAAAATAAAAATACACATTATTAGATTCTAAGGCTTAGAATCTAAGGACATCGTCAATGAGGCTTCATTCTCACAAAACATCAAACATTCCCTCAACACATCCGTCATTCTGTCAGAGAAAAGATCACACAGTGGTTCTGATACCAAGAGCGCGTTGAGTTTCAGGGGTGCACGCATCAGTGGGGACTCCCTCCGCGCCACGGAGCATGAGGAGGACGTTGCCAAGAGCTTGTGTGTTGACAGACCTGAGTTACTAGCTCAGGGCAGTCAGAATTTCCGCGAAGTATGGAGCATGCAGTCACCATCAACTCACATGCTCGTCTGACCTCAAGAGAGTTGAATCCTAGAACGTGAGTTGGTGGTCGAAAACGACACCCAGGTCTCTGATAGAGTCAACACGAGCAATGACTTCAGAGCCGAGCGTGTAGACTGCGTTAAGAGGTTGTCGACTACGGATAATAATAAAAAACCGGATTCAAATCCATGAGTGGTACTCGAGTTAAAACGGGACATACATACAGACAAACATTCTAGAAAGTGTGGTTTTGGCCTAGTACAATACAATTTAAAATTTAGCGAAAATATTCAATGTACAGACACGATTTTCTTATTACTTTATTATTCATAAGTAAAGTATAGATGAAAGGGGCTTCCCCAGTGTCGTAAACTGATCACTTGAAACATCCACCTACACGTGCAAGTCTAACATGATTGCCACTTTGACACCATTTTACAGAAAATATATAGGATTTACTGCCAAACGGTGTTTATAATTGGTGTTAAAGTGGCAACCATGCCAAGCCTACAGGCTATCCATAGATAGGTAATAAAATTGGGATCAAAATTTGAGCTCCATTTGAATTTGTTATAGATATAGTAGATTATTTCAGCCATGTCATTGCTGTACTTTGCCATAAGTAATGAAGAAATTATTAGTACGAAAATAAATTATAATATTTTATTTGTCTCGCGATATTCCTGTTTGTATATTTAAAAAAATATCACATGTTTCTTATTTTGAGTTTTTCATGCATTATGTACAATAAAATTGTTTGAAGATAATAAAATGTGCGGAGCATTGATATACAGTACTTTAAATAAAACAATATTACATTTCGAATAAATAGCACCCTCTCATTTCAAAATATAGAATTTTTATGCAACGTTTCTTAATTTATAACGACAATAAAGCCGATTCGGAAGGCTTTAATTTTAGGTTTAGTGCTGTCAATACGAAATTTTATTCATTTTAGTATTAACAACAGAAGCTATATTACTTTGGAAAATTTGAGTTTCGACAGCACTAACCTAAAATTAGAGCCTTCAGAATCGACTTTAGTATATATGAATTGAATTGTCTTTTAATCAACTAAGTAATTGTACTTTTAATGCAATATCGTTGGCGATTCGGGAGCTATAAATCAGTTATTAAAATAATATACAATAATTACTAACCCAAAACAATTCTATAAAATCAGTCAATATTATTTGGACTGTTACCTACAGTAAACAGAGCTGGTGAAATGTGTGTGTTATGCGCCTCTGTTTCTCATTTTGTGTGTCTCTTTTATAGCTTTTCCAGGGATTTAAGGGAAAACAAAGGTTTTTGTCCTATTCAGAGTCTAGAACTACATTTATGCAAAATTTCAGCCTAATCGGTTTCGTAAGCATGACACGTCACTTTTCCTTAGAAATACTATAATACCATAATAAAAAAACGAGTTCCCTGATAAAACGGAACATACATGTCATACAGATAGACTGACGAAAAATCTAAAAATGATTGTTTTTGCTTCAGTATACCACTACAAAATAATAAAAATTAAAAAAAAATTAAGAAATATGTAACTAATTTTTTACAACTTTATTATTAGTATTATATAGACAATAATTTGCACAATGTTAATGACTTGTGATTAGTGCATAATAATATTAGTAAATAAATATTAGTATTTTTGTTGCTATTTCATTATATAAAGGGATAATTTAAATAATTCTTGAATTATTTTATATTTGTTTCTTCTACACAGTCTGTAATTTTTATATTTGATATAATTAGTCCTTACGCATATCCTGATGCATATCTAATCTATATGCATCCAGACTACGTATCGCATCTTCAAACCGGATAAATTATGGGCAAAAAATAGGCATGAAGGGTTTAAGGAAAGTACCTTATCGTTCAGTAACTCGACTGCCTCCGTGGTCTAGTGGTGAGAGCCTTGGGCTCTCAACCCGGAGTTCGTGGATTCAATTCCCGCGGGGCACACATATAGTGAAAAGTCACTTTATGAATTGTTCTCAGTTTGGTAGGACATCACAGGCTTGAATCACCTAATTGTCCGATAAGTAAGATGATTCCGTGCTTCGGAAGACAAGTTAATCTGTTGGTCCCGGCCACTTTCTTGTACAGTGGTCGTTCGTTCAGAGCCGTAAGGCGGTTTAAAAACTCTGACACCAGGGCACAGATTAACCAGGGCTTGTTGGGCCGAATAGAACAGATATTAATTTTATAAAAATATTTCATTTTACGCACTCGTGTCAAATACTTAAAAATAAGGGAATGCTAAAAAAAATATGTAGACTTCCTATGCTAATTCGAATTCGGGTCGAGGTTGTTTTTGAACAAGTAGAGAGGAACATTTTTTTTGTATTTCACAGAAACTGTCATAAAACCTTGGTCCTGCCTGACCCGAGTATTGAGAATATTTGCCTGAAATATTTAATAGTCTTTCAAATTATATTTTTGTATGTATTGGGAACTCAACAAGCGTCAAAAAGGTACATATAGTAAAAGTAATGAATCTGTTACACTATCTCAATATCTGCATTGTTACTTGTCGGTGCTTACTCAATGCAAAGAAACTTGCACTTAATGACATAACTAGCTCTCTTAATAATAATATATAATCTTATCGCTGCTTATTAGTTTGTGAAAGTAACCTACTAACATTACCCAAAAATGATTAACATTCTGTCACTTAATGACCCCATTCATTTGCAACATACAACAAATTTATATTCAAATCTGTTAACTGTTTAAAGAGACCAAGTTCAGGACATTTCCACTTGTCGTCCATTGTCATACAAGAAGGTTAGATCTCTATCTTGGCTATAGATATTTCTGTTCATTAGATTTTGTGTGCTTGTTCAAGATGCTTGTCCGGAATGTATTATCTCGAGCTCTATGGTCGAGCCTGAGGTTAGAAAAGAGGTTCTTGGCATCAGAACCATCTAAACCACAACCAGAAGACAAGGGAGATGGTGTTGATCCTGTGCAGGTAAAATAATAACAAGTTAATTCTTTGTAGTCTTGTAAGGATAGGATTTCCATCCATTCATCAGCCTGGTTCATCAACTGCTGGACATAGGCCTTTCCAAGGTTTTGCTATATTGGCAGTGCTAGATGAAATTCCCATATTCACACGCACCAGTGACACCGCTGCCCATCACCAGTCTGTTTTATAAAGGGACTGACAATTGGGGATGGATATATTGCCATCTACCGTTCCTGGGTATGGTTGGCCACCTGGTTGTATCTGCTTGAGAGCTGTCCTCTTACTCTCCCCTGAATAACTTCAGAGGGGTTGGCGAATAAAATGGTGGCAACTGCACATTCAAACTGGCATCAGCTCTAACACCTAAGATAAGATTTACTTCGTAGAAATACATTTATTTATTATGTAATTTAATACTTTTAATTAAAATGTTTTTCGTAATCCATAATTGTGTTCTGAATTAAAAGTTGCCTATTTGTCCGCTTCCGTCACATACTATCCACCTACACAAATTGCTATCAATTAGTTATAGAGCTTTGGCACAAAATATCGATCCTGAGTTTTATTTAGGCATAGAAGTTTTTATATATTTACTTTTGTCTATGTGATGTATATGTGTCTATGTTTTTTTCCTTTTTAGGCAGAAGCATTAGATAAGGACATCTGCTTACTAGTGGATGAGAAAGACAAGTTTATAGGGACAGCTACAAAGAGGGAATGCCATAAGGTAGACAAAGATGGAAAGGTGCTCCTACATAGAGCCTTCAGCGTGTTTCTGTTCAACAAAAGAGGAGATATGCTTATGCAGAGAAGATCTAGTCAAAAGGTACAATTACCAAATCGATCTATATAAATAAAACACTTTGTCCTGAATGACATGAGATTTTTCGAAAATCAACCCTTAGTAGGTTGAAAAGGGGTAAAACATTTTTATCAAAAATAGTATTTCCTGTGTGTATCAATTTGAAACATGGTACAAATACAGTTAATAATAAATAATAAAAACAAACATTAATTTGAAACTTGGCATAAAATTCTTGAAGAGAAAAATGCATTCAACAATGCATTTTTAGAATAGGGGTGCATCAAAAAAATAGTTTTCAAAAATTAACCTCTAAAGGTGTAAATGTACTTTTGTAACAAACATTTTATGCCTGATGGGATGTTAAAGTTCTATGGGAAAATCTAATTCGAATTTATATCCAAAACCCATGGAATAAGAATATTATTATACATAATGCAATTAATAAATAAGTTGATAAATAAACTGAATAGACCATAAATAAATATAATGCCTAACCAAATATACTATACTAACGAAAGTAAAAAAAAAAAAATTGTTTAAACCTTCATATTGCAATGAATAAATAAGTTAATAAATATAATGCCTAAATCCGCCCATTCGATTAATCTTGCTAAGAAGAAGGGCAAGAAACTTAGCAAGATCATGTCTTTTTTTATCATTTTTTTTTCATCATATGGCTTAATACTATAACAGTCTTTTTAACTTATATAAAATGGTTACTACCTACTTATTATCTCCTAGACGCCTATATGCAGATATACAGATGTTTTGATCAGTAACTTGGCCAAATGTGATCGCTAGTGGTGGACAGGACCTTACGTTATGCACCTCAGTTAGTAACCCTAGTTCTTTTAGAGTAGTAAGGGATGAGACTGACCTAACCTGACCCTGACAAATATTCTAAAAATCCTAAGTTCTAGATTTCCCGTTAACCTAAGCAAATTAGTGTTAATTTAGTTGTAAAGAGTTCACAACAAGGCGAGGGTATAGTTTTGGCTTAGTTCCCCATTATGTACAAATGGATGATTACATAAGTTATAAATTGGCTGTCGAGAATTAGGGTTCCTTAGGTCTGCAGAAAACCTTATGAGTTGTATGCTATTTTATGTACTAGATATTTAAAAATGTGACTTTCCTTTTAATAATAGTAACAAAACTTTGATCTATTAAATAGATGCAAGGCTTCCTCACATAAAACAATACAACTCTGGTCAAATTCAAATGTTTCTTTATGCTACTCAATTAAATGTACCCGCTACTTGGTAGAAATCTTAGTTGAATGTAAATTGGAACTGTGATCTACATTAATAGTAGCTAAGGTCATAATAAACTTCGATGGAGTATAATTATTGAAACAGAGTAGTTGTAGAGTATTTTGGTCTCTGTAAATACATTATTCTTATATCAGGAAAACAGTTGATCTGTTGCTGCTAGATGAGAATCAGTACATGGTTCTATAAAATGTTTTTTTTTTATTTGATTGGGAAAACAGCCCCGCCACCGCCGTCCCAGTGGATTCCGTCACCGGACTAATGAATCCTCCTGAAAGATATAGGAGATAAAGTACATAAATGTACTTGAATATTTGAGTGTATTGTACATATAAGTACTAATTATGTGGGACAAAATCCTGCCCGTTCGATTACAACCAATCTGGAAAGAAGGGCAAGAAAACCAGATGGGCCTAACTTTGGGTTTGATGCTGGACAATAATATTATCTTATGATAAATTAGTAACACGCCACTTTAAAGGCTTCCGGGATGCATTTTCTGCTTTAAGCTTTTGTAAAGTTGAATGAACACTATTATGTATGAATGTAACTATCATAGTTATTTTACTTTTTAAGGGAGGAACATCTAAATCATGACTTTATGCATTATGAGGGAATCTTTTATTTTATATTATACCTTTCAGTCCTACAGCCATTTTAGTAAAGAGTAAAGAATGAATTCTACATGACTCCAAACTGAATAATTTCAATACTTCCAAATATAATCTTTTTGGTGTAAGTAATAGAACTTTATTTTTAGTTCAAGAAGTTGTATCTATCTAATACTAGTCGTTGAAAACAGTTGTTCTACTCCGGTAAGGTATATAGAAACAACCAGTGGCTAGCTTTTGCCTTTCAGAAGGGTTTATTTTTCCCTTACTAGTACAAACAAATACATCCTTCAGCAATCTCAATATTTAAGAGAATATGTAAATTATTTATAAATTGAAATTATTCTTTTTACTTATGTAGATTTTTGGTAATAACTGCATTTTAGTTCTGTGATAATATTTATGGCTTTTATAGGCTCAAACTATCAGTTGCTTATTAGCTCTGATTTTGAAGTTTGGTAGGTATGTAAGTTCGAATACTTTCAGAAAGCTTTCTATTTATAGGTTCTTTTATAGTCAAATATTATCAAATGATTTGAATATAAGTTACAAACTTATCAGAACCCACAAATTGTGTGAAACTAAACTGCAAAATTAAATTGGTCGAGTATTCTGGTGCGTAAGCGTAAATCTGTGCTTAAAATCGGGTTTTCAGTATTTGTTTCTTAAAAACAGTATATGACAAATAATATGTAGAAAATCCCTTCCTAAATAGTTTAGTTTTTGAGATCCTCATAACAAAAATGGTCTCAAACTGACAACTTTGATGGCTCCCCATTTCCATATTTTTGGAGAAAAAAATATATGTTTATACAATGAGTTCTGAATGACGATATGACGATATTCTATTAAAGTATAATATATTCAAAATGCAAAAGCATGAAAGTTTCAAATTTGGTCACATTGTTGTACATACTCTAAAATTAAAACAACGTATAATTAAATTAGAGTGAATTGTTTGTAGTGCGCTTCCGTTTTACCGCCTTGTTTTTCGTCGCCCTAATATTGCTATATAGCTATGGTCTAAGTATATATCATTTATATTGTTCTGCAGACCTGACATATCATATTGCATCTTATCCAGGGAGTGATGCAATAGACTGACAATGACATTGGTTTTTATGGTATCTATATTGCCCATGTGCGAATACCATGTGTGAGAGGAAAAACGTTTTATCATAAAAAGCATTTTTTTTATCTTAGGATTGTTTGTATAGTAGGAACTAATCAAATTATTTTTGTTTAGGTATATTTGCATCCCACTTACATCCGGGTTCAAGACAAAGTTACTTAGGAGTGTCCTTTAAAGGATGAACCTAAGTCAACAGCTTTTCAACAAAATTAGATATGTGTTTAAGAAACCACGTCCATCCAACTTCCTAATTTAATTAACAGACTAGTAAGATTTTTTTCAAAAATATACATTGCCATGTATTTTGTTGGGATATGTTTCGTGACAATATCGGTCTACTATTAGGGTTCCGTACATAACATACCCAAAAAACTTCTTTTTTGTTTGTTTGTTTTGGTCACAACTTTTAAATCGGCCATTTCAGTGGCTGAAGTTTACATACAGTTTACATCCATCCATCTATCCATCAGCCTGTTTCGTCCACTGCTGGACATAGGCCTATCCAGGATTTCATCACTCTTGGCAGCCCTCCTGGAAGAAATGCCCATACTCACACATGCGCGGTGAACGCGGTGCCGAAACCCTTGCACCAGTGACGCCGCTGCCCGTCACCAGTCTGTTTTATATAAGGCCCGGCAATTGGGGATGGATATACCACAGACATGTCATTATACGTCTGTGAGATATACCGCTATCCATCGGTCCCAGGCACTGGTGGGCCGCCTGGTTTTGCCCGAGAGCTGTTCTCTTACTCTCCCCCGAATAACTTCGGGAGGATTTGCGAGTAAGACAGTTTTCATATTTTGGCATCAATATAATTTTGAAAAAGTATTCTCTGCGCAGACACGACTTTCTTAAAACTTTATTATTAAGTAGCGGACGCCCCGTGGCGTTGCTCGCGTAGGCCCCAATTCTCCCGATTCCCGTTTGATTTTGGAAATATCTGGCCTTATTCCTTGTCTACATTATAAAGGGAACCTCTGGCAAAATTCCAGCTTTCTAGGTCCAAGGGTTTGGGATGGACGTTGTGTCAGTCAGTGAATGAGTGAGTCAGGATTTCTCTAAATATAGATATATAACTGACTTTTATGTCTGGTATTTGCCAAGGGGCAATAAAATTTCAAAACGGCTTAGGTCTAAGCAAAGAGGCGAAAATTCTCAATCCTCATTAAAGGCATCAATTTGCTAACATCTAAGCACAAAGTTTTAAACCGAAGATTTACCTGGCACATAGCGTTGTGGCTAACCACGCAAAACGATTTGTATATGACTAATAATCATATGTACATTAATTGAAATGAACTAAATAAACCATAAACAAAAAGAATACCTAACCATCCGCACCATTCGATTAGTGTTGCTTAGAAGAAGGGCAAGAAACTTAACAACTATGGTCCCTATAATCATACATAACAAACAAACTTTTAACCACATTATACACATGCCAAATCACAGCTTTCTAGTACTAAGAGTCTCTGAGCTAAGCCGCGGACAGACAGACAGGAAGACAGACAGACGGACGGACATGACGAAACTATAAGGGTTCCTTGTTGACTACAGAACTCTTAAAAACGGATTTGTTTTTCCCGCGGCTTCGCCCGCGTATTTTGGGTAGTCCATCGGACCTGTTAATAATTCTCGCAACCGTAATTTGAGACTAGCTACCTATATGTAATTTAATTTGACTTTTGTTTCTCATTAAATTATTTAAATGATGTCTGACCCTATATCCCTAAGAAATTGTCCGTCCCCAACTGGAATAAACTATCCTACGTCCAAGTGATGAGTCGAACCATACAACAGCGAAAGGGTTTCCAAAAATAGATTCAGTAGTTCCAGAGATTGAACTGTAAAGGTGGGTTTGGCCTTAATACAACACTAATAATCCAACTGCGTCAGCTGACGGTCTTTCCACCGCTACCCATGCAGCTGATTGTTGTTTTTGTACTTTTAATTATTTAAAGAATCACCTAGTTAAACTACATGAGGCGTACTATTACTTTAGAAAACCTCTTTAAAACGGAAATTTCTATTTTACTGACGAATGAATTTTTTATTTAAATTAGTCTACAAATATACTTCAATATGGCCGATTGGATTTATTAAATTACTTATAGTTGTCATTTTAAATGAAAAATACTGTTTTGCCGCATACGACCTTACGGCATAATTTAGTTCGAGAGCGCATATTTGTATGGAGTAAGTCCCCCTCACTCCACTCCTCTAAGGCGCCGATTTGAAATTAAAAGTTTATCAATGCCTTGGCTTAAAGAAAAGGCTCGCGCACCAGCCGTGTGTTATATTACACGAACCATTTCGGTGCTAATTTCAACCCCCCATAACAAATTTTCTGTTGGACCTATGTAGTTCACATATCCGTTAGGGGACCTTAAGTAACCTAAAAGTACAAGTTTCACAATGAAACTTTAACAGTGCTTTAGATCGATATTCACATAAAAAATCACTATTTATAAATCACTAATTTTAAATTAATAGCAAGGACCCTATAAAATCTTCTGTAACAAACGTCAAAACAAATAGCAGGTAAAGCAACCGCAACGAAAACACAAACCGTATACAAGATGTACTCATACTGACGCGATCCTATATGATGGCCGCACCGATTCATCGATATATTTTAGATTATGTAGTGTCAGTACTTATGGGTTAGCGTTCCGATCCACGCATCACGTAGCAAAAATAAATTATTATTTGCTGAATCTTTTCTTCGTTGACTTGAACGTATACACTGAGATTTTTGTTCCGATTTATAGAGACATAATTTATTGTGTTTTTGCAATAATTATTTACATTATTTCTAAAACCTATTATTTTCTTTTGTTGCTGGGCGTATGTAGTACGGTGTGAGTAGTTTAAGTGAAACGGAAAATTATGAAGTGTCACCCATATCATGATATCTCGGACAGCCTATAGTTATTTTATTACACATCCAAGGACACCTTGACGAATACCATTTCTCATGCATATATTTTTGTTCGGATGCAATAGTACAAAAATCAGAGACATACACCAGTCCATATTAAAGTCAATTCTGAAGGCTTTAATTTTAGTTTTAGTGTTGTACACTAAAGAACAATTTTGGAATGAAGAAAATTTAGTTTTGACAGCATTAAAAATTAAAATTAATGCCTATAGAATCGGGTTTATTAGCCATCTAAATGAAGACCTAAAATTTATTTGATTCAATTGTTTCTCCTTTGCGCGTTATTTTGATACTTAGATATTATGAATAATGATTCGGAGCGGGCTCGTAAGTAATAAAATAACTCGCTAAACAGAAACAATGTAAAATATATTATATATAATACCTTTATATGATTTATAAACTATATCATAACTCATTTCATTTAAAATTTCACAATAATATCCAATTTACAGAACTACAGATGCGACATTTTTACTACTTTCTTATTAGTATAGATCAGTTTTTATAGAAGCTATTTTTGAGCGTTACCTATCATTATTTATTGTGGTATTGTTCCAAATTTAAATAATAGATCCTTTATTGAAAGTCTTGGAAGTGATTAAATTGCCGTGACGTGTCCCTGTATGTCAGAAGTTACAACTCTTGCTTTACAAATACTATCTCTAAGGATAATGCTTTCAATACAAGCCTTCTAATTTTTGATAAACAGAGTCCTGATAGATGTTTGATGAATTGATTTCTGTTAGTTACCATCCTGCCTTGTATTTATTAGTAGAGTATCTACATTGTAAATAAAGTTCTATTTTTTTTGCTCTGAATCGAACTCACACTGCGTTTTTTCGCTAGGAGTGACACTGGCCATTAAAAACTTGAAGCCTCAACTTAACAATTTACAAAAAAATATTAAGAACAATGTCATTTCTTATCGTTAAATTTCCAGTAACAATAAATTCAAAAACAATTATAACAAACGAAGCCATCATTACAGAACCAGGCAGCAACATATTACAACCAGTTAAAATGTTATTTACGGCCCCCAACTTCGCCCCCCACCCCCCCGATGTTGCGAGTCTACAATACAGGGGGAATTGTCTTCCTTCTTGGGGAAAAAACGCTTGTTAAGGGAGAGTTTAATATTGGACAATATGAGTCATCTCTCAAGTGTAAAGACGCTATACAGTTTTTTTCCAGGTTGATGAAAATCTATCTTTAACGCTCTTGTCGGTCGGTGCAGTAACCGCCATTCCTCTTTTTCTTCTGCTAATGATTTGACTTGTTGATAAGACATAACATTAACTGGCTCCTTCACTTGAATAAAGAAATTGCATCACATGAGTATGTCACAATATGTAATTTTCCCGTAACTCTCCATAATTTGGAAACACCTGTAAGTGTATGTTGGTATTTAGGTTAATATTATTAGAGTTTCTAGGAAAAGACGCAAAGAGAGATTGACATACTTTGTTCGTGTTGAATCCCCTGGGGACCTTCAGCGACCAAGTAGAAATATGCTCCTCCAATTTTCCGAACACACCATCAACATGTACTACAACCTACTTTACAGTGTCAGCAATCCGCCTGTGAAATAATCTTCCTCTTGACATTCGACAGTCCCCTCTATCTATTCAACACTAAATAAAGCAACGTAACGAAAAGCGACGAAAACTTTGTGAAAAAAAAAAAAAATATGAATAAAGATATACAAGGTGAAATTCAATCAACCGACCAAATTTACAGTGGAGACTCGGTTAGTGATCAAGAACAAGGTTCAGTGACCCTTCATGTGAAATACGAAAAAAAAAATATTTTGTCCCGTAGTGCCTGCACTAGGAATTGTACTTAAACTAGTCCAACCAGTACGGGAGCAAAAAAAATGTATTTTTCGAATTTGGCCAAAAGGATTACTGAACCGTGTTCCTGATCACTAACCGAGTCTCCAGTATGAATTTGGACGGTTGATTGAATTTCACCCTATATTGTACTCTTCTAAGCTTAATTTTTCATAATTTTATTTGAGATAGATGTTAATAATTATAAAAATCAATAAAATTTATTTTTGCTCAATATATTTCGGCCCACGGTTGGGGCCGTCATAACATCACTCATGTCATCAGTCGAATGGAAGGTAGAGTTATTATATGAGTAACATAAACTATACTTCCTATTACCTTAAAGTTTCCGTTTTTGAAGGTATCCTTGAAAATTAACAAAGTAGTAAACATTAACAGTAATATTAGTAAACCTACAAATAATTTGCTAATAATTTTTGAACAAGGGGTTATGAATAAATAAACTTACCCTTAACAATACACAGCGTGCTACGTCTTTGCCAGTGCAGAAAAATCGCCGGATTAAAGCGAAGCGGCCGTGTGTGACAAAACAAAGACGTGTATCCAAATATCTTATCTATTACCGGTCAATAAAAGCTTAGCCGTGTGTCTAACAGTCTTGGTAAAATAGTATCTGTCGTTTGTTCTGTGCTCAAAAGATGGGGAAAACATTTTCTTTTTGAGCTCCATTTTCAAAGAGATATCATATCTGTATTGGCATTCTTTGAGTATAATCTACGTCTACATCTGTCTACATCTACACTATTATATAAAGAGGAAAGATTTGTTTGTTTGTAGGCCTAATCTATGATTAGATTAAGTAATACTATCTGTTAAATTAAATTTTCGTCTATATTCTTAATATTATATTAGCGTCTAACTTATATTTAATTTTTTCCCTTCCCAGTACAAAGTTGACAAATCATTCTTTGAAAAGTCAACATCATTTTGACGTGAATTTGATAAACGTTTTCCGCGTCGGTCGCGGCGGGCAAGCCACAAAAATTGCGAGATAAGTGTTCATGTACATGATAAAATTGATATACTTTGAATTTGTTTTAATGTACTTTGAATGTACTTAAAATTCATGTACTTTTGAAAGCTTCAAACTCCTGGTTTAAAAGTTCAAATTCAATTCAACAAAAATCGCTACGATGATAATAAATAAAACCGCATCTAAATCCGTTGAGTGGTATTCGAGTTACATACAGACAGATATACAAAAATTCTAAAATGGTAGTTATAGCAAATTAATTCATCAACTCATTTTATAAATAGGTAATTTAGACTGTCAAAAATGCACTACATTGGAAATGGCACAAAAACTGTGGCTTAACGTAATAAATCATACGGTATGATTATATTATACTTACATACATGTCTAAATTTAGATCAGTTGGCCCAGTGAATCGTTTCCGAGTCGAGTTTATGATGATTTATATCTCCAGTGAGATTTTCTTTTTCGTTTCCAATGAACGTCTCTTCGCAACTACAATGTATCTGTCTATTTGTCCTTGATTGTTTTAGCTTTAGAACCGACTTCCTAAAACTACAATATAGGTATTTAAAAGTAAGTAGTATACAAAAAATACATACAAGTACTTAAAAACTTTAACCCATAACTACTGAAGTACGTATCACAGACATAAGCGAAAAAAAAAATAACTTTTCTAACATCCAAATATAAGGATGAGGTGTTTAAGAATATTAGATTATGTATATAATTGTCATTATGATATGGATGATAAAATCGAACTAGCTTATGCCGTAAGGTCGTATGCGGCAAAACAGTATTTTTCATTTAAAATGACAACTATAAGTAATTTAATAAATCCAATCGAACATATTGATGTGTATTTGTAGACTAATTTAAATAAAAAACTTTGAGACTTCATTCGCCGGTTCGCCAAGGACATTTTGCTGTTACTTTCACCAGTTAGCTTGTATGTGACCACGACATACTACAGAGGGAGGCGTCGAAACGTCAAGCACATATACCTGGTAAGGTATGTTTTTATAGCATGATGAATTGATGAAGACCCGAATATAATGTGTATAACCAGACGGTGACTATACTATTCTATTTTAGTACTACAAACGGATTTTCTATTAAGTCGCATTGTAGCGAGGGCGGGCGGGATCACAGAGGCCCTTAAGGGCACTCTATTCGCCTGATCTCCCATACTAGCGCAGATCGCTGATAATATCCTTATTTATAGATACTTGCTTATTATTTTTTCTTTTTTAACATATCCGAAACGCAAGCTAGGTAAGCAAAGTTTGCCAATCCAATACAAGCATAAGGTTATCAAACTTACTAGAAAATGTCCTCAAGATGTCGCTGTCACTTCCACTGGTTATGTTTGCGCATAATCGCAAACTGTGATAATAATTTATCTGTATTCTTTGGACCAACACCTTACAACTTTCGGTTGCCAAGAAGTTGAAAACTTCGAAGAGATTCTGTTTTGTTTTCTCAACTCTGATGTGATTTGAATTTAATTTTGTATTTTGTTCCATTACAACGTTTGGCACACATCATGTGTTTTAACTTTCAAGTGGTACGTGTATGTTTTGAAATGGCCGTTTAATGCATAGCTTACATTTGTTCATTTTACGTTTCAGGACAAAGTTTTGATTGCATAAAATAATGGGTTTGCTAAAATAACCTGAAGCTAAAAAGGCTTAATAAAAACGAGAACAACGAATACATTCCAATAACGTAGTAACGATTGTAAATGATTTGAGAGAAAATTTGACTATAATTTTACTATAGTAAAATTACATAAGACCATCCATCCATCTATCAACCCGTGTTCGCCCACTGCTGCACATAGGCCTTTCCCAAATTTCGCTACTCATGTCGGTCCTCCGTCTTCCTCATCCAGCCGCCATGCCATGAGGTCGGCCTACACTACACTTTGCTGTACGTGGTCTCCATTCTAAAGCCTTAGATAAAAGACCAGGTGACATTTATGTATACAACCAAATTCATACTGAAGACTTGGTCCACCCTGCTAGTGTTTGTCTAGCAATAGTCTGACTAAAGTGACCGATGGACTCTGATGGACCCAACGCCATAAAAAGTGTCTCCCATAAACTCTAATTGGTAAATAAAAGGCGGGCTAGCTGAGATCGCCACATGCAAGCAATAAGGTTTTGAAACTGGATAGGCGGGAGCCTTGGTGATGGTACTTATTTAAAAAATATTTGACAGCAGTGACACTGAGAATCAAACAATACGAACAATCTTTTAACAGCAAAATCAAGAAAAGCTTACTACAAATGTTACCATTGTGTGGATTCTTAAATAGGTAGGTAATTGAATGAGTTTAGATACAGTATTAAATGAAACTGCACATGATTATGTATTAAAACACTCGTGTGTATAATTAAAAAACTTGCCAACGCCTCGTTTCTTAAACTCATCCTCGTGTTGCATACTTTTTATTCAAAAGCATGGAAAATAATGTTATGAATTGTATTTGCACCGAGATCCTCTGTTACCACCTGTTAACGCCTGATATAAAACCAACAGCAAGCATTTCCTCGGTTTACTCAGAATTATTTTTAAGAACTGTACAGTACCTACCTTCACTTCAACTCCGACAGTACATGCGATCCTTTGTTACTTAAACTTGAATAATCAATAAGGCTGTTTAAACACAATATAAACCTAAACTAAAATTCGGAAGTTTCAATTTGTGTACACCTGTGTGTAGCACTACGTTATTGTCTTAGAAAAACTTAAAAATGAGTTAGAGTGAAGAAAGAGTATGGTAGCATGGAAATAGATAATTTGAATTAAGAAGTCCATTTGGTCATATAAAACTTGCTCTCAGATAAAGCGAAGGAAAGGTATAACCGAGTTTATGTGATAATTCCATAAAATTACTTGTTTTTTCCAAAACACACTTTTTGTTGCCTCACATTATTTGAGAAAGCCACTACAAATGCCTGGAGCATACAGGCAGAAAAATGTTAACTTCTGTCTGACGTGTTTTGCGATTGTACGGACAAAACTATGTTTACGATTTTTTATAAGCATAGATACATTGAAGGTTAGAAAGAGTGGTAAATCATTCATTCCGTCGCCGTTGTTTCTCTAAACCGGTCGTCTGCGCTTGAGTTATTCATTACCGTGCTTCGCTACGATAGAACTCGTACCTGTAGGTGCTTATCTGCCGCGTTGACCGAGCTACTACTACGCTCAAAGAGTGTACAGAGACTGCAGAACGGTCACTCTGTTCTCCGAACAATGGTATCGTGCAAAGTCTGTTCCAAAGTGGTAAAAACTTCAGATCTAATTAAGTGCTCCAATCCTAAGATGAAGTGAAGTCCACTTTTTGTCGCATCGTGGTATTTATTACCGCTGTTTTATGGCGCTTTGTCGAATGACAGTGCTAATCACGACTTCATTATAGGATTTTGATGTAAAGTGATCAGATAAATGTAGTAAATTTAAACTTAAAAACTGTGACGGACAATTCTTATTATACATTTATATTTTTTAAAGGCCTTATTTAAACATACTCGTAAGACAGACTATACCTATAGTTATACAAGGTGACTTTTTGAACATCGCCAAATTTATTTATTTAATCTTCTGTGAAAATAATGAAATACGTGTTTTTTCTTTAAGTATCACCCACTACTTATATATTAAGATACGGCTATGTAAAGTTATCCCAAAAATAATTGCGTTTGTAGACACCATGTGCGCAGTGCGCACTACGCGGCTACGTTTGTAGACACCACAGAACTTGTAGACACCATGCGCAACACGCGCTACGCGGCTACGCGCTACGCGGCTATGCACTACGCGGCTACGCGCTACGCGGCTACGCGCCTTCCGTTCGCCGTTCGTAGCTTAGTGTAGTGACAACGCTGTACAGAAAATCTTGGGAAAAAAATATGTTGAGGTGAAAATTTTACCTGCCTATTTTTTTCAATAATGGCCTATATGAATAACACCTAATGCTTAAAAAAAATTTGGAAGATGTTCGAAAAGTCACCCGGTATAATTAAAACACTATGTTTTTTCCTCTTCTCGTCATCTATCAAATTATTTATTTATTATTGCATTATGTATATTTAATATTCCATTTTATACTTTTTGCTTACGTATGTAGGTATGTCATTTCACTCATATTCAATTTAAGTAAGCCAAACTTGTATATAATTTACAATGTTTTTATTGTATAATATTTATTGTTTTATGAAGATATTCTATTTTCGAATTATATTTCGGCCCTACTTTGGGGCCGGCATCAGTTGAATAAATGACACATCTAAAAAATGACATAAAAATATACACAATCTTATGACTAATTAACCTACTTTCTTAAATAAACAAAAAAAAAATGAAAACAAAAACAATTTTGGTTGAAGAGCCATCTTACTATTTCCGGCCGTAACCTCCCGATAATTGTTTAGAATACCAGAATAAGAATAAGAATAAGAATTTGTTTATTCATGAATGTAGGTGATACAATATGCAGGTCTTAGAAATAATTTTAAGTACGCTACAGTCTGCCAGAAGGCGTATGAATATTTACAATAATTACAAGTTGTTAGAACAAGTTTTGACTTCAATGAACGACACAAATATTATGCATAACCACAACATGTTACTTAAGGAGAAATAAATAAATAAAATCTTTTTTTTAATACTTCTTTGTTTTTTTTTATTTTTATCTAGTAAGTATCTCCAATAAAATAAAGCTAATTTTATTATATATATTTTATATAAAATATTTTATGTTAAAAATTATTGGTATGAAAAAATTTAAGTGCCACTTTGAAAAATTATTATTTACGCCTTCCAGCCACAACAGCCATCATGTCGGCGGTAAATACTCGTATCAATCAGGGTATTCGTTTATAATTCAGTTCAGGCAAAAAGTTACCTGTTTATAAAGCATAAAATACCCTTTGACGGATCGCAAACACAGTACCCGCCAAAAACTCGGCAAACCCTTTGAGAAATGCTGTTGACAACTTCAATAATTCGTGGAACCCCATATGATATCGATTAAATAAGTTCAACTAACACATTAGCTTCGCAGATTGGCGACATGTCCACAGCGACATCTGTGGAATGTCCCGGGAACCGTGGCAGCACCAACATCACTTTGTCCAGGATCGACTCCATGGAGTGACTGGTGGGCCCACAGAGGTCCAGGGTGAAAGGGGGTGGAACTAGACCCTACTCTATCGATAAAAAAATGAAAAAATAAGTCTGACATTTAATTTTTTTTATGAAATTAATATATTTCTTCAACGACCCTGTTTGAAAATATACTCTTATCCAAGTGTATCTTGTGAAACAAAAACAATAATTATTAGAAAATTTTGGCAGATAAGATTAAATGGTTATAAAAGCCATAAGTTTACACATTTAATTACAAAATGCCATATTTTTCAGTTATTGCCAAATTTCTCGAAATAACTTTCCCCTTCGCAAATTTATTATTGCTTATTTTGAATCTGCATTTCATAATAAATGCTAAACCTGTTTTTTAATTTTTTGTCGATAAAATATGGTCCAGTTTTACCCCCTTTCGGATGTGTAATCTTACAAGGAACACACTGTATATAGTTCCCTTAGCTATAGTTAAGTTCCCATAGCTATATCTATCTAAAACAAATCCTGAGCTTTAGTTCATACCGAACTCATTCACTTTTACATTACTTTTGTCCAATTACACAAAAACTGATATTTGTGTCCATTAACATGTACATTTAACCTGATTACAGCTATGGAAGTACCAGGAGGGCATATACACACACGCGGGGCTCGGACACGCGGGCGCCGTCACCTGCTGCCGGTTCAGTCCAGATGACAGGTACATCCACTTTACACCGACAATTGTAAAACTATGAGAGATTCGTTCGGGCTTTCATATTTACATCAGAGATATTTTTCTTTAACCATTCACTAAGTAGCCAGTATATAAATAATGTCAATTTGCATTAATTCCCAGACGATATAAGTGCAAGCTGGACCTGTAGGATTCGAACCAGAGGAATGTGAAATTTGAAAACCAAGAAAAAGAGAAAAGATTTTTTTTTTTCATTTATTTGTGTTCTATTCTGATTAATAGAGTTGAATAAAGCTAGAAGGTTCATTTTCAACCGGTACAACACTTTTACTTTTGTAGCAGGATAGATTGTGACCAGGGGCCCTATTATGACCTATTCTCGTGCAGCAAACCTTAAATTTAGAGTTGAAAAACCTAAAATAATACAAGCTAATTTAACTCTTATCCATCTGCGTTAAAGCCTATTTTGCAATGAAAAGTTTTAGGTTATGGCAGCTCTAAATCTAATATTTGCTACACGAGAATACGAGTAGGTGCCACTATACAAGTATCGCTATCGCTATCGCTTTCAAATGTATATGCGACATTATTAATGTTATTGACGTATAACAGATGAGCTACTTTGTCATCCCGGGAAATTAGCAGGTTAATAATTATATCATCTTAATAATTAATCTTTTTTCCTAATAACTAACATTTGCAGCCATTTGGCTGTATTGTTAAAGTCAAATTTGAGCTTCAATTTTCAGTTTTGCGTGTTGTGTATTTGTCGTGCATTAATTTTATATGTTTTTAAAATTAGGTGGAAACAGTTTTTGGTTAAATTATTAGCTATAAATATTCTTTATTTAGTGTGTAAAAAATGATAACTGTTTGTTTCCCAATAAAGAAAATTAAAATGAAAATGAAAATAACTATCAAAAACATAATTTTTGTGTCATCAAAAAGTTAACCCATTAGGTATAGGTATACCGGGTGTAAATCGAGTGCTACCATTAAATGAAACCACATATTCTACCGACCCTACTGAACCACTTTTCCCCAGAACCATACCCGCGGACACCCTTAGTTTAGGAAATAATTGAGTTCCAAACAAAAATGCGTGAACCCTTTCCGTGAGACAGCTTTATGTTTCACGGACGACGCTCTCTCTAAACTCACCCGTATGTCGGTGCGTTAGGGTTCACGCATTTTTGTTTGGAACTCAATTATTTCCTAAACTCAGGGTGTCCGCGGGTATGGTTCTTGGGAAAAGTGGTTCAGTAGAGTCGGTAGAATATGTGATTTCATTTAATGGTAGCAGTCTATTTACACCCGGTATAAGGTGACTTTAATTTATGCAGCCAAATTCTTTCTGAAGACTCGGTAAGTGCTCAGTAACAAGGTTCAATTACCCTTTTTGTGAAATTCATTAATTATCTTTTCGTGTTTTTTGATTTTACGAACTTTAAAAAATAATTATGAATATGATTTTGAATGGTTTTAATAAAACCAGTTTGTATTCTCCTACAAAATACTAAATTATCGGGGTTAGGTTAAAAGTCAACCTGTATTTTTGCACTAAAAATAAAATAGTGTAGATCAAGTACAAAAAAAACGTAGCACATTTGTGACCTTACTAAAAACACAAAGCAAAACAGACTCTACCTCTTTAGTGAAAAAAAAAAATAATACAAAGTATTCACTGATAATTACGTCATATATTGTTCTAGGTACATAGTCTGACACTCGACCTAGCGCTACGTGGTACAGGGAACGACTTTAACATCGCTGTTAAAATGCTGATCTGACAATGGTGTCGATTCGAATATGCACAAATACGACTGAACTTAACTAAAATTAGGTTAAGATGTGTCAAATTACTTTTGGTATTCGGAAACGCCCAACCTAACCTATTTACAACTTAACGTATTTTAGTCGTATTTTGGTTAGGTTAAGTTAAGGTGTGGTGTTTTACCGAATCGACACCAATGTGTCACTACAGCACTATATTTTGCTATTCTGAAGGGAACACCGACTAAAATTAGCAAGTCTTTTAAACGCTCTTAAATCATACAAAATTTTTTAAATTCAATCAAATGACATCTCTAAAATGTGCCTTGAAATTACCATTTCGAGGTGTTTTTATTTATTGTTTCGGAATTAAAAGGATGTGTATTTTATATGATGGCCGTTTTAAATCACATTTTGTACGATGTTTATTTTAGTATAATTTTTATTGTCTAAAACCTAATACAACTCCAATGAAATGGTATTTATTCATAGGCATATCTTTGCGATTTTATTGGATGTAGTAATTTGCAAGTAATCTTATATTGAACGGCCGAAATATTAAGTTCAAAGAGTGAGATGTACCATATATTTTTAGGGTTCCGTAGTACCTAAAAGGTACAAAAGGAACCTTTATCTTAATTACGAGTCTGTAGATATGTGAATGCATAAGTAGTATAGGGTTTTGCGGTGATGTAGGTACGAGTATTTAATTTAATAAAATAGTGCAATGAATAGTGTTTACGTGATGTGTTTGCAAGTATTGTACATGTGACATGTGTATGTAGTGTAGGATATGCTTATGCGCGTGTTTGTGTGTAATACAATAATAATCATTATAGTGAAATTTATGTTTTAAAGGGATATATATGTCCGATCTATATTCTATTTATTAATAATAAATAATAATATAGTAATTAATTATATTATTATAATGGTAGTATAACGGAACACCAACAGTACACATATTATACATACTTAACAAATTAAAACATAAAACTAAAATTCTGATATGTGGACCAGTGACAGGTGTTCACAACATTCAACAATAAACAAGTGGTAAACACAAAGCAGACATTACAATATAGACATTTACAGCAAGTACTAATTTTTTTTATAATTACTAATACAAAACAAAACTATTAATTAACTAACACAAAAAACACATAAAATATCTACAAAATGGGAAAATAAGATTAAACTTAACAGAATCTTTGCAAACTGGTCCTAAAATTGTTCAAGGATAAGTGAAAAATGTCAAGATCTGGGATAGTTTGACACTTCTCGTTATATTGTCTTAACATTCTAGTGATTGGTGAATTAAGACCTAAGTTAGTTTTGCTAGTGGGACACCAAAATATTCTAGTAATGGGCTTACGAGGCATATTACAGGGCACTGACACAAAAATCCTCCCAAGCAACTGTGGACACGGTGTTGAACCACTCACTAATTTGTGCAAGAAAGTCAAATCAAGCATATTTCTTCGGCTACGTAAAGATGACATATCAAAAAGTTTCAAACGTTCATCATATGAGCATCTTTGTGACATACCCGGTGAGATAAAAGCTAAATGTCTTGTAAAGGCACGCTGGATACTTTCAATCCTTTGTGAGTGAATCGCATAAAACGGATTCCAAACCGAACTAGCATATTCGAGTTGGCTACGGACAAGAGAATTAAAAAGCAATATTTTGATCCCTTTTGACTGAAACCCACGACTATTTCGCTTGACAAATCCGAGCATCTGTGCGGACTTCTTGACCATTGCGTCAATCTGGGGTATAAAGTTCAGTTCTTTGTCCAGAATTACTCCTAAATCCCGAATTTGCTCCACCTCCTCAAGAGCTGCGCAGTCCAGGTGATAGTGCGATTCAATAGGCTTTTTTCTCCTCGTGAATTTTATATGAAGGCATTTTCTTACATTAAGGAGCATACCATTTGACGCACACCACTGAGATAGTCTATCCAAATCACTTTGAATAAGTGTAGAATCCTCTACAGAATTAACAGTTTTATACAATTTTAAGTCATCTGCGAAGAATAAGTATTTACAATGGTGAATTTGCGACGAAAGGTCGTTAATGAAAATTGAGAAAAGAACAGGTCCAAGATGAGATCCCTGAGGCACTCCTGAATCAGAAATATATATCTCAGAAACGTGACCATTTACAACCACCATTTGAGGCCGATTCAGCAGATATGACTTGAACCAGTCAAGCATTAAACCATACACACCCGCTAATTTCAGTTTGTACAATAGAAGATTGTGATCGACTTTGTCAAACGCACTGCTGAAGTCAGTGTAAGTGGAATCTACCTGATATCCCTTGTCCACTTCGTGAGAAAGATCAGACACAAGGTCATCCAGGTTAGTTTGAACAGAGCGACCTTTTCTAAAACCATGCTGATGAGGAGAAAGAATCCTGTCCAAGTGGCGAGACATTGCGGAGGAATAAAGAGGAGGAATACCATCCAGCCCAGGTCCCTTGAATATATCAAGTGATTTAATTTTCCTAAGAACCTCGTTTTTGGTAAAACTTACACAATCCATGAATAGATCTGATTTCACCTGATTAGTAGGGACAACGTTACAAGAACCATTTGAAAAAACTGACGAGAAATGATCAGCGAAAAGATTGGCCATTTCAGGTCCATCATTAGAAGTTGTATCATTAAGATGCATTTTCTCAGGAATAGATGCATTTCCTTTGCGTTTATCTTTTATGTACCGCCAAAAAGCTTTAGGGTTTCTGGCTATATCAGCCTCAAGATTTCGCAGATAGGTACTATTACAAGCATTAAGAAGTTTATGGCATCGTTCTCTCAATAAGTCGTATTCGATTCCATCGCGAGGATTACCGTATCTCCGATATCTTGCTCGCATTTTATTCTTTTCAGATAGTAACTTTATTAGTTTTTTGGTGAACCAAACCGGGTGCTTTCTATTTTTTGGTTTATGTTTAGGTACAAACTGCTCAATAATGTTTTGTAGGGTGTCATAGAATTTTAAGGTCATGTCATTCACACTCGAGCAGTCAGAGAAAATTTGGAGCCACTCCTTATTCTTGAGTTCCAGAATAACATTGTTATAATCAGCTTTATAAAAATTATAATCACTACGAGGTTTAGTTGAGAGATACGAATAACATGTGTTCGGAATAGTAATGTCTAAATTAGGATGCAGTACGTCAAGTTTGG
Organism: Ypsolopha scabrella; assembly: GCA_910592155.1. NCBI lineage: Eukaryota > Metazoa > Arthropoda > Insecta > Lepidoptera > Ypsolophidae > Ypsolopha > Ypsolopha scabrella. The sequence continues at coordinate 6,545,193 of OU342985.1, read as the reverse complement.
AATGTAAATCTAATGGTTGATCTACTTTAGTGTTGGGGATATTAGTAAGAACTAGGTCACAGGGACTTGGGAATGTACGTCCTGGAACAAGCAGAACACTTTTGTCCACAGTATTCAAAAGCTGATCGGATTGTTCCATTTACTACAGTTTGGACATCAGCAGACGGATGCACAAAGTGATAGTTCTTGCCACCGCACTCTCCAATCAGTCTCGGGTAGTTGTGATACTTGTCAAGATTCTTGGCGACAGCTCCCCACAGCCAGTTAAAGGTAGGGACTGAGCCAGTGAAGTTAATACCTGCCAGGTGTGGTGAGGAAGTGATAGTACGGCCAAAGGTGGGTCCATCAGCAGGGACAAAGTTGACAACGCCTGGTGGCAGGCCGGCCTCACGCATTATGTTGAAGATGCGCCAGTTAGAAAGCAGTGCAGTGTCGGAGGGCTTCCACAGCACTCCGTTACCCATCAGTGCAGGTGTGTACGCGAGGTTGCCACCGATTGCCGTGAAATTGAATGGGCTAATAGCAGCTATGAAACCATCAATGCCACGGAAGCGGAGTGAGTTCCTTGTGACACTCGGATCCTCAGAGATAGGCTGATATTTCGCATTTTCTTTGAGGAAGAACAGATTGAAACGGTAGAAGTCAATAAGCTCAGCAGCGGCGTCGATCTCGGCCTGCACAGCCGTCTTACTCTGTCCGAGCATAGTGGCTGCGTTGAGTCGCTGTCGGTGTTCGCCAGCCATAAGGCAGGCTGCTCGCTCCCAGATAGCGACGCGCTCCTCCAACGGCGTGCGGTCCCAGCGCGCCTGCGCCTCCACCGACACCTTGATGGCCTTCTGGATCGTTTTCTCACTCGCGTAGTAGTACTTGGCGATCTTTTTGCGGTGGTCGTGCGGCATCGGCTGGAACTTGGGCTCGCCCTCGCGGATATTCTCGTCGCCAACCGCGCCAGCTCCTCCTGCAGCGCTTTGCGCTCGGCACTGCCCGCGCGGTAGCCCAGCACGGGTTCGTTGGCGACGGGGAAGTCTTGCAGTTTAGGCAAATCGACAACAGAGGAGAGGCCTCGCTCGAGACGGCCGACGCCGCGAGCGGCCACTTTCGTGTAAAAATTCAACATTTTAGCCGAAAAAACGCAAGGTACGTAAACAATTTGCGGAATAGCTCTTACGTGTCACGGCAATTGGCAACAGACTGGGTGACCTTCACAAATTTACATTTTGCATTCGAGGACGATATTATTCACGCGTTCAGTCTCGAGCACGCAACGAAAACAAATCTAAATTTTACGTGTGGGAGTGGGACTGACTGTGCGCCTGAAATTAAATCATCTTTTACTAGAAGTAAGACTCCGTCGTTTTGATTTGTGTACTTTTTTGTAAAGTATTGCCTATAGTTTGGAAGGCTAGGTGGATTTGGATTTCTTGATATCCAAGCTTCAGTCAGGATAAGTATGTCATAGTCAATGTTCATGCGAGTTAGTAACACTTGAAAATTATTAAAATTTGCATTAGTACTACGGATGTTTTGAGATATTATATTCAATGTCTTGTTTTTGTGGCTTGATTTTATAAATTTCACACAGTCTTCAGGCTCCCTTAACAGAAATGCTTTGCCAACGTTGACACTTACGTCAATGTCAACCGCTATCTCGTCAATGTTAGCCATGATCAACAGTAATTAATTTGTATTTTGTAGTATGGATGGCAGATGCATCATCCAGAAATGGATCAATTTTTATTAAATTTAAGCATTTAAGTAAGAGAGCATGCAGTTTTAAAAGGTATGAAATAGCGCTGCTAAAAGTCATTCCAGTCGTATCTCCATATGAGTGGTATTGTGTGTACAGTTTTATCGTAGTGTGTGAGTTTTTTGTGTAATATGTATGTAAATAAATAGAGCTGCAGAAGTGTTTAAAGTATTTATATGTTATTCTTAATATACAAGTACTTAACAAAAATGTATTGAGGTAAACTAACATAGGTATAGAAAGCGGGTATAGTATCAGAAAAGCATGCAACAAACTTGTTAAAAATTCCGTAGATATTGAGCCAGGTAGTCAATTTTGTTGAGTTTCCAGGTCAGATTCTTTAGAAATTCTTATCAGCGGCTCTCCTTCAGCTTTCCGCAAATAGATATTTCCGTGTGAAGTCCAACAGAATGCGTAGTTTTGTGATTTTGAAAATTCTCTGGTTAAAGCGAAGAGCTTCCTTGATTTAAACGTGAGACTCTCAGCGACGTAGACAGGTTGAGCCGGACCTTCAATTGATAGATGTGTTGTATTAAGCTTGTTATCTTTGTTATTTCTATTATATGTCTTAATTGCGGTCATTAAGTTATCTCTCACAAAAACGTTCGTAAATTCTGTAATTATTATCTTGCTTCCCTCTAGCTTTGTACCTATGCGGTATATGTTTTTTATGTTACACTTTTCGATAGGTACATTCACCAAGCTTCCTGTTTTTGTTACGATATCAAGAAGGTCCTGTTTTGTTTCGGTTTTTTTAGAGGGTACATTTCTAATTTCGATAGTAGTGGATAGACTACAATTTCAATCTTATTTTCTAGCTGCTGAATGTGCTGCGTGAAGTTAGTTTCAGCAACATGGTATCGTATTTGCTAGTAAGGATCTCCATTCCCGTGACTGCTTTATCGTTCTGAGTTTTCATATCCTTCATGAAATTAAGCATCATATTAAGGGTTTCACCTTGACTTGTTATCATGTTCTTTATAGTAGAATCTTATGGTTGACTGTTAGGATTTTCAAGATCGCAATCTGGCTTAAGGCGCTTGTAAGTATTGCGCAGCAACAGATTAGTTAGTGACCCGCTTCGTGGAAGGCGAGAGTCCACAGTAGAGTTGTTTGTGTCGCTACCGCTCGCTTTAGTTGGGGATCTATCCAAGCCCATATTGAATTTATAGGTACTTGAGTCAGTCAGATGTTAGGCGTATATAAACAAAAGAAGTAAACACGTTTAGCTCTACACAGAATTCGGAATAGCTCTACATAGGGGTTGGGTCGGCTCTACGTGGATTTTATTATCTATGGCTAGCTCTACATAAAAGTTGCGCCCTCTGTTGGTGATTAGCAGAAACTTCTCTTAAGCTGCTTATTTTTAACATCGCGTAATATCGCGTGAAAAAATCTTGCCCAAGTATCCCCTCTGCGGTGCAAGATAAGTTCTTGAAAATGTAGAACTTTTGTTTAAAAACCACATTCTTAATAATAATATCTAAATTAATATAGCCAACAGACTCTAAATTACCACTTATTCCTTTAATTACTAACTTGTCCTCTTGAATTAAATTCAATAATTCCCTATTTTTTAATAACCATTCATACTTTAATACGCATAAACTAGCTCCAGTGTCAACCAATAAATTTAACTTGTCACCAGTCCTTAACTGGCAAGTAATAACGCAAAAGTTATTAAAACTATAAATATAATGATTGCTCTGTTTAGGCAACACGATAATGAATCTCTAAACCACATAGTCATGACGGCTGCAGCAAAGCTAGGTGTTCAACTTGAGGAGCGGGATGTGGTCAACGTCTCCCGTGTTGGAGCTCGACGTGTGTTACCCTCGGCGTCGGCGGCGGTTGGTGCTGGAGGGGCTCCGAGTAGCGGCGGCGGCAGCCAGCATGCACGTCCACGTCCTATTGTCCTGCGCTTGTCGCGGCGCGCACTCCGCGATGACTTTTTGAGGAATGCGCGCGTGAGACGTGGGTTTACTACTGAGGATATAGGGCTCCCGCAGCGTGACACTAGAAGATGTTATATAAGTGAAAGGCTGACGAAACTGAACCGGGTACTATTCGCCAAAGCACGAGAGCTTCGTATTAGGCATAATTGGAAATTTGTTTGGACTAAGGAGGGCCAAGTTCTCGCAAAGCTTACCGAGTTATCGCTCGGAGTCCCGCCCCGCAATCCCCGCACAACCGCGCCGTCCGAACGATTTCGTTGGACATCAACTATGGCTGTACCGCGCCTTTGGAGCGGAAACGGGGAAGAGGGGTTCGAGCAGCTGTTATTTCGTTCGACAACGTTCCCCCCGCCAACTTTCTTGCCACCCAAGGCGTGGTACAGCGTTTGCTGTCAAAGTATAATACAATAGTAATGAATGATTGATAAACTAATACCGATAAGTAATCGACCATATAAATCATAATTTAGTTAAAGAATAACCTTTATCCTAACCGTTAACAATAAGGTGCTAAACTATCTACTGGTCAATAAATACTACACTGTAATATCTACAACTTGATCTCCCAATTACAAACCAATAATTTTGAACCTTATTCGAAAGGAATATGGCTTAAAATCCTCCGTTAATAAGCGAAAATACAATTCTGTCGCTGCGAGCATATTCCGCGGGCACAGATAATATCTCAAAGGTTATACAAATACAACTGGTCAAAGGAAAATAATAAATTATAACAATAGAACAATGCGTGTGCGCATTTATATCATACATGAGCTTACTGAACACTATTATTCGTTATCTAATATTTGTAAGACGTGAGAATATTCATGATTGAAAAAGTAAACATTTCAGTGTTTTATTAGAAAAGCAATTTTTTTTATTTTATGAGCTCAATAGTACAAAGAGCCTTATATAATGATTACATACAGCGAAATTTTCAAACAAATTCCCAGACGAAAGGTTTGCATTGCATGACATCCTTTTTAAATAAAATTAGCGCTAATAAACTAAAGATATATTTTAGAACCCACCGGGCCCGGCATGAGATAATTTTTTGGCAGGACATGGCCATAACACATAATTTAGATGGTACATGGACAGCAACAATGGTTGCTGTAACATACGTGTATGAGTTTAAGGGTTAAATAAAACAGGTATTCAATTAATAAAATACTTGTACGTATGTAGTATAATTTTAGTGATCTGTTAGCATACCGCACAGATCAGGGGTCGCCAAACTACGGCCTGCGGATGGCTGGCCTGACCTTTTTGGTTTCTGGCCCGCCATATAGCTTATTTAAAATTTAAATTCACTTAATGCAAAATTCACAATGTAATAAATTATTACTTATGATGTATCAAAACGAGATACTACCGATATAGTTAATAGTAATATTAATATAATCATGCGTATTTCTCAAAAAGTATCGTTTATAAGAACGTTTTTTGTAACGCTATTTTTAGTTCTATAGCCTCCGCCGCAATGAAATGTCCTCGACACTTGCCGGTAAGTACGAACCATGGATGTGATTGCGTCTAATCCGTGGTGAACCGAAGTTGCGTATGGAGCAGGGTCCACCCCAAAAATATTACACTCGCGGACTAGTCCCGATAAGAAAATTTGCGCGTCAAATCTAGAGTATGTTGGTATGACGAGCAATCTAGGTCTTGGGCCTTGGGACTTAGTGGAGGTATGATGATGATGTTGAGATGGAACGCCTGGTGGGCTCAGGCGGATGGTCGGCTCTCCAAATGGAGCTATTACATCCAATTTCCATTAGTGGAGGTATCAGTGTGGTCCTTAAGCTAAAAAGTTTAGAGACCCCTGGCATAGATGATAGACAATGCGAGAGCTTTCAGCTCATAATGGTCAATTCGGAAGAGAATTGCGTAAAAAGGCCTATTATTCCCAGCAGCAAGCTCTTCACGAACTTATGAGGGAAAATAATCGTGCGAAACTAAAATAAAACTAGGAAGGGCCATTCAAGCTATCAAGCTATTTGACAATTAAGTGCTTAGTTGGTATAGCGGTAAAAAAAAATACAGTGACAGAAACGGCCCTAAAATACACGTATTTGAACCCGAAGAACGGCGATAGGCCCATCTCCTATCACTAGGCTGGGACGTAAAATCGTTCGATGAAACGTGGGTGTTTGAATGACAGTCCCACTCGGAATCACCCTTGATACCCTCTTAGGAATACAAGTCGTGACGATATATAATAATGATAAAGTAGTAAAAAAGTCGTGTCTGTACAAGGAATATTCTTTCATCAAATTATGTTTCATAACTCTTGGAATTTTCATTATAACTAGGGGATCACTCAGTAGACAACACCGTTTTTTCATAGTGATTTCGGGACAAACTCGTCTACGGAGTTATTATACATTTTTCAAAAAATACAAACATTTCTTTATATATTTTTATTTCGAAATGTTAATAAATTATTAAGCCAGCGAACAAAACCATTTTCGGAAAGAAAAGAGCCAAATTGTGAATTTTGTAGTTAATTACTGGTAAAGATCCAAAAAATAGTGCGGGTAAAAAAATTGCTTGGCCCAATTACCAAATTATTGAATGTTGTTCAGGTTTATTTTGTAACAAAAGAGTGATTCATAGCTCAAACAATTAAAAAGTAATGTTCGGCTTGAATAAGGGTATGTTTGGCTATTAAAAAACATATGTCCGGCTTTTAGGCCAAAATGTCCGGCCTTATGTAATGCCGAGTCCATCTTTTGTATTTTAGGGCCTAGCAACCCTAGTTCCGGGTGACGTCATGAGGTGTCGTTTTGGTAGAATGGTTACTCTGTCTACTTACTTCTACTTTTCTAGGTCTATTAAAATTTATAAAATGCGTTATTGTTTATTATCACATATAAAATTATAGGATGAGGGGTTTTTGATGTTATAGTGCGTTTAGTAACGGTACACACAATAAAATTAATTTGTATTGGACAAAGCCAAAAACCCCGATGGATGGATTTGGTTTTGCTGGAAGAAATCTCTTTTAGTGATAAGCGCGCCAGTGTACATACTGTTTCACTGTAAACCCGTTTCCATGTTTCTGTTTTTGTGCAATAAAGAATGAGAATGAAAATGGATGGCGGTGTATCCATCCCCAATAATAATTGCCAAGCCTTATATAGAACAGGCTGGTGACGGGCAGCGGCGTCACTGGTGCAAGGGTTTCAGCACCGCGCTCACCAACCCGCCTGCCCAGCGTGTGTGAGTATGGGCATTTCTTCCAGGAGGACCGCCAAGAGTGGCGAAATCCTGGAAAGACCTATGTTCAGCAGTGGACGAAACAGGCTGATGGATGGTTTGATGAAAGGCAAAAAGACAAAAAAAAAACTCATAGCACTACCAAACGATCAAAAGCACGATCAAAGCCGTATTTCTGCTATCTATTGAACTTCCAAATTCCGTTAACATTTGGTATACTAGCGGCTGTAGCATGAGCAAATCGCACGCGACTCGTTTTGTTTTATGGAATCATAAGTGTTCACTCGGAACCGCAAGTGACGCATCTCTCAGTGCGTTCCGTTTTGCGCCGTCATAGTTTGGTTACGAATACAAGTGCATTTTCATAAAAAAGGTCTCTTATATTGGAACACATAATTATCATTATCTTCTTTAAATTCTGAGTCGCAGTCCGTCTCTGAGCTAGTTTCAAATTTCGAGGAAAGATGCAACAAAAATACTTGCCTTTTATAGTAGATTTGAATCAGGAATAACATCAGTATAAAAAATAATAATTAAAAAAACCAACATTGTCTTCAAAATATATGAAAGTATGGCCTGATTTAATTATATTAACGTGAACCAATAACCCCCTTTCGAATAGTAACAACTGGCCAGTTAAATAACAATATTGAAAAATATAAATCTAAATTCGAAAATGAAATTTTTTTGGTCTACAATAAATCTACACTGCATTAATTTATCATTTGTTTTTAAAACTCAGCAGTGTTTTAGAAATTATAATCAAAACCATCATCAACATAAATTAAATAATAGAAAATATTCGGTCTATGATTTTTTGTGAGTTTCGTTCTGGTCTCAGTCAGCAAGAAAATTATGATAGACTTCGGTCAGTATTTCATGACGAAGCCCCATCTCGTCATGAAATACCAACCCGTAGTCTTTTATAAGAATCATATCTAACCAACGTTGTCCCCAAGTCTCGAGTATAAGCGTGGTCATACCATTCCCACAACGTATGGGACGTCTTTCAACAGTAACAACTGGAGCTACATCAAAGCTGTACGCCACGTGTAGTAACACTGACAAGGGAGTGACCTGACAGTAGATTTGGGCAAGCTTAGGCATTGTTATTATAAGTTACGTAAGATAACAAAAGTAAACAAAAATTACTTTTTTATGAAATAACGCGTTTTTATATTTTTGCTACTTTTTCTTTGCAATTTTGGTGGATACTTATCTTACGTAAGATTGAGAGGGGGGGAAGGGGGTTCATCCAAGTCTTATTTTTTTCTTACGTAGGAGGGAAGGGGGGTCCAAAAGTGGTTAAAATTGTCTTACGTAATAAATGAACAGCCCCATACAACAAAGGCGAATATTTTTAGGAAGAATCCTGATAATATTTATGACCACACGTTAAAAAATCATTTCCCACCTCGCCCTAGCCGTTCTCGATAACTGTCAACGAGTAGTACCAGTGCTTCCAAGGTTGTTAATTTCACAAGGATTTGCACATAATTGTGTCTTGTGATGGGTTTATATGGTCCTAGTTTCTTGGAGGTTTTCCTTATTTATCTAATTAATCCATTGCAACCAAACGCAACAAACGTGTATGGGTTATTGTGATTTAACAGCTGTAAATGTTGGATAACCAAAGAATAGTAAATTGTTCTTTCAGTAACTGGGGGATAGCAGGCCGACTGTAGCACATATCTATCTACTGCATTATGTATACACACAGCCCCTAGATTATGCATCGTTGAGTCGATTGCCAACTGGTTGCCAAACATCTAAAACATAGATATACTATCGAATTCAATTATCGATGGATACGTTCGTGCTTAAAGTGACGCCACAATTCATCTGCAGCTAATTTTGAAAGTTTGTTTTTAGGGTTTGGCAACCAGTTGGAAAACGATACAAAGTAACATAATAAATAGCAGGTGGTTAGTATATCGCTAGTATTTACTGAATTCAAATTACCTATATTCTACAAAGTTTAAATAAGAATAACTCAGACCCCACACTGGTTTTGTATGAAAGTTTTTTTTTTGCGCTGAAATGTTCCTTTGTGAAAGTTTAATGGTATGGTCAGTAGATCATGTGGTTTTAATAAATGCTAGTAGTATATTGATATACCCGGTTTAAGACAGGTGCCACTGCCACATTTTTAACAAAGAAAAGCCATCAACGGAAAATTTTCATTAAGAAATTAGCAATAAGGGCTTCTCCACATGCAGCGTTTTACGAGTGCGAGGACCCGCGCGTAAGCACTCGTGCGTAATCGAAGTACTAGGCTCCAATACATTACGTCCACCCACATGCTACGTTTATAACTCGCGCGATAGTACGCGCGTAGCATGTAGACGCAATGTATTAAGCCCTCTTTTACCTTTAAATGTACGATCTGGGGGACACTCTGGACATGTAAGAAAATCAGGCGATGGGTCATTATTGTAGACCCCCGGACCCGGTCCCGTGGAAGGGCCAGCGGTCTGCGACATTCAGGCTCATTAAAAATATAATTACATACTAATTTTAACAATTTCAATCTAAACAAAGTAAAATACTAAGAAAAAATCAATAATAATTAGATACACCTAAAATAACAATTAAAAAATTAAGAATAGTAGTAAAAATAGGAATTTAGCTTTAAAATGGTAAAATTTAAATCCTAATTATATAGAAACAAGTATATGCCTACTTAGAAGGTAACAAAAAAAAAATCTGCAATGAATAAAGTTCGTGAGCGCATATTTGTATGGAGTAAGTCCCCCTCACTCCACTCCCCTAAGGCGCCGATTTAAAATTAAAAGTTTATCAATTCCTCGCCTTAATCATTTATTAATTATAATATTACACCCTCTAGGAAAACTCTTTATTGGAACTGTGCATATTCATGTTATAGTAATGTGTATAGTATTTATCTATCTCTACAACCTGGATCAAAATTTGAACCTCGAGTAGACCTAAAGCCAAGTGAGCAAACGGTCAATCGCGCTCTTACTCGTACATATATAACCAACATAAGGAAATATGAAAAAATATACATATAACTCTTCCTGAACCTTCTTACTTATTTTCTAGCAATTAATAATGAAAACATATTTGATACATAGGTAACACTAAAAGTTTCCGGAACTGGCCACTTACATAAACAATATTTAAAAATTTATTGCAACATTTGAAAATAGAACTCTTTGGCTGTAGAATGCAGTTTGTTTCATCTGACTGTCTTTTGTTTTTACCTTGTGGCGCCATTTAAAAAATTGTGTGTCTGCATCAACATGGATTTAACTCGGGAAAATTTTCGTAGTATGATTTTCTACGATTTTAAGTGTAATTTGACAGCTCAACAGAGCATCGCTCGGCTTGAAACAGCTTTTGGCAATGAAGCACCATGCAAGACGACTGTTTATAGCTGGTTTGCAGAATTCAAGCGTGGTCGTATCAATCTCAGTGACGAATCTCGCGATGGTCGGCCGTCCACCGCTGTGACCAACAAAAACATCGATGCTGTGCGCCGTATGATTGAAACAGACAGGCATGTGACCTACCATGAAATTCGCGCATCCTTAGGAATAGGCATGAGTCAAATACAATCAATCCTACACAAACATTTGGGTGTGAGAAAGCTGTGCTCGCGGTGGATCCCACACAACTTGACCGAGGCTCAAAAAACGGACCGCGTCACTTGGTGCAGTGCCATGCTTACCAGATTCAACGAAGGTGCGTCAAATTTGGTGTGGGACATAGTAACAGGTGAGGAAACATGGATTTATTGCTACGATCCCAAAACAAAGCAGCAATCGAGCGTATGGGTCTTTCAAGATGAGCCGAAACCAACCAAAGTGGCGCGCGTGAAAAGTGCATCTAAGCGGATGATTGCTTCTTTTTTTAATAAAACTGGACACGTGGCTACTGTTGCTTTAGAGAATCGTCGTACCGTGAATTGTGACTGGTACACGACCATTTGTTTGCCGGAAGTTATTGACGAACTCCGTAAAAATAACCGTAAACGCCGTATCATCCTGCACCACGACAATGCTAGTTCTCACACGGCCAGACAGACAAACGACTTTTTGAAGACGAAAAATGTAGAACTCATGAGTCATCCTGCATACAGTCCCGACCTGGCACCTTGTGACTTTTTTCTGTTCCCAAAAATTAAGAACCAATTACGCGGTCAACGATTTTCATCACCAGAAGAGGCTGTCGAGGAGTATGAAAAACACGTTTCAGAGGTCACCACAGGGGAGTGGCACAAAAGTTTTCAAAACTGGTTTGATCGAATGAAAAAGTGCATAGACGCCAAGGGAGATTATTTTGAAAAACAATAAATTGATTTTGTACCTTTAATAGTATTTTTTCATATTCATTCCGGAAACTTATAGTGCGTCCCACGTATACTCGATATATTTCGGCCCCTGGTATGGGGCCAGAACACCGTATTAATAAGGAGAGTAACAGATCGTTCGTTTGCTGCTGCGTACCAAGCTTAACGAGGTAAGTAAATGCGGCAAATGTTGATGCAGCCATCATTTTATCTATTTATCAAGCGTTAGAGAGATTAACTTAACAACAAACTAGATGGCGCTGGTATTCTGCCTAGCGATATAGTTTTTTTTATCATTAATATTGATTTGGTCTTAGTAGATCCATTTTAGTGTAGGCCGACCTCGTGCCCGCTGGACCGACGACCTGAAGGACGTTGCGGGGGGCGGCTGGATGAGGAGGACGGAGGACCGACATGAGTGGCGAAATTTAAAATAAAAAAGAAGCTATAAAAGTTTATATACATTTATTTTATCATATTTTCAAGCACAACATTAGATCGAAATCCAGATTTACATACAGTATATAAAAATAAATATAATATAATATTTATATAAAAATCTGTGCCTCCGGTGAAAACGATTTATCTTAACAAAATCCAACTTTACAAGACAGCCGACAAACAAATTTTTTTGAACAAAAAAAATGTTTTTTGCAAACCATTCACATTTCGTACACAAAATCAAAGGGTCATGTAGATAACATTAAGTTCTATTCTTGTGTATCCGTTCAGCCCCTAGAAACCATATTATCTTAGAGATACATCGTTCCGAAGCTGAATTAAACCATTTGGCACCAAAAATATTATGATTTGAGTCGAGTTTGTACCTTTTACCATATGTAGTAAACGTGTAACAAAAAAAAAAAAGAAACGTGAAAGTTGAAACGTGAAAGTCGACCCAATTAAAGTTACACCTAATTTCACTAAATGTGATATTACAGTATGCGACTAACTCTGTTTAAACCATTGTGTACCGTAAAAAAATTCACTTTAACCATTTTTATCTCCCGTGTTTTTAAAGAATATCGAAATTCCAGTACAACCATTTCATAGGAAAAAAAAACGGAGCAAAGCAGTAAAAAATCTCATTTTGGGCTCAAGTAGAGTTAAACTGTTATTTACTGGACGCACAGAAATATTTTAGAGTATTAAAATTACAAATTGTAGGGTCCACTGCAAAATTACTAAGACATTGAATAAACTATTGATATAGAATAAACTGTATAGTTAGTTTCCCAATAAAAACGCGTTGTACCGCATCGCTAAGCATATATTAAACAAATAGAAACCATCAGCTTTGGCTGTAGAGGCCCGTTATCACAATCTTTAAGTAATTAGCGACGGTTAGTATGTATGTTTTAGTATTATATTACGTTAGGTTTAGGTATTCCTCTTAAAGGCGGCTTGTGAGTCAAATATGTATAGTTTAGAAAAAAGTTAATTGAAGGTAAATAATAGTAGTTCCATCGTACGGTAACATTAGGTTTCGTTCAAATTTAACCCATTAAATTGATTTCAGCTACAATTTTGCCTACTGTCTATTGTTTGACTATTGTTATAGCGATACTCAGAACAAAACAGATTAAAGTCTTTTGTGTTCGAAAATGCGGTATTTACCGATCACTCGACATTTTGCGATAGAGTTCTGTCCTTATAGTTATATACTTTATATAGACCTATGCAATTGTAGTACAATATATATTTAATGTTTTGCTTGTAAAACGAGTATCGCCACCCTGCACCCGTAGCATGATAAAATAACGCGCGACTTAGTTTATCGCGATTTTTAACGCGCTTATCTCTAAAATATTGGTGAATGCAAATAACTTTAATTTTAATTGCGAAGGATGTATACTTTTATAAGGAATGTACATCAGAACTGTACCTATAATCTCGTCCGCCAACAATGTTTTATGTATTTTCTGCAAATGTATCTAAATAAATAAACTTCAAGTGATACAATATTTTATTCCATCCATCACGCGTTAAAAAACGTAATCATGGGGATTAAACGCGCATTTAATACGTTTTCATGTTTAGTTGACACCCAAAACACATCTGACACTTCTGTGAAATTACTCATCGTGAGGATATACCCGTATAAATAATACATACAATATATAAATAAATACGCTTTTATTTCGTTTAGATCACAATCCAAGCACAAAAATATTCCTCCATAAACGCCTTTACCGATCTCATAAAGCGCTTTTGTGCGAAGAAAAAGCTTTTATCCTATTATAGCAGCAGAAAGGGACGTTTATTTATCTACTTAAAGCACCAATATTCCAGTATTCCATTCTCAGCCTAAGAGCATTACTCACCGTCCTGTGATGCAATTACAAACCCGAATTGAAACTTTCAGCCCTTTGAACGTGTTAATCAGCAAAAGCGCGAAGTGTGAAATGAAACCTTGTGCAGACAATTCAATCGGAAATAAGCCGAAGTGAGACGAATGACCGCGGTGATGCGGCGGGAAGACGCCAGGGACGGCTTGGAGTCCTAACGCGGCGTGCATCCGTCCTGCAGCGGCCGCAATGTCGGACACTCTCTCGCCGACCCCCGGCGACGAGCAGAGCCGTCGGCGATCCGTCTTCTACGTGCCATTGTTCGAGAGCTTCGACAATTATCTACCCCTCACACCTGAGGAGAAGGAAGCCTTAATATCAGGAGAAAACGTAGAAAAAGTCTCCAATAGAAGGCAGATAAGGAACTATTCTGATTCTGGACGATTGCTAATTCCCTCTCGTGGTAATGCATCCCTTACAGAAAGCGATAGTGACATTAGCATCTTCAGCCCAGAGAGACGGTATCGACGACCACTGTCCTCAACTGTCAGCTCCAGTGAAGCGTTGACCAGGCTCGGTCATCGGGACTTGACGAGTCCTAGACTCGTGGCTGAAAGTGGACTCCTGAGGCACTCGAAGCCGAGATTACGAAGCACAACTTCATGTGAACCTCGATATGATAGAATCTTTTCACCATTAGGAGGCTCAGTATTCTCAAACAAGCTCAATGAATCTATTAGCAGTGTAAGACAGAAATCACCTTCCAAAAATTCCATGATGAACTCGAACTTGTCCTTAATTCCGGATTCGCCGAAAATGCACACTCCGGGAAAAGAAAAATCAAAGACGCTTCCACAAAATCTCAATGTGCCATCGCCTATCCGAGGCAGCAGTAGTTCCACATCGATATTTAGAACGCCCAAGACAGTCCCAACAAAAGCCCAGGGAAAATATCAGGGTTGAATTTTATTCGTCGCTCTCGGAGTACGAAATTGTCCAGAAGTAATTCGTTGCTTCGAAGTGTTACATCAAGGCATATCGAAGAGGGGCTCGAGGAGCAGGTTGCAGTGGTGACTGATCTGACTCAGGATTATGACAAGTTTGTTGATGATAATGGTGGAGAGACTGAAGTGATCGGCGCTTTGATCAAGAAGAATGAAGCGACATTTATTGAGATGAACCCAAAATCCGCAAGATGGCACATAAAATATATTAATGATATATTTCATATATTATACATGTATATAAAATATATATAACTGTAATTAGTTATAATAATATATATTACTATTATTTATTAATTTGAAGGTTATTATATAAATAGCATGTATGAACTTATAATAAAATCTCTTTGGCTATACCATTATTATCTGTCTGGTTTTGGTATTATTCAAAAGTTTAAATTTTAAAAAAGATAATTGCTAATTCAAATTAGGTAAAATGTGTGATTTTCATTTGTTTTTATTACTGTAAGATGAGTGAATCTAATGAAGAAATTCCATAAATTTTAAAATATTACTACAAAAAGGTAAAAATGCAACGCAAGCCGAGAAAAAAAATTGTGATTATTATGGACCTAGTGCAGTGTCTGTGAGAGTAGCACAAATTTGGTTTACCTACACACATTATGTAGGTGTACTACTGTACATACATAATACACCTAAGTACACAAAGTACTAAGTATCGGAAGGTATATAAGTAATGACAAAGTACGGTTCCTATGATTTCTTGAGAAATGTACCAAAAATCGAAATGAAACAAAAATATTTTTGAATAGTATAAAATAAAGTATGCTGTGAAACTAAAACTATTTGATTTATTGTATCGCTTCTAGCCTTCTAGGACATTACGGTACATAAACATTCATCAAAATCATGTGTAATATCCAGGACTTTTATACGCTTGTAACTTTTGTATGTATTTGATTTTGATAAATGTTTTAGTTTCACGTCATGGGTATTGTATGGGATATGTTGAAAAAGAACAAATAATAAGCAAGTACCTATACATAAGGATATGATCAGCGAACTGCTGCGCTAGTATGGGAGTTCGGGCGAATAGAGTCGCCTTTTCATTAATTGAGTAAATGTTGACGTTTGAATGTTAATGCGACTCTATTAAATGTTCTAGAAGCGATACAACAAATCAAATTTATTTACTTGAATGTATGGTACATTGTAGTATGTAAAGGTAAAAACCAGATTACATACTAAGTTTAGTCTTATTATATATTGTATTGTATAAAAGTACCTCGGGGAGCCCTGTTCCCTACACTAAGTACTAAAAGTACCTGTACGGTAGGGTCACAGTGATTCTCTAGTCGCACTAAATTATACATTTCCAGAAGGGAAGTCAGTACTACTGACCATAATAACAAAAGTAAAAAAAAAACATGCTATTATAAACAGAAAAACAAAGAAAGATAATATACCTATGACAAAAAAGCAAAAAAGAAAAACATATAAGAAAAACAAGATATACATCATATGTTGCAAGCAATTAATAATTTTAGTTTCACAGTATAGTATATTTTATACAATTCAAAAATATTTTTGTTTCATTTATATTTTTGGGATATTTCTCCTAAAATCACAAGGAGACCCAAAACCATTCTCGAGTTTTTTCAAGACATGAATTTTGTCTCGCGTTAGCTTAGTGTTCGGTTAGTTCCGTACGAGCTCGGGAAATGAACGCTCGGGCCAACCAATAACATTCAGTCAGTGCTCTATAATCCGAAGTTGCATGTAGAATGAAATAGCGACCCCGTGCGCGACTGACTTCAAGCCGCCGACTACAGGGACGCGGGGAGAATGTGATAACGCGTGCCTTTAGTCGCGAGCTATACTCGTACCTCTTAGTTGCGTTACGTGGCCAGTGATGACGTCACTTCCGACACACCACATTACAAGAAAATCAAGGCACATTAATTTCACTACAGCGAACTAAACATGCAAGTAGGTGAATAACCAACATTCAGCGGCAGAAAAAGGATTCCTTGCTAAAGGAACCAGCCTAAACCAGAAAGAAGGCTGTATTGTTACATATTGTATAGCTGAATAGACCGGCGGAGGTTGTTCAAATAATAAAAGCGGAGTGTACAACATATTATGTATGTACATAACATTGACATTGTCGATTAAATGGACCGCGTTATAGAGTTCATCCATTTTATTGATTATGTGTACAGCTCTTGTATACAACAGGGAAGAAGTGTTAAAGGCGTATCAGGATCGTAGCACATTCTCATAGCAAATGAACATTTATGTTTTTTATTAAAACTTACCTAGGTAAGATATATACGTACTTAATTAAATTAGATAGGTTTAATTTTTATTATGTACTTATACAGGCTTAGTTTTAAAATGGAGGTGGTTGGCCATATCCGAAACTCTAGGGAATATCTTTAGGTTATCTTTAATATCCTTAATCGCGGCCGATTTTGATAAAAACCAAAACGGAACAACTAGGTTTTTGAAAAAATAATTCCCTACTGTACCAGAACGAACCTCGGATCGAGGCGTTCCGTTAGCACTCGCTAAAATTTTGTGGTAAGGTGGTGCCACTACCTTCGGATTACTATTGATGTCTTGATATTAGCTGAGGGTGGAAGCGACATCTGCTTAATATGTGGGAAACTCTTGAGTTCGGAGGTAGATTAGGTTCATTGAAAAGAATGTTACAACAAACATAAAAGTATCAGTTGTTTAGGTTAGATGGCATTACTTCCGGGATTAGAAAATAAAACAGACCTTATTTCCTTATTTTACTCAGGAAATGAAGAAATATTATTCAAATAAATTCCGGATGTTTTATTCTTAATGTTTGGAAGCAGGGAAAGAGTGAAAATTACGTGAATCGAGTAAAGATGTTGTTTCTATACTAAATTACGCGAACATTAAATTCGCGCCGAAAACGGGTATTTCATGGCTATATATCATGCATGGAATTAAAGATTTTCGGGTGTCTACAGTTGCTAAGCGAAATGGGTCCACTAAGCGAGGAGAAGAAATGTCTTTTGAGGAGAGAGATTTGGGGGGCTTTACACAAGTAAGGAATGCAGAAGGCGGGCTATGGGGGCACAGTAGCGGGAAATTGGGTAAACTTTGATTCAAGAAGTTCCGTCATAATTCGCTGTCTTTCCGTCATAATGGCGCTGTTATTGTTAAATTGCCAGAGCCCGCTAGAATTTAGTATTGGGGGAAAAGAGGGCGACACTGCGCATCTTGCAATAAACTCATGAACTTTGGTATAGTACAGATTAGGTGAATTGGTTTTAAGGCTATGTCAAAAGTGCCACTTGTTTCAGCTAGGTGGCGTATTTAGCAAAGCAGTAAAGGATACAGATCCCATTTTCGTATTTTAATTCAAAATAAAGTAAAACCTGCTCAAATGAATTTTAGATATTTTCATTATCTTAATAATTGGTGGTAAGGAAAATTAGAATCACGAAAAATATTGTTTCAAGCTAAAAAGGAAAACATTATGATTGCTGTAGTCCGGATGTCGGCGTTGAGATTTTATGCCCATATAAGGTAATACGGAAATTCTTGGAGAGAATGCGTGGGTCGTGGATACGGGGAGTGACAAGAAGGGAGCGGGGCACGGGGGAAGCGGCGTGGCGAGGCGCCGGGAGTGAGTCAATAAAAGTGGTTGTAGGGCGGGAACGGAGCCCAGTCTTTGGAGGTCAGTCTTCGGAGTTCAGTCTTCGAGGTCCGTCAAGCGAGATACAAGTGCAGTGATTAGTCGCGAATTTATTTTCTTGGGTTTTATTTTTATCAGGGCGTTTGTTTTATAGATATATTAATTTTCCTCGGGGTTATCTTCTTCAAAGTTCTGTCGGAATTATTTAGAGTGTGGGATACTTTTCGAGAAAGAGCAGTTTAAATTTAGAGATCCGCGAGTGTTTGTTCGAGGCGATGTCCGTAAAAGAACGAATATGTAGATCGGTTATAGGGCATTCCTTTTGAGACTTGTTTCAAATGATTTCCTAAGAATTCTGGGGTCTGCTTTATATTTCAAATAATATAAGGTAAAGCTGGATGTTGCGGCTGTGAAAGGCTTTGAGCCCTAGGGCTCGGCTGGCCGGGGGAAGGATGAAAAAAGCCTCATAAAGAATCGCGGTTAATTGTGTTATATCGTTCAGACCAGTTCTAGGGACGCGGATATCAGGCCTGGGCGTGGGGTTTTGTAGTTTATTAGCGCGGAAGTTTGAAGGGTTATTAGCGCGGGAACTACTCGGTGTTTCGAGCGTGGCAAAGGTGGGTGTCTCTGGGTTTAGTTTAGGGGTATCTTCAGTAGGCTTGACGGCTAATAGGTAGGGAAAATATGTGATGCTAAACAAAGAGAAGTCTCTTTGGGGATTTGGTACGAGGGTAACCTAACGGAGTCGACAACTCGTATCTTATCCTTTAACCTCTCCGGAGGGGCAGTCGTTTTGAGATGACGCTGCAGCGGTTTAGTTATACCGTATAATATCTCCCATTTCTGACGTTACCATGTGATGTTGCCTGGGCGATCACGAGAGAAGTGTGAACCGGACATTGCCCCTCCAGGTTATCATCCTTGGCGCAGTTTTGGTCTTTATGTATATATTAATATATTTATCACACAACCATATAGGGAACTTCCGGTCAGTTGGGTGAGGCCCTTACCTTGAATCACCCGCTGACTGGCACGGAGAGTTTATAGGCAGAAGGTACACGTAGAGGAGAAAACTCGCCTCGCTTCTTTATTTTAGACTAGTTGAGGGATGTGATTTCCGCTGTGACTCTTTGGGAATCACCGCACAAACACAATTAAATGTAAATGTGAGATTTTATCTCTAGTTTTGGGTTTTACACATTTGGCAGACTAGGAATTCTCATTCTAGGTACAAATGATAGGCAGGTAAAGTTTGGATAGTAAATTTAGTGTTAAGATATTTGTTAGGATGCATTACACAATCACACAATTAAAAGTAAATGTGAGATTTTATCTCTAGTTTTGTGTTACACCAAAATAAGCTGAGAATTCTCTTGGCTATTCCTGGGTAGCCAGATCAGTCAAGGAACTTGCGGGAATGCTAGGACGTTACAAGGAATCTTAGGACGTTAGAATTTCACGTAGGGTCGCAAGAAGGGACAATAAATTGATTAGAACACAGTCAGGTATTATAGAAAAATGTAGGACGTTAGAATTGTGCTCGGAGAAAATAGGGTTCTGAAGGTTGTAGGCTCCTGGTAGTGTATGTTTTAGTCAATTATGTCTTGGTGTTACACGTAGGCACGTGCAGGTTAGGATCCGTAGGCTTTGAAGGTTTTCAAGGGGGTAAATCTTGTAGAACCACAAACTGGTGAAATTTAGATCAGATACCTAGGTAGGCGGATATCAGCTAGGTTCCAGATTTTAGTTTGAAAAGAATAGACGAACTTCAGAAGTTAATAAAGGCAGAATTTGTTTAGATCAATCTTGTAACGATGTGTCGAAAGCATTCAGTGGAAAGCCTCCCTGATTGTCTGGTCAAGAAAGCCCTTTAAGTGACGGAAAGTTATTTTGTTGTGAAGTAAAGATAAGTAATGTTTTGCTCTTAATTTGCTATCAGATGGATTAAACTTGTGATCATCGTTCTCTGATTAGATAAAGAAGGTTCGACCTCAAGCTCAGAAACACTCCTACTTTACACGAGTGTCTAGTTCTTCAAGATACCCTTTTATTGAGATAAACTGTTTTGGTGTGAGAACCATCAGTTCAGAGTTTGGAGCAAAGTCCAGTTCTAAGTCTTAATTACAGTAAATAATTCTGGAATAATAATTTCCTTATAAAAAAGGAAGATTTCATTGTAAATAAATTTACCAAAGTAAGTAGCTTGGTTTCCATAGAAAAGGAATGATTTCTATTTGTGAATGATAATGCCTGAAAAATAAAGGTAATGAGTAGATGTATTTGTTCATACTAAGGGAAAATCCCACCCTTTTAGCCAAGCAATGCCGTGCTAATAAGAATCTTCTGTATACCAAACGGAACAGGAATCTTAGTTCGTCAAGTGTGAATAGATATATCTCTCCTTGAATTAATATTCTCAAGTACAATGTGGCCGAGAGATAGCCTTAAATACTGCTGAAACTATTCTGGATCTAACAAGGAAACCAGCTAGCTGAAATTATATCTATCTGAGTGAGACATCTTTCATATAATTATAGCTTTGATTCTGAGACATCAGAACGGCTACTTACTAACTGATATTCAGAAGAGTTGAAATTAGTCAAACTAGTAGAACCAAATTAGTTATCTGTATGACTGAATTAATCCAGTATTGACTGTTAATAAATTTCTGTTAGAATAAACTACCTTAAAGCTGTTCTCATGTAGAATTCAGTAGGTTCAGAGATTAGACTTGTGATAAGGAGAAGTATGCAGCTTTTACTGAAGTAATTAATATTTCACAGTAAGGTCACGATATTTAATTACGAGTAGGTACTCCTTGAGGTTTCTTAGTGATTCTTCCTCCAAGGTGTGTAGACAGGGAATCACTGTTCTTAGGTTTTCTTAAAATAAATAATGTACTATTTAAAGATTACTGAAAGATTTTATAATGAGACTATAGTAGTGTTTGGTAGAAATTAAAGACTTGCCAACATGAACGATTTACTATTACTACCTTAAAGCTGTTCTCATGTAGAATTCAGTAGGTTCAGAGATTAGACTTGTGATAAGGAGAAGTATGCAGCTTTTACTGAAGTAATTAATATTTCACAGTAAGGTCACGATATTTAATTACGAGTAGGTACTCCTTGAGGTTTCTTAGTGATTCTTCCTCCAAGGTGTGTAGACAGGGAATCACTGTTCTTAGGTTTTCTTAAAATAAATAATGTACTATTTAAAGATTACTGAAAGATTTTATAATGATACTATAGTAGTGTTTGGTAGAAATTAAAGACTTGCCAACATGAACGATTTACTATTACAAAGTAACAAATCTTATAAATATTCAGTATAATAATACTGCCTTATCAAATTACAATATCTAAGTACTTAGTGCCCTGTAGCACGGTACAAATAATGTATCATCAAACTAAATGCAAAATTAAAGTCTATAATAATATAAAGTATTAAATCACACTTTCAAATAAAACTATATAAAATCTTTGTTAAATAATTAAATCACAATTTCCAATAAAACTAAATAAAACCTTTGTTCAAAAAAATTCACGGGTTATTCCCCATCCGAAAGGTAAAGGCTTTTATGTTCAACTTATACTCTTATTATCTAGGAGTATAATCTTCTCGTCTATTACTTTACTTAAGCAGAACCATAGAAGCTTTTGCTTTTACAGAACCCAAATTGACCGGTAGGGGCTATTAAACAAAAAACATAAAATTGCGGTATCTTCTAGATGAATTATATTTAGTTTCAGTTACTCCTCTCACTCTCTTACATAAGCCTGGGCAATAGGTGATATTCTCTTGGATAGTTTCAATTCAGTATTGACATCATATAATAACTTAGCTAGGCGCAGATGTTATTCTATTTACTAGGGTCAGAGGAACTATTTACTTCTCGGATACTTTAGGTAATTTAACTAGACTTATTAGGAAATGTTGAGTTCGGATTCATTCTTATTATCACTAAAAGAACTAGGGTTACTTAAATACGGTTCACAACGAGGGGTCCTATCACAGCTGCTAGACGATCATTTGGCCTAATACTAGACTAACACCCTCCAAACCTTGTTTGTATTTATAACTAGTTCAAGCTACATGTGAGAAGGTAGAGTGGGCAGGCAGTGAGACGGAAAGTGTAGTTAGCAGAAAAGTTGGTAGTTAGGTGAGGTTAGTGTGTTAGGGTTTTAGAGGTGGGGAGGTTTGTTTCACTACCCGGGAATCGAACCTTGTCGATTTAAAAAAACATACTGCATACTAACTTTTTTCTTCTTCTTTCTTTCTTTCTTAACCGATGGTGTCGCGCATGCGGATTGAATTCGGGGGAGTAATGTTTAGTAAAGAATCTAATGATATACGGTAATGTAAAGAAGACCGCTCATTTGTAATAAAGTGATTCAATTAAGTTTTCATACATCACTCGGTCCGTAACTATTGTTAGTGCTAACTTTTCAAAACTGGACTCCACGATTGTACCAATATGTATTAGAATAAATAAACGTGTTATGTAATACTGTACAGTCTTCGAGATGTCAAACTCGACTATGTATTAACCACTCGCTGAGCGGTAAAGGAAAACATCGCGAGGAAACCTGCATGCCCTACAAAGCGTGGAATTGTGCCCGATAAGTACGGCGATAGGGGTCACCACCCATACGTTGGGACGTAATAATCGTCAGTGAAACGCGGGTGTCCACAAGGACTGTGACTTGCATTTCACATTTCACAGTTGGGTACACCTCTGATATCCCCTTGGGGTTTCATGTCGTGACGATATGTCTGGTTGTATAGTCGCAGTAGTTCAATCCGTATTTGTAAACGATTTTACGGTCATGACTCTGGAACAAGAACTGCCAATAGATAGAAGTCATGTCTTTACTAAAGCCACGTCGCAGTGCTTACTTTCTTCGCGTGTCTCCTACATACTTCTACGAAACGTAAACTCCTCAGCACTTGAAGTATTCTCTCCGTCTTTGAGCGGCGAGAAACTGGTCACCTGTAGCGACAAGGAAAGCGGCGATTACACCGTCCGCTTTATCGGCATCCTAACTAGGATAGGATTGTACTTAGGACAGTGTAACCGCGTCAAGGACGGTCTGTTTCTTCGTGCGTCCTAGTTAGGATCATGTTAGGATGCCGATAAATCAGATGGTGTAATCACGGCTCTAGACTTACTGCCCAGACTGCGCGGGATAGCGCAAGGCATCGACAATGGTTTTTCTCTATGGCGCGAGGCTACGTACTTAACGTTTTATTGCGCGTTTTTCGTAACGGACCTTTTGTCCGAGCGGTTTATACCGCGCCGAGAGAGGAGAGGTGTGAGGGGAGGGGAGGTGGGCAAAGTTATGACAGCAATAATTTCATTTTATAATACATAATAATATGAGCGGACCGTTCGCCGGCCGTTATACTGATTTACACAACGTTTTAATTGTCAACATGCTCGTTTCGTACCTTTGAAAAATGCTTTTGAATTAAGCTTCAAACTAAGAGTATTGTTTGTTTTGAATGCGTTACAAATATTAAGCGTTTAAAATGAAAAATTCAAACGCATTTTTGAACCGTAGTAATAGACGCTATCATCCAGGCACTCGTTTCTGTTTACGTAACTTAACACTGTAACTCAATAAACTACGTTGCCGTAATTTATTCTTAAATTACACCAAGGTGCGCCAGGATCGTAGCAGATGGAAATCTGTAGTCTTTGCCCACCTCTCTGTGAGACAGCCAAAATGTTTCACGTGCGTTCCGCCATTTTAAAGTTCATCACTATTCATGCAATAAAACTCTAATAAAATTTAAAAAAACGGTCGAGTGCGAACAGGATTCTTGCCCTGAACCCAAACTAATTACATGTGCAGTTATAATTGACCATCTTAACTTGACAATTTCACGATCCATAAAACTTATGTATGCAAAGAGTTTAATTACGTTAGGCCTAATTATTGTTTGAATAAATTTTGGTAGCTTTCTACTTTTTCCGCCAAGTAGACTATAAAAGACCTACTTGTGAACGGAACTTATAAGTTTCTAAGTCAACCGGAAGTGCCCTATAGGTATTCATGGTGGTCCAACTTGTATTAAATCGATTACTTAAAGAACAATAAGTTTTTTTCACGCCGAGTTAGAAGTCTCATTTTTAACAGCAGTATGGGGCCGTAGACTTATGTAAGAGGTATTCATTTCAACTTGATATGCCTCGTGGTGTTGACTATTAATCATACCATAAGAAAGTAAGTTACAGGTAGCTAACACAGTTTATTTTATTCCTTATCATCAAGCTTTAAATAGTTAAATACTTTATACAAACAAAATCTGCTTTAGACCAGATGGCGACAAGTGATACCAAACATTAGCACGTCAAAATGTTATCGCCTCTATTTTTTATAATTTGTATTTTGAAACAATTTGTACAAGATGTGGATAAAAGTTCAGGCATGCCGGCTGGTGTGTGATGTGAGTCACACTATGACCTCACATGTTGCCATTTGATCGAATGCATTCTTGTAGGTGCCTATGTTATTTCCGTAGAAATAAACTGGTAGCTCACTTAGGCTGTGTGGGGCAGACATTGTGTTTTCCTTTTTCATGCCCATTGGGCTTTCCAATATCAAGAGATATACGGCGTGGCTCTATGAGCATCCTCAATGCGAATAATGCGATACTGACTCATTGATTTGCTTCAATATGTTCGCGGAATACATTCTGTCATTTATCGGAAATTTAGCAAATCCTCGAACAGGATTTATAAAACAACTGATATTTTCGTCATTTCAGAATTGCCTTAGAGTAAATAAGATACATTTACATAAAAGTTAACTAAAATAATATTAATTTTTAAAATGGTTGTTCTAATAAAAAGGTCTTAAGTTTCCTAGAAAATAAAATTTTCACAGTTTTTAATATTATTATTAATTGCATTATATATCTTTGGTCCAGTATAATTAAAATTTTTGTGCAACAATCCATAGTTTGGAGTAGGCAAAGCAAGTTTCTTATCATTTCTTAGAAGATGTGTCTGAATTTTTTAACAAGGTTTTATTTTTGTTTTCTCTTGAATATTTTGATTGATATCATATAAATGTATAGATTGATTACTGTAAGAATTTTATGTTTAACTAGCTTTTGCCCACGGCTGTGCCCGCATGTTATTCGGTTTAACTAGGTACATGCTTTTTTCCAGGATAAAAAATAGCCTATGTGTTAAGTGAGGGTATGAGCTATATCCATTCTAAATTTCATCCAAATCCGTCCAGCCGTTCCAGTGTGAAAGAGTAACAAACATACACACACACAAACACACACAAACTTTCACATTTATAATATTAGTGTGATAAAAAGTTTACATCATATTACAATCAATTTTGTTCTGCATTTCAACACTGTTATAATATAATCCTTACAATGAATTTTTATTGTTTTTTTTTTGTAGAATTAACAAAAAACAGGTAAAAAACTAACATTGGAACATGAAACAAATCTTACAGTGAGGTGTCTTCTTATAAGCATATTTTTAAATAGAACATTATGTATGATGTAAACTTAAACAGACTTTTATTTGTCTAGGTCTTTGACTCAGAATGATTCCACTTATCACTATTTATTCAAATACTTATCACAATTGAAGTACACTCTAAAGATATTAAAGGTTCAATTAGAACTCATTATTGGTGCTATGAAGATTATACTTACATAGGTAGCTCCTTCTCTGTCAAGGTATTCAATTCGGCCAGTTTATAGTTCTTTGTTGCATCATCATAAGCTCCACAAGCATAGTTCAACTTGCCAAGCAGAAGGTGTGAGTCTAGGGCTACTCCGGCTTTCTTGCCAGCCTCGTCTGTGGCCAGGGTTAGGTACCCACGTGCTTCAGAGAGCTCCCGTTGAGCACGCTCAATGTTCTCCTTAATGGGAGGCCATTCATCTAAGTGTGCCTCCAACTTGCCTTCACCAATGAGGAAATGTGCCAGGCTTTCTGTAAGTTCAAAGATTTATTTATTAATTAACCTGTCCCAGTAATGGATAGGGAATTTCACGGTCTGAAGTTCGATTTAAATTAATTTACACACTCAAAAGATAAACAGTATTCCTGCGTGGAACAAGCAGTGAATGTTGATAATCCGATCTGGAACCGACTATGTGCTTCTACTTGGAAGATTTTAATTATTTGATGTTAAGTAATTTTTTTAGAAATATTAAAAACAAATAAAACTCGGCCCTTTAAGCTCGTTAAGTGAAGACTGAAAAGAAGGTAAAATTTTTTTTTATCACACTGGGTCTGGGGAAGGCGAAAATTGTATGATATTATCATAATCTACCTATATTTATCAATAATTATATTCGCTTATTATTAATATTTTTTAAACATTTAGGTTTCTTTTTCATTTTTCGGATTACATAAGCATATAACTTTATCATTAATAGTTATTTAATAATTAATGCAGCCAAACTCATACTGGAGGCTTGGTAAGTGATCAATGACACGGATCGATAACACTTTTTGCTGAGTTCGCAAAATAAAATCTTGACGTCCGTCCCATAATAACCCATTTCATTTAAAATTTCGCAGAAATATTCAATGTACAGAGACACGACTCTTTTACTACTTACTTTATTATCAGTATAGATAAGAGACTACTCTTATATGATTCCCATATTCGTCGGAAAGCCTGCATTCATTATTCTGGTCGGGTGGCATTACTTTATTATCAGTATAGATAAGAGACTACTCTTATATGATTCCCATATTCGTCGGAAAGCCTGCATTCATTATTCTGGTCGGGTGGCATTACTTTATTATCAGTATAGATAAGAGACTACTCTTATATGATTCCCATATTCGTCGGAAAGCCTGCATTCATTATTCTGGTCGGGTGGCATTACTTTATTATCAGTATAGATAAGAGACTACTCTTATATGATTCCCATATTCGTCGGAAAGCCTGCATTCATTATTCTGGTCGGGTGGCATTACTTTATTATCAGTATAGATAAGAGACTACTCTTATATGATTCCCATATTCGTCGGAAAGCCTGCATTCATTATTCTGGTCGTCAACAAATATATGTTATTATTATTAATAATTAAATAACTTATATAATTAACTGTTTTGAACTGAAAAAACAGCCTTCAATTTGCATTTTTTCGATGCAGTGTATATTTCTTTGTCGCTTTTTAGGCTCTATTGACGTCTTGAATAAGGCTTATTTATATATATTTTTTTTTCAACACGCCGACACACTGAAACACGATTATTTTATTTTTATTTATTTTATTTTACAAGAAACAAACAGTCTTTTAACCCCTATTGTGATGGTTGGTCAAATCGCGCCCGCTTTTCGCCGGCCGTAATTTGACGGGCCGGGTGGGGCACCACGGGCCGCGCGTCATGTGGTTTAGTATACTGGTTTTTATGGCTTTCCTGGATGGAAATACCACACATATGGCATACCGTTGTATTCCTAGATAAATTATCTACAATCTAATAGTACTTTCATTAAAATATATTGTAGTATGATTGAACTGAATGCGAGTAAATCGAGTAAATAAACCAACGGGTGACATCTGACTTTCCTACGGGATATAAAAATATTAAACAACATATAGTTTTCTTTCTGTACTTTATTTATCCTCTTACTATACAGTAATAGAAATATATAAAAATATTTACATCATTTGATAGTAAAATATCAAGAAAAACATCAATTTCTGCACTGAGCGGCCATGCGAAAGAGAGATGTCATTTTTTGTTTTTTTACACTCAGTTGATACAACATTACATATAAAAAAATTTGCACACAAAGACCTATAGTTTCCTATATTATTTATAGATACATTACATAAAAGTTGCTCGAGTGCAACCCGCACTGAATGCGCTGGGATCTGACCCCACACACTAGCGCGAAGTGCACAGCGAGCAATAGAGCCATAGAAATGAGAGTCATACAATCATACAAGAAAAAATACATAAGTATGTATAGTTATACAACATGATTCTATTGTTCATAATCTTGGCGACGTTTTTCTCGCATTATTGTGATTCTCGAGTTAAAAGCGTTTAATCAATCTTTGCCCCGTTTTCGGTTTGGGCGTTATTTTATGAACACCCTAAAGTCTGTGTTGACCAGGGTAACTAAAATTATATTAAAGAAAACCGCATCCAAATCCGTTCGGTGGTTCTCGAGTTTAAACGGGACATACAGACAGACAAAATTCAAAAAATTGTTGTTTTGGCCTCAGTACAATACTAATAACCCATTTCATTTAAAATTTCGCGAAAATATTCAATGTACAGACACGACCTTTTTACTACTTCATTATTAGTAGTATAGATTAAAATTGTATGGATAGAGCTGAAACAAATAACGTTGAAACAATGCAAATTTTAAAAAAGTTATTTCTTGCTTAGTGGCTCGTTTTTTTTTTACTTTTTTGTTTTTTTGTGATAGAGGTCTGTTGTGTGAAAATTTCAATTATTATGAATATGTAGATACCCCTGTGACAGACGGACGGACAGACAAACAGCGGAGGCTTAGTCCTGCTTAGCCCCTTCGGGTACAGAATTAACCCTAAAAACGTTAATACATACCAGTTTCTTTGATCAGATTTACCTACTGAAATACTTTGCGTGCTTTTGTATGCAAAATTATCAATGTGATATCTCTCTACAGTAAATACACCTTACCTGCTATTGTTATGTGGAGCGGGGCACGTGCCAAACCTGCTAAATAACACCTAGATAGTGGGTACTATTCTCGTTAAACTCGTATTTATTCATGGACATGAATAACGATACTACGTGTAGAATAAATATTCTAGCACCTCTATAGTAGTTGTAATAGGCACAACATTTTTTTTTTCGAATTTTGCAAAAAATGTCATTGCACCTTGGTCCAACCACTTACCGAGTCTTCAGTATGAATTTGGCTTAATAAACGAAAGTTACCTTATTTTTTTTTCCTTTTTTGTATTAGTGTCTAATGTCATAATAATTTATTTTAAGGAGGTCCCTGTCTATTGCCAATTGCATCGGCTTATTTACATTTTTACTGCACAGGTAAAAGCAAATGACAAAACAGACACTATCAACGGTGGATTAACATTGAGAGAAACCTCAAGTAAAAATAAGGTTTGCTAAATAATATTTTCAAAAACTTTTGAAAATATACAGACAAGGGCCACGGGTCTGTAGAACTTCATATTGAGCCTATCGTCTTTTTTAAAAAGTGGTTTTACTATCACCGGTTTTAGAGCATCTGGGTAGGTACCATTATTAATGCACAGGTTTATAATATGACTAAGATGACTTGATATAATTTCTGCGACGAATTTTACTACTTTTGTGTGTACTTCATCATATCCAACACTCTTTTTATTTTTTAATTTATAAATAGCTTTCAACACGTCGCTAGGTGATGTTGGTGCCATAAACATCGAATTCGCTGAGCACTGAGCTACTTTAGGTTCATTGGGGGTTATCAAAAAGGAACCCTGAGTTTGATCCACGAAAAAATTGTTAAAAGAATTTGCAATATCACAAGGTTCAGTCAACGTTTTACCTTCCGTGACTATTTTAGTAATTGGCTGTTTTGGAAAATTTGATTTTGTCTTATTAATTATTTTCCAGCTAGATCTAGATTTGTTTTCTGATGTTCTTATGAAGTAATTGTTTTGAACTTTCTGCGTTAAATTAACTTCTGCGTTAATATTAAGGAGAGTCCTATACAACAAACGTAATTTTTTTGCTCGATATTGATAACGGCTACAGGTAGACGCTTGAAATATTCAGAGAATGTTTAGTTAAATATAAACTTTTAAAATAAATGATTTAATTGAAATAAAATGAATATTTAAGGGGTCTCCCATACAACAGACATGATTTTTTTGCCATTTTTATAGATAATGGGGAACCCTTCGTGCGCGAGTCCGACTCGCACTTGGCCGGTTTTTTATGCTCCTCTGCAACCATGTAGTCTCGTTGCTCCGAGAGCTTTTAGTATGTTTGCGAGTAGCTTATTAGTACTCTAACTATTCGAATTTGTAGTCAAAAAATTTATTCTTTAAATCCTTTCAAAGAATGAAATTCTTCTCGAGCATATTAAAGTCAAACCAAAGCCTGGCAACTAGATCAGTAGAATCAATAATAAAAGCACCCAACCGGTAAATAGCTGTTCCAAATGGTACCGGTATCGGAACAGTTTCTGTTTCCTGTTAGCTACTGCAGTAAGGCTTTATACATGTACCACATAAAGTTTACTACCTGCAGAACTTAAAAGCGAGATTGAGATGGCTATTCTGGCATTATTTTGCACTCCAAATATCGGTCATTGCGATTCTGAGTTCTCGTGCGATAAATACTACTTCCGGATAAGTCGTGTGATTATTGGCAATAGAAAGACGAGTTCAAAATGAAATACGCACTACACATTTAAGATTGCAAACATGTATACCTTCCGTATATAAATTTTCTAAGTAACGTACACGCATTTTTGTTTGAAACTCAATTATTTCCTAAACTAAGGGTGCCCGCGGGTATGATTCTTGGGAAAAGTGGTTCAGTAGGGTCGGTTGAATATGTGGCTTCATTTAATGGTACCAGTCTATTTACATCGACAGGACAACAAAGTGATCGTCTAAGGATTGATAAATTTCGAGGTAATGGAGGGACCCTAAAAAACTGGCGAGTTGATGGCGTCCTGTGGACCATTCAAATAAGTTAATAGATTTAAATAAAATTTAACAAAAATTATAAACTTACACCTACAAAAGTTTTGAAACAAAACTGTAAAATTTGGGTACGTAACCCTAACAGTACATTAAAATCGGCGTTTTCAATCTAATGTGTCGTTTAAATGCAGTATAAGGCTCGTGATACACAAAAGTCCCTTGTTTAACTAGTTTAGTTTTTGAGATAGACCCAGCAACAAAAGGGCCTAAGCCGGACGGACGAACTTCGATAGCCTCCCAGTTCTTAAATTTTAAGATTTTCACTGAGACAATTTTAATATCAACATATTATTTACATATTTCATAAGGAACTTAGATAGAGGGAGCTATTTACTAAATATTTGAGGGTTTTATTTAACATTAATTAATTCGTCGCTCTCGTTATATACAGGCGTATCTCACTTTTAGCAGTTTTGTAGGAAAGTATTAAAAACCTAATTGGTTTGCTCGATTGTAATACATTTTATATGGCTCACATGGTAAATGGAGCTAAGTCTTACTATGAGCTCTTCAAAAAAGTTACGTCAATTATAAAAAGAGACCAAAAATAACAATTGTATCTTGAACTAATTTTCTGATTTTTATGAGATACGCCCGTATAAAAATTATAATCGAGGGGATTTCAACAACTCACCGTGACAGTTTTTGTATTCGTTTTCGTTGTTAGAAAAGGCCACAAGTATTCCTAAACTGAGCTCCATGAAATGGTTGTCTTTGATTTGCAACAGCATGTCCTGTTCATAGACCTGAAATAGACGTTAATATGAAAAATTAGACTCAATTATAGTGCGCGCACTAAAAGTCTTAATCACATGCAAACGATGCATTGTGTTGTATACTTTAACCCACGATTTCGCTCGCGTTGAAGAAGTAACCCTGCGGTTTTCTAAAATTACTAATAATTAAAAGAGCACTTGCTTTCTTATGAGTAATATTTCACAATATATTTGAAATTATTTACATTACATTATTTATTCATATTTATAATCTATTATTCATTGTTTATGTAAAAAAGAATGAGTATTGTGTTAAGTCACATTAAAGTAGATTAGGTAGTTAGTTGACAATTGCTTGAAGATATCACTTTTTTTATTTGTAGTTTTATTTTACACAACAATAATTAAAGATATTTGATGTATTTGTCACACATAAGATGCGATGGCATAATTCTCTTTCATGTATTACTTAATACATTTCGAACATAAGCGGCAGTAGCTCAGGAGATAAAACGCTGGCCTCTCAATCTTGAGACCCGCAGGTTTGATCCCTGATCTGATGTTTTTCGGAATTTATGTGCATAGTATTTGTATTCAATCTTACCTAATACTTACCACCTGCTGAACGGTGAAGGAAAACATCCTGAGGAAACCTGCATGCCCTAAAAATCGTATTTTTCGTTATAAAGTTTAAGACCTCTATAGTTTAATACAGGCATTTGCAAAGTCACTATCTGACTGAAATGTAAAATTTTGATCAATATTCAGAATTTTGGCAAAATGGTGCCTTTTAAAATATCAGTACCAGAGTACCAGATGGTAGAGGTCTTATACTCTGGTCTATTACGAAAAACAACAGAGAACTGGATTACCAAATTTTGTACTAAAACCTATGCCTTACGGGGCGGTTATATTTTCATGCGAATTATCTAAAATTTCTAGCGCCTCATTTACCATCTTAAGAAAGACTTTTAAATTGTTTAATACATGTTAAACGTAGACTTTTCTATCGTACTGACAGCAAATGTATCACATTTATGAATAATACCTAATATTTTTATAATGTTTTATCACTCACACCTCGTTTACGGAAAGAATACACATTGTCAAATTCAGGGGGCTAATTTTTAACTCAAATTCAATAACTTTGCTCAAAGAGATGGCCAAAATATCGGATGTATAAATTTTTTGACACATAATGTACCAGAATTTTTACTATCCATTAAACTAAGTCTTCGGCCCCACAGTACTGTTAAGAAATCAGGCTTAACTCAAAAACTCGACGCAAAAAAAGGTAATTGCCTTTACGTAATCCATTTCATACAAATTGGCTCACCATGAAAACTTATAGGGTATTAAGTAGTTGACTGATTTTTTATCCTAATAAAAGTTGAAGTATTTAAATGAAATTAGAGAGATGAAGAAAAGGCAAAGGTCGACCGGGCCGCCATAGGAGGACGTATGTCGACCAAATTGTGGACATACTCGTACTGAAGAAGGGCAGAGTCAAAAGTAGCCGAAATGGAAGAGCTAGTATGACTAGATTAATAGATGTGGAAGAGGAAAGCAAAAATGTGCCAGAATTGTAGCAGATGGAAATCTATACCCCTATGAGAGACAGGCGTGAGTATGTGTACATATATTTTATTTTGTAGTCAAAATACAATATAAGATAACGAATAAGATATCGTATTATGGAAAGACATACCTACATACTTTACTTGCTTAAATGGTACCATAATAAAAACATACAACCCTCGTTGTATTTTGTCAGTGTATATTGTTCTCCTTAACAACTACAATCTAGTGACAACACTAGCAATAACAACTGCGTTATGTACAATTATTTAAAAACACTCATCGACTTATTCTTATTCATACCACTTATCAGCCACAGCAAGTGTAAGTAAGTCGCAGGGCTTTGAAGTATGTTTACCTCCTTACTACTCTCTAAATACGACCCTTAAGTTAAAAAATCATGATCCAAGATTTGGTGTCTAATTATAATAAATAATAATCGCAATTTATTCACTGTAACATTTAGACTGATGCAGCATTTAAATTTTTGTCTGCCAGTTTTGTTTATCTATCACTTGATTGCCACTGACAGATGAGAAAGTACTATAAAATAAACAAGGATGCACTGGTAACAAAATATCAAAGTGTCGTTTCTGTGGATATATTTATCAATCAGTCTGTTTTAAATACTCTTGGCGGTCCTCCTGGACGAAATGCCTAAAACAAATAAAAAATCACAACAAACACATATTTTATTTTCAAAAAGGTATCGAAAAAAAGGCTTCTAAAAATACATTAAAATTCCTCAAAACATTTATCAATTGAAAGCACCGAAGGAAATGATAAATATTTTAGAGATTTGAAAACTATTAGTTAAAAATATAAGTATGTTATTTCCGTGTATAAACAAGGAGATATTTCACAAAATCGTGCAGGAAGGCCACAGTTCCGTCATCCGTCACAGCCAGTGAGCGTCCACTTCCGGTGTCGACGGCGACTTCCGGTTTCATTTCACTTATCTTTATCTACCGACGTTTTCTTATCTTTTCCTAATAATATGAAGTGGTTGTATTTAATAAGTAATATTAACTTTACGAGCTTTTTGAATATTTTTCTTGAATCGTATTTTAGCTTGTTGGAGAATCAGTTTTTCAATTTATGGAAAACACCAAAGGCGACAAAAATACAATACAATAAAAGCAAACAAAAAAAATAAACATTTAAAGACTTCTTCATAAACTAAACATACTTATTTATTTCATAAAATATACAAAAAATATTTATTTGCACAGTAAATTGAAGAAAAGTATGTTTCCGAAATATATTTTTTTCTTTAATTTATTGTGCAAACAATCATTTACGTAAATAAAAAGCTTAATACAGCGATATATACATTATAAAATACATATTATTAATTCGGGCTAGGCACCGAAATATATCTTCAGAACATTTTATTGTTTATATATTTTATTTCACTGTCTATATTATCGTAAATAACAAAATAACTTGTAAGCTTTTACAAAACCTATATATTTTTTTATACATTCCCAGTGTTGTGGCAAAGATTTTACTTCATTCGTGTAATATTCATATTCATATTCATATTCATATTCATTTATTCAGTAAATTACATCGTCAAGTTAATATACAGGATATTTTAAGTTCATATAATTATAGTATTAATTATTAAGTTAAAAATTAAAACACATTCAATATTTTAACAAATAAAATGCTTGCCTAGGTAATTATAATATTGGTAGATTGAAATGTCAAATTAATACAAAAAATAAGCGTATAAATATGTCAATTAATATAAAATTAAATTGTTGTGTACATACATATTTCAAACAGAGGTAACGATAATTTACCCAGCAAGAAACTCGCTAACAGTGTAGTAAGCTTTACTTTTTAATAATGTTTTAAGTTTATTTTTAAACGATGAGAAGCTCCTACATTCTTTTATGGAGTCAGGTATTTTATTATAAATACGCGGTCCCATTACAAAAAGCGAATTTCCAGTTTTGGTGAGACGATGTTTCGGTGTTCGAAGGTCTTGTAGACGCCTGAGACTATAACTGTGATCGACATAACTTTTGTCAGGAAACTCCGTAGGGTTCCGGCTCACATATTTTGCAACCTCCAGGATATACAAACACGGGACAGTCAAAATACCGAGCTTGATAAATAGCGGCTTCGAGTGAGTACCTGGTATGGCTCTGGATAGCCTTCGTACCATCTTCTTTTGGATTATAAACGGTCGATCCCTATCAGCCGACATACCCCATAAGTCTATGCCATACGATAGGACAGCATTAAAATAACCATAGTAGGCAGACAGCAAATTGTGCATGGTCAGGGTTGGTACCAACCTGGATATTGCATAATAAGCCTGATTAAGTTTTTTGCACACACTGTCAATGTGGCTGTGCCACCCTAATTTTGAATCTAGTGTGAATCCAACATATTTGGTATATTTTTCAAATTGTATGGTGTAGTCATCCGTAGTCAATGGTTCGCTAATAGCCTCAACTGTTGAGAGGGAAAATTTAAGCAACTTGGTTTTGTCAATATTAATTTGCATTCCATTAGCAGTAAACCATATAGTGAGGTCACTGATAACGGAGCGCAAGTCAGTAATAAGTTGATCATCGGTAGGTGCAGCGACGACCGCGCAGATATCATCCGCGTACATGACAAAGTCAGCATTTTGATTTATCCGCGGGAGGTCGTTCATAACAATAATAAATAAGGTGTTGCCTACATTCGAGCCCTGGGGTACAGAGCGGTCACCGACGAGACCTGGGCTAGACTTGTCGCTGCCTACCTGTGTTATTTGCGAGCGGTCTGCAAGAAATGAGTCAATGAGGTCTAACGTGGTGCCTCGGACCCCGTAGTGCTCAAGTTTGGCTGCGACTAGTTTGTGATCAACGAGATCGAAAGCTCGTGAGAGATCAAAGAACGCGCCTGCCACCTGTTTCTTGTTTTCTAGATGAGATAAGATAAGGTTGTTGACCCTACGCGCGGCTGCTACCGTCGAGCGACCTGGCTGGTAAGCATACTGTTCATCGCATAGGACTTCGTTTTGTGACATAAAGCTAAACAAACGGTTGCAGAGGCCCATCTCAAACACTTTTGAGTACGCAGGCACTTGAGCAATTGGCCTGTACCTGGTGTAGTCACCAGTACCACCGTTACCCTTATAGACCGGCGTGACCTTCACAGTTTTTAGGGCTGTAGGATATGTTCCACTACATGCACATTCATTAAACAAATCGCATAGTAAGGATAGTAATTCAACGGGCGATTCGTGTAACAAATGTGTAGGTATGTCGTATATGTCTTTCGTGTTTTTCTTTTTTATGTTTTTAATTAATTTGGTAAGCTCTGATACCCTAAATGGAAGTAAAAACATGCTTCTATTTACTGATGGTATATACAGTCGCAGGTAAGATAAGGCGGCTGAAATGTCAGGTCTAAGTGGGGTATCCCGCACTATAGACAGATAAAAGTTGTTAAGAAGGTCCGCTAACTGCCTATCTGTACCTAAATGTCCACATGCGGTATGACGTAACACAGATAACGGGTCCTTCCGGCCGTGCTTGCCTTTGTTCGTTTCAGACTGGATAATGCTCCACAGGGCCCGAGACGTGTTTGTGCTACTTGCTATAATCCCATTAAGGAAAGCTTTGCGGGTTTTATTTAATATAGCTACGTACCTAGTTTTTATACGGGCATAGAATTGAGTTACTTCAACGCTTGTTGGATGGTGGTCAGAATATATTTCGACTAGATCTAGTAACGATTTGAGCTGTCGAGTATTCTCATCAGTCCATTTCTTACTTTGTGTAAGTATTGGAACCTTTTTAAGTGGACAACATTCATGGTATGTTTTGACTAGTGTCTCAATAAAATAATTATTGAAATTGGTACTCACTTGTGAAGTAATATTAAAATCAATAGACGATAGTGATATAAAGAAATGTTGAATATTTTCTGGTGATACAACACGTTTTAGTAAGTGCCTTTGTTGCATTTTGTGCGTTATAAAATTTATTTTTGTATCTACACCGCGGTGGTCCGAGATCCTAGCCAATAACGGCTCAACAGTGACGTTACACCGGTCAATATCTGTGTACACATGATCCAGACAAGTCTTAGACTGATCTGTGATGCGGGTTGGAAAATTCACTAATGAGAACAGGTTAAAGAGGCTGCAATAATGGAGGATATTGCGCTTTTTGGTTGAATATTTCAATAAGTCAACGTTCATGTCACCTGTAAGTAGAATGTTGGAGCTCTCATCTATTATTGAATGTAACATTCGTTCCAATTGTTTTGTAAATATGTCAAAATCAATATACATCAAATGTGCTGCAACTCTTCAAAGTTGGTACCGTAATTATTAAACTATAGGTAGATAGAAACTACCTATAAGACAATTTAATTACGTTGGTGAACATTTCGTGCATCACAAGGATCGCGACATTGTAACAGTCTCAGTACTTTCGGCAAGCTGTTAAGTTTATGTCCCAAAACGTTACTTTTATTAGACGAGAGCTGAGTGGAGGCGCTACGAGTTGAAGTCCATTCTGTTTTAGCTCTTATTGAAACAGGATAACGTTCAAAAGTTGTTGTGCACAGATTATCTCAACGTTGTAGGACCTGTGACTTCTCGCACTGAAAGGTTTGGTTCTTAAACTAAATTCTGAGGAGTAGGATTGGTGCTTCATTGCCCCAACTGATATTAAAAACAAAGCCACTTTGCAAAGAACAGAAATTCTGTGTAATTCTTTGTGACTTGAGAAAGAAATACTAGTATTGGCTTTAGTTACTGGCAAGAGGCGAAATTAGGATAATAACAGCTTAACCACTTCTGTGGTCTAGTGGTTTAAATACTTGACTACTAACACGAAGGCCGCAAGTTCATATCCCGTAGGGGCACATTTGTATTCGATCGTATGTGCTTCGGAGCTGTGCGTCTATATTTATTGTCCCCGAAGTACGGCAACAGGCCACACCAAACATCATGCTGGGCCGTAAATCGTCGGTGAAATATGGGAGTACGAGTGTGGACTGTAGCTTTCTTTTTACAGTTCGTACTCAGAAATACCTCGGACATCCCCTCGGGGATTCTCGTTCTGAACCACGTTGTTTGACCTAAGATCGTAATGGGACACTAGTTCAGCACGTAGGGCCACATGCGCCCTCTGACGCATGTACATATTATATCCTACGCCGTAGATTACAATCTAGATTAGAATCTACAGCGTAGCGGCCTAATGAAGCGGAAAAACTCGTAGCGAAGTCGTAACACTGCTACAACCTATCAAGATAGTGACTATCTAATTTTACACATTTTTTTAAACCTAATTTTTTTAATACTTAATTTTCTTTGTGTATGATAAACCATATAAAGCGAAGCATAATAGCGAAGCGTCATCAGTATACAAAGTCTTTAAATAAGTCCTTGTGACATGTTTGGGGAACGCCTCACTCCGCTTCTCTTTGCTCGGCTTTGAATTAATTAATCAACCCAATATTATTTGTAACAAGCTTTTGCTCGAGGCTTCGCCCACGTTTATTAAATCTCTGCCCCGTTTTCAGCTTGGGCGTTTTTTTATGAACACCCCTTATGATATATTTGTTCACCAGGGTCACTACAATGATAATAAAAAAATCGCATCCAAATCCGTTGAGTGGTTCTCGAGTTGTAAAAGCGTTCATTCGATATTTGTCCCGTTTCCGGCTTGGACGTTATTTTATGAACACCCCTCATAGTCTATGTATCGAGCAGGATAAGTGTAATGATAATTTAAAAAACCGCATCCAAATCCTGTGGTGGGTTCTCGAGTTGTAAAAGCCTTTATTCAATCTTTGCCCCGTTTCCGGCTTGGGCGTTATTTTATGAACACCACTTATAGCTTATATGTTGATCAGGGTATCTACAATGATAATATAAAAAAAAACGCATCTGAATCCGTGAGTGGTTCTTGAGTTAAAACGGAACATATATACAGACAGGGGCCAAAATTCTAAAAATTGTGGTTTATGCCTCAGTACAATTACTAATATACCATTTCATTTAAAATTTCGTGAAAATATTCATATTTGTATACAGACACAACTTTTTTACTACTTTATTATTAGTATATAAAATATTAGTAGATATGGTAGATTATTGGTAACATTTATGCCTAATCAATTTTGTGTAGCATCAATAATTTGATGAAACTCAATATTGGTAGTTTTGATTTGCCAACTAGTTGCGATAGAGAATTTTTAATTTATATTATTTGTTCAATGTTAAATTGTCAATCCTTCTTTTGCGAGAACATGATACGCTTCTGTTACCTAAGCGCGTAGTAAAATATGAGAAAACATTACGTTATTAATATTTTCTATTTACGAGTACTTCTGTTTTGTAAATTGCTGAGTATCAAGGAATTTTGAATCAAGTTGCAAGTTAACTTCGCAAATTCTTGACGGGCATGCGTTAGATATGTCACAGATAAGCATGTGGATTCACAATTATCAGCTGTAAGAAATTATAATTTATAATTATTTAATATTATAATTATTTAAATTTTAAATTATAATTTAAATAATCGTCTAACTTAACCAAGTATAAAATTTGTTTCAAAACCAATTTTTTCAAAGTTTCATATTTTTGTGGTTTCGCACCCAAAGGGTAACCAACGGGACCCTATTACTAAGACTCCGCTGTCCGTCTGTCTGTCCGTCTGTCACCAGGCTGTATCTCATGAACCGTTAGACAGTTAGATAGTTTTCACAGATGATGTATCTCTGTTGCCGCTATAACAACAAATACAAAAAAACAGAATAAAATAAATATTAAAGGGGGGATACAACAAACGTGTTTTTTTGCTCGATATTGATTACGGCAACAAGTAGACGCTTGAAATATTCACAGAATATTTATTTAAATATTCACATTAAAAATAAATACTAAATTAAAATACAACAGACATGAATTTTTTCCTGTTTTTATAGATAATGGTATGGAACCCTACGTGCGCGAGTCCGACTCACACTTGGCCGGTTTTTATCATATGTTATGTTAAGGTGCTTGCTCCGGGTCTCGTTCCCAAACGCACAACTTATGATTCTGTGCCTCCGGTGAAAAACGATGTAACTCAAAAAACAGGAGAGCCGAAAAACACATTTTTGCACAAAAAAATATTTTTTTGCAAACCATTCACATTTCGTACACAAAATCAAGCAATCATGTAGATAACATTAAGAGGATATGTCACGCTTGGAAAAGTCACTGTCATTCCACGTGGAACGACCCGCAGTGCGAGAGGGACGGATTCCGGAAAAAATAGCAAAATGTCGGTTTTAAATTAATATAAAATTTACTAAAATAGTTATCAAAATTACAAACTAAAAAAATTAAGATATTGTTAAAATCTGTCTATTAAAATATCTATAGGTGGTAGAGCTGATGCCAGGCTCGATTGTGGAGGTACCACCATCTTACTCGCAAATCCTCCCGAAGTTATTCGGGGGAGAGTAAGAGAACAGCTCTCAGGCAAAACCACATTTTTCGTCTTCAAAAAGTCGTTTGTCTGTCTGGCCGTGTGAGAACTAGCATTGTCGTGGTGCAGGATGATACGGCGTTTACGGTTATTTTTACGGAGTTCGTCAATAACTTCCGGCAAACAAATGGTCGTGTACCAGTCACTATTCACGGTACGACGATTCTCTAAAGCAACAGTAGCCACGTGTCCAGTTTTATTAAAAAAAGAGGCAATCATCCGCTTAGATGCACTTTTCACGCGCGCCACTTTGGTTGGTTTCGGCTCATCTTGAAAGACCCATACGCTCGATTGCTGCTTTGTTTTGGGATCGTAGCAATAAATCCATGTTTCGTCACCTGTTACTATGTCCCACACCAAATTTGACGCACCTTCGTTGAATCTGGTAAGCATGGCACTGCACCAAGTGACGCGGTCCGTTTTTTGAGCCTCGGTCAAGTTGTGTGGGATCCACCGCGAGCACAGCTTTCTCACACCCAAATGTTTGTGTAGGATTGATTGTATTTGACTCATGCCTATTTCTAAGGATGCGCGAATTTCATGGTAGGTCACATGCCTGTCTGTTTCAATCATACGGCGCACAGCATCGATGTTTTTGTTGGTCACAGCGGTGGACGGCCGACCATCGCGAGATTCGTCACTGAGATTGATACGACCACGCTTGAATTCTGCAAACCAGCTATAAACAGTCGTCTTGCATGGTGCTTCATTGCCAAAAGCTGTTTCAAGCCGAGCGATGCTCTGTTGAGCTGTCAAATTACACTTAAAATCGTAGAAAATCATACTACGAAAATTTTCCCGAGTTAAATCCATGTTGATGCAGACACACAATTTTTTAAATGGCGCCACAAGGTAAAAACAAAAGACAGTCAGATGAAACAAACTGCATTCTACAGCCAAAGAGTTCTATTTTCAAATGTTGCAATAAATTTTTAAATATTGTTTATGTAAGTGGCCAGTTCCGGAAACTTTTAGTGTTACCTATGTACAACAAACCGATAACACTTTATGCTAGTTTCTCAAAATAAAATGTTGATTACGTTTGTAAGGAACACAATAAAAATAATTTACGAAATTCTTAAAAAAGACCCTTAAAAAGGAGTCTTCACTATGAATTTGGCTGCGTAAATTAATGTCACCTTGTATAAGTTGATTACATTACCGATGCATCTACCGCGAAAGTAGTTACTCCACATTCATTGGTACTTCGTCATAGGTTTCATGGACACTTCATAAGGCGCAAGAATGGTCAAGCGTAAGCTCTAGGGGACCCTTAGAAGGATTTAAGGTGGTTGCGACGCGTCTCGTTCTCGCTTTAATAAAGCGTGTTTGTAGTTGTACGTGCGGGATCATTTACAAAGTAGTGCATAAAATAAAACACCTCTGCTTGATAAGCTTAAATGACATTAAACTATACAACGTGAAATTTAAGTCATTTTGTTTTTGACTTAAATTTCACGTTGTATTATACCGGGTGTAAAAGCAAAGGCAAGAATCCTTTAAGGGTGTGCTAGTATGATCGGTAAAGATATTATTTTAAATACTGGGATCACTAAATAAAGTACCAGTACCTCACAATAAGACGATTTTCTTTACTCAAAATATACTAATCGCGTGGACACCCTCACCGTCGGTGGCCACTCGGATGAGGGGTGCGGGTTGCGGGGTGCAATTAGGTGTGTGGGGAGGCCGGTGAGCTACGTAGTCATAGCTCAGAAAATTTATGTAATTTTTGGTGAAAATTCAAGGTATATATTTTTTTCTCGTAATGAGATCAGAATCGTGTATTTTTTCATACCCTAAAGGGATTCTTGACTTTGCATTTACACCCTGTATATCGCCTAGTGCCATATACCATGTTTATTTAATACTAATTTATCCGAAAATAAAACAATAAACTTGCCAGAACGAATTTATATTTTCAGACTCGTAACAACACTATACGAACTGGAGACCGGACAGAAAGTGGCCATCTTTGAGCCAGACGAGGGCGCGTACGACGAGGTTGTGCAACTTTGCACACGCGCCGTCTTCAACTACAACTTTGGACTGGCGTATATCTCTCACATGGAGTCCCTGAACGAGATATATCTGCAGAAGGTGGCCGATGGAGACAGGATCGCCGTTTTGTTGGACGAAATGTACCAGTTCTACGAAGAAGGTAGGCATTATTTTAATGTTGGGTGGGGGTGGAAGGTTATACTACAATGTTCAGCAAGTTTAGACTGTATTCAGAAACGGTCCGAAACATTTTTTTATTTGAGTAATAAAGTAATATCTGAATTTACCGACCGCGGCTCAAAAGTGGCCGTTGGATGCTCGTGGTATTCCTTTCGGTTTTCAATATTAACTAGTTGATAGTTAGATCTAATCCGATCCATCAGCCAATATCAGTTCACTGCTGACCATAGCCTCTCCAAGGGCACGCAATAATCTTCGGCCATCTTCACCCAGCCATTCCCGACAATCTTTTTATAATCGTCAGTCCAACGAGCTGGCGGGCGTCCTATACTGCGTCTGTCGGTTCGTGGTCTCCACTAGAGAACGTTTCCCCCATCAGTTGTCGGTTCTTCGGCAGATTTATGGCAGCTATCTTTTTAAATATAGGAAGGTATACACAACTATTTCAATATTATAATTATTTTTTTGAAATACCTACCTGCCTGCTTCGCAGCGCTCGCGCTACCGTGGCAACACGCATAACTAAAATTAGAAGGCAATTTCATTTCAAATTTCATTCTCATTAAAATACGCAACGCCTGTGCGAAGCAACCACGTTGTCATGATTACTTGCTACTAGATGGCGCTCACGTTTTTAAATAGTGGATTCGTGCGTAGGTAGTCGGAGATTAA
This sequence comes from Ypsolopha scabrella, assembly GCA_910592155.1. NCBI lineage: Eukaryota > Metazoa > Arthropoda > Insecta > Lepidoptera > Ypsolophidae > Ypsolopha > Ypsolopha scabrella. Next base: position 6,501,658 of record OU342985.1, on the reverse strand, counting down.
TTTTTGATAGCGGGGTAAGAGATTTTTTTGCCAATGAGCTTGGACAAAAGAGAAGGACACCTGTGCGAGTTTTATTTTTATTTATCGTAATTCTCGCTATAATACGTACAAAGAACATAAGGACAGTTTTGTGCCTACCCTACTTAATAATCCTATGCACACCACTGTTTTCAGATTATTCCCTGCACCAGGTCAACGAAAAATAATAACCTATAAATTAAAAAAATGTGTAGAGAAGAAGACCTCATTTCAATAATTATTTCTATCGTGCGAAAGTTCTGCAATCGCGTTTCTGTATTCAAGAAAACTAGAAAAAGATACCCATATTTATATACTAATTTATCAAATTAGTGGCTTCTTCTGAAAAGCAGGTAAATAACTTCAAAAAGTGCCGATTTTAGTGAGATAGCGCCTTAATTTCAACTCGATAACTCCACGCGTTCCCGAGATAAAGAGTCTTGAGAGACAGACGGACGAATGGACGGATGGACAGACGGACAACAAAGTGATCCCATAAGGGCTCCGTTTTTTCCTCTTGAGGTACGGAACCCTAAAAATAAAGTTAGTATGGAGAACTGTTGATTTTATCCATCCATCAGCCTGTTTCGTCCACTGCTGGACATAGGCCTTTCCAGGATTTCGCCACTCTTGGGGGTCCTCCTGGAAGAAATGCCCATACTCACACACGCTGGGCAGGCGGGTTGGTGAGCGCGGTGCCGAAACCCTTGCACCAGTGACGCCGCTGCCCGTCACCAGTCTATTTTATATAAGGCCCGGCAATTGGGGATGGATATACCGCCATCCATCGGTCCCAGGCAATGGTGGGCCGCCTGGTTTTGCCTGAGAGCTGTTCTCTTACTCTCCCCCGAATAACTTCGGGAGGATTTGCGAGTAAGATGGTGATACCTCCACAGTCGAGCCCAGCATCAGCTCTACCACCTAAATTTGATTTAATACAAACAAAATAATTATTCATATAAGTACATAAAAGAAGATAATATAAATGCTGTTTGATTTGAAGGAGTTGTATTGTGAGTAGCCATTTATAATAGAAATCTAGAACCTGAATATGGCAATAACACAGCAATATCTCCTTACAAGTTTTTCATGACAAAGTCAGTGCTGTGTCTTATCTCTTTGCAATGTTAGTAACATTGACTATTTTCTCTGACCTTGCGCTGACACCAAGTTTATCTCCATTATAATTGTATGCCTTGCTTGCCTATAATTGGTATCCATTTAAATTAACTGTGATTTATTTCATAAAGATTAATGTTTTGATCTAGTCTTTATACCTGGACGGACATTAATAGGGCTCCATGTTGCTTTTCGGGTATGAAATCCTAAAGAGCTTTTTTTGTTTATACTACATTAAATATTGACTATGGACAGAGAAACATGGAAAATGCTACAACAACAAGAACTAGGCTTTGATAATAAACAATTAACAACTTTACAGAAAATGCAGCAAACACTTTTTACAAGCATTGTATGTAAAATAAAATATCTTGTAGTTAGCAAAGTAATATTTTTTTCATAAATGAATAGATACCTAATGTTCTCATTAATTCTTATTTTTTTTCGTTACAAATGTAACAATAGTGTGACCAATCACTAATTGAGTTCTCAACTTAGAGTTGGTTAGCAGCATAAATTAGACGCATAATGTGAATTAACTTTTCACCAGTACAATGAGTAAATACATGATATTTCGGAAACCACTCTTTTGCCATGATAAATAAAAATGTAATAGAAGGATGCAATTACAAAATTCTTCTATAAAGGGCAATTGACACATTTTGCACCAAACCTTCAACAGTGATAAAACCCAAGTGATACTCCATGTTGGGTCATATGAAAACTCTTGAAATGTACATTTAATTCTCTGGAAGCTCAGTTCAAAACTGCACTAAAATTGTGTTTGGGTATGTTGAATTGTTTTAATGAAATGAAAGTCATTTTGCATATTTCCAAAATAAAGTGTTACAGAGTTTAATAAATAATAATTCTATAAAGCTTTTAAACAAGTATTGGGTGACTCTCCTCCAGTATGGACCTGCTGTCAGTTTGATTTCATCCTCCCATCTAATATTTTGTCTTCCTCGACTCCGTTTCCCATCTCGTGGGTACCAATTTGTTACTATTTTGCTCCACTTTTTTTGTGTATCGCGCATCATATGGCCTGTCCATCTCCATTTTTGGCAGTCTATTTTAATTTTTCAAGAGTTGCGTACCAGTATTGTGTGTTAGTTCAGAACCCTTTGGACTCGAGTCTGACTAGCTCTTAGCCAACTTATTACGTAAGTATACCTTGTGCGTGAATACATAAATCTATGAAACATGGCGCTCAAAGTTCCGTCCCAGGTTGCCTAGAAAGAGAAAATATCTTTTAAAGCTTTTGAATAAATAAATCCTTAATCTGACACTTGAACCTTCTGCATAATTAACTTTCTACTGTCACTTGCAGAAGTCAGAAACAACGACGGTCCATTTTAAAATCAGAGAATTCAGCCAATAAATGCCCATTTGCTTTAAAAGAATATTTTTTGTTTTATGTCACAATAATTAGTAATAAACTATTCATACAATACAAATATATGAATTATAATCTTGCTAATTTATTGTAATTAAACTATTATAATGCACATTTAATATGGTCATATTATTATATGTAATTAACTATTTAGTAATTTACTTAATATGATATGTAATTATAATTAATATTATAAAATAAATTAATATTAAAATGAGGCGACTTCGCCGATAACACTATATACAGTTGCGTGTCAGCAGCCGCGTGCGCCCGCGCAGCGCGCTCTGTGACGTCACCGCGGGCTCACTGGACCCCGCACCGGTAACAGTAATGTTTGCTCGCTCGCTCGCGCCGCGCCGCTAGCGCACAGTGACGTAAGCAACACCACTCTCGCCAGCGGGCGCCTACTGATATGAATTCGTATTATGCACAATCTAACGATCCTTTTAACATCTAAACAATAAAGAGCCGAAAGCCATCAACCTAAGTTTGACATTAATCTGTGCACAGCATAAAACAAAGTATAATCGTATGAAATTCTGATCAAACATTTATCAGAAATTGAAAGACAATTTACGTTACAAAATACATAATTATCCTTATTATAATGATTATAATACAATATTTTGATGATTCCTTTTCAAAATCTTATTGTAGTACACTAACCATTTTTTAAGATATGTCGAGTAAATTCTGTTCTTTCTCTATGTAACAACAATTTGGCTTAGATTATGAAATCTCTATACAAAATTAGTTTGTTTTGTTCTATGATTTTACATTACGATTTCTTCAAAATCACGTACAAAAGAGTAACTGAAACAATATATACTTGATCTCTTATTTAAATGATTCTAGTGCGCTACTCACACTTTTTTGATCATCCTTATTCAACGAAGTAGTAAAAAATCATAAATAAATCATCATTTAGAATCAAGTGTACTTGTTTGTGTACTTAATACAAAATTGCAAATTAAACATTACAACATTTAAAACTGGCAATCACTACAGAACTAAAAAATCACTTATAATAACGCATTCACGCATGAGTATTCAGCAGTAAAGCACAAAATTGATCGAAGCTGCAACATAAACTATCTAAATAATCATTACAATACAACTTAACAACAACACCTATCAATTATATATTGGATATAAAGCCAGTGGCACTAAAATATGAGTACTTTATACTTCTGTCATCAGATAAGATGACACGAAAAAAAATTGAGAAGCTTAACTGCTAAAAAATAATGAGTTTTGGATACTGCTCTAACAAAAAAAACTTGCAATGTAGACTGCATAAACACACTAGCTAGACGATACGTAAGATACAAAGCACCTTCCTAGTTTGTATCCACAGATAAACGTAACTTATTTCAGTTTGTGCGTGAAGGACTAGAACGAAATTGAATGTCATGGTTAGCGGTTTGCGGCTTATCTGTTCAACATTACACGAGTACTGGGGTTACAATGAACGATACCACCTTACTGTTAATTAGTTAAAGCTTTCTTGTGTATAGACGCTACTATGAGACTACGACTTTGAGACACGTACTAAAAGCAGAGTTGAACTCTCAAAAAAAAATATTGTTGTTTATTTTGCGCACTTTTCAAATTATTCAAGTGGTTGTTGAATTACAAAGCGATTGTTGATACATCAAACAATGATAATCGAAATATAATTCGACTAACCACTGCCGGTGGAAAGGTTTAAAATCGTATCACTTATACATGGGCAAACTGTCTTGACAATATCAAAACGTAAGCTTACACACACAGATCTATAAAATCACAAAATCGCCAAATTATTTATATGATAAAATTATTCTAGATGGCAAATAGATATGTTCAAACAGCAGTTAAATTTCTGCTTTGAATAAAAGGTAATAAAACTAAGAAGTTGAGATATCTATGTTTAGTCATAGATTATGTAAGTTTTTCCAATTGAAAGACTTTTAAATCTAGGGTGTTACAGACAAACAAACGCTCAAGAATTTGTTTTTACTCGATGGGTTTTTTGTGCTTTGGTATAAATGTTGAGCGAATCCATATTATGTAACATTAATTTTAAAACTCTAATGAAAACATTAGATCTAACGATAATTTACGACTTCTAAAGGGTTGGACCCGTACGCATGTTTGTTGAAATTAATGTACCTCAGATAAAAATATACTAAAATAGCATGGAATTTAGAGAACGTTTAGTTAGACAATGTTAATAAACATAATCAAAAGAGAAATCTCAATGATATGTAAGAACTCGATGGAGTTCACTTCTTTTCTTATACTCTACAAAACGTTACATCTATGTGACCTACTGTACGAGATATTGGTACTTATGAGACAATTTAGCAACTTTCGAAAGCAAACATGACTAATAAAGATAAATGTTATTTGAAAGACAAAAACGGCTACTTTAAAGTGATAAATATACATTGAACACTAGAGCTATATAAAAATAAAATTCGCGCTTCATTATGTAGGTCAGAACGAGGTAACTTTATAATAAACTGTTAAAACAACCGAATAAATGGCACCATTGAAATATGCACCATAACACGTTAAAGTTTAAAAGAATTAATCACTAAAAAGTAAAATTATCGTACTATTATTTGTTCTGCGATTAATTTGAGTATATGGTTGTGTAAACTTGTAAACGAGGCGGCGGCGAACTCGCAAACAATATAGAAAATACTTGCCTCTCAAATTCACAAGCCACAATTGTTAGACTACCTACTTAGCGTTCTATGAGAAATCATTTAAAATGTACAACTCCATGGAGAGTCGGGATGGTATGTGTACAGAAGAGTAAAATAATCAGCAAAGACGAAATACGGTACAGTGAAGAGCTATAATCTGTGAACTTTCATCAAACTTCGAGGTGTTCATAAAGGTGACTCGTCCAACACACACTATATCACTTAACTGCACGCAAATGAACACTCCATTCAAGTTAGTATGTAGAATAGAATAGAATAGAATATCCATTTATTTATCTACCACAACACAATAAATTATAAAAACAAATTATAAAGTCAAACACAAGGAAATAACATAAAAGAATAAAACAATGTGACTAAAGCTAAATGAAATCATGTGTCGAAGCAGACAAAAAGGCTAGAACTCAGCATATGCTGTAGTCTTACAGAGTAAGACCGACAGCGCTGATTTTCAGTCCGAGCCCGCGTAGGTAACGCACGAACAAACAAAACAGCGCGAGTATTCTTGCACATTTTGAAAATAATAATTACGAATGGCAGAATAAATATGATATACATATACGAGTACATAATGTAGGTGCTAATATTTGTAAATAAATAAATTCAATTAATAGGTAAGCTCTAAATAAATGTCAGAAACTCGTTGGTCAAAAATTATTAAAATGGCGATGAAGCGTCTAGTTTTAGGCAGGCGAAGACATTTGTAAGTCAAGGAGATACTTTTTTAGTTTAATTTTAAAAGTATACTTACACTTAAGGTCACGTAGCGGTGGTGGAATGTTATTCCAACATTTTGACGCCATGTACCTAAAACTACCCCTAAATGCAGTGGTTTTGTGCTTTGGAAACAATATACGATTCATCCTGGTGCTGTATCTGCTAACAGTAGATGACCACGTAAATTTGTCATGTAAATATTTGGGAGAACCAGTTTTTACTACACCAAACAGTAAAGCAGCGAGATGCAGCTCACGACGACCCTCTACCCTTAAAATATTCGCGGCATTGATATAAGGTGTGACGTGTGATCGCCAGGGGATGTACACTTCTCCCTATGATATGCAAGTGCAAAGCTCGCTAAATATCGTTACATTCAAGTAATTACTATTGTCATCATGTGTAACTGCTACACTAGTAATAAATAACATACCACAAGGTAACGCAGGAGATAGAACTACGCGTCGGTGTTGCACTTGTTATATTCCTATAAACGGTTACTTACACGAAGTATCCACGTAGTATGGACGACGCTTCAGCTGCTCATACTTGTCAATACACAAAACATTTACAATAGGCATGTTAGAACATTTCAATAATGACTTTGGTATACGTATGTTAAATCAGTTAGATTACAATTATCGACATCCGCTAAGAGCGTACATTTCAACACTAAACTTGGCAGATCAGTCTCTAAAGTTAACATTTGAATTCAATACTAACGCACATAGACAGCGCTCGAGTGGAGTGAATCTACTGGGTACATCTCCGTCCATCGTGTCGGCACGACTCTTTAACGTAAACACTGCTCTTCGCAGTTTAATAAACTATAGTAAAAATTCAAGCATACTTATACAGCAACCGGCTAGCACTATTACTGATACCTTACATATAATAACGTTTGTACCTTTACAAAGAGAGTCCATTGTCATGTGTAGATGATAGAAACAAACGGTGGCGTGGCTATGCGCCTTAAATCTATTATATGCGGGTGGATCACCGAAAAGGTGAAAACTATAGATAGTACTCGTCATTTCTATACTTTTACTGTGGGGCCCACCAGGAACAGGGACTCATAAATGTTACACAAGCAGTGTATAATACATCGTTTATGGCTCGTCGTATCAAACAAATTCCCTAAATTCCTTGAGAATGGTGTATTACCTGAAACCGGTCGGGAGTATTACTGTGAGATAAACTGAGAAACGAGTAAGTACAAGTGTATTTAGATATGTTGTTTTTGAAGTTTCACCAAGTGCCGACAATCGCAATTATAAATTGGTTGGTGAGCGCGGTGCCAAAACCCTCGCACCAGTGACGAAGCTGCCCGTCACTAGTCTGTTTTATATAAGGCCCGGCAATTAGGGATGGATATACCGCCATCCATCGGTCCCAGGCAATGGTGGGCCGCCTGGTTTTGCCTGAGAGCTGTTCTCTTACTCTCCCCCGAATAACTTCGGGAGGATTTGCGAGTAAGATGGTGGTACCTCCACAGTCGAGCCCGGCATCAGCTCTACCTACCTTTCTACAATTATATAAAAAAGCCCAATTCACTCTTTTTTTGTAAATATAATAATCGTTTAATGACTCATAATTTAGCCTAGTTGCACAGTGACGCTTCATAACTTAAACTTAGCATTTATTACTTAGTTGATAATCTGACTATAAAAAAGTGATAAACTATATGAGACAGGTGGATGATGTTTTGCTTAGTATTTTAACTTACTACCTCATTAGACAGGTAGACTAAGATACCTATATATTTTTTTTTCCTCATGACACAATTTCCTTCTGTCTTTTATATTTTTTATCCTTTTTTAATACATTGTTTAGTATTATTTTATATAAGTTAAAAAAAACTGTAGTAGTATTAAGCCATATTCAGAAAAAAAATACTGATAAAAAAGACATGATCTTGCTAAGTTTCTTGCCCTTCTTCTTAGCAAGATTAATCGAATGGGCGGATTTAGGCATTATATCTATTTATAGTTTATTTATCTATTAACTTATTTATTCATTGAATTATGTAGGTAGGTATGCATATACTATATTTTAATTTCTTACTTATGTTAGTATATATTTGGCTAGGCATTATATTTATTTAGGGTCTATTCAGTTTATTTATCAACTTATATATTAATTTCATTGTGTAGTTATAATAATATTCTTATTCCAATAAGTCTTTATTTTATGCATTTAACTTTAGTAGCCCAACTTAAATATAGTTTTTTATATATTTCCCGTATCATATTTGTTTCAGCTGGCGGCGGTGCCCCTCCTCCCCTGGGAGCCCCCCCCGCTCGCCCACAACATCTACGCGTCGGAGGTGATGTCGCACCCGGTGTTCGCTCTGCGCACGGTGGAGAACGTCGGACATATTGTCGAGCTGCTGAAGGTGGTCTCCTATAACGGGTTCCCGGTCGTCGACCCGCCGCTCGCTGATGATGTGAGTAACCTATGCTTATCGAGATTTAGACCTGTGTCAATCGATCATTTCTAGTGACCCGCGTCGATCTTGACTTATTGGTTAGGTGATTCGATCACACTTATCGAGAGCCGCGCCAGTAGCGCGACCGAGTCCACGAAGTAGAAAGTGTCCGATTTTGTAACTCGATTATCTCTCGTATCTTACGTACGGCTCGCGGTGATAGTGGCTGTAGAGCGGATGCCATCAAAAACAAAACAAGTTTTCTAGATACACCAACTGAAAAAAATTACTTTGTAGTGCCATATAGGATTACGAAGTTACATTTGCAGTTGCAAGTAGAAGGTTCCGAAAAGCAAAAAAAGTAGGACTATCTACAAAAAGAAAAAAGATGCAATCAAAAACAAAACTTGTAAAAAAAAAACAAGTCTCGCAATTTAGTTCTTCTACCGTAAAAAGTTGTGAGATCCTTGTAATACCAAGTCGGTTAATTTATTCAGTCCCTACTTAAGGGACCTTCTGTCTTAAGTTATTACGTAATTAGCTAACCTAACAACATCTTATAGTGACTATATCAATATTAAAAATCTTTTATGTTTTAAATAAATAGATTAACTTGGCCATCGCATGAAAACACAATGTATCTCACAAGTAATATATATAAAATTAGGTTAAATATACAGGGTGTTTATTTGGACATTATAGGGTGTCACATGAATATTAATATACGTGATGCTTATCCCAAAAAACAGCATACAAACTAAACATACCAACTGAAGAAAAAGATGTGCCCTTTTTCATTTGTCCTAAAAGTCTGTTTAAAATGGTCACTGCGCCGTGAAGCGCTAGTAACTTCCGACTGGCTGGCGGTCGCATCATCATTGGCCATGAACGAAGCATAGAAGTACACTAATAACCACTAGTTTGTATAATTCACCTTTTCCTTCAATACTTTACGGGCTTAGGACCGTTAAGTGCACCTAACATGGTAAGAAGCAATATTAGGTAAAATCTAATAATAAAGTAAATCTTACAATATTAATATTATCTTTTAGACGTAATAAAATAATTTCATTGTTACGTACGATTTCAAAGGCGTCCATCGCTTGACGTAATACATCAACGCCTTCAATTTCCGTTCAAGTCTTGTACCAAGTATTTCCGCCCACATACCTACCTATTAAGCGAAAATCGTGTTTGTTGACAGTCATGTGCCGATTCTCACCATCGTCATCACTTCGTAAGTCCCACCAATGTTCATTATGCACATAACCCTACTGTAGTAAATAACGTCTCGTCGGTCCACAGAATGTTTGAGTTGAAATTTTTCCGACTAAAATAAGTCCGATTGGGTTTACTGTACGACTGCGAGATCGCGCGCGAAATTTTCAAAGCGAGCACGTGCATACGTTACGAGAATTATTAATGACTGTGGGGGCGTAGCGCGCGTCACCACCCACCCCCCTTGCGCTTGCGCACCCTTCCCCTACCCCATACACCTACGTTGAAGGTCGAAGTAACGAGTTCTCATTGACGGGCGTTTCTTTCACAGAGTACGAGGCTCAGAGCTGTTTTGACACGATAACGCGGCTTATCTATCAATGAAAATAATTAGCGGGTTGCAATTTGTATTGAGTTTAGAGTTTATTTTTATCAACGCCCGTGGTGTAAGCAGTTAATGAAGTAGTGTGACGAGCCCACTCCACAAACTATGGCGAAAGTACCACCTAACCTTTGCAGTCTAATCTGTAAACATAAATCTTTTTGTCTCGTGTTTTTGTATGTGTTGTTGTCTATTTATTTATTATTTATTTATTTATTTATTAAGGAGCTCCAACTGTATACTCCGATTTCAAACATATTCTTAGTTCTATACATTTGTCCTGCAGAGTGATGCAAATTATAGGAGCACACAGCCCTCACATATAAATCCGGTACAATTTTCAAAAATAATAAACCTTAATTAAACAAAATTAAAAATATGCCAAAATATATGAGTAACTAATGCACAGACACGACTTTTTACTATTTCATTCTAAGTATACCTTGATATCAACAATATTAAATGCTATTATTTTATGTTATTGTTATTGCTTACACACTACTTCATTGTTTAAACTAGGTATTTTTGTCTATATTTGGCCAGCGCAAGACTAACACTGGTCTACATTGGTTTTGTTGCCCCAGATATGAAAATGATTTTGGGTCCATTTATGCACACAATTCATGAAACTATCAATGATTTTGTTAGATTTGCTCTGATTTTTTTTTAAATCTTTATTTTCATTTTACATTACAAAAATCAAAAAACGAGAAATAAAATAACAGATATATTAATAATGTCAGTAATATTTTGAGAAATTAGGATACACATGGCGGACTGTGTGCTCTATGGTGCGATTGGCGGGTTCACCGACCTCATATCGGCTGATCAAAATTAGGATGCTAAACTTCCAGAACATTTGACGTCTGTTGTATCCGTGAGTATAATTTTTAATCGACCTATACATTGGTATTATATAAGGGTGGTAAGGGGGGGACATATATTTTATTGTGGTTTTTCAAAGATTTCTCGAAATCGGTGCCAGTAAATATAGTAAAAGTGAATGCTATTTTTGTAGTAAATTTCAAATCTTTTTCTTTAACGGTGCCAAAGTTATGAGGCTGTGACATACAAACGGACGGACGGACAACGGAGTCTCACCATATAGGTTCCTTTTACCTTTCAGGTACTACGGAACCCTAAAAAGAAATGTTTTTGCCTTAGGACAACACCAGAAGCATATTCTTACGAAAAAACATAAAGCCATTTTCAGACAGATCATTTTGTGGAAAGGGAGATAACTTACCGAACAATAGAGTGGAGAATCCATAAAAAGTCGCGCTACAAGCGGCGGCTAGCGACACGCCAGCAATATTCGAGCCCACCACGGAACCCATCCTTCCAAACATCATCAAAGCACCTACTGCTGTACCCCTGTCATGGAAAAATAAAATATTCGCTACATTAAAAAAATGTTACTGTCGGCACTGAAAAGCATCTCAAAGAAAACACACTTCTACACTATTTCATAGTAAGTATAGACTTAAAAATCCTTGAAAATGAATTAATATTTGACACCAGTTGGGTGGTTGTTCAGATGGTAGAGCTGGTGCCGGGCTCGACTGTGGAGGCACTATCATCTTACTCGCAAATCCTCCCGAAATTATTCAGGAGAGAGTAAGAGAACAGCTCTCAGGCAAAACCAGGCGGCCCACCATTGCCTGGGACCGATGGATGGCGGTATATGCATCCCCAATTGCCGGGCCTTATATAAAACAGACCGGTGATGGGCAGTGGCGTCACTGGTGCAAGGGTTTCGGCACCGCGCTCACCAACCCGCTTGCCCAGCGTGTGTGAGTATATGGGCATTTCTTTCAGGAGGACCGCGGAGAGTGGCGAAATCCCGTAAAGGCCTATGTCCAGCAGTGGACGAAACAGGCTGATGGATGGATGGATGGGTGTAAAGTAGTAATAAAATATGTTGTGCAATAATTTAACAACCTTTTTATTTCGTTCATACAAATAACTCTGTCGGTAAACATCGGCATTGTATCTCTGTGCGTACTTTATTTTACAGATAACATTTTAAATTATAAAGATAGGCGATCGTGTGGAAATAACCTATTTCAGGAGTCTATGACTAACACACCGTGGTTGAAGCACTCGTGTGTTGTGCAAATTAAAATCATGTAATAAAATATACCTTATTACAGCAATATATGTTTCAAGATAAGGATGCTCGCCGAAATCGTTCGTTGGACCACACACGGGCACGATAAGATTGATTAGATATTCATACTTGAAATATACTGCCGAAAAAGACAGGTATTTACTTGGGGATTAAATGGGCTATAAGTAAGGTGACTTTTGTTTGTAACTAATACAATTTAAATACAATTTGCGCAAATTCCAATAAAACGTATTTATTGCATAGGTACGTTTTACTCAAAAATAACAAAAACAACGTTAAGATCTGCATTTTGCACCTTATGTGGATACTTGTTTAGAAAACTTGCATTTAAAATTGTAAATCTTTACTTGTGGTACCTATCTACATTATATTTATTGTAGAACGTGTTGTTACACTTAGTTTCTATTGCTGCTAGCATTTGATGATATAAATAATAAACAATATTTTATCCATTACGATCTTGTATTGTTATTTTGGAATTAATATCCACTTTGCATGTTGCTAGCAAATAACGCAAGTTTACACCAAGCCAAGTTACTTACGAATGCAAGCCCTGCAGCCCCGAGTCAATCACTAAGGGAGGTCAAAATTTTATTTTTGGATCCTTGGACCCCCCCCATGAGAAAGCTATAGCTACTGACGAGTGTACAGTCACTATATACCAAAGGCTAGTGATATCGCTGACCAAAGGGCGTTCTTACTAAGCCGGAATTAAGTTGATACTCGTACAAAAATTTATACCCTAGCGTGTGTTCGAGTGTGCGAAATGTACCCATGTCTTTGTGACATGCATCGACTATTCGAACAGTGAAATTCGTGTAAATAATGCATTAATTAGTAATGTATAATCAGTACCATAGATTGGAGGTAATCTGATTCTATCATCAGTACGAACTGCGTTCAAGGGCGGATTGATCAAAGCCAGCTGCCTTGTCTTTAAAATACACAAATATTTAGATTAAGTATAATGTGATAGCGAGACCAGTACAGCTAACATGGACGAAAATAATACAGAAGTTTTGTCTCTCGAAGAAACGTTTGACCAATGGAAACGCAGGTAAGCTTTATCATGTGATCATCGGCTCGATAAAACGACTCGTCCTGCGTGTCCATCTTTGGTCACACGTTTCCTCGGGAGACAAAACTCTAGTCGTGTCATCTATGCTAGCTATACAGAAAAACGTGTTATCATTACCTGAAATAAAGGCTTCAGTTTTAAGATTCCGCGAAGATTTGGCTCTTACGCCTGGAGATTTGCCCATACATCAAAACAAATGACTGAAATTACGAAATATATGAATAACAGATATTCTTTTATCACTATTCTAAAGAAAAGAAATTGCCAACATAACTTATTCCTTTGTTTGTTCAACACGATTTGATAAATACTAGTATAATAAAGAACAAAGTCGTTTTTCCAAGGGTTACGTCAGCGTCAATGAGTTTTCCATTGTTTGTCTTACTTGTGACTGTATTATATTTCCCTGACTTGCAATTATCGTGATAATTTGTCTTATAGGTGTCATATTTTTACGTGTGTTTAATTTATACGTGTACTAAAATTTATATCAGCTCCTTATCTCAGCTCTAACTAGGATTTGTATTTTTGTACTGGTGTTAGTGTATTATGAGTATAATTTATGTTCTTTCTTCTTTAAGCTTCAGGTCTTGTTATTGTTTTTATTATTTTGGAATAAAAAGTATCTCTTAAGTAAATTTGGTTTATGGCACTATGTTCTGCGACAATCCATCCATCAGCCTGTTTCGTCCGCTGCTGGACATAGGCCTTTCCAGGATTTCGCCATTCTTGGCGGTCCTCCTGGAAGAAATGCCCATACTCACACACGCTGGGCAGGCGGGTTGGTGAGCGCGGTGCCGAAACCCTTGCACCAGTGACGCCGCTGCCCGTCACCAGTCTGTTTTATATAAGGCCCGGCAATTGGGGATGGATATACCGCCATCCATCGGTCCCAGGCAATGGTGTGCCTCCTGGTTTTGCCTGAGAGCTGTTCTCTTAGTCTCCCCCGAATAACTTTCGACAATAAAATGTAAATTAGGCTTTTACAGCAAAGTTGTGTTACTTTATGCATTACCTTATAAATGATCCTGCACAACAACTATAAATACGCTTTAAAGTTGTTGTGCAAAAAGCAAGCACAGCACATATTTCACGAAAAAGCTAGATTTAAAAAAAGTATAAAATAGGTGCGACGACGAGCGAAGCGTACTCTTTTCGAGCGGAAGTACGGATCTCGCGCATCTCTGCCCACACTGAAGAACCTTATCGAGTTCCTGGAGGAGCATGCGCGCTGCGTAGAGAATGAGCTGTCTGGCGTTACGTCCCAGGCCACTCAGTCCTCATCGCGGCCTACTCCTTCAGGAAGGCTCGCTCAGCTTAGCCAGGTACCCCACGTCTGCCCTACCAGGCTCATCAAGCGAGTTCCGCCCCATACCTTCTCGGCAGGACAACCGCTTCTCTCATCCCATTCGTCAGCCATTTTTGGCACATAAGACAGCGCCAGTCTACTCGGCTCAATCATCCCCTTCACCCACGCGCCGACCAGATTATTCCGCTCAACCTTCGTCCCCTACTGGTGGTATGCTATGCCCATACTGCCGGACTAGGGGACACAAGCTCATCGCCTGCCCACAGTTTAACAACCAACCGGTTCAAGGTCGGTGGGACTTTGTAAATGCACGCGACCGGTGCCGGCGCTGTTCGGGTCCTCACTATGAGAACGAGTGCAGATCATAATCTAACTATGTATATGAATATGTATGTTATGCAGTGAACAGTACACGTATACCTTAATATTTATTTATTTAAAATAACGCCGAAGTCGGAAACGGGGCAAAGATTGAATAAACGCTTTTAACTCGAGAACCACTCAACGGATTTGAATGCGGTTTTTATTAATTATCATCGTAGTGACCCTAGCCAACACATAGGCTATAAGGAGTGTTCATAAATAACGCCAAAGCCGAAAACAGGGCAAAAGATTTAATAAACGTAACGGCTAGTTACTAATAAATAATCACACACCATTACTTTTTTACCATTTAGTAATGTTTTACCGTTAAGGGGGGAACGTTTCGAGCTGTATATGCTTACTGGCTGGCATAGCAATTCCATAATCCTTTGAATCCAGTTCACCCCCAACTTTTTGCAGTCTGCAATCCCGCTTCTGCTTGTAGTCAATTGTCACTGACTCCATGAAGAAGGCGTACTTATTCTTTCCACTTAGAACCATCTTCTCACCTTCCTCGTTAGTGCCCACAAGTACCACGGGATTAGATATCATGTTCTGGTACATTCTTTGGTACATCTTGTCTTTGGAATTCTGTAAAAAGCTTGTTTAGTTTATCTCTATGCGATGTATGTATTGGTTCTGTCAATGTGAAAACCCAGACAAGTGCGAGTTCGTTTATAAGTTTAGGAGCACCAGTAATATATTTCGTGTTGGAGGTTCTAATTTGAAACTGGTATGGTAGGAAATTCCGTCCTACGAAGACCAAAATATATGACATAAATTAAACGTGGCCAATTCTTACTTATTATTAAATTACAGTTAAAGTGTAATAAATTTACACAAGCATATATTGGACATTTTAAAAACATCATTGACCTCTCATAAACAACTAGACACACAGTCTCCAAGAAAAGTTCGTCAAAAAGCGTCCGAACGGTGACGTGCGAAGTAGAAAAAATGCATTCAACCAAATTAAGACGATATACCGTTAAAATAAGATGCAATGTCAGCTGTACGCAATCGTCATTCGATCTTGTCACGTCGTCGTAGTAGTAACAAGATTCATTGCGGACGCTTTTTGAGCGAGATCATGAGTCTTGTGTTTATGAGAGGTCAATGATGGCGGCTCTTATTTTATGTTATTATTGCTAATAGCGATATAATTCAGGCAACCCTTGTGTGGAAGAGAAGACGAGAAAGAAAAATATCGAGGGAAACATGTGAATGTAAAATAGAGTAATTATTAGTGATTTCTAACGCTCTTTAATAAACGAATACATAAACTTATACAAAAATCATAATGCCTAATATGAATAAATACATACATTTTCACATATACGATAAATCATGGATCATTTATTTATTTAATTTATTTATTATTATATACTTTGTATTTTGCACATGAATAAATAGAGGATAACCTAGGAGTGTAATAGCTCACTCAATAGTAAGTGTTTAAAGTACGACAGATTTAGATAGATTTAGATAGATTAAGTAATTCATTCCATATGGTAAAACAAAAAAGATAACAACAAAACCGCCCATCTTTCAAAACAGATAACAAACTTGATACCGTACGTGGCATGTAATATTTTACTTAACTCATATGGATTCACTTTATTCGCTCGAAAAATTAAACGGCTCACCGTCTGCTACCTGCCTCCAGACGCGGATTTGAGCGGCAAATTCTCTGTGACGTCACTCGGCATGAGCGGTAATTTCCATATTAAAACGTTACAAAGAGGAAGCCGATTCAAAAACCTACCTCCGCGCCGGGGTGGTTAGACATGCCGCTCCGATTGAGATACCGTTTGGATATGGCAAGTGCGAATTTAATTTTTAGGATAAGCTCTTTATTGCAGTGTTGTGAAGTACTTTCACATTGACCTCTCATAAACAATCTCATAAACAACTAGACACACAATCTCGCTCAAAAAGCACGGCTATGGTGTGACAAATTCGAATGACGATTGCGTACAACTGACATTGCATCTTATGTTAACGACATAGCGTCTTAATTTGGTTGAAGATTTTTGCTACTATGCACGTTACAGGTTCGGACACTTGCTGACGAACTTTTCTTAGAGACTGTGTGTCTTGTTGTTTATGAGAGGTCAATGTACTTTAATTGTAATATAAGGTTGTCGAAATGATAATATTTCTACTTAAAATGGGGTTTTCTAAACTTTTACCACGGGGCCAATCATGGAATCGCAAAAACAAAAGGGCAGAGATTGAATAAACGCTTTCAACTCAAGAACCACTCAACGGATTTGAATGCGGTTTTTTGTTATCATTCTAGGGACCAATTTATATCTTATAGTATTACATATATATGAATATATACATTAATGATTAATTATGCTCGTTATCTATTAATAGATTAATGGTAATTATTTACAACAATGTTCAATACTATTACAACGTCTCCTGATTACGTCCTCGTCTTCTAGCTTGTCCTGGTATAGTAACTTGACCCCCAGTGTGCGGCAGTACGCCATCAGATGCAGCGGATCCACTTCGGAGTATATCTATTAGAAATATAGTATTACAATTAGTTATGCTGATATACTAATACGAACCATATTTGGTATTCGTATATCTATAAGTTTAAATTATAATGATATAATATAATCATAGTTTAATTAAGTTGAAGATTTGTCGGTGGCGGCGGCCGCATACCCCATAAAATTCATAGAAACCATCCATTTTTTTTATGATTGAGATTTTTCATTTTATTTAAAAAAACTACATTTGCTTAACCTGTTTTACTGTTATAGTTGGCTTCTTGAACAGTACTTGAGCCTAGATGACCCACCCCGAAATCTTAAGCTGCGACCGCGCCTGCACTCACCCCCATTCATATTCATTGGCGTAACTAGAATTTGTAGCTGGGGGGCCGGCTTCTGGGTCCAATTTACGAAGTCATCAACAGGTTCTCGATTATGTGATCATTATAAAGTAAAAAGAGATAACCCTCTATACAAAGAGATGACACACAAACCTAAAACCACACAAAGAACGCCTTAAATTGAATAAAGCATCTTTTTACATCAAAGGAACCCGAAGTTTCGGGCGGGGGGAGAGGGGGCAGACGATACTCTGGGGAGGACCGTGCCCCCCCTGGCCCCTTCCTAGTTACGCCTAAGCCCCCGTTGCACACAAAGAGCGGACCCAAACTTCCTACACTTTTCAAGTTAATTTAGCATTTAAGTTGGTACTTGTAGATGTTGGATGGATTCGATTGATGGTTCTTGGTGGAATATCATCTTGAATAAATTATACACAAATTCTTGTACTTTTATTCCACATATATTTATTTTTATTCCAACTTAGGCTACCGGTTTCGTATTACACATCATCGGGCCAACAAATTATTAATTATTTAACATGACAGAAAGAAAACAAAAGAAAACATTTTTAACAAGCAAATATAAAATAAACAGTTTAGTGTTTAACAGTTTAGTGTTTATTTTATATTTGCTTGTTAAAAATGTTTTCTTTTGTTTTTTTTCTGTCATGTTAAATAATTAATAATTTGTTGGCCCGATGATGTGTAATACGAAACCGGTAGCCTAAGTTAGAATAAAAATAAATATATGTGGAATAAAAGTACAAGAATTTGTGTATAACTTGTAGATGTGTTATTTTTTAAGTTGGAATTGTTCCATACGTCACGGCTATGTAGTATACATACCTGAGAATAGAGCTGCTGTATGCTAAGATACAGGCTAATCACCTTTTCAGCAGCAGATGCTATCAATTTGTACACAAAAGTCCTTTTCGATAGAACTTTCCTGTCTAGTAAACAAACCCCCATATTAGCACTCTCTATGAATAGATTAACTTACTAGTGACAGGGTAGTTATTGAAATAGTATTTTGTGCAGCTGTCACATAATTTCGTTATTGGCTGCACGAGTGTCCCAGTGACAGCACAAAGATGAGGAGACTGGCGGCGTAGATGAGTAGCAGGCTCTTGAAGATCGGTATCACGTACAGGATAGTGACCGGAGTGAACATGGCCGTGCCGGCTCCACACTTGGGCAAGGAGGTCGATATCCGTTTCATTGAACGCACCTGCACTCCGTTCTCCATTAGGCGGAAACAACTGTAAATAAGGGATCAAAAAACCGCGACAAGTGGTTTTGGCAGTCCTCTCGTGATGTTAACCTGACACTGCCTAAAGAATTCTGAAGAGACAGAAACAAGTGGAAATCTGAAGGTGCAAGATCAGGACTATACGGCGGATGCATTAATACGTCCCAGCCAAACTCTCTTAATTTTTGCTGAGTGGCTAAAGATGTATGAGGTATATATATATTTATCATGATGAAAAACTACACCCCTTCTGTTGACTAATTCCGGCCACTTTCTCTCAACTTCTTGCTTTAATCTCATCAGTTGTTCGCAGTAGAGTTCAGAATCGATGGTCCTGCCTGGCAGAACCCAATATTGTAGCATGGGAGTTCTACTGTTCAAATTGTACTGTTTATACTGCTTCAAAATCTCATTACTACCCATGTCGCTTTAAAATTATTTTCAAATAGGAAGCTTGAATTGCAGGCGACTGTAAATTTACTGCAAAGTCCCATTTCTTCACCACGAAACGTTCACAGAGGTACCTGGGAGCGGAGGGATTGTTTATGACACTATGGAGAAGAGAAAGGATGTGAGCATTTCTGCGAAGACGAATAGGGAGCCAATTTAACTGAGAACGGAACACTGAGACATGATCGTACTTACGAAGAGAAAAAATGAAGCGAATACATAAATTTTGAAGCCGTTCGAGTTTGATCATAAAAGTGAAACTATCGGATGACGCAATAGTGTAGGTACCTAAAGTGTTTTAACAACTGGTTAGATTCTTGGCCAGGGAAGTAATTAATAAAAAAATGTAATGGTGCAGTTTTTGTTTTCATATAAGCCGGCCCCAGGACTCCTTTTTAGCAATTTTCGCGATTACCTATAGGTAGTTTTAATTTGGCCAATCACGCTCATTTTATAAACCAAGCCTACAAGGTCTTCAACGCCCAGACCAAACAGTTGGGCCTAGAAAATTGGACTCTAGGTTCCTTGTATGATGCATGTGTAAGTAAAGTAAAGTAAAAATTCATGTGGTCATTTTTTTATTTTTCTGTAGGCACCTTTGTGTTTTTGGCATGTAACCGAATTTGCCATTAACATAATAAAAACAGGCGAACTGTCTTGTTATGTAAAGAATATATTAATTTGTCTATTCACTTAATATATTTTATGTCAAAACGTTAGTATTATTATTTAATTATGAATTTTTTAAAGCGCCGATATGCCTGTTTAGACCGTGTAACCTGCTGAGTCGGCAAAAGTAGAAACCCGAAAACGATTTAAAAAATACCGTCAAACGCTTGAAATCTATATTATACAATTGCAAATAAATCGTGATTTCAAGCTAAAATAAGCTCTAATTCTTTAAAAAACAGTTTAAAATCGTGTAACCAGAAATGAAAGAAAGCGGAAATTCCTACTGAGTTGCGCGAATTTTAGCCAGATCTTGATTTTTCTACCAATTGCGAGTAATTTAAAAAAAAAGAGCGAGCCTCATTTCTTATTATTAAATGTTAGCCATATTGGCCTTAGTTTGGTACTTATTGTAGTAACTCGGACCAAGGTTCTCTCTCTCATCTCCGTGTTTTATGTAAGACAGATGTCACTGCATAATTAATTAATAAACAGGTGTTTAAAGTGTATTGTTTGGTGTTAATTAATCATCTTCTAATAGCTTCATCTACCTAAAACCTATTGAATCTATTTACTGTGTCAGTTACAGCAATTGGCGACGAGGATTGTGAACCTAAAATATCGTGCAATTTTTGAGGTTATAAAATATGAACATGATTTGAAGTAATTTGAACGCGATCGGTTGTTCAATTAATACAACGATAGAGAGCCGCGTTTACTTTAAAGCTTCAATTCGGACCGTGGTCGATACAAAAAATAAATAAACACTGTGTGGACTAGTGCGTCAGCGCCGCACACGGATTTCGGTGGAACTACAAATTGTCAAACGAGAAAAAATTTCCGCCCGAAAATTTTATTTACAAATACAACATAATTTACAAGTTATATATGGATCCTTATTTAGAATTAATCACGCAACAAAAGACTGCTTGGATTCAGACCGTGAGTAAACAAGATCTTTTATCAATCGCCCAGCATTTGGACCTAATAAGCACAACTGAGTCCGAGGCAGACCTAACGGTAGAAAAGTTACGACAAATAATTCGTGAATACGTAAAAAATCTACATAAACGTCAAGAAAACACAAAAATGTCCACACCCTATAATACATTGGATAATTATAGCGGGTCGGGAAGCTGGGATACGTATTTAGAACAATTAAATTGCTTTATCTCGCTCAACGATATAGAAGAAAGCAAAAAGCTGAGTTTGTTGCTGACAAAACTGTCACCGACAGTTTATGAAACATTATCTACGTTGTGCGCGCCTAAAAAACCAGCATCAATGAAGTTTGAGGATGTGTGTGTGTTACTAAGTAATCATTATCACCCAAAAATCAATCTTATTTTGGAAAGGGCAAAATTTAGAGATCGTTGTCAACAAAACAACGAATCAATCAAGGATTATGTCCTTGGGCTGCGCAAACTTGCAAAGCGGTGTGAATTTAAAGATACTGATGATCAAATTAAGGAAAGATTATTAAATGGAGTTAAGGATGAATGGATGAGGTTTGAGTTATTGAAATCTGGGGACGTACCACTCCAGCAACTGCAAAATATGGCCGAAACAGTAGAGACAGCATATAAAATTGCCCATGGAAATAAGGAATCAACCGAAATGTATGCATTTAAACAAAATGCAAGTGGCTCCTCGTATCAGAAGAAAAGCCATAGGCCAGACAATCAGAAGCAAAGCTGCTATTGTTGTGGAAAGATTGGCCATAATCGAAAAGAATGCACATTAAGAAATAAATTTTGTAGTGAATGTGGAGTGAAGGGGCATATTTTTCGCACATGTAGAAGAAATGGTAAAGAATTAAAAAATGTGACGTCAACTGAAAAACAAGACATAGAGGAAGATATGCAAAGGTTAAAGTTACAAAGTGAAAGTGAAAATAGTGACTCTGAAGAGTATCAAGCATTTAAGTTATCTATCAAAAATATTAATCGAAATAAGAAAATTAAACCTCTGTACCTAGAATTGTTAGTTAACGGAAAACGTCTGAAATTTGAGGTTGATACAGGAGCAGATATAACAACATTAAGTCTTAAGGACAAAGAAAGTTTTTTTCCGCTTGCAGAAATATTATCATCAAATGTAACATTCACAAATTTTAATCAGTCAATTTCCAAACCAGTTGGCATGCTTAATAATTTAGAAGTTTCCTTTAATTCAAAATTATACAAGGAAATGACATTATTTGTTGTTCCTGATGGACAGCCTCAAATTATCGGAAAGGATTGGTTAAGTACATTAGAAATTTGGCCATTGATTAAAAGAAATTTAAAGTTTTATAGAGCAAAAGATGAAAAATGTAAACAATTCAAAAATAATATACAAACCGAATTTTGTGATGTATTTAAGGCAGGTTGGGGGAATTTTAAAGGTAACTATATACATTTAGAATTAAAACCTGAAGCCATACTAAAATTTTTACCCGCTTGAAGTGTGCCTTTTGCTCTAAAATCAAAAGTTAATGATGAGATGAACCGTCTGGCCACAGAGGGTCGTATAGTTCCTGTGGAATATTCAGAATGGGGAACACCAGTTGTTCCAGTCTTAAAGAAAGATGGAACTGTTCGTTTATGTGGTGATTATAAAATAACAATTAATCCCAATTTAAAAATAGATCATTTTCCACTGCCAACTGTGAACAGTATACTGGCTCATTTTCAGGGTCAGGCTTACTACTGTGAATTAGATTTACGGGAAGCATATCTACAGGCTCCGTTAGATGCAGATTCTCAAAACATAACTACCATTGTTACTGAAATAGGCATTTTTAAATATTTGTTCTTGCCCTATGGTGTTAGTACGGGGCCGGGTTCTTTTCAAAGATTGATGTTTCAGCGCCTGGCTGATCTTGATGGAGTATGTGTTTATATTGACAATGTATACATTGTGGGAGAAAATCTTGATGAAACCTATATTCGATTAAGACAGGTTTTGCAGCGTTTTTCCGAGTCTGGGTTGAAATTGAAACTATCAAAGTGTCATTTTTTTGAAACCAGGATCAGTGTTTTCGGTTACATTGTAGATCATACAGGCATTAAAGTTGATCCTAAAGCAATTGAATCTGTTATGAAAACGCCACAACCTGGGAACATGAAAATGT
This sequence comes from Ypsolopha scabrella, assembly GCA_910592155.1. Classification (NCBI taxonomy): domain Eukaryota; kingdom Metazoa; phylum Arthropoda; class Insecta; order Lepidoptera; family Ypsolophidae; genus Ypsolopha; species Ypsolopha scabrella. The sequence continues at coordinate 6,478,448 of OU342985.1, read as the reverse complement.
TGAAATCTTTCCTAGGCAAAATAAATTACTACAGCCGTTTCTTAAAAAATATGGCTACAATATTAAAGCCATTATTTGATGCTCTAAAAAATAAAACATTCATATGGAATGAAGAATGTAACACAGCATTTGATCAAATAAAAAAAGCATTATCGTGCTCAGAAAATCTATCACACTATGATCCGAATTTACCAATTATTTTAAGTTGTGATGCTTCAGATTGCGGGGTGGCTTCAGTGTTATCAGTGCGTGATAAAAATAATGTAGTAAAACCAGTAGCATATGCTAGTAAAAAATTAAATGACACACAATCTCGCTATCCCACAATTGAAAAAGAGGCATATGCAATTGTTTTTGGTGTGACAAAATTTTACGAATTTAGTTTTGGTAGACATTTTGAGCTGGAGACTGACAATGCCGCATTAGTCAGGATCTTTGGCCCTCACAAAGGAATCCCAAAAATGGCTTGTCGCAGACTACAACATTGGGCAATATTTTTGTCTGCTTTCAACTATACAGCACGTCACATTAGTACCAGCAACAACCCAGCCGACTACTTGTCACGATACCCACAGGGTGATTGCAATAGTAATAATGATGACCATCCTTTACTTAAAGAAGACAATTATGGTTACATACGTTTTATATCACTGTCCCAATTTGAATCATTAAACTGGAAAGACATTCAAAGTGAAACAAAAAATGATACCATATTAGCTACAGTAACCAGGTATTGTACAGACGGCTGGCCAAGCACTATAAGCAAAGTTTTAACAGAATTAAAACCTTATTATAATCGAAAAAATGAAATTTCGATAGATAAAGGCTGTCTTTTGTGGGGATATAGGGTAATAATTCCTAAGGCTTTAATAAACATTGTTTTAAATGATCTGCATTCCAGTCATTTTGGCACAAACAAAATGAAACAGACTGCCAGGTCATATTTTTGGTGGCCAACTATTGATAGCGACATAACTGATATAACAGGTTCATGTTTGATTTGCCTCCAAAATCGTAAAGCTCCAGAAAAAGTTCCATTAACCCCTTGGCCTGCTACAAAAAAGGTCTGGCAACGCCTTCATGCTGATTTTTTGGGTCCTTTATTTGGAAAAATGTTTTTGGTCATTATCGACAGTCATTCAAAATGGCCTGAAGCATTTATGCTTAGCAATATTACAGCATTAAAAACAATATCAGTTTTTAAGAATTTATTTCTTCGGTTTGGTTTCCCAAGGCATTTGGTAACGGATAATGGTGGGGCTTTTATAAGTCAAGATTTTAAAGAGTTTTGTCAAAGTGTTGGTATAAAACAGAGCTTTACACCTCCCCACTACCCCGCCACAAACGGGGCAGCTGAGAGGTTCGTCCAATCGTTTAAGAGTCATGTAACAAAAATTGTTGAAAGTAAAAATACATTACAACACGCTGTGGATCTTTTCCTTTTTGATTATAGGACATCAGTACATAGGGTAACGGGAAGTAGTCCTGCGAAACTAATTTATGGCCGGGAACTTAGGAATAGGTTTGATTTATTGCGACCAGAACCAACCATACAAGATCTTGTTATAAATGCAAATACTCAAGGAGGTGGAGGAAATAGGGCCGTACTCTTTCTAGAGGGAGAACAAGTAATGACCAGGGACTTCCGGAAAGGACATAAAAAATGGGTTCTAGGTAAAATTGCAAAAATCATAACACCCGGAATAACATATTTAATAGAAGTAGAGGGAAAAGAAGTGAAAAGACACGTTAATCAATTATTAAAATGTTCTCAGGATATGTCTTTATAGATTTAAAATAGGTATAGATAGTTGTAAGTGCATGATTAAATTAAATAAGTACGGCTTTAGTATTGTTACTTACTACAAGTTTCATTATTGTCAATTTAGAAAAGGCCGAGGAAGAGTGTAGTAACTCGGACCAAGGTTCTCTCTCTCATCTCCGTGTTTTATGTAAGACAGATGTCACTGCATAATTAATTAATAAACAGGTGTTTAAAGTGTATTGTTTGGTGTTAATTAATCATCTTCTAATAGCTTCATCTACCTAAAACCTATTGAATCTATTTACTGTGTCAGTTACAGCACTTATAAACATTAAAACGCATTTTTTTGTAAATTCTGTTTTAATTTACTGAAGAGGTTCTCATAACTTATTACTTTAAGTGATATATGTTTTTATATTGTTGCTTTTGTTATTCTTGTAACAATGTAATTTAATTATTTGTAGTTTTATTTAATTGTTTTGTGTATAAAGTTGACATTCCTGCTTACTTCGAGTATTACGTGTTAATAGTATAATATTTAGTACGGCTACGCAATATACTGTAACCTCCTACTATTGTATGTATGACAAACCCATTTTAATCTTAAGAATGGCCTGTAATGAATATTACTAATGAATATATGTCTATGTCTAAGGATGAAACTAGTTGCAAAATAAAAAATACACTGAGTGGAACAGTGTAAGTAGGTACCAAGTATTCTCTTTCAGAATTTATACTCCTCGCGCCGCCGCAGCCCATGCTCACCAAACGGAACCACCAGTCTAATGCTGTCAAGTACTGTAGGATTGCACAACATTCCTCTAAATATCTTAAATACGGTTATCGCTAAAGATAGGTCTCTCCTAACCTGAATTTTGGTGAACCCAACCATACCTAAGATAAATAAGGTTGGATATAACAATGGATAGCCCGGATAGACTCCATATAGTTTTAAATACAAAAACCTTAAAAATTTGTTTTGGATCCGTTCCAGCATAAGACTATATTTAATTTCATGCGGAGCCCAGATGATCGCGTTGCGTTATAGGTGGTAGAGCTGATGCCGGGCTCGACTGTGGAGGTACCACCATCTTACTCGCAAATCCTCCCGAAGTTATTCGGGGGAGAGTAAGAGAACAGCTCTCAGGCAAAACCAGGCGGCCCACCATTGCCTGGGACCGATGGATGGCGGTATATCCAGCCCCAACTGCCGGGCCTTATATAAAACAGACTGGTGACGAGCAGCGGCGTCACTGGTGCAAGGGTTTCGGTACCGCGCTCACCAACCCGCCTGCCCAGCGTGTGTGAGTATGGGCATTTCTTCCAGGAGGACCGCCTAGAGTGGCGAAATCCTGGAAAGGCCTATGTCCAGCAGTGGACGAAAAAAGGCTGATGGATGGGGTTTAATTGTTCAAATTAGGTGAATTTCCCAAGAGGTCCAAAGGGCCTTTACAGCTCTTGTAGAATTTCATATCGCAGGGGTCTTGATGGTAATTTAGATTAATGGTTTGATAATTTTGTGTCAAGTTAATTTTATATGAGTGTTCTGAATAAAGAATGTTACATTATTTAAGGCCACCTAAAAATATTAAATTACTTTCCCTTTTCATTAGATGTCATTCAAAAGAAAGGGATTGGATTATTAATTGGGCTAACAAAAAGGCGAGGCGGAGCTATTAAAACATGTACGATTACCTCAAGAAAACTATGACACAAAACCCAAGATCAGTACAAGTAAAATCAGAGAAAAAATTATATCTAGTGCAAAATTGTAAACAACGCCATCTGCCTCCTATAGTGACGCTCTCTTGGAGACTTTTAAATTGAGGGAAGGGAGAAATATTGGAGAAGGGTTTATGGAAGCACTCGGAAGAAGAACTTATCTGATTCGGCTTGGGAATCAGGAAGCGATGTACCATCATCGGCATACTTCCCGCCTGATCACCTTATGGGCATTGTATCACCCTATTGACATTGTATAATAACAAGACTGTGCACTGTCCAATTTTTGCTCAATTAAACTAGATTTTATTTCCTCAGAAATAAGGTTGTAATTATTATTATACCATTTTCAAGCAGAAAACGAGCCGAGCGAGATAGCTGTCGTTACTCGTGTATCCTTGTCTAGCAAGTTGCCATTGTATATAATATATAAGTACAATATACTTATATAGTGTTGTTGAGTTTCTAACGTGTTAGAAAGGGACCAACGAGTGCCAAAACCCATTTCGCTCGGCTCGTTTTTCGAATCGTAGTGCAGTCTTGTTCTCTATACAATGTCTTTGGCTGGAATTTAGAATTTTGTTAATTATGTTTTACGGTTTAATTAAATGAAAGAATTGCAGGATTTGATTGGTTAAAGATCATAGTTAATGCTTTATTCAATACAAGACATCAATCAATACTATCTACTCCTGAAATAGGTTTTTATTTTACTGGACAGGCTTTCATAATATACAATCACTGAATAGGAAAAACTAAATTGACGCAATTTTTCATGCACCCCCCCCCCAACATTAATTAAAATTTTAATTCAATATTCGGTTTTGGGTCAACAATTTACACAACATTTCCTCAGATCTGTAACTAATGCTGTCTGCAAGCTAGACTCCTGTGACTTCAGAGTTATCGATACTTTTATGAATTATGTGAAATTCGATACCTTAAATGATTTTAAGATTATAATTTTTGCGTCGCAATCCTGAAAACGAATCACATACCTTTATAATAAAATAATCGTGTTTATTCGATTCATGATTTTGAAATTTGCTAACTTCGTCTCTTCTTACATAACTGGCAAGTTATTTTAATTAATAGGTCAGTTTCTTAAATCAAAATCAAAATCAAATCAAAATATTTATTTTTGCAAATTAAAAAAAAGATAGTTTAACCAGTGGATTAGTTGTCAATGCAATACTTTAGTACACTACTAAGGGTGCGGTTATGACTTTCAACAGAATAATCACGTTCAGCTATCGCTGTAATGTCGGGTACGAAAATAAACCAAATAAACACATTCAACCGACCCCCATGGTCGTTCGCTGTGGCCTGAAGTTAGCCATCGAAATTTTATTCAAATACTAATCCTTCTCTCTTACAGCATAAGTGCTATAATTCCTCGACAACTTTAACAGCTTCTACCCTCGTACTCAACCTGGTGACTAAAAACAGTCGGTGTTCGTCGCTCAAGCAAGACTCACGCGATTCCATTATTTCGTTATTTCGCCCGCATGAACGTGAAGAAAAGTTATTCTCGTTGTCACCTTATGACGAAAAGTGCAACAATTTTGAATAAGATTATTATTATTTATTACACCATGCTTCATTATCGTCCAAATAATCGTTGATTTTATAATAAGCTTTCTTAAGTAGTCCCTGCTTAATATTTAGTTCAAACTTATTTTCAGGCAAACTAAGGACCTCCTCTGGGAAGCTTATTGTAAAATCTTATACCATGTCCTACAAAAGAGGTACCTATTTTGGCAAGTCTTAATTTTAACGGTTTCTCCCGGACTATAGTAGTCACCCTGATCAACATATTAACTATAAGGGGTGTTGATAAAAAAGCGTCCAAACTAAAAACCGGGCAGAGATTGAACAAACGCGGGTGAAACCGCGGGCAAAAGGCTAGTACTATGCCTATAAATTCCAAAAAACTCATTTGTGCACGCTTTCCCAGCAGGATTTAAACCCAAGTCTCAAGATTGAGAGCCTTACCGACTGACCTACCGCTGCTCCTGTTTGCGTAGATCGATCTGACTCTGTATTCAAGCTTCACAGACCCACAGTTACTTGACCTTATAGTGCAGGAGTCTCCAAACTACGGCCCGCAGGCCCGCGGTCGCTGACGCGTCTTTTGAAAGTATAGTAAAGTTAAACTGTAAACTTTCGAATATATTAGCAAAAAAAAACTCGGAAAGACATAGTTTAATTTCGAATGTAAAGCTGGAAAATACCTGCGCCAAATACTTTTTCGTAAAATCTGGAAAAACTTCGAAAAGATTATGGGTGCCAGCAGCGCGCGAACCGAGACTTCTAATGTGGACTTTCTGACAGCATACTGAATTTCAAAATCACTCAGTAAGATTATCGTGCTCCATGGGGCAAACCTTAAGATTGTTTGTCTTGTAACTTCCCTTTGTTTATTTTTTGACCCCTTTTCAAAATACAAGGTGATTTTAACTGATATTCATCCATCCATTAGCCTGTTTCGTCCACTGCTGGATATTCCTTTCCATGATTTTGCCATTGTTGGCTTTCCTCCTGGAAGAAATGCCCATACTCACACACGCTGGGCAAGCGTGTTGGTGAGTGCGGTGCCGAAACCCTCGCACCAGTAACGCTGCTGCCCGTTACCAGTCTGTTCAATATAAGTCTCGGCAATGTGTGATGAATATACTGCAACCATTAAAATGTGTGTAATATAAGAAAATATTTGTAAAAGATTATTTGTTTTATTTTGATCAATAATGATGTTTTTATAAGGTAAGTTAATGAGCTCAGGCTAGTTATGGCTAGTTGGTCTCACCACAGCTACCTATACTTACAAGCCATGTGCATAGAATTGGCAACGTCGCCTCTTCCCGACTGAGTGAACCTATCTTCCATTGATGACCCTATTAATGTTGTTTTTTTGTGGGTTTTTGTACACGTTGTTCAGTCTTTATTGTTTACAAAAAAGGCGATATTTTCATAGTCATTAATCGAGTCGTACAAAATATATTTTCACTACAGTTTCTTGATTTAGCCCTTCACCAATATAGTCAAGTATCTACAACTTGCGCTTCGTAGGTTTATTTTTTCAATACGATGCTTTCATTCATCCTTTTTAAATGCCAATAAAATAAATAAAAAAAAAGACATGATCTTGCTAAGTTTCTTACCATATTCTTGTATGTATTTATATTTTAAATAAGAATGTAACGAATTAGTATTTGGGTAGCTAGCTATCATTGTGTATCATAAAGTATAGTAAAATTAAATATATTACCTATAACTCAATCCATGTACGGATATTGACTTATTAATGTAGACCCGAAACTCAATTTAATTTTATATGTTGTTTTTTCCTGATTTAAATTTAATTAATTTAATTGTTAAATAAAACCTTACATGCGATAAGTGTACATGTTCATGCACAGGTGTACACAAATTGAAACTTCCGAATTTGCTTTAGGTTTATATTGCGTTTATACAGCGTTTGGAATATTTTAATTTAGAGTAACAAGCGTTCGTATGCACTGACGCAGTTGAAGTGAAGGTAGGTACGGCTTATAAAAAATGATTGCGAGCAAGCCGAGGAAATGCCTGCTATTGGTTTTATATCAGGCGTTAACATCCTGCCCCCGTTGAAAAGCTCCTGTTTTCAACCCTCTAGTTCTTCTGCAGTAGGCAAGGGGCACAAGCGAACCAAGGGACGGCGTAGGCAACCTCGTGGTGTGGTAACATCGGCAACTCGGGGTATGCCATCCTTGGGACCATAAAACAATCTTGAAATTCGTCCGAGCTTCCAGCAGAGAGTTGGAACATCGTCTTCTTGCAAAAGTACCAAGTCTCCTACGTTTGGGCTTGAAGAATTGCTCTTCCATTTGCTGTTTGCATTTAATTGCTGTTGTAACTCGGCTATGTATTCGCGTTGCCAGCGCTGCCAGAAATGTAGATGTATTTGCTACAGTCTAGCATAGCGTTGCAGGTTGTTAAGATTGCAGTCCTCCTTAGCAGGTGAAGGTATTGCAGTGAGAGCCCGACCAATGAGAAAGTTCCCGGGAGTCAGGCAAAGGAAGTCATCAGGAGAGGACGATAAAGGACAGAGCGGACGGCTGTTCAATATAGCCTCTACTTGTGCGAAAAGAGTAGTTAGCTCTTCAAACGTTAAGTGTGAGTTACCCATAACGCGCTTAACATGAAATTTTGCGGACTTTACACCGGCTTCAAAGATACCACCAAAGTGAGGAGCGTTCACCGGAGAAAATAGGAATTTGATTCCATCCTCACTTGCAAAGTCAGATAAATAATCTGCATTATCTTTAAAAAATTGATTTATTTCTTTAGCACCTGACACAAAATTACGTCCGTTGTCACAGAACACTGTGTGGCTTGCCTCTACGTGCCACAAATCTACGAAATGTCATAACGAAAGCGTCCTTTGACATATCACTAACGGCTTCAAGATGCACGCATTTGTACCGTAAACATACGAACAGGCAAAGATAGCATTTAATGATTGAGGCACCACGACCTTTCCGGCTTACAATAAGAAATGGCCCGGCAAAATCTAAACCCACTGTTTTAAATGGGAAGTCTGGCGTGACACGTTGAGAGGGCAAGTTACCCATCATAGGTTTCATAGTCTTACCTTGTAATCGTCTACACTTAAAACAATTATGGACTATGCGTCGAGCTAGACGTCTACCATTTATGGGCCACACAAACTCTCGAATAGTAGCAAGTAACAGTTGTGGTCCAGCGTGTAGGTTATGTTTGTGCTCATGCTCAAATAAAATTTTCGTTAAATGATGCTCAGCATGCAAAAGCACGGGATGTTTTTTGTCAAAATTAAAATCAGACGCATCTAGGCGACCACCCACTCGAATAACACTATCATCACTAAAAAACGGAGTCAAAAATAAAATAGGAGATTTAGGACTCAGTGATTTTTTGCTAGCAAGCAAGTCGTATTCAAGTGAAAATGATTCTTGTTGTGACAAGCGACATAAATGTATAAAAGATGCATTTAGCTCGTCAACAGATAAAGGACCAGAAAGTTGATTTTTTGAATTTCTCATATTACGTATGAAGCGTAATGAATAGGCAAGTGTACGTTTTAATTTAGTTAGGCTAGAGTAGTTTTTTATTTGTATTATAGGGTCTTTGTTTGTTGTTACGTTTGTTATGATTGAATTAGTTTTAGTTTCTGGTAAGTTTTGTACATTTATTTTATTATTATTTAAGATAGGCCAAGAACTTTCAGGTTCAGCAAGATAAGAAGGACCCGACCACCATAGCATTGCACTACTCAGCTGATCTGGACTTATGCCTCGGGATATCAGATCGGCAGGATTAGCAGATGTTGGTACATAACGCCAAGAAGCGGAGTTTGTAAGTTCACAGATTTCTGATATCCGATTTGCGACAAAAGTTTTTAAATTTTGGAAGCTGCTATGGAGCCAGCCTAGCACGACTGTGGAGTCACACCAATGAACTTGAGTTTGTATATCGAATCTCAATGATTCCCTGACAGCCTTACATAATTTGGCTGATAATAAAGCGGCGCACAACTCAAGTCGGGGAATAGTAGTGGCCTTAACTGGAGCTACCTTAGATTTGGAACAGAGTAACTTGATGGTTATCTTATTTTCAGAATCTACAGAGCGCAGATAGACGCACGCACCGTATGCGTTCTGCGATGCATTGCTGAAAGAGTGTAACTCTACTGATTTAGGTTTATCGCAGAGAACACGTCTAGGAACCTCGAGGGTTAGAAGAGTAGGTAGCGTCGTAGAGAATTTATTCCAATCCTTTTGAATGTCATTGGGGATTGGATCGCCCCATGCTAGTTTTTTCAACCACAACTGCTGCAAAAGAAGTTTTGCTTTGATCACACAGGGACTAAGCAATCCTAAAGGATCAAATATTTTAAAAAGCGACGAAAGCATTAGTCGTTTGGTTAGGTTATGATCATTAGTTGGGGGCAGAACTTTAAAGGGGAAATGCAATTGATCAGTACTTGGGTTCCAACCCATACCTAACGTGGAGGAAGATTCACTCACAATTAAATTATCATTGGCATTTGAAGAGATTGAATCTCGTATAGCAGGTGAATTAGTTTTAAACTTTCTTAGATGGAAGCAACCTTTCTGTTGAGCTGCAGAAACAGCTTGATGGATATAGCGTAGAGTACATTCGCTTTCGGATCCAGTTATCAGATCATCGATGTAGAAATCGTGTTGAATTATCTCTTTAATCTTAGGATCTGAGCACTCCTCACCTAGTTGCCATAAACAACGTGTACTTAAATAACTGGAACTTGCCATTCCGTAAGTTACAGTATTCAACTTCATCGTTTTAATAGGCATGGACTCATCCTCTCTCCATAATATAAGTTGCAGATCTCGGTCCTCCTGATTAATTAGGACCTGGCGGTACATCTTCTCGACATCACCGGTCAGGAGGTACTTATATTGTCGAGCTCTGACGAGAATGGAGAAAAGTGAATCCTGCATGTTGGGGCCTACTAAAAGTAGGTCATTGACCGAATACCTAGAAGAACTGGAAGACGAACCATCGAACACGATTCTGATCTTCGTGGATTCGCTACTGTTCTTGAAGACAGCATGGTGACAGAGAAAATAGGCTGTGTGTGGTTTAGCTATAGGAGACTCCGAGAGATGACCTAGATCGGAGTACTCACGCATGAATTCTACGTATTGTGATTTTACTTCTGGTTGTTTTCTGAATCGAGATTCTAAATTTAATAATCGTTTTTTGGCTGAATTATAGGATTGTCCTAGACAATCTGGTGAATCTTTGAGAGGTAGACCTACAGAGAATCTACCTGAAGATAGGCGGAAGGTGTGAGCCAAAAAATGGGCCTCGCATGCCTTCTCGCTCTCACTAAGTTTAGATTTTAGGGGAACCTCCTCGAGTTCCCAGAACTTAGTAAGCTCTTGATGAATTTGGATATCGTCATCATTCAATGTACTTGAAATGACTGAATGGTTACATTGAACAATTGTGTTAGTAGAGTGAGGATTTGTGGGAATAGGACCTGATATAATCCAACCGAACTGGGAGCTTCTTAACTTCGGATTATTGAGACCGAGAGAACGTTGATCGCGGCCAAGAATATCCCAGAAGAGATCGGCACCGATGAGGACTTCAGTCGGTGCTGGCTGGTGAAACTTAGGGTCTGCAAGTTGAATATGTTGTGGTATTTTTAGCTTTGATATATCGATAGGTAGCCTGGGTAGATCACCTGTTATTTTTGCTAACACAAAGAAGCCCGATGTGACGTTAAAGTTAGTATTTAGTGACCTCAATTGCGCTACACAGGTTTCTGTAACCTGCCCAGCATGATTATTGCCAATGCCTACAACGTTGACAAGGCAATTGGAATTTATTGGTAAAGACAGTTTGTCCTTGAGAGATTGGGAGATAAATGAAGACTCAGAACCACTATCTAACAGGGCACGAACCTTTTCTGTTTGATTCGTCCGAGGATTGACTACCTCAATGATAGCTGTAGACAGCAACACTTGATTAGAATTTTGCTTTGAAAAGTTGACAGTAGTATCGTCAGTGGTGGCAGGCATGGTCTCAACAGCACTGGAAACGGAAGCATTATTGTTGACTGGTTTATGTATGAGAGAGTTGTGCCTTCCTTTGCATACACGGCAGGGGCCCATCACGCATTTTTGTATAGCGTGACCGCTTCTCAAACAGTTTGGGCACAGCTTCAACCTATGCACTTCGGCTATACGCTCCTCTACGCTTTTTGCTGTGAAGGTAGGACAGTCGTAAAAACGATGCCCTTCACTACAAACAACGCATGTTTTTGTAGGAGGATTAGCAGCATTGATATTTTCGCCGCTGGAGCATGCAAAAGATTTTGTATATGGCTTAGAATTAGAGGCCGTGGCCTTAGATGTGGACGGAGTTGACTTATTATTATGGGAGTTCCGATATATAGATTCGAGGACATCAGCACGATCGAGTAAAAATTTGTAGAATTGTTCTAAGTTAGGATAGCCTTTCAATGTACCACGCCACTCCTCCCATTTCAGAGATGTGTGATTGTCCAGCTTGGAGCTCATCATGTGGATGATCAGAACATCCCACTTGTCTGTAGGCTGTCCAAGGCTGCACAACGCTCGTAAGTTTTTCGTGACATGATCCACTAAAAATCTCAGTGATTTATCGGATTCGCGAATAATTGGTTGAATGTTTAGCAACGAATTCAAATGATGATTTATCAACTGACGCTTATTATCGTATCGATCGGATAATAATTTCCATGCATTTGCATAATTAGCGTTAGAAATTTCCAAGTTGGAAATTATGCGTGCCGCATCACCCGTTAAGTATGACATAAGGTAATGAAATTTATGAATCGGAGCAATACGCTCATTGTTGTGAACTAAAGACAAGAATGTGTCACGGAACTCAAGCCAACGAAAGAACGATCCGTCAAACTGCGCAATTTGGATACGAGGCAGTTTATATCCAACTTCATGATGGTCAAGATTGCTTTGAGCTGATGATGAGTGACTCGAGTTAAGGCTTTCATTTTGACGAGCACTCGCGTTTTGTTTTTGAATTAAGTTCTGTGCTAAGGCAATGTTTGAAATAAATAACTGCTCAATGTCATCTCGCTCATCTAGTTCGTTGGTTAAATTACTTGGAGTCATCACCTCTATTTGACTTTGCAAGTCATCAAATCGATTTGAAAGTGACTCAAATTTACCAAGTCTAATTGATAATTCGGCTAACTCTATAGTCGTCGGCGTACTCTTGGAACTAAGTTGAAATACATAGTTCTTAAACTTAGTAATTTGGCCCTTTACTGAACTACGTTTTAAAAATAAATCTTGTAAATTTTGAGAGTCCTTTGCACTAGTTTCACCTCCCATTGTTATTAAATCAAAAATTTAATATTATATAGAATTTAATCAGACTTTGCTAAGGAATTAACACTATTAAAAAACTTTAAAACATATAAACACAACGTTTGTTTACTATGGAAATGAAACTCAATGCAAAGAAAATAAAAATGTAAATTGAAAATATGTCTTTTAAATAAAGTATTAAAATTTGTCTCACGCTCCTCGACTAGGTGTCACCTGAACCGGAGCTCAGTCTCTGCGCTTGACCTGCCGCTGTGAGGGTCCGCTATGGCTCGAGTTATCGCGGCTCGTCGAAGGGTCACGCGCGAGTAGTGTACCAAAAATGCCTGGACTGTTTCGGCAAATAGATGAATATTGATTGTAATAAATAGATACAAAGATAAGAATATTCTACCTATACTGTAGGCTTAGATTGTAATTAATATTCGTTACACTTTGTGAGTTTGTAAGAAAAGCCTAGTAAAAAAGATTTACTTATTGTGTTGCTTATATGGGACACAAGACCTTTATAAATAGGTAAATTTAACTACGTACTCATAAATAGTAGTACGGTAAATAAACAAGTGGGTAACTTTGTAATTTTGATTTTTGGTAGAAATTGTAACTGTAATTTTGGAAATGAATTCAAATTAATGGATTGTTTGATTTTTGTTTAGTAACACTGTATAAAATAAATTAGCACAAGTATATAACTGACGAACAGACGTACAAAGGAAGGTAAATAGGTTTGAGGTAAATAAATAGGTCTGATTCGGAAATTTTGGTATAGTTATTGGACGGGATAAAATATAGGAAGGGCACTTAGCTGCATTGGCCTGGCTGCGGCTCGATGCTGTTTGCTGATCGATGGACCGGCGATGGCTGCAATGGCTGGACCTTCAAGTATCCCGTGAATGTATTGGGTAATTGGTATTGTAGTTGGAAGCGGCGGCTAGCAGCGATGTTATAACATGTCTGACATGGCATCACACACCGGCCGGCTTCAATCCGAATATTGCTTCTTTTTCGAAGAATTTTGCTGGTTCTTGACACGGTCGCCAGATGTTCATGCACAGGTGTACACAAATTGAAACTTCCGAATTTGCTTTAGGTTTATATTGCGTTTATACAGCGTTTGGAATATTTTAATTTAGAGTAACAAGCGTTCGTATGCACTGACGCAGTTGAAGTGAAGGTAGGTACGGCTTATAAAAAATGATTGCGAGCAAGCCGAGGAAATGCCTGCTATTGGTTTTATATCAGGCGTTGAACATTGATGTTCCTATATTGCAAAAATAAAGTATTCATTCGTTCATTCATAACCTAGCCCTAGAAGGATACCCTTTTCAATATAGTAGTCACTACACATTAAAAACACAAGTAGGTGTAATAAAAAAGATTTTATTTGTGAACCCAAAAAAAAGAGAACAATACAAAATACATCAGGGCGGCTATTAAGCTGCCTACTAAGCTGCAAAGTATGAGGCAGTATTGGTTTTAAATCATGTTCAGATAGCTCATTACTGCCCAAAAACACTCTTACCTTTGAATTTGGTAATATAAGAACACTATTATGCACTTTTACTGGGTAAATAACATCTTTCGAGGTATTGTCTATATTTAGGGTATACAAATAAATGCACTGGTCTTCATATTTTATTTGCCACCCACTGTGCAGCTCTGCTTTTCGCTTAAGTCCCTCATGTAGTTCACCAAAGCTTTGTATAATATCACTTACAATCAGCAATTCCTTTTTTTCATCACTTCTTTTTTGACACTATTTTCGTCGAACTTCAGGGTAAGCTCTAATTTTGGGGCATTCCTTGCTCAAATACTTCGATAAATTGGGGAAAAGATGTAGCACTGCCCCAGGTACTAGTTGACAGCGAGTAAGTGTCATTTCCTCAACACTGCCATCACTATTATATATTTTATTTATTCGGATCACTTCACCTGGGCTAAAATGGTTGCTGCACACAAATGATCCCTTGCTGGGTGTCCAGTCTGACCGTGGAATAGCTGCTATCCATTTTTTTCTTTGAGTTTCATCTCTTGGAAAGGAGAAAGTTGACACGGCTTCCTGACCGTTCTTTAACGATGAATCATAATTCGCTTTGCATTCAGGAATGCAGCAATGCCTGGGCATCTGTTGGAAAAAAGTGTGATAATTAATTAAAAGGAAATATCTATGATTTCGTTTAAAAACACCGAGACTAAATTTTAGGTTATATTTTGAGAAAATTGTGTTTAAACTAACTGTCATGAAGTGATTAATTGTGATTACCTTGGTGTAGCTTCCTTGATTAGGTGGCTGTGGTCTCGCTCGAGCTGCTCTTCCCAAAAATTTGACTAATTATTGCATGAAATCCTTTTAGAGGGATGTTCCTTCCTCCAGGCGTCCAGAGGCCCGTGCTCCGGGCGGTACTTGACGTTGCAGCCGTCGTTGGCGAAACGGTTGTCATCACGCAGCTTCTCGAACTCTTCGCGCTCGTACCTCGTGAAGCCCCACTTCTTCGACACGTAGATCTGGAAGTGGCGATGAGAAGAAATTTAATACATATGCCCATAGGCGTAACTAGGTAAGGGCAAGGCCCCTGAAATACGGGTGTCTGCCAGCCCCCCCCCCCCTCCGCCGCCACAAATCCTAGTTACGCATATGCCATACCCAATATCACATGTATAAGCGGGCAGTGGTTCCGAAGATTTTCATAAAGACTGATTGAACTCACTCTCGCGAGCACAATATCTTCATTCTAGATTTTATTGACGCTTTTTATTAGGCACGGCAAAGCCATTGAAGGTAAAAAAAACTACCATACATATAGAAGCCAACACTCCATAACGCACCGCCAATCGTGTCTGTGTACACATTTTGGCTGCCATTAGATAAATTCAGGGGTCCGTCTGTTCACTGTATTTCCAGAGTGAACTCTTCTTTCGATGTCACCGTCACACTTTCACCACACGTAAATAGACAAATCCAATAACCTTATCATCCCTCTCTAGAACCATGTCGTTCCTATCTTTTTTATTCTTAACCTTTCATCGATAAAGCAAGTACTTGGTCATCAGCGAATTAGAAGCACGTGATAAGTAATCTCGGGCCCGTTTTCGGTTTGGGCGTTATTTCATCACCACCTCTCATCGTTTATAAAATATGTTGACCAAGGTCACTACGACGATAATACAAGAAAACCGCATCCAAACTCAAATATTGAAAGACTGAGATTCAGAGTGCATTTTGACTCCGAACTCAATCTTACAAACGTCACTCTAGTATGAGATCAGCGGGGCTATTATGTAACTCAGTGTCGGTTGCTAGCTATAGTTGCTATTCAGCAAAAACAGATAAAACATGAAATTCCAAAATAACTATTAATGGGTATGTATCTTTCATATAAGAAGTCCCGGCTGACACTTCTCAGAACTGAGCTTTAGTGAAGAGACACTTTGAATCGACACTATATTCTATCGATTTTCGATTATTATTACAAACAGATTAAAATCGAATCAAAACATTACTATTATTGGAAACTATTGAGATATGGAGTTCAAAGATCTTACCACGCTAACAGTGTTTCAGAAAGAACACAGCGTACTCGTACTATTTTACAGAAGCGTTCTTTTGTGAAAAGAAATACGCTGTTATGTTGCATCACATGCTCTATAATTATATAAGAAAATTAAATATATAAATTACTCATATAGAATTTATAATTGATAATATAAATGTATAAATTCATTGCTTAAAGTTGGTTTTGTTTGCAGTACTTTTCGATTTGTGGGAAAGGAATTATGGTATTGATGTTTTGCAGGGATGTTTAAAATCTAATAAGGACAATGTTGATTATTGAAGAACTACTGGTTTGTAAATATGAAGAACCTAGTATTTAATGTCCATGAAATTTCTGAAAACATGTACTAAAAATGTATCAAAGTCTCGTTTTGTGAATAATTTGCGATGAATTGAGTCTGCTTTGGTAGGGAACGTTTATTTGTACAATACTGGTCGTGACATTTATAATTTAATCAAAGATACAAATCTAGCATTGTAGACCCGCTGGACTCTGATGTATTTGGTTTTAACGATAGATAATGAGAATTAAACAGATTAAAAAGCCTATGAGAGAAATAAATATCTACGGAGATTAATTTCTTAGACATAATTGTACTAATGACTTGTAAATGGAAAACGGAAATTGAAAATTGAGAGCTCCATTCAATGTTCTATGTTAAGACGAATAAGTTTCAAAATTATTATTACTGTCGAGTTATTTCAATAGAATAGTCAAAGGATATTTAATTAAAGCGATTAGAGCTGCTACTTTGAAATCAATTTGCTACAGACACTACTGTAGGTATCTGTATTAAACTTATTGTTTTAAGTTATTCTTTTAAGCAGAGCTTCTGTTTCTTCGTAATTTAAATTTATTTGCCATTTAACTATGGTCAATTTGCACATATAAATAGGTCAGGGGGTAAATTTTTAGAATTCTGTTTGCAATATTGCATAATATGTAGATTGAATTTTAAACTGACTTCTAGTAAAACTGGTATTAACTTTGGATGTATAACTTACAATATCGAAACGGTGTTTTTTTTAGTAGGGACTGGCCATAGAATAGACTTCGATGCCGTCTAAGTGTTATTTGCAGAATATAAAGTTGCTGAAAGGTAAGGATTTGGTAAAATGTGTGAAGTTCATGAGTCGGAAATCTATATTTCTTAAAAAACATTACTTTTATAATGATCTGTGGTCCCTCTCTAGCTCTAAAGATTTAATTTTTGTGGTACCTCCCCAAACTGGAATGCAGTATGTTATTATGGACTGTCCTAGCGAAAGGAAAGGGATTTTAGTAATTCGGTCTGCGCCACATGTTGGAGGGTCTTGAACACCCAGATCAGCCTGCGGATGCGTTTTTTAGTTTCGTCAATTTGTGGATGCCAATTTAAATGTTGGTCGATTAAAATGCCGAAATGTTTGACTGTAGATAATTTGTCAAGTTTTTCGCATATACAGTTTCCACTCAAGATATCCATGCATGTGTGACATTTGATGGAGAAGTAAGTGGGTGGTTGTGTGTTACCTCGGATTGAAAATATCAAATAATGTGTTTTGGAAATATTAAGGGTGAGTAAGTTGTTTCTAAGCCATTTTGATATCTAAAAATAACTTAGCAAAAAGTGTCTTCGATCCGTGGTACTGATCACTTACCGAGCCTTCAGTATGAATCTAGCTATACACATAAATTTCACCTGACATATATTATGTCACCGGAAAATAACAAGAATCGTAAGTTCATTAATTATCGAGGTAGTTTATGAACTATCGGAAAATCATAAACGGCAATTGAAATTTAATATTTATCTAATGTATATTTTACGGGTATAGCCTGAAGTCGGGTAAAGGCCGAAAAAACTCAAAAATAGATGCGACGACGAGCAAAGCGAGGAGTAGCGTGTTAGGTTGACATGTTAATGTTAATATATAAACATTGGTCACCGAGCGAAGCGGATTGGAGGTTTACCCTATCTTCTAGTATTACCTGTTACATATACATTTCTGGAAGCAGTAAAATGATCCGAGGAACGCAAGGTGTACTAAGTCTCACCGTTAAAAATTGGTGTGACAACGAGTGGAGCGAGGAGGAGCGTGTCAGGCAGGTTGCTTGTGATCATAAATTTGGGGAGCCGAGCGAAGCACAGGGAATAGAAGAGCTTGTATGACTAGATTGATGCACGCAGAAGAGGCGGAAGAGGTGTGTCAGGATCGTAGCAGATGGAAACTTGTAGTCTCTGCCTACCCTTCTTAGAAACAGGCCTGGGTATATGTATGTATAAGATTAATTTACGTTTTTATTTAAACATAGGAAAGTGGTCTGTTCGTGAAAAAAAGAAAACAGATTTATTGCCAAAATAAATTAACAATATAATAAAGCCGATTCTAAAGATTTTAATTTTAGTTTTATTGCTGTCAAAACTTCATTTTCTTCATTCCAAAATAGGTCTTTGGTGTAAACAACAGAAGCTATATTACTTTCAAAAAATGTATATTTTGACAGGACTACAAATAATAATAATAATAATAAATTATTGACTTACGTCCAATAAAATTAAAATTACATTACAATTATATTACATGCATTAAAATAAAACAGATAAATCAAATGAAAATTAACTATTATACACATTATGGTATTTTCTACAAATATTCAATCCCGCGCACGTTTCCGCGGGGATGGAACTGCGGAACAATCTCCTGGCACAACTCTTCGAATAAAGGCCTCGTCAGTCTATAGTGCCTTTCAAATTCTATATCTGGCATTCTATTGACAGTAAGGCTCTCTCGGTGGCTTCTTCGCCACCTTGTACGGTCAGCCTGCTGCTCATCAAAAATGCGCAGCAAAAATGTAGTAAAGTCTTGCCATTACAGCTAAAACATGGAAAAATGTATTATTTATAAATTATGCCACCAATAAATATTATTAAAACAGCCAAAAACATAATAATAATGAGTAAATTTCAAGCTTACGATATTACAACGACACCTGTTGAGCTCACGTAAGAAATCACGATAGAACTTCTGTCAAAATCGATTTATTGGCCGATGTTCGGAAACTTCAGAGTAAGCATTTCGATCTAACTGCTGTCAAAATGAATTTTCGTTCGAAAATCGATTATCAGAGTACCACTTGCGTCGACAGAACGACATTCGACCGAATATTGCACGATCGATTACGATGGGAGTAAGACCCCTGGGTGCAGGAAAGTTGCTACAAGTAAACAGATAAATGAAAAAAATAGTAAAAAAGAATCTTTTAATGTTTTGTACTGCCCCAAGGGGGTTGAAGTTTAACAAAATGTATGAAATAAAAATATATTTTCGTTTTTAATATTTGTTATATTTTTTAGTTAAATCCTTATGTAAGCAAATTAACAAAAAATAGGCATGAAAATTCTGTTGCGTTCCGAAGTCGTAAGATAAAAAAGACGGACATACGGACAACAAATTGATTCCGTTTTTTTCCTTTTGAAGTACGGAACCCTAGAAACGCAAAAATCGATCCACCCTAATGCCTATGCGTCTTAAATTGATAAACGGATTTCATAGCATCATGATAAAAATAATAAATGTCCATATTTTTTGACGCGATTTATTAATTAATTTATTAATTTTATTTATTTTTATTGGTCTGCCAACAGAAATTACACTTACAAAAGTATATAGATAAGACAAACACAACATGTACGAGTGTATTCCCAATTATAGGCAAACACAGCATGTCTGTAGGACACTTAAATGCGCTCGAAGCGACATAATAAAATAGCGACCTAATTTAAAGAAATTTATAGAAAATTATACAGTTTTAAGTGAAAAATTTAAAATTTTACTAAAGATTGAGATTTTTTTAAGAAACACACACTTAAATAAAACTAAAAATTAAAATAATGAAATTCTGTCGCAAAAAAAAACAATAATTTTTCAATCTTTTGCAACGACATTACGCAACAAATCATTATATTTTCTTATTGAAATTGCAAAAATATCTACTTGACATTTTTTTACGAGATTGTTATGATCTCGGCATAAACGATTAAAAATTGCATTGTGGCCCAAATTAGTTCTAGACTTCTCCACCACAAAGGGTGAAAAATTTACGATGCGGTATCCATGCCTAGGAACGACAAATTGTATTCTAGCGAGTAACTGAGGACACTCATAGCATTTCTCATAATTTTATATAATAAAACTTCGTCAAGGATCCATCGTCGTTGTTCAAGAGAAACAAAGTTGAAATACTTTAACCGCTTTTCGTACGAGAATATCTAATCGCGAGCAAATGCAAAATAATGCGGTACAGAAATGCAGAAAAGTGCATTTGGATGTTGGGAACAGTAATATGTATGTAGTACAAATACTATCAAATACTATGTATGCTCGCTTCGTAAACTCCGAAACCGTATTCCAAGATAGAGAATCCAAACGGCTGCTATAACTGGTATAATAATATTCGATACAAAGCGTCACCGAACCTTTACACACGCTAGGCTGCAACAGAATACCAGCGTTGTGTCGAGATGATTACCTTCTTCGTAGTACGTATACCGTGTCCACACAGCATCGTGCTGAGTTGCGGCCATTTTGGTGCTACAAATACTTATATTTAGACATAGTTTGTAGTAGTCTCAAGTTTTATTTTGTTTAGGTTAGTATTTTTTTAAATATTGTGTGTGAAATTTTATTTTCTTTCTTTCTTCTTTATTTTCAGTTGCGTGAATTCGCCAAAGAACTTCGGGGATTGGTCGCTAAAGGTTCTACTGATGAGGACATACAGGGTACCATCGACAGACAGATTGGTGTCATCTACAACATCGTCGCCACTTGCTTGGGTAAGCTGATTTACGTAACTCCGATCGCGGTCAGTAGTCACATTTTAACATATTACTTACTCGAACTACGAACGACATCCCTTTGACAACTGTTTGTGGCATAGGTACAGTGCAGAAGGTGAGACTGGAGAAATGCGATTGTGTGCGTGCACACCATTGACATTGTGGAAAACAACTCTTAGAGCAGTCCAGGCAAGGTCTGTTTTCAAAAAATTATGGTTTGACTTTTATCTTATTCTTCTTTTGTTACGATATACTTTATGTTTCCATGATTTTTCAAAAATAGACCATGCCCGCTCTGCTATAAGAGTTGTTTTCCACAATGTCAATACCCAACGTTGTACCCAACTATTACGCAACGTTTAGTCAAATGCCAAACACATTATCAGCAATCTTCAACAAAACGGTGAATTCAGTAAACATTAAATCTTAGGTTTGTCTGTCGTGCGTATTCAATCTACCCGCAAGATATTTATATCGTTTATTGCACGGACATCTAGAAATAGAAACATTGTTTAAAATATGTATTTACTTTAAAAAGCTGGTGGCATTGCCTCGCTGGATCGCGAGGCTAATCCGATGACCAAAATATGCCCCAGCCCTTTGGTTACCGGAAGCGTCGAACAGGCGCGACGAGATCTCCTTAAAGAGTTGAACACTAAAAAAAAACTAAACTAGTCGCTAATTAATTAATACATAGTGGAACTTGTACACGGAGACTTTTATTAGTGTTGAAATGAAGTACCATCAAGGAGTCACACCTTACAGTATAAATTATCTAATAGATAATTCTCGACGTACGGCGATAAGGTTCACCACCCCTCACGGTGATTGTAATAATCGTCAGTGAAATGTGGGTGTACGAGTGTGAACTGTGACTTGCAAACCTCTCTTATACTCCTTCGGGGACTCATGTCGTGACAATATTATGTTTATATTTTATTAAACGGTCAAAGGACGCAAAGCTATATCTGTTTCTCTTTCTAGATATAACTCCATAAACCCCCGCATGCTCCAGTTCACGTAGACGTTTCTATCCCCATTAAACGTGGCAATGACTCAGGCTTGTTATCACTGCCACTCCATTATCTCGACTCGCTCCCTGCGCTGTGTGTGACGTCAGATCTTCTTTTACCTTCCTACGATTGGGCTTAGGGCTGCCAGTTTTCAGGCCAAATATCTTGGATTACTTCAGAAATATTTATAGTCCCTTATATATTTAGGCAATAATGTAAACAAACCAATTATTTGACAGTTCTCTATGATCATACTCTTGTACCTAGCATTGATTAAAATGTTTAAATCTTTTTAAAATCAATTCAAAACAATGAAAAACACCACAGACATATAATTATTACTAAGTAGCAGACCAAACATTGTGCCCATAAGCATACATTTATATAAAGTGGTACGGAAGAGCGGGGTCTCCTATCACAGGTCTACTTAAAAGGAGACTCCAACCACTGTAAGAACAGTATGTTTAAGTTGGCGAAATAAATGATTTTGTATTTTTTGTATTGTAAACATAAAGATAAAATAGCGTGGCAAGTTTCCATACAAAAAATAACCTACATTTAGGCTTCATGGTATGAAGAAACGTATAAAAGTGGGTTTTTTTGGCTGGCTTATGCTTGGAACATATTTGTTAATTCCTAAACTAATCTCTTGGTATATATATTTTGTTTGGAAACAAGCAATATTTATATTTAAAACGGTCCGAAGTTCACGGAGCTAAAATTGCCACGCGTCGTCTCTATGCGTTTATTATTTACGTTAGGTCTGCTACTATATTATACGTCTGTGAAAAACACTAACTTTCCAAAGACAAATAAGACTTTGATAATTAAAAAATTTATATGAAATTCAACCAAACTACTGAAATTTTCGTCGTCTGAGTATTTATTATTAAAATAACTATCATAAAGAAGTTATTGGTGTCGAAATGATTGTAAGAACAATGTATGGTTCCTTGAGATGTGAATATGATCAGGATTAATACTTACTATTTGTTTATGGTAATTACGGAGTACTCGTGTTTAAATTGGTTTGTTTACATTATTGCCGGATTCTATTGAAAGGGATTTTGTTTATAAATGATGTCTTGTCCATCATTAACATATGTATATATTTATAATGCTCTCACCACTAATATCTCTATTAGTGGATATAGAAAGCTTCAAATGGTCATATCATGGAACATTAATTTAAATAGGTTTGTCGGAAAAAGTCATCGGACGTTAATATGTCTACCACAAAATATCATAATAATGTTAATCACACTGTGAGAAAAACAAAGGCTTACAGTTTACATTTGACAGGTCTCGAAATAAATTAGATATTTGAAAAAATTGGTCCGGTTTGAATGAAACTTAGAGTGTCTCAGAGTGTCTCGGGAGTTTTCAGATCAGTGATTCGGGACGCTACCTTCGTCCGATTTGGCTTTGAGCTGCCGTTTATTAAGTCCACAAAAGAGCATGCTTTTTCAAAACCTACAACAAACTGGAAGCCATATATTTTTGTAAAGCAAAAATACATGAATTATAAAATGAATTTAATAGATCTTTGCAAAGGCAGAGTCATGTAACGTCTTCTCCGAAGCATCGTCACTCCAAAATAGCTTAAAAAATTAAATTATCTCAAAGTAACATCAGGGATTTTTTTTTTGGACGCACGACTTATTATAAGCTAAATCAATCTCCTTAGAAATACTCTAAATATTATTATTAGAGTGCATTACAAACCAGAAAAGATCAATTAGAAGCAAATTCATATTTAGAGCTTGTCGCAGCCCTAGCATAGCACGTGGACATGGTGGCAGTTATCGGTGTCATAAAGGCAACCGTAAAAACATCCGTCCTTCCGCCACCAGTTCAAGTTCGACCATACTCAGATAAGAAATGAAGAGTAGAGGGCAGTCCCTATACTTGACACAAGGCGTTGGTTGGTGGAGGGCAGAGGCCCTTGGCTTATTTTGAGACTTTCCTTCAAGCGCTACCTATTGAGCAACACATCCTAAAGGTAAAATAAGAGGACCTAGTTGTATTTATGTCTTAGTATTTTATGTTAGACCCAATCATGCTATATCATGCTAGTTTACCTTTACCCGTATGATTTTATAATAGAGTGATTGTCTGGTAGGTACTTATCCAAAAGTAAAGGCCGAGCAAAACATCAGAGGTAAACAAATGCCGGCAACCCGTTGATGCGCATTTGTCATTTGAACGCGAAGGCGACGCGAGTGCGCGCGTGACGCTCTGCGCTGCGAATTTTTAAATCTGTAAAAGTTAATGGGGTCGCCTAGCTCCGCTCCGCTTCTCTTGGCAACCGAATTTATGATCACAGGCCACCTAACAAGCTCCTCGCTTCGCTTGAAGTCGCAATTTTTTTTTTATTTTGTTGGAAGTTGTGAATTTGTTATTTAATTAACGGTGGAATAAAATATATTATATTTTATTATATAATATATAGGTATATATATATATATATATATATATATATATATATATATATATATATTTAGAGTGAAACTCTGACTTTATCATTAATAATTACTTAATTCAATATTAAACACATTTATCCAAAATAAAATACAACACAACAGATATTACGACGCAATCGCTGAAGCACGCCATCGAATGACAACTCTAGTGTTGCCATAGACCGAACCATAGATTATACTTGATATGAGTTTCAAAATCGATTCTCGCAAATACTTCTCTAATAATATATATACTCAACTGATGCCGGGCCCAGCTAGGGCCCGAAATATATCTTGAGCATATTTTATTGTTTATAATATATTTTATTCCACCGTTATATATCTTAAATAACAAAAAACTTATGAGCTTTTACAGCACCTATATATTTTTATTTAATTAACGATATTTTCGGTCACATCATGAGATGATCAATAATTCTACGATATAGAGCAATCACATATAGGTACATACACCTTTCGTGAGGGCCATGTATACGAGTAAGTACATTATAAGCTTGGTCTTGCCGTAAATTTTGTTCTAAAGAAAACATCGTATTTTATATTGCATGAAACATTTATTTCAGAAGTGTGCGTTATTTTACATATTAATATAATAGCATTTAAAAATATTAGGCTATTTCAAAATTATCTCCATTGGCCTAATTACATTCATTTAAACGATGCGGCTAGATATCGTATAAAACACGCACTTTCTTTACTGCCATACTAATGGTGGTAACTAGTGTCTAAATTATGTTTGTTACATATTTATCTTAAATAAAGAAATTATTCTATTCTATACTTATGGAATGATTTAAGTACTCAATATTATCGTAGCGTTTAGTTAGAGCATGTCAACCTTCTAAAACAGACTATAAATCATAATCGAGTGGATTAAGATATTTAATTAAACCAATATTATTACTTATTTATATTATAATAATGAATATTAATAAGTTATACGGGGTGTTAATTAAATAATGCCCAAGCCGAAAACAGCAAAGATTAAAAGAAGGAAAAGAAGGCTAGTTGTTTAATATTTTTATTTGTATTACTTTTGAAAACTTTAACATTAAACAGTGAACTGGATCCCGCCTGTCAAAATAATAATAAATAAATAAAAAAGTCGTAGTTTATCCCCTGGGGACGGGCACTTCCCAAGGGACACATCTCCCTATTACATTCCCGCGGGTTATCTCTGAAACTACTGAACTGATTTTGTAATAAATCATTCTATAACAATTATTTATAATAATTGTTATTAATATAAATATTATATAAAGCAAAAAATATGTACACAGAACCTAAAGGACGCGAGTCCTACTGAACGGTTTTTGTGATTTCGTTCTGCCAGCAGATCTGTAGAATCGATCCTTAAAATCCTTTAAATGCGTGAGGCACTTTTTATGGCAATAATAAAATGGATTACTTGGAATATATCTGCCATAATGTTCTTCACTTAATTTAAAATAAAGTTTGTTAAGTTCCTTGCTAGTGAATTTTGGTTGAAGAGCCATCTTGCTATTTCCGGCCGTAACATCCCGATATTTGTTTAGAATACCAGGGATAAGACGTACCACAAATCTATGCAAAAGCACTGTAAATTAAAAAAGTATGGAATGGGCAATATCCAATAGAATAATACTAGCAAGCATATATACCAACTGAAAAAAATCAATTTAAATGTGTAATAAAATCAACAGTGAGACATTTTTTATACGAAAGATTTTGTTTACCGTTAATAAAAAATATACTGTTACTGTTTTGCTTTAATTAAATTTTATATTTTTTTTTAGACTCGAAAGTACCTTCCAAGCTTTGGGTATACACGTTCATTATCAAAGCTAATATCTAAAGAGTTACCTAGAACATATTTGAGGAGCGTGGTTACAAAATCCATTTAAATTTCCGTTGGTCTATGCTTTATTATGAACAACATTTTCAGTATGTACCCTCAAAATGATTTCAATAAACGATATGAATAGGAAATATTTGTATTCTACTCAATAAGTTCTTAATAATGACACACCACATGCCAGAGTAAGAAGAAAAATTTTTGGCTCCCTTTAACACGTATGAAAAATAATTTAATTGAATTCCAAATTCATTAACTGTTCAGTTTTGGGTCAACATATTCTACACAAAGTATAAAACTTTCAGATCTGCAACTCATTCCGTCTACGAGCTAGAGACACGTGACATACGGACGGACAAACGGACTGGATAGTGACATTAATAGGGCTCCGTTTGGCCTTTGGGCACGATACATAATTCTAAAAACGAAAAGCTTAAGAATGTCTGCCAGATATTGTCTGGGTCGATAGTGCTGTTTGGCATTTAGTATCAAAAAAATTTATTCATTTGTTAATTCAAAAACAATATACGTTGTATTTGAATAAAATTACTAAAACTAAAACCTTAAAACTAGCTTTAAATAAATAAATAAAAAAGTTCTTAATTAACCTTATTTTCTTTTTAATTTAAAGCTAGCTTTAAGGTTTTCGATTAGTATCATTAGACAAGTAATTAATATGTCGTTGCTATTATTACAATTTTTTCAATGCATAGTGTGAGTAAATAAATTAAGCGTAATTAAAGAAACAAACAAAAAATAAATACTAACTTCAAATGAACTTTCGGCGATAGGGCTCACCACCCATCACGTTGGGACGTAATAATAGACTGTGAAACGCGGGTGTACCGGGTGACTGTGACTGTGGGACTGTGACTTGCATTTCACAGTTCACACCCGGAACACCTCTGATACCCCCTCGGGGATTCATGTCGTGACGATATATTTTTATTTTTATATATTATATCAAAAGATTGGTTGGTTAAGTTAAATCAGAATTTTTAATTTGTAAGGTTATTACCTACTCAAAATGTCGTCTAAACAGTTTTCATTTAATTTCATCAATCAAACTGAACGCAGCCTATGAACGCATCAAACTGAATCTGTCATGTCTATCTATGGTACAATGATAAGACTGGCAACTGTTTTCGATAAATTAAAAAAAATAAAACATACCTTGGACAATCAGCTAAGTTCATTTGCCGTCCCACTATGTAGGGAAAACAAAACTAAAACAATAAAATGATAAAAATGAAAACATTAAACACTCGTGCGGTAAAGTTGACTTTGACAATGGATTAGACACATATGAAATAGAACTTTTCGAGCACTTGCATTGAAATAGTACATTATGAGATTATGACACAAGTGAGCTGCATTGGACATTACAGTCGAGGCGGGATTACAGCCAATACTCTATAATACTCACATGTTTCATATGACCTTTTTCAACACACTTGCGAGGAAAAATTATGAAATTTCACTGCTTATTTT
Source organism: Ypsolopha scabrella (assembly GCA_910592155.1). NCBI lineage: Eukaryota > Metazoa > Arthropoda > Insecta > Lepidoptera > Ypsolophidae > Ypsolopha > Ypsolopha scabrella. The sequence continues at coordinate 6,450,867 of OU342985.1, read as the reverse complement.
TCCACATAATCGAAACCACAACTATGAATTGTCAATTTTCTTTGAAAAATGGCGGCGGAGATTTTGTCTCTGCGCTCGCAGATGGAAATAGAGGCACTCCGCCAAACAGCCAAATATTAAATAACTGAATATTTTTTGTATTTACAACAACAACTTGAGTAAATTTGTTGATAAAGATAAATAATTTGATAAAATTAAATGATCACTTATTATATTTTAACTCTTGGAACTTGGGTGGCCTCATATCACTAAAAAGTAAAAAACAATATATAGGCATAAAATTGAGAATAGCGCTGCCTTATTAAGCATTTAGTATATTTCAATCTGAACGTACGAATCGTAGCTGGTAGTGGAAGTGATAGCACCGTTAGCGCCAGCGTCATTTATTTCATTTAGCGATGTTGAGTCCGCATCATTGCCGCGACATGTTGCTCTTGCTACGATGGCAGGCGCTGGGTACTGCGAACGAAAACAAAACATAAATTGTGAAATATTTTGTTCTCATCTCTACAAGCAATTTACATCTCTTTTCTGTACAAGTACCAACGATTAAAGAAAGAATCTGACATCATCTGAAAGCCCTCACTTTTATAAAAATCATAAGTAAGGACGAAACGTTGGTCTCCGCGATCATCCCCAAAGTAATGGGGTGGTGGAACGATGGCACAATATAGTGACATACGTCACGGTTATATATCATTTCATATCTTAACTACTGTCATTATATAGGAATTCAAATATATATAATATATGTCGATTATAACATTTATATAAATATATATTTTCAATTATATACAACATTTTATGTCAATGTAGTAATTAGTAGATATAGATCATATATATATTTAAAATAACTATTAATTCTATATTCATTATTTGTAGGTTATTTTTATCGTCAATCTTGACCTTCTTTTCCAGCAAAAAGTTCTATCCAGGCCACTGTTACAAGCTAGAATAATTTGGACAAGTGCGAGTCAGACTCACGCACAAAGAGTTTCGTTTTCGTACCACCCACAAACGGGCACAGAACTCTTACAATGTTTTTATGGTAAACAACAATATTGCACAACGATTTCCGAACAGTTCTAAAACTACACCTCAAACACGTTTCTAATAACAAATATACCCTATAAATAATAAAACACCGTAGAGGGGCGGACAGAACACCAAGTTAAATTCAATAAAATATAAACAAACACACACACCCGGGAATTATTACACAAATCGAGGAGCACAGAGTTGGTTTAAGTTTTAGTTACATAGCTGAAGAACTGGGAATTGACCACAAAACAGTTTTGCCCATTTGAAAAATTTGGCGGCGTATACAAAAAAAGCTCGATATTGGGTGCCACACGAACTCAAAAAATGGCCGGAATTTATCAACTGAAAGGGCGTGGTCTTTCGTCATGTTAACGCCAGACCACACACCTTTGGCCACTCAGGAAAAATTGAGAGAGCTTAGTTGGGAACTTTGCTTTTACATCCTGTATATAAGGTCCTACAATTCAAAGTGAAAAAAAATTAACAGCTCGAAAAAAAATTTTTTTGCGCGCACTTTTTTTTTGCCTTTCCATAGAAATTTAGTTACTGTTTGTACTGGGAAATGAAAAAAATATTTAAGCAAAAAAAATTTCCTCTTCTGGAATGTGATCAGTGAACGATAAATGATCTACCCTAGAATTATTTTCACTTATTATTGTAGGACCTTATATACATAAATTTTATAATTTATAATAAAATTTAAATGAACTTTACAAAAACAAATTTCTTTGACTTGTCTATAAAATACGAAGAAACTTTTCCCCAACCTTATATTTATATAATTTACATACTTTTACTAAAATAATCATTATGCAATTCTTTCTATTATTTCTATCTATAAAGCACCAACTTGAAAGAGCAGATAATTACTTGATTAATTAATTCAATTGTAAACGCACGATTCTAAATAATGGATTCACTATGTAGCTTATATAATGATATTAAAATAAAATATTCAGTTACATTTTAAGGAATTTTTTACACAACACAATTTAAATTGACATTTTGAAAAAAAATTGCTCATGTTGGTTAACACGAAAATAAAACTTCTAGTTTGATATATTTTAATAATTATATGCTCTATAAATAAACTCTTTGACTTGAAACTCAGAAGTGATTACCATACATGCCTGGCATTGGCATATTCAGTGGTCCAACAGGATATGGCACGTTTGGAGCAGATGTTGGTGGACCATAACTTGGGTATGGAAGATAAGGTTTCGAAAAGCCATTACCATAAGAACTCCCACCTCTTAGTAGTTCAGCCATTTTTTCTGCTTTGAACTTCCGTAAGTGCATCTTTTTACGTATTGGCTCATAAAATCCTATGATTGTCCTCTTCCAAGCTTTATTATACTTTTATTTTCTTAATAAATTTCATTATTTATTATTTCCTTGCTTTATAATACGAAAGGACTTGAACGTCTCCGTAATTCGACAAAGCGGAAAAACTTGATAAAGCGAATTGGTTTATCTCTCTTATCTTTTGTCGCTATCCGAAGTGTGTCACAGGATGAACCCTTTGGTTCGGGGAATGGAGGAGTAAGGAAGATAAAATGTTCCTTAACGGAAACGGAGAGAAATACGTAGCGCCTTGTAGCATCTCGTAGCAGGAATTAGTACAAAGCGTAGCTTGATTGTTGAATATGCACAATTTGGTGCAATGTGCGATATCTTTGATGGCAGTTGGCAGATTTTAAGCAGCTTTTGGGTTCCCTAATAATATAAGCCGCGTTTAGTTATTTGTATTATAGATTTGTTAAAAAATGTATGTAAAGTACTTTTTTATGTCATATTAACTATCCCTAAGCAGTAGTAAAACAATATAGAGCAGTCCAGATCTTGGAGCGAACCCGCCTGACAGATAAAGGGATTAAAAATAATACAAGTGATTGTATATCTTAGGCTTCTCTTTAACTTAATCGCCGGCTAAGACTCAACGCATTTGGATGCGGTTTTCTTTATTATCATTGTAGTAAACCTGGTCAACACGTAAGTTATAGAGGGTGTTCATAAAATAACGCCTAAGCTGAAAACGGGGCAAAGACTCACTGGACGCGGGCGAAGCTGCGGGCAAAAGCTAGTAAATAATAAAATAATTAACATCACACTAATATTATAAATGCGAAAGTTTGTGCGTGCGTGTGTATGTTTGTTACTCTTTCACGCTGAAACGGCTGGACGGATTTCAATGAAATTTAGAATGGGTGTAGCTTATACCCAAACTTAACACATAGGCTACTTTTTATTCCAGAAAAAAGCATGTTGCTAAGCCGAATAACACGCGGGTGGAGCCGTGGGCAGAAGCTAGTTCTGCATAAAGTAGTACCTATGTGAAGCCAAATTATAGATTTTCCGTTGTGTTTTCTAGTGAATTAAATAATGTGCATGGTATGAAATAGTTCTTAATCCCTGCTTCTGTTATCTTCTGTTTTCTAATATTAGGTAAATGAAATAGAGTATTGAACAAGATTGATTTTATACCTGGTATTCCTTTTTGTTTATTCAGTAATACATTTTATCTATGTTACTTCCATGGCGTAATGTTATACAACAGTAAATGTTATTTAGATTAGATCAATTCAAATTCTGTAATTTTAACATGATTTGCGAAAGCCTTGATTAAAAATTAAAATAAATATAGATATTTAATCTTATAATTACTAAGTCTCAACTGTAGATAGAGTATATAAACCTGAGCTCTAAGATAGCTTATCTCTCAAAATAATATCCTGGGCTAATTAATTCCACAAGCAAATTACTTTAATAGTAAGTCCCTAGACTCCCAAAATCAGAAGGAAACCTTTGAATTTGCAAATTGCCTTTACATTTTCTTGCTTTACTAAGGTGCGGATTTACGAGTAAATATATATATAAGGCGACTTTATTTTATCCAGCCAAATTTTTACTGAAGACTCGGTAAGTGCTCAGTAACAAGATTCGATGACCCTTTTTGTGAAATTCGTGAATTATTCTTTTCGTGTTTCTTACAAACGCAAGCCTAGCCCCGAGTTAATTATACTATGGCAAGTCAAGATTTTATTTTGCGAAATTAGCAAAAAGTGTTATCGATCCGTGTTACTGATCAATCTCTTACCAAGCGTCCAGTCAGTGGCTTGTATAGAACTTTTTTCTGGAAAAGCAATGAGAAGGTCAAGTTTGACGATAAAAATTTAAAGAAAAAAAATAAAAAACCAATTAAAATATATATTTTTGTATGAAATCATGTAATCTATTAAGCAGTGCCTACCCTGGCGTCATCCATCCATCCATCAGCCCGTGTTCTTCCACGGCTGGACATAGGCCTTTCCCAAATTTCGCCACTCATGTCGGTCCTCCGTCCTCCTCATCCAGCCGCCACCTACAACGTCCTTCAGGTCGTCGGCCCAGCGGGCACGAGGTCGGCCTACACTACGCTTTCCTGTACGTGGTCTCCATTCTAAAGCCTTTCGGCCCCAACGGCCATCATGTCGGCGACAAATATGGCCTGCCCACAGCCACTTCAACTTACTGATTCTGCAGGCTACGTCGGTTACTTTCGATCTCCGACGCATCTCCTCATTTCGAATTCTATCCATCAGAGATACCCCAAGCATAGCCCGCTCCATAGCTTGCTGAGCGACCTTAAATCAGTGGATCAGGCCCTTTGTAAGAGACCACGTTTCAGCGCCATACGTCATCACAATAACACAATACCCTATTTATCAAATTTGAAGTATCGCAAAAATATTCAGACCCCCCTTTTTACTACTTTATTATATTGGTCTTAGGTGTATTTTTTCTAGTGCGTATTCCTCATAAACGTAATTTGACGGGCTTTAGTTACTCAACTTTGCAGTGAATTATTAGAATATCGCACGACTGATATTATTTATAGTGCGTTCCGATTCAAGACATAATCGATTACATCGCGTAGTTTGATGGTACTTTTAGTGCTGTCAGCGCCATTCGGAACCCGGCCTTAGAGTGTGCTAACTTTGTATGGCTTGGCGAGAAAATTGCATTATCTATTTTGGAAGCCCACAACACACTAGGCCCAAAAATGTCAACGAAAATACCGCATGGATTGAAGTTGAATGTTTTGAAACGAAAGTTTGAAGTAGAATTTATCGTGTTCTGGATTTGTTGTGAATTGAAAAGCTATTTCGTTGCGTAAATAAATTATTGGTTTGCTATTGCTCATGTCGAATTACTTTTCGTTGTTTGTTGTGTTTGTAAGTTTTAGCGTATTTTATATACAGGTTGAAAATTAAGTCACTAGCTATTGAACTCTATGGTTCAGAATCACTAGTAGAACACAAAACCGTAAAAAAAGCATGTTAACCAAATTTCTAAAAATTGGCAAACCTATGCGATGCAACATGTGACTGACAATAGACAGTATATATTCCCAGCGGTAAATAATGCACATAGGCTATGTACACATAGGTTTTGTCTCTGTTACCGGAGTATTAGTACTTATTTGGCGGTCGATATCTGTTAAAAAAAATATGAATCATGACAAAAGTAACAAAATATGTATTTTTTATTTCGAACATAGAAGAGTTTCCTTTGTTAAAGCTAGAGGTTTCATTTTCAACCGGTATATGCTAGCATTTGTGCGCGATTTCGTTCGCCTGGATGGGTTTTTCAATGAATATATATCCTTTATTAGCGCGCAAGATGATAACTTATATCTGAGCGGTTATTAGGCTAGTAGCTTATATATTGGCCAGGATCAATATGATGATAATAAAGAAAACTGCATCCAAATCCGTTGAGTAGTTTTCGAGTTAAAACGGAACATACATACATACAAACAGACAAAAAATAACCAAAATTTCAAAGATGACTCCAAAGAAAGTTTTCATGTCGAGTTTTAACATTATTTGAGCAAAATCATATTAAATTGTTTATGAATTAAAATCTGTATGAACTTAATTAAACTCTGAACGAACAGATATTTCATACAAACTTAGTTTTCTTTTTATATAATAAAATTCGTGATAAATGTCGTCATTTTGTTTTTTTCCCGAATTCGTCCCTCTCGCACTGCGGGTCTTTCCGCATGTAGTAACAGCGATCAATGCAATCGGAACCTATTCTCTTAAGGTTGATTATACAATGTTTAGATAGTATTTGATCCCATTATTACGCAATAGTGAGATGAGTAGATGTGGTATCAAATGTTACTTAGTAACAAAGGAACCTCTCTGAATTAAAAGTTCTTCAAACCTATCGTCTTTCATAATACCCGCAATAGGTATTCTTCCAGCACGGCGACTTTACCTAAGAAGTACTATACTACAAAATGCCGCAGGCACCGGGCACGGGTAGCTTCCTGGGGGGCTATCATGTAATTCAGTGTCGGTTGCTAGTTATAGTTGCTATTCACCAAAAACAGATAAAATGTGACCTTCCAAAATAACCTTTAATGGAATTGTGAAGTCATTTCAAGTGCGAAATTATCCTTAGATAAGCGGATATGTATGTTTTAACGACAGGCACTTGGTTTGGCAACTGAGTTTACGATACAGAATCAGGGGGCTGGTTGGTTTGCCGCTGGTGAGTCGTCTGAGTCGTCACCCGGAGCTAAATGGCTAAGTTCACATAGACTGGTATAGTAGGATATCCCAAGAAACACCTTTTGGTTATGAGAGTCATAACCTTCACGTGATCTAAATAAGTCCTGTCCTGGTATACCGGTGACGTGTTGGAGTCTACTTGCTGAGTTGCCTGCTGACAGCCCGCTGCTTTACCATTACTAAGACTGCTCCGCTGCTGTCCGTCCGTCTGTCACCAGGTATCTCATGAACCGTGATAGTTACACAGTTGAAATTTTCACAGATGATGTATTTCTGTTGCCGCTATAACAACAAATACTAAAACCAGCCAAGTGCGAGTTGGACCTGCGTACTCCCATACAACAGACATGATTATTTTGCCGTTTTTATAGATAATGGTACGGTACCCTTCGTGCGCGAGTCCGACTCGCTCTTGGCCGGTTTTTTTTTTCTTTTCCCCTTATCTAGTTCTCTTCATACAGGAGTTTCTTTTTTTTTCACAGCTATTCGATAGGTTTTTCAATGGGATCCTGACTGAACATGTCCACAGGACTGTTCTCATACTTCTGTCCTTAGGTTTATATTTTAGAATTTTTTGAAAAAATGGTGTTTGTGTATCTAGTTTATTTTAGGAACGTTGGGCTTTTGCAGATTATAACATTTAGGGATAGCCGGACCTGGAAATGCAGTTAGCTATGGAAGAAGCCTTGCTATGTTGCTTGCGTCGGGCCCTTAGCTGATACAGGTTGAACAGGGCCCTAGGTGTGTTTTGATCTGCAAAACCTCTCCGTTCACAGTCGAGATTAGTAAGTTAGAAAACTTAAAACTGACTTGGCCAAGTCTTAGGAGAGATGTGTGAAGTTTTGTAAGAAATTTTGTATGAATAAGTAAATTCTAGGGACAATAGGGTTTAACTTGTCTAGGATTTAAGGAAGATCGTCTCGTGTCTTGTAGGATTTGCAGGACAGACAAGTGGTTCAATCTGTATTGGCCGAGTTATTGAAGTGTGAAGGGAAACTCGGACCTGAAAACAACATTTTGCAGGGTACCCCTTTCTTCTAACTCCATTTTGCACTCTACTATCCAAATTTAAAATATATAAAAGTATTAATATTATTATTATATAGGGTCCTGAAATTCAAAGTAATATTATTAAGAAAACAAAAGAGGTGATGGAGTATCGCAAATAGACCACTTTCCGCCGAAAGTTCAGTTAGCGATACACAGTCTTCCCTAGAATTATTTACACTTATTATCGTAGGACCTTATACATATATTTAAGAGAATTACTATTAGTTGTAAACTATATTTAATACTTTTTTAAACATATTATTATACATATATACCATGGATTCTTAACCACGCAAATGCAAATACGCTTACACACGCCCACAGACACACACACCCTCACACACACCTACACACCCTTTCACACACCACACACAAACATATTATGTATGTATAACCTCTCATCTTTTTTTCTTCAAAAAAAAGATTTCTGTTAATTTATTAATTTATATAATCTGTAGTTGTACTGGAACAGTTTGAGGTGTTTTATAATTGAAATTGTCATATTATTTTTAATTTTTTTTGCTAATAATAATATTCGGAATATTATATCGAAAATTAACCATCCAAGTCATGACCCCTTGGACACCCAACCTGGGCCAGGGCACGGTCAAGAGTCAAGACTGTATTTACGACGCTATAGGCATAACAAACACTTCTTAGAACATGTTTACCGTTATTTTTCTTCGTAGTTTAACAACGGCGAATACTATACAAACTTATCGAAATAAGACAAATGAAATAAAAAGACACGTCCGGGCGGACTAAAATCGTTTTATTATTTGCACTCCGTATTTCAGATAGCAGATCAATGCAACATCCCTCTTCACCAGGGTGGGTGTCTGAAGCCTGCTCTCTCTGAACTTCGTTACTTCAGCAATTCCATATCCATCATTGGCTACTGTCTCATTCTCGTACTGGTGAGTAACTGCTTCTTTTAGAGCAGATGGAAAAACTGTACGCGTCAAAAGAAAACGATACCTATCGCTCACCAATCACTTTGATTGTCTTCAAACATCGGAATACATTTCAGGTTTATGTTTAAATCAATTAAAATCTTTCTCAACCAACAAGCTTCCATTGTTGCTTCGCATAGTGACACAAACTCAGCCTCAGTTGTGCTTAACGCAACTGTATTTTGTTTTCTTGATTTCCAAATTATAGTGTTATTAAACAATTTAAATATATATCCTGAAGTTGATTTTCTGTCACTGTCTCGTGCAAAATCTGCATCTGCATAACCAATCAAAGGAGATTTACAATTATTTTTCTTATAGATCAAAGTGTAACTTATAGTCTCTTTTACATAACGTAATATTCGTTTTAATGCTTGCCATAAACTTTTGTTTGGTTTGCTCTAGAATACCTAAGTAAGTGATACACAAAATATGTTTTCTTAAACATGCGCGGAAATATTATCATTACTTTTGAATAAAGAACACGCGAAGTATCATATTTACGTAGATTGAAAAACCAAAATCACTTCCCGGCGCATTCTGTGAATTTGGAACGAAGAGCGCACCGGCAATGTTGTATGAAACGGTGTGCTGTTTGAATTTAGAACTCTTTCATCTATCGTACACATTGCGTTCTCGTGGCTGTATAGCCACAGATGCGTTTACCTTTCCGCACAAACTGTAAAATAAAAATAAAAAAGGCGGTAAAGCGGAGTTCGTTGTTATTTGGTTAATAATAAATTAAAATGAGTTCCGATGGTTCTGAAAATTAAAATGGAATGGACATTGACTGCACTCCACCAGATTTAAGATCGGAAGCTAAATTAGCGATGGAAAACCTGCTTCCAGCGAAATCAAAAGAAAAATATATGAAAGTATATGAAAATTTCATGTTCTGGAAAAACGAGAAAAATGCAAAATTGTTCTCCGAAACAGTGTTTTTGGCGTATTTCAATGAAATTGCTAAAACTAAAAAGCCATCTACATTATGGGCGATTTATTCTATGCTGAAATGTACAGTTCATATTAAAAATATCATTGACTTGAAGAACTACGGAAATTTAACAACTTTTCTAAAACGACAATCGTCTGGGCTTAAGAGCAAAAATTATTATGTAAAAGGCCCTTTTTTATTTCCTTGCATTTTTTTAAGAAAAGCACTATATATGCCTCGGCCGAAATGGCAATTGCTATTTCGCTGCCTTTGCACTTGCTGAACGGTGAAGGAAAACATCTTGAGGAAACCTGCATGCCCTAAAAAGCGTGTAATTGTGCCCGAAGTACGGCGATAGAGCTCACCACCCATCACGTTAGGACGTAATAATCGTCGGTGAAACACGGGTGTGCCAAGTTCTTTAATGTTTAATAACAAAAGCTAATAACTTTTGAAAAATTTCTGTTTTGACAGCCTAAAATTAAAGCCTTCAGAATTTACTTCTATGTTTACGTCATACAAGGAACCTAGAGTTCAAGTCCAGCCGTTTGGTCTAGGTTTCGATAGTCAGTCAGACTATTATTTAAAATGAATAGATTTACATTAAAAAATATACATAATATACAGCAATACAAAAAAAAATATGTCTACAAAACCATAGATAAATAATGATAGAAACACACAAATCAATTAGACAATGATAATGATTCGGCCACAAAAACAGGCATAGCTCCTCGGTTTTAGTGGTGGCACTGTTCCTATGTTTACTTTAACAATAATGTACTTTTATGGCATCAAAAATATAGAGCTTGAGGTAAATTCCACAGTTGTGAGAATTTTATAGGCTTGGATTCGGATGACTTGATCATATAATTGGTAAAAGGAGACAAAGGTAATGAATATACCAATGTATATGTAGCTTCAGATTAGTAATACCTACTATATAGGTATATGATTAATGACATAACCATCACTTACATAAAACCTTAAGTTATTCCCCCTAGGATGGAAAGACTTTCTAACCAGCAGACGTTGAAAAGCAAAATAACCTGTTAGTTCGAACTACTTTTGCAAAATAGGAGCTAGCTATTAACCGATACAGCCACTACAAGCGTCTCTTGGGTGGTGGGAAGAAGCATAGAACTCAAGCCTACGAGTTTAAACTATAACAAAGGTCTACAATTAGAGCAGTGGTTCTTAACGTTTTTGTGATGAGGGACCATTTGAAAAAAAATCTGTCTTTCCAAGGGTCACCAACTCTTAGGAAGTAATATAAAGTAAATTAATAAAGGGTTAAGTATATATATTATATAGCTACCAATTTTAAATAAAACACGCATGCCGTCGTTCAAAGCCAGTTTAACAGTATTTTAATATTTTACAAAAATTTACATGAATACGTAGATAAATTAAAGTATGTATATTACTTGTGACTGCATACTCTTTCACTCTCTTTCATACTCTTTCAAAGTTAGTCAAATTAAAGATATTTAATATTTATTATCACAACAAATGGTTATGATGATAAATATTTGATTGATGATTTTACCACTAGGTGGTAGAGCTGATGACGGGCTCGACTGTGGAGGTACCACCATCTTACTCGCAAATCCTCCCGAAGTTATTCGGGAGAGAGTAAGAGAATAGCTCTTAGGCAAAACCAGGCGGCCCACCATTGCCTGGGACCGATGGATGGCGGTATATCCATCTCCAATCGCCGGGCCTTATTTAAAACAGACTGGTGACGGGCAGCGGCGTCACTGGTGCAAGGGTTTCGGCACCGCGCTCACCAACCCGCCTGCCCAGCGTGTGTGAAACAGGCTGGTGGATGGATGGATGATGATTATTTAATAGTTTCAGTTTATTCTAAATACGACAATGTTTTAGGTATATTTTAGCGCGTTCGGTCGAGCGACAGAGAGATCAATACGGGGCGAGTCATGGGAGTGAGTGAGGCGTACACACCCGGGCTCACCAGCAGTAATTGTCTCCTTAAAAGGTACAGCAGATCATAATTAACAAAAATCACTTGTACTATTCCACAATTTATTAAATTACTAGCTTTCGCCCGCGGCTTTACCCGCGTTGAATTAGTTTTTGTGTACTCCTATAAAATCAGTCAATATTATTCGGACTGTTACCTACAGTAAACACAGCTGGTGAAATGTGTGTGCTATGCGCCTCTGTTTCCCATTTTGTGTGTCTCCATGGGAACAAAGGGAAAAAGTAGTTTTTGTCCTATTCAAAGTCTAAAACTACATTTATGCAAAATTTCAGCCAAATGGGTTTCGTAAGCATGGCGTGAAAGGGTCACACATCACTTTTCTATAGAAATTTGAAAGCTCATTTTCGTCCCATGGGAACTGATTTATGGGATAAAAAGTAGCCTATGTCCTAATCCAGGTCTAGAACTACATTCATATAAAATTTCAGCCCAATCGGTTCAGTAGTTACGGCGTGAAAGAGTAACAAACATCCATCCATCCATCCAAACTTTCGCATCTATAATATTAGTGGCCTAATTTCCTGACCGGTTTCGCCTTTATGGCATTTTCAAAGGAATTATATAAATCTAAATCAAAACGTTTGCATGAGTAGAATCAATGATACTAATACTTTTTTGTAATGAGGGCATATTAATAATGGCATTATATAACTTATTGAAGGTATATCACAGATATCAATATTAATATTGCAGACAATTTATTTATTAATTAAATTATTTATGTAGACTTCCAACAAAACTACTATAATGTATCATTATTTCTGTGCATTGTATTATCCGTAAGTCGGTGTAATACGCCTGGTTTTGGCTGAGAGCTGTTCTCTTACTATCCCCCGAATAACTTCGGAAGAATTTGGGAGTAAGATGGTGGTACCTCCACAGTCGAGCCCGGCATCAACTCTGCCACCTATAATTAATATAATTAATGAATTTACTAAGTTTCATTTCTGAAAATGCAACTCGCACAATTAAGTCGATGCAAACAATCCTGTTAACTGAAGAGTTACTTCTTTCAAACATGGGAATGAGTACTATAAGAGGTAATTTCTGGCGATCGACCGTTTGAGCACGGTCGAGTTGTTATTGTCGACAGTTTTCGGCTTGGTGGTTATTTTATGAACCCCTCACAGCCTATATGTTGACCAGTGTCACTACGATGATAATAAAGAAAACCCCAAACAAATCCGTTTACTGGGTCATACAGAGACACAAAAATTATTATTATTAAAATATTCGGTTTGGGCTCAACATTTTACACAACAATTTTCAGGTCTGTAATTTTCAGGTCTGTCACTCATTCCGTCTGCAAGTTAGAAACCCGTGACATACGGACGGACAGACAGAAAGTGACATTAAAGGCCGCTTTGTATAATTCGTCTGTTTGATGCAAAAATCAGGGACATACACCAGTCCATATTGGCCATCTAACTGAAGACCTGAAATTCATTTGATTTAATTGTTTCTACTTTGCGCATTATTACTTACTTAGATATTATTAATAATGATTCGGAGCGGGCTCGTAAGTAATAAAATAACTCACAAAAGAGAAACAATTCAATCAAATAAATTCTAGGCCTCTATTTAGACGGCCAATATGAAGTGGTGTATGTCCCCAGTTTTTCCAAAAACATCGCGATAAAGGCCAGAAGAATATTTAACATATTGTTTTTCATCAAAGTTGTCGTCGTCGCGGACCGGGCTCTTAATGGACACCGTTTTGCCCTTTGAGTGCGGAAATAGACGTACCCTTAGTTCCAAGAGGACCTTCTCCAACTCGCTGTTCAGAATCCTGATGATGTTCCTCTGAACCCTCAGGGTTGGCTGCACGCTGGTCGTCACCGCCGCCCGGTCTATCTCCATTATACGGAACTGGGAATGTACAAACCGCATTCAAAACAGCCTAGGAAATTCAAGGTTTACTGCTTTTATCGATGGTTTAGGTGAATTAGGCTTTGATCAGGAAATAAACAAATTTACATAATTAATGATTGAACATAAAGCAACACAATTTGACCTTGTTTTAATTCTACAAATATATTTACGACATTAATCCACTAGGGGATGTCAGAGCGGACTCCGCAAGTGTGAGCTGATCCTGGTATACCCTCTTTACACCGACGATTATTACGTCCCAAACTTGATTTGAGCCCTATCGCCCTACTTCGGGCACAAATGGACCAACAGCTTAATATTCCTTTTATTTTATTATAAAAAAACACATTATTACACGTAATTATACCTATCCATACTTAGGCAAGCTTTGCTCTGGTTAGCATTTTTTTCTTGTGTTTTGTAGTTCCTAGGGTCTGATTTTCCAGGATAATAAGTATCTTTTGTGTTATTTTAACCTTGCTGCAAAAGTTTTCACCTCAGTTTAAATATTTTAAAGTTCCGTGTTACGAAGGAACCTCGGTGCAAAAAGGTTGACAAGCCACTCTTAGCCCCATCTATCATCTGATCAATGAAACTTGATAAAGGATGCCAAACAAGTCATCTCAGATGTCGCAATGGTTGACACCCAAGGTTTATTGGGTCTAACTTTTTATATCATTTTTATTATTTGTCGTGATAGAGGCCATAATTACACGTATTCTGTGAAAATTTTAATTTTCTACGGTTGAAGCTGTAAACCCTTATTTCGTTTTCAAACTTAGTAAGAAAACGTGTTTTTTTTATAGATACTTTTGCGAGCGACTTCAGCCATTTGAAATGTGGACTCTACGCAAAATGCTCAAAATATCATGGACTAGCTTCACTTCTAATGTCAAAGTCCTTAAAATGTCCAATCGCAAACGGGAGCTGATGTCAACTGTCATGAAAAGAAAGACCGCCTTTTTTGGGCACTTGCAAAGAGGTTCCCTCTTCAAATTCTCAAGGTTGATCCTCGAGGGTAAGATTCCCGGAAAGAGAGCACCAGAACGTCAACGTCACAAATGGATAGATGACATCAAACAGTGGACTAAAAAGCCTCAGAGACTTGAAGGATAAAACAACGGATCGCAAGCAACTTAGCCTACTGACCGCCAAACTTCACTAGGAAGATTGGCACCCAATGATGATGATGATGATGATGATGATTATTTGCTCGGGTGTGTTTCTCTGGGAAACTTGTTCAGTATGATCAGGAAGAATGTGGGTTAATTGAAAGATCTTTTAACAACCTATATATAAGACAGAACTAAAACATAAATAAACGAACCGATATTCAGGTTATGACTGTATTATACCTGTCTTTGCAATTTCGCCAATTCGTCTTCAGCTATTTTCTCCATCTCCATATCATCATTTGGTACTGCCATTTTGATAGCTTTTTGTACAGCACTCAAAGGTTATTAGACTTCAATATTGGTATGTTCGAGTAACCACCTAGTTGCTACACTGTCTGTCCTACATACGGAGTTGTGACGGCTTCTCTGTCCAGCCAGTCACATGCATGCAAAGTCACATAAAATACTAATTTTATCCCGCCATAGACAACGAAAGTTGGCAACAATACCTCTAAAACTTTTGGTTTTTCTCTCACCTTGTAAATGTATGATTGTAGACAAAGTATGTGACAATTTTGTTACCGGATTAAACCAGTTTTTTTGCGTCTTGCAGATGATTTTCTTTGTGATTTTATATATTCATTATGACTTCTTGTAATACTTGCTATCGAACTACACATAACAAGTTATTTAGATGAATGCACCCATTCAATTAGATTAGCGCACTTTGAATAGTAGCCTTCATATCAGCGAATGGTTCCGTCCGTGAACATTTAGTGCAGTAAACCTAACTCCTACAAGTCCTACAATTTTACCTAATCGGTTTGTCTGTTACGTTATATCTCCGAAATCAATCAACGGATCGTAATTAAACCATTACCGCGGGATAGTTTATGACCCTTAAGAGATCATCAAGGTACAGCCAAATCAAAATCAACGATCGAAAAGCTAGTTTATTAGTTTATAAGCCAGTGATAAAATTGAGTGAAATTTTAGATACTTATCTCATATAAATGAAATAACCAAGCGTTTACATGCGTCATACATCCATAGAATCCTCATTTTTTCAGGTTTTCAGACGCTTTCAGCTACAAACGGAGCGTTACTAATAAAC
Source organism: Ypsolopha scabrella (assembly GCA_910592155.1). Taxonomy (NCBI): domain Eukaryota; kingdom Metazoa; phylum Arthropoda; class Insecta; order Lepidoptera; family Ypsolophidae; genus Ypsolopha; species Ypsolopha scabrella. The sequence continues at coordinate 6,435,219 of OU342985.1, read as the reverse complement.
TAACGGCGCGCTAAAGTAAATTGCTGTCCATTACAATTTGCAAGTTTATTTGGTTATCTAAATAAAGTAATCGTGCATGTTCGTGCGTATTCTGTGTCGTGCTTGTGCCAATTAAATTAGAGTAGTCCGGTAGCGTGAGGCATAAAAATCTAATAGTATAAGAGCTTGTTCTCTAAACAAGATTCATTCAAGTTTTATCATTTTTGAACATTGTTGAGTAATAGACTCATTATAGGCCCACGGATTTACTACACCAGCTTTTTTTACTTTAATTGCGAGCCCATAGACGAGATAAAAACATATTGTTTGTTCATGATTTTTGCCTGACTACGGGAGGCCATGCAAGCGCCCAATTTTAACACTATTTTTCGTTCTCTACGTACAGAGTACGACAGGGTCAAATGAGCATAAAATAACTGTAAAAAATCATGCCAATAGTTTTAACAAACTTCATATACTTTTGTTTAGGAGGCATATGAGATCATTTAGAACTTGTTCAGAGAATCAGAGGTGTCGATTCGGTGTAGCACGACTTAACTTATTTGAGAGAACGAACCTTTTTTTCAGCATTCTGTTCTTGTCTCTTCGATACAGAAAGAGAAATACAGAAAGCTTAAATTAGGTCATAAGTTAAGTCTTGTTATACCGAATTGACACCAAATAAAAGATCTAGACAGTCAGACTAGTTTATATCAACTCTTATCATATGTAAAAATATTAATGTTATAGGAAGACCATTACTTCGCTTCAAGGACTGTGTCAAGAGATACATGTAAGCCTACCAGGGCAGGGAAGAGCTGGGCGATGATAGGGACAAATGGCGAAAAAGCATGACGGGTGTTAAATTCACGACGAAGCCTGTGGTGCAATTGTGTAAGTCAATGGTATTCAAATTGATTGTCATATGGCTATTCGGCTAAACAAATGAGCCTGTTTGACAATGGATTTCGTATACTTTTGGCTGTTTAATGAATACGATTGTCTTGTTTTGTTGTTGTCAACCAAAAACGTACGATTTCAATTTGTCAAACGGGCTAATTTGCTTAACCGAATAGCCATATGACAATCAATTTGATTACCATTGGCTAACACAATTGCACCTCTGGTTTGGTCTATTATCTGAGAAGAGGAGCAAGAGCCACCATAGCGATGACATTACAACTAACGAAAGTTTCTCTTAGACGGGCAGATCTGAGGTGCAATCCACAAGTTTTCATGTCTGTTATATATATTTCGAGATATATTTTTATTCTTATTCCGAAAAGCGTTTAAATATTTTTTTCTTCCTTAGTTCTAGAGTAATGTTGAAAAAAAAACAAATTTTAAGGTTATAGGCTGAACAGCTAGAATACATTTGAGTAGCAATAAATAAAAATACTATAGCTGTCAATGTCAAGTGTTAATGACATTTGATATATTAAGCTCTATGATCATGCCATTTTGTTTTTTTTAATACAATCAAAGTAGTTACTGGCATTGGTAGGAAAGTCATTATGCCTACAAGGCTTTTGTTGAAAAGTCAAAGTTTAAAAAAATCATTTTAGTATGTAAAATTCAAAATTTCGGAAAATGAAAAATTATAAGGGATATACCTATATATAAGTCCCTTGTGACTGGGCAACGCCAGGTATTTACAAAAGCCGAAATTATTTATACGAATTGTACGACATAAAATCCTACAATAATAATATTGAATTTATTGAACATTTGAAAATATACTCACGTACTTTCAAATTAGTGTATTTAAAAGCAAAAAGTATATTTCTGAATAAAAAACTTAAAATGGCCGATAACAAAGTAAAGCAGTATGAAATATCATAAATACTCCGCTGAGCAGGATAAACATGTGTAAAATGAAAGCGTTGGGGCAGGACAGATTTCTCTGGATAACCTCGCCTTGCCTTGATGCAGTTTGTCCACTGCCGCCTCCGTCACCGAGAAACGAGATTATTTCGGACCGAGTTCGAAACGACCACCTCCAAGTACCTCCTTCGATTATGTAATAATCTGCCCGATAATATTAGAGACAGCCCATCTGTATCGTTTTTCTCCAAGAGAAATTTTTTTATCTGACTGCCCATTTATATTCATTTTGTTACTTGGAATTATTGTAGTTTAGTGCGTTTTGTTTAGATATGATAGTTTATTTTAAGTATGTTTATGAGTATTTGAGTATGAACATATGTACTAAAGTTTATTTATTGGATTTAATTATATGTGAAAATTGCATGTGTATTTGTATGTATTAATGCTACATGTACGTATGTATCTTTAAACTATTTCTTCATCTTCTATTTAGTTTTCTGTTTTTGAAATTGTGCACATTCATTTGCCCACCATTCTTGCTACTTTTTCACAACATTACAGGTTGTCTGGAAGAAATTTCTTTAGGTCGCCCTTTTACAAACTATTACAATATATTGTGTGATCTAAAGTCAAAGCATTTATTCAGTAAATAAGAACAATATTGAACACTTTTACTGAAAAATAATAATTCAGCATGTTATACGTGCTGTCAAGATACACGTACTGTCTTATATACCCAAATTCATACTGGAGTCTCGGTAAGTGGTCAGGGCCAAGGTTCAATGAACGTGATTGCGAAATCCGAAAAAAACAATTGCGTTTAAGAACAACCTCGACTCAATTAGTATAGGAAATCTAAATATACTTTTGCGTATGTAACAAAAAAGGTAATTTAACCTGACTACCTAGTCTCCAGCATGAATTTGGCTATACATATAAACGAAAGTCACCTTATATTCTGGCTTACTTCTAAAACTTTGTCCTTCTCTTTGTTTGGTTTCGTTTTGGCTTTTAATTCCGAAGGTTTTGTTTGAAAATACCCAAAAAAATGTTAACAGTAAAAGTAGGATTTATCACTTTTTTCACTTTAAACTGTTGAACTAAATACCTACGTTTGAAAACATAAGTGATCATTTCTAATGTAAGTAGACTGCTAGCATTACTGATACACATGTACTGAAAATATTGATAGAATTTAACGAATATTCCATAACTACATGATATACCTATAGGTATAAATATCTCCATCTGTATACATGACAAAAATATTTTTTGGAATATCAAGGCTACTAAACTGATGAGACGACAGATGATGTTTTAAAAAAAATATATTGCATCTATGTATCCATCCATCCACCCGTGTTCGTCTATGCATCTATGTATATCAGTATTTAATTTTGCAGGTGGTGTATATATCTTCTTCTTTAATAATAATAAAGTAGTAAAAAAGTCATGTCTGTCTGTACATATAATATTTTCGCGAAACTTTAAATTTAAAGGGTTATTATTAGTTATTGTACGAGGCCGAAAAACCACAATCTATTGAATTTTTGTCTGTCTGTCTGTATGTATGTTCCGTTTTAACTAAAGGGCCACTCAATGGATTTCGATGCGATTTTTTAGGGTTCCGTATCTCAAACGGAACCCTTGTAGGATCACTTTGTTGTCCGCCTGTCCGTCCGTCCGTCTGTCTGTCAAGACCCTTTATCTCGGAAAAGCGGAGAGGTATCAAGTTGAAATTAAAACCATATTACACAGGTCTACAGTCTTTTGAAGCTGTGAAAAAATCAAACTTCAAAGTTAACGTAAAAAAAGATATGACCGTTTATGCCGCAAAAAACGTACAAGTATTTCGACACTTTCAAGGGAATCAAAATTTATATATAGGGTATTTTCCGTTGACCTAGAACTTTGTAATTTGACAAGTAATACTGTCTTATACTACAAATATAGGCCAAAAATCTGAAAAATATACATTTGTAATTAAATTATTAAAAATATAGTCTTTAACGGAATCCTCGGTTGCCGAGTCCGACTCGCATTTGTCCGTTTTTTTTTTATTATCATCGTAGTAAGTCAACATACGTTGTAAGGGGCGTTCATCAAATAACGCCCAAGCCGAAAACAGGGCAGAGATTGAATAAACGTGGGGCGGAACGGCGGGCGAAAGTCTAGTGTTATTTAAGGGGGTTTTATCCCGATATTGCCTCATTGCAAATTCATTTTAAATCGTGAAATTATAATAAATATTATAATTATTATAATGCATTTACATTGAAAAAAAAAATGTTATATTTCACTCTTTGAACTTAATATTACGGCAAATCGATGTAAAATTACTTGCATTTTACTGCATCCAATAAAATCGCAAAGATATGCCTAACTATGACATAAATACCATTTTATTTGAGTTATATTAGGTTTTATACAATAAAACTTATATCAAAATAAACGTCATAAGAAAATGGCTGTCATAATAAATATTCATCCTTCCTCTCACTTCTAAAATAATAAATAAAATCACCTCGAAATTGCGTGTTTTTTGAGGGGCCCGTTCCCACTGAGTAGAATAAAAAAGTTTAAAATTAACGTGTTGGAGCAGGACAGGTGTCGCTGGATAACCCCGCCTTAAGGCTGTACGTGACCCTAGAATATAAAAAAGCCAGATTTTCGTGGGTTCTTTTGACGAAAGTAGGACTACCTTAATATTGGAAAAAATACATTTGATTTATTGATCTTTTATCTAGGTAATCAACTTATAAACAATGTACTAAGATTTATACTATAGTCAAAAAAAAAAAATTTCCGCCATCTTTTTTTGGTTTTCAAACATTCGTTCCAAGAACGCGTTTAAGAGATCAACTTGATATTTTTTTCCATAAAATAGGTAATAGGAATATAAAGGCTTTCTACTTAATAATCCCCACCTTCCCCCTTGAAACTTGATGGTGTGCTTTGACAGGGGTTTTAATTGAATGTCATCATCTTGTTAGGTATTGCTGTGCTGTACACGAGGGAGTTGATCTGTGACCGTTTTTAAGAAACAATCTATAATAATTCAATGATAAATGTAATCCTATATACTGGATTATTATCAGTCTAATACCCATTAAGGGGTAACGTTTCGAGCTTAGTGCATAACATAAGTTTGTTTGCCTTATTTTAAAATAAAATGGTTTCATCTTATTTAGCGACTATTGTTGAATAATTATCAGGGGTTTTTAGCAGAATTGCGTCATTTTATGCATTACGTTGTAAATGAATGGGTACATATACAAACTTAAAAGCGTGTTTTAAGTTTGTATGCCCATTCATTTACAACGTAATACATAAAATTACAAAATGTTGGTAGAAAAGCCTAATTGACACTAAACAATGGTCGCAACTCGTTGACCAATCACAGCTGCCAACATTCATTCATTTTCGCTCACGTCACGATATAGAATGGAGTCATATGTGCAAAAAAATGCTAGTCTGCTTGTAATCGTGATCATTCATAAATTCGAGAGCCGAACGAAGCGGAGCGGAGCGAGGCGACCCCTATAGTTCTTAACGGGGAGTTAATTTCTAGAAAGGAAACTTTCTTCTTCTTTGTTCTTCAAATAAGTTCGTGCTTAGAACAGTTGGTTAAGAGTACGTGACATTTCCGCGGGGGGAGGGTTGGCACCATTGAAGAGGGCGACGCTTCTCACCGTCCCTACCCCCTCTCAAGTTTGCCATAACTCTTGCAGCAAGATACTTATTAAGACCTTCAACCAAGACTTAATGGAGAAATCACTCACCTTAACCGCCGAGGGCTACAAAGTAATCTGACACGTGAAGGGGTGGGAGTTAAGTGCACGTATATAGGTATACTAACGTTTAAGTGAACAGAACCGTTTTTCTTTCGAACTTCCGAAAAAAAACAGTTTTAAAGCACGTCTTAGATAAAACACCTTTTAAAAGTTGTAAGATAAAGCTTTTTGATGTTGCTTTTTGCTTAAAATAGCTTTAATTCTTCTTAGATAGAACGACTGAAGACTTTTCAGGGTTTCAAACAGAAATTCGTGGAACAGAAAAAATGGATTTAAGTAAATTATTAATACTTCTCGAAATACCTACTTTCCTACAAAAATTTGTGTCCCCCCTTATCTCCTAAAACTGCATGAGTGAAATGGCGCATGCACCATAGGAATTAAAAGCGCATTACCCACTATCACGTACTGTCAGTTTTCTCTTTCGTGCAAAAAAATATACTTTCTTCCCTGGCTCTAAGTCGGTCAAGCCAACATTTCATTTTATATTGTCACTTCTACGTGGTTGTTACGAAAAACTGCTAAGTGAGCCATGAAATGCCGTTACGAATGTTTGACCCTTTGTTATAATGATACATCTTATTTTTACAGACTCAAATATGGAAGTCAGTGGATGACAGCAGCGTGTCGTCGATGCAGTCGTTGGACGGAGACTCGGACATGCGACTGTTCACGATGCAACGAGACACTAGCCTCGACAGGTGAGAGTCAAACCAACCCCACAGGTCGAAGCGCTGGAGAGCGAAGTGATATGATAGAACTTATAGTAAAACCATACAATTAGCAGATCGCCCGCTGTAGGGGGCGTTAGGCGGCGCGGAGGTATAGCGGGATGCGGTAGTGCGGGCGCGTGACAGGGCCCTGTCGTAGTTAGTTGGTTAAATTAGACACTTAACTAACACCCTAGACCGTTAATTAAAGACCGATGTTTAACCAAGTCGCTAAAGTTCCGCCAGACAAGTAAGTGAACGAAACGTCTAAACGTTACTAGGCAACAAGACGCATTTCAACTTTGGTAGGGTGGCCAAGATATTTGATTGGAAAAAACGGATAGTAAAAAGACATGGCTTGTCTTATGTTTATTCATAAGGCGTAATAGCCCCGGCGGTAGCGTTGCATTTTAGGTATTGATTTTACGCCGATAGATTGCCATCTTTTTCAATAGATCTGGAATGACTAATAAGAATACCAAGCGTCAGCTGACGCACCCGCGGTGGGTGTGGGTGTGGGAGGTAGAGGAAGTGGTAAAAAAAAGTAATAGTACGCCGGCCGAAACTTTTTTCACAGATAGTTGACATCATACTGATCTGAAAAAAATCGTCAGCTGCATCGTGGAGAGGGAATGATGCGTCAGCTGCTCGCATGAACTTTTTTGCATTTTAGGAAGTGATTTTACGCCGATAGATTGCCATCTTTTTTTAATAGATCTGGAATGACTAATAAGAGAACTAAGCGTCAGCTAGCGCACCCGCGGTGGGTGTGGGTGTGGGAGGTTGCGAAAGTCGTAAAAAAAGTAATAGTACTTTCGTTAAGACAGATTGTTAAACGTTTTCGACGATGCTTTATTTAAATCAAAATGCTAGTGACTTGGTTAAGCGGCGATCTTTAATTAACGGTCTAGGGTGTTAATTAAGTGTCTGATTTAACCAACTAACCGCGACATATCTATAATCTTTACTGTGTACGATACAAATGTGGGAACACAATACTGCGCGCGGCTTCATGACTTCCTTTAAACTCGGAACTGCGCGTAAATGTGCTTTGAACCTACCGCTATAAAATGCTGGTCACACAATTTTGGTTAAAAAAAGTAACTTTTGTTTATATTGTTAAATTCATTTCTTCCTTACTGCTCGAAATACGACCCTGAAGTCAATTATCTTAATCCAACCATTTCAACAATTCTTCATAGTATCGTGATCGTCATTGATTTCTCTAAACATGGGAAGCATAGAGCCTCAGGCTAGATATTTTGTCTACGAGTTGATTGTACATGGATCATTGCGCTCATACTAATAAGAGCAGTGGCTATTTGGCGAGCTGAACAAAGAAAGTCTATTTTAACGAAGTCGCGACAGCAGTGGCGTGCATAGGACTTTTTGCTGGAAATGCAATGAGAAGGTCAACTTTTACAATAAAAAAAATATGAAAAAAAAGAAAAATGTTTATCTACTAACGTATGCTTATGAACTGTAGCTTATTTAAGTATTTAAGAGGAATGGGGTATGCGGATAAACCCTCACAGGTTTTTGTCACACCTTTGTCCAAATTATGTTACTTTTTCAATACAATAAATAAATAATAATAATAATAATAACCGCGTTGAAATTGTTTTAAAACAGAACAATGCCATTGCTTATGGGTTTTATTGATAGGTAATGCTCTGATAACGTCTGCTGTTGCCGGAAAATGTCACCTTTTCCAGGATAGCACGGGCGAAGTGGCCGCCCCCCTAAATCTGCGATTAGGGGTAGGTTATCGTTATCGGCGGCTTCCTTCTTACACCTTAGGAGCATACCTATAGTCCTAATTTCTGGCATTTGAAATATCTCGGCTTCGAGATACTCTGTGAATGGAAAGGAAATGCTTGATGCGATGAATTATGGCCTCTAATAGAAGTTTCATTAACTGCTTCAGGGCTTCCGTAGTGCTATCATAAAATTCGATGTCAATAATTATTGCAAACAGTGTTTTTTATGAGACTATGTTTTTATTGCGAAATCCGTCGCTTTGGAATACTCTAAATATTATTATTAGAGTGCATTACAAACCAGAAAAGATAAATTAGAAACAAATGTAAAGACAAGAATTTGAAAAAATTCCTTGGGCCAGGATTCGAATCTACGACCTCTTGTTTCCCAGACTACCAATTGCGCCGCCGAGGTACTTACCTAGACCGTTGAATTTTTCCACCATACTTGTCCACCGAATATTTTTGTGACTATTTGATCTAACTAGCTTGTAATGCACATACTGAACGCTCATGAGGGCGTTATGTGATTTCACGCCTTGTTCTTAAGAAACAGATGGCGCTGTTGTCGCTACAATATGTGTTGCTTCAGACAGTTAAGAAATTCAAAGTTCTCATTAACTGAGATTATGTTTTTATTGCGAAATCCATCGCTTTGGAATACTCTAAATATTATTGTTGTCTTTACATTTGTTTCTAATTTATCTTTTCTGGTTTGTAATGCACTCTAATAATAATATTTAGTGTTTTTTATATTTTTGGCGTAAAAAGTTGGGTTATTTATGATTGTTATTGTAATGAAATTTTTTTATTAGGTACTTCTCAGTGTTTATTTTGTGTTCTTTAACCATCTTCAGCGATATTCATTCAGGGCAGCTTATATATTCAATAAAAAAATATCGATCAACTGAAAAGTGCGTCTTTCAGTTGATCGGGATTTTGTACAAATACAGTAGTAAAAGCGTTTTTGTTTGGAAGTCAAATAGCTTAGTTAAACTTAGTTAATACCCAAATAACTTACAAAACAAACCCAAAACATACATTTTAATACAAAGTAGGATCACCATATTTTAGGAGGAATTTCGGGGCTAGCTGTATTTTTTCCCAAATTGAGTGACTTTTAAGAGATTCTGATTTAAATTATGAATTTATATATATTAAAGATCAAAATGAGCTGGCCTTAAATTATAACTTTCATTCCCGAGGGATGGAAGTCGCGTAGTCAGTCCTCGGGCCTAGAGATTCCGTTACGCGTAGTAAGTCTTTCTTAATGATTCTAGAAGATTCTATAACTTGACTTGTTCGCAGTAATAAGTAATAACTGAGTTTGTTTTAAATGGGCTGTACGGAACCCTCAGGGCTCGAGTGCCTCCTCGTACTTGACCGGTTTCTGTTATTATTATTTTTGTGCTGCACTTTATTAATAATAGTACTCATACATTTTGATGCAAGTGCGAAAGGGTTGATACTTAAGAGTCACGAATGACTTTTTTGCCGAGATGCAGTACGGTACGAGAAATATCAACACTTTCGCACGTGTATCAAACGACGTTTTTTAATACCCCTGCGAAAAATTACATGAAATAATAAAATAAAAGCGATTTTGTTGTAAATCAAAACAGATACTAGTCGACAGAAGAACACGCAAGCTCGTGGGCGCCAATCTGTACTACAAAGACCAATGTTTCTTTCTAAAATCTTTTTAATAATAATTGAGATAATTAATATAGAATATAAATGATGACGTCTAAAATAGTTTTGAATTTTTTAAACATCTTTTACAATTTAGTATACATAATATATTTAATAATAAAATATAGAAGTTTTAAAATACTCATCTTATTATAGAGTATCTGGTAAAACAAAGGTTTACATGGTTAGGGGAAACCAGCCACATCATTTAGTAAGCATGTAAACGTTTTACCAGATACTCTATAATAAGATGAGTATTTTCAAACTTCTATATTTTATTATTAAATATATTATGTATGTTAAATTTTAAGATGTTTTAAAAATTCAAAATAAAAAGAAAAAGTACGAGTGCGAAATATGTCATTTTACGCACGCTAAACAGGCACGTAATCTATCATATTCTGAGCAGATGTATTAAAAAAAATCTTTCCTTACAGACGACAGTGCCACTACTGTAATCACAAGTTTGAGAAACGCCAAAACAGAAGTGAACACATTGCGACACACTTTACTGAGTCTGCACGGCTTTGTGAAGGTTGTCAATAGAAACCTGTTTGTTATTACCGTATATATGCCTACAGATAACACAGACCACTTCCCTGAGTTTGCAGTTTTACTTAGCAAGATCCATGCACTTATTGAGGAACGGAACGCGGCGGACTGTTTAATCATTGGAGATTTCAATGCTGATCCACGGAAGCCGTTTGGTACAGAACTAATTCGTCAAAACACGAATTTTCACAGGCTTCCTTGGATAGAAATTTTCCCCAAGATTCAAAACAATTAACTAAGTATATTGAGCCCCCAATACCATTAATCAACTTCGTTTCTCAAAATCCTTTTGTTCGTAGAGAAACCAAATTTAATTGATTTTAAGTTGACTTTGTTTTAATCAATCCCTTTCATCTTTGCAAGAAATATCTTTTATTGTCAGAAATTCATTTTTCCCAAACAAAGCACAAATAATTGTTACACAAAATTCAATAACTTAGATTCGCGAATAAAATACAGTTATCTATGTCATTGAGGACCTAAGTTTTAATCCCCTTACTCTCTTTACGTTGGACGAATTTATCCCCCTGCAAACAAACACGTTAATACATTTTCTGTCAATGTACAGTCGATAGCCAGTACAGGCCTGGTTACCTCACTTTGATTTCGCCCGAATTCCATGTAGAACATTTTGAGGTCCTGTTAACACGTGTGTGTACTATGGCAAACGCCCATAGTTGCTATACATATAAATAGTTTTTTTAGCTGGTTGTATAAAATGGGAATTTGATCTTTAGTGCGACAACTTTTACTACAGTTAGTTTACGTATACTATTTACTTGAAAAGCTTAGAAGTAAAAATGGCAAACGGCAGACTGAACTGACCAAAATGGCTTATAAAGCAAACCTAAGGCATAAGTATTATGTATGTATCAATGCATCAGCCTGTTTCATCCACTGCTGGACATAAGCCTTATGTACTTATTAAATACATAAGTAAATTCGTTTAGTAAGTAATTATAAGTATTTAAATTACTATTAAATAATATTATAATATTATTATTAATGTAATTATATTATTATGATGGTATTTAATGTATTCCACTTGCGAGTGAACCAATTTCCAAAATAAGTATCTACTTTGTTCATAACATTTTAAAAAATCCCACATTTGTGTCGTCGATTTTTATGTGAGTACCCTTATTTAGCTACATTTATAAATTTTACATGCTTCGCAAATAAATATGGGACTTTCGAATTACCAGTGACCTGTATACTGAAACAAATATAATACGGGAAATACATAAAAACCTATATTTAAGTTGGGCTGGTAAAATTTTTCATCGGCATAAAAAATAAAAAATAAAACTCTGAATATTTAGATATAATCTTGCCCAGTTTGTTAGTTTGTGTTCACGTATTTTTTTTACGCAATTTGCCAAAATAAACTACTTGAAGTCTCTTGAACGGTTGCCTGTCCTGTTATTAGATTTCAAAATAGCTTATATGGAACAAAAAAAACGTGGATATATTTATACGATAGTCGATATATACAGGGTTTTCAATGATAATTGTATTTTGCAACTGAATTGCCGCGTGATGCTGCACAAGAATTTTAATTAAAACTTTAATAACTGGTTCAGAAATTCCTTGCCCTCTCTTTAACTTTTCATGTTTTTGTAGGTTACACATACCTGCATGGTGAAATATAACAGCGAATACTAAACAAATTATCTAGGCCAAGTGGAAAAAAAAGTAGATTATTTAAAAGTATGGAAAAACTCTTGATTTGAATGAGAGTTTCTTTCTAAAGATTTTGATAATAACTAAATTTAACTACTTTGCGAAGAAAATGCTATTATTGTACAAAGGCGAGCTTAATATTAATTAGTATTTTTACCAGCTTACCCTTTGGCAATGGGGAAATTGTTGAGGGTAGTACCAATTATTTAAAAGGTTAAGGTATGGTCGGTAGAATTCACTTGATATTATATTATGTCTGTATACAGGCTTCAAAGTATGTTTATTTGTTGATCCAAGGTATGATAACAATATTTCGCCAAACTACTGAGTAGTTTGTTGGCGACCACGCTCTTCCAATTTCACTATTCTACCTTAATATAATACATATTTTCTCTAAAACCTACCACAATATCTTACATTTTATATCTCTTATCTATCTATTACTCTTACATGCATCGCTTAAGTTTTTCTTTTAGAAGTGGCAAACATTTCACCTTTTTTGAATCCAACAGCATCGCGTATTTATTACATATTTTTGGGATTGAGTATTTTCTAGTTCTTTGGCCGTAGTAATTATTAACTCCTCTCTGTATCAACTTTTCTTGCTTTTTCGACCTAGTACAGTATTTATAACAGATTTTTTCCTTGAACTCTTCACTATAGTATGTTTCTAATGCTAATAAATAATTCGAAATTTCGCATGAATGTAGTTCTAGACTTTGAATAGGACAAAAACTACTTTTTCCCTTTGTTCCCGTGGAAAAATTATAAAAGAGACACACAAAATGGGAAACAGAGGCGCATAACACATACATTTCACTAGCTGTGTTTACTGTAGGTACGAGTCCGAATAATATTGACTGATTCTATAGGAGTACACAAAAACTAACTCAACGCGGGTGGAACCGCGGGCAAAAGCCAGTATTAAATAAATAAGAGTTTTTTTTTGTATAATAAACAGCCCCTGTTGGGGCTGCCGTGGCGCTGCAGCGCATCCGGCATGTTTGCTGAGGCGCGAACAATGGATTTTTACGCAATTATGCGCAAAAAAGTTGCTTCTCTCATGCACAGAGTGTGCGGCAGCCACAATACCATTCTGAAAGTAGTGGGAGGCGGGTGCGGGTGTCCTATCAGCCATCACTGGACGACACTACATGCTAATAATAATTATAATATTTAGTAATCAAAATTATATCGTTTTTATTACCGCTTTATTTTAGTTCTATTGTTAATTTTTATTTTTTTGTGTAATCATATGGAACCCAGTTCTGAATTAAATGATTTTTTTTTTTTCTTTATTTTTTTTTTTTTTATTATAAATGTATCGAAAGTTTATTTTCCATAATGATCTATTTAATATAACGGGTGTAAATAGACTAGTAGTAGTCGCCAACCAACTACTCAGTAGTTTGGCGAAGATTATTATTGCAATGCTACATTTCAGTTTTGCATCGGATTCAGTTCCAAACTGATCTGTTCTGACCTGAAACTGTTCAGTTCCGAAGTAGATGAAAAAACATTAGTACATTTCATAAATACATGATCTTTTTCTTCTGGCAATGAAATTACTTAAAATATATATACACGAAAAAAGCGATCCTGTTGCCATATTTTAAAACTGGTTGAATACACGCAGATTTACTAAAAAAAACTTAATTACAATCAAAAATTACATTTTGAACCACGATTTCAAAATAACTGTTGTTTTGAGTGCGTGGCAGTCGATTAAAGCACAACAAGCAGTCGAAAACAGACAGGCATGTGACCTACCATGAAATTCGCGCATCCTTAGAAATAGGCATGAGTCAAATACAATCAATCCTACACAAACATTTGGGTGTGAGAAAGCTGTGCTCGCGGTGGATCCCACACAACTTGACCGAGGCTCAAAAAACGGACCACGTCACTTGGTGCAGTGCCATGCTTACCAGATTCAACGAAGGTGCGTCAATATTTAAGAAAATACGTCTAGAAGCAGAGTTAATAAATAAAAACGCAGCTGGTCGTAACAGCAACGGCCGAAAGCGCGCTATTTTAAACTAAAGGGAAACGTCGTAGAGTTCAGTTTTGATTGATGCAAAATGAGGTGCTCAATCTGACCTTATGTATATGCAGCCTTAAGAGATTTCAGACTTTCAGTGCATTACACAAAACATAGAACATAAATTGGCAGCACTTGATGGAATTAAATAAACAGGTACATAAAAATTAATTGTAAAATCCACGATAATAATTTATTTTAATTAAAAAGCAAATTAGTTTCACGTTAAAACATTTCCAACTTCTAATTTTCTACATATATAAGTAGGTTTCGTGTTATCCCTAAAAATGCTAATTACATATTTTTATCATCATATGCGTATTACATAATGTCAAATATTGATATTACATAATTATATAATAAATATTAACTATATTATAATATTGATAATATCAATAAAATTATAGTCAGGTGCCATATATAATGTATTTATATTAATGAATTTAATGACATTAAATATTAAAAATTTTCGTGTTACTTACAAACGCAAGCCCAGCCCAGAGTCAATTACTATGTGGGACGTCAAGATTTTATTTTGCGAAATCAGCAAAAAGAGTTATCGATTCGTGTTACTGATCACTTACCAAGCCTCTACTATAAGTTTGTCTGTAAAAATTAAAGTCATTTACATACTTCTGTGGGTCCGGTGAATAAAGGTTTACCTCGACTTAGGTCCAAAACAAGATTTTTTGACCACTTTGCTGCGTTTTTTTTCTCTGCAAAATGGTCTAACTTGGATTTCAATATCTTGTTTAACACCGCAGATAGATTTTTGCTGTATACCTTGATTTAAACAGAATTATGCCCGTTTTCACTAACCATAAGAGACGCCTAAATCAGATGCCTATGTATTTAGGAGTTGCCTAAAATACACGTTGCCTAGTAAAAACACGTTTCACCTAACGACGACGTTAGGAATCACCTAAAGTTAGTTAGTGTGTGTGTGTTTGTTACTCTTTCACGCTGAAACGGCTGGACGGATTTGAATGAAATTAAGAACGAATATAGCTTATACACTAACTTAACACATACGCTACTTTTTATCCCGGAAAAAAGCATGTGGTACCGAAAACGAATAACACATGGGTGGAGCCACGGGCAAAAGCTAGTGTACAAATAAATCCAAAAATGTTGGTACCACCGATGTGATATTTTTATAAATACTTGCTTTTATACTATCACACCATCCCCTATCATCTTTATGATGTCTTTATGAGAAATCTCTAACCGCTGCTGTTCGCCTTTTTGTGTATCCTTACCACAATGAAACCTCTGTTCAATAAATATCTATGATACAAGTCGTAACGGTTATTTTCCACACATCAACGAGATCGAGATCCTTAGTAAGTCCTCCGTTTAACCCCTTGGGGATTAATTTTGGAATGCACCATTCTTTACGGAACATATTATGTTCCAAATTTCATGTTTATATTTTCAGTGGTTTATTAGGCTGTGTATTGTCGGTCAGTCAGTCACGGATATTTTAACGCGTTCCCGAGATAAAGGGTCTTGACAAACAGACGGACGGACGGACAGATGGACAACAAAGTGATCCTATAAGGGTTCCGTTTTTCCTTTGGAGGTACGGAACCCTAAAAAGCATGCTTAACGATTTTATTGTAACAATTTCAACAATGTCTTCAAACAAAATATGTAGTATTTGTATGTTAATAAAACTTGTTAACATTGTTTAAATTGTCATAAAATAAAAAAGAATGATTTTTTACCGTCTTTCAAAATGATTATAAATGTTAGCGAGTGATTCGTCCTTTTTCTCTTTGAGTTATTATTTACATATAAACGGCCACTAACGAGGCGATCCAGTATAAATTTAGCAAAATAATGAATCAAAACAAACTTCAGGAAGCCAAATAGCAAGGATTATCCTACCTGTCGAGTGCAAGGATGTCTGCAGATACGAAACAGGACCTGAGCTCAGAGCTCTTGTATAGCTCATAGAGGGTATGCTGGAGGTCACCCTCCTTGGTGTGATTGCCCTGGGCCCCTCCCCCTCCACCCGCCTCACCACCTTCCTCGTTACCCCACGATGAGATCACGAAGGACCCTCGGAACGTCTGCCGGCTCAGCGGATCCCCAAACAGGTACATGTCTGAAACGAAAAGAAAGCTTTTGATTTGGTAAAGTGCATGTAACATGCGATGTGGATATCTCGAGTTACGTAAGGTTTGTGACGCAATCGTTTCTTTATTCACATGTAATGCACTAATAGAGTTCGTGAGAATCATCTATTAGATGTACCCGTACCTTATTGATGGGATTTGATCTGTGGTCTTCCCACATGATATAGGTCTCTGTTTAAATTGGTTATTGATATTCACAACCACTTCGTGTGTGAGCCTCTCACTGTTCTGCATACCTATCCATATTTGGTAAGCACCTAGTGACGCGCGCATTTTCATTTTGATCACAAAATCAATAATTCTACAGTTTCATACCGTAGGTATCAGTTTCAATAAATAATCTAAAAAGGTCACATTTTATTTAGAGTGAGGTTCATTTCGTTCGTTCTTTCTTTCTAGGGGTTTTGCAGCTTTCTAAATCTAGTCTGTACACTAATAACAAAGTAGTAAAAAGTCGTGTCCGTACATAGAATATTTTCGCGAAATTTAAAATTTATGAGGCCGAATCAATGTCTGTATGTCCCGTTTTAACTCGAGAACCACTTTGGATTTGGATTCGTTTTTTTTTATAATCGTCGTAGGGACTCTGGTCAACACATCACAAAATAACGCCCAAGCCGAAAACGGGGCAAAGATTGCATAAACTAGAGGACGCCCGCGACTTCCTTCGCGTGGATTTGGGATATGAACAGCCTGTAGTAGTTGGGAACGCATTTTATTTATAAAAGTTTCCACCCCGGGGTGACCCGTTATGTGGTAAATTTTAAGGAACATTATGATATACGTTTTATGTTTCTATCTCTGTGTTGTCTGTCAGTCAGTCAGTCAGTCAGTCAGTCAGTCAGTCAGTCAGTCAGTCAGTCAATTCATGCAGCCAAATTCTTACTGAAGACTCGGTAAGTGCTCAGTATCAAGGTTCCATGACCCTTTTTGTGAAATTCGTAAATTATTATTTTCGTGTTCCTTATAAACGCAAGCCCGAATACCAAGCGTGTGTTTTTTTGCTGCTTCTCATCTGTGGTGAGCTTTTGTGAATAGTGTCGTCAGTGTGGTGTAACTTCTATTAAGGAGTTATATTGATGCTTATACATTTTAACGAAATCATAATAAATAAATAATAATAATAATAACACTGACACCCAATAGCTTTTGGGCATAATAATAATCAGATCAATTCAATCCTTTTTTATTAAGATCCCTATCACTCTGTTTTGATTATGCCATTTGCTTGTCGTGTTCCGGTATGACGTCATAAGAAGCCGTACCGGGAAAGTGGATGGAGGCATTACCAACCAGACAGACTGATTACGGCTCATATGCTTTCACTCTCCCGCTTTCTGAATGAATTACTTTATGTATCTATTTTAAAAATAAACATTTTAAATCTTTGGGTGCAGCTACAGTTGTGTTTGTACAGTTAGGCACGAACACGATGCAGTATTTACAATTTGGTTTATTATTATGTAGTTGGCACAGCTTCCATTATGATTCCGAAACGATATCAGCCGCCGTCCTCAGGTAACTACAAGTACTAACTGCCCGAAGCGCGAACGAACGCCCCGCGGCTGGAAGTTGTGACGCTGCAGCACTGCGACCGGCCGCGCGCCGAAATGTTTGAACACGGGCGGAAAAGTATATATCACAATTCGTAATTTATGAAGTTACTTTAGTTTTTAGCAACCTTAGTATGATTTTTAGGGTTCCGTAGTCCGACAAGAAACCCATATAGTTTCGCCATGTCCGTCTGTCCGCGGCTTAGCGCAGAGACTATTTACTACTAGAAAGCTGTAATTTGGCATTGATATAAATATAAATCACGCCTACAAAACGGTAAAATAAAATCTTGAAAAAAATTTTTTTTAAGTTTACCTCTCGTGCAAGTAAACTGGGGATATTTTTTTTTTCTCGTCAATCCGCCATGCTTCACCCATGTATGTAGGAAGTTTTTTTCCTTAGCAAGTGCCTTAGTTTTAGATAGCAGCATTTTGTTTTTTACGGTAAGGTAATATATATTCCCCTTTTTTCCTGTTGACCAATATCTTCCAAACACAGATTTTTACATGATCGTGCAGCAGCAACAAAGTCCTCTTTCATGTACCTATTGATAAAAGATACGATGATAGGTTTCAGTTTCGAGGAGCCTGGGTTGCGTGTAGGTACACGAGCTATGTAATCTACATTGAACCCCAACTTGAATAATTTCAATGCTTTACTAGGAAACCATGTTTAGGTCTATTTGAACTTGACTTTTAGTTCAAAATGATGTATAAATTTAATACCCAGATGAATTAATTAGCTGTTCTACCCCATATGGTGTATAGAAACAAGCCATGGCTGTCTTTGCCAGTAAGAAAGGGATAAGTTTTCCTTTCATAGTACAAACAAACACATCATTCTATTTGTCAACATCTGAATAAATACAAGCTATTGAAACTATTCCTGTTTTCGAGATATAATATTTGTCTATCTCTAAAAATTCCTTCACTATAAATTTAATAATAAGGGAAATACATACAAAAAATATTTAGTTTGGGCTACAAAAATTTAATAATACACCTACATAAAATAGAGAAATCTAGGAATAAAAATATTATATATAAATGATGCAACGAACAAACAAGTCAATATATATATATATATATATAATTCTATTTCAGGCATTACATTTTTTATAGCCCATATTAAGGTGGATAAACCGAATCCCGATGCAAAATGCATATCGTAATATTGTTTTCCTTACTGTTGAATAAAAAGTAAGTAAAAATTGCGTTTTAAAGCAATTAGCGGAAATTGATTACCAACAGCAGGGTTCTCGCATTAAAATCCACTCAACGGATTTGGACGCAGTTTTCTGTATTATCATTGTAGAAACCCTGGTAGGCATAAAGGATATAAGCAATGTTGATAAATAACGCCTAAGCTGAAAACAGGGCAGAGATTAAACGCGGACGGCGCCGCCGCTGGCAAGGCTATAGTCTGTCATAAAAAAAAAGAAATGAATGAAAACCAGACTGCTAAACTGTCTGTAGAAAATAACGTCAACTCCGCTCAGTGTGCTGAAATTTCAGCTTATTAAGTCGAGTGATCGAGTTATTTTCGACCTGTAGGTCAATATGGTGCAAGTACATTGTCAAAGCCGTGAAATTGTGATTTCACAACTGAAATCGTCTCCATTTTATACAACACGACGGGACAATTTTAGTAAAATTATAACTTCACGGGGCACAATCAGTAAAATTATAATTTAGATAGTTATATTATAATAGTATATGTTTTGAAAGATACTAATAACAAGATTTTCAGACAACACGTCACTTACAACATGATCCTTAAATAATTAAAGGTAAGGTCAATTATTATTGTCAGTTTACAATAACCCTGGATTGCTCCTTGTTTTACGCCATTAAAGTTTTATTTAGTTTTATTTTATGCCTACTTACTTACTAGTTCAACTGAAAATTTACGTTTTTATTACATAGCCAAGTTATTTGTAATTTATTAACCCTCCTTATAAGAGCGGGGGATGGAACACTCATTTCCTCTCCGCGTTGAATGATTTAACATACTGAAGTCCCCGAGGAGAAAAAGTTATATTCGCATCTTATTTAATATTCTTCAACAATTTTATCGTTCGTGAAATATTGAATAAATAAATAGCGCGGTGGTATCCTCATATGAAATATGAGCCTCGTGGGATAGAGTACGTTATAAGTAGTGGATGTATGAAGTTTGTGGTATTAAAATGGTATTGTAACTGTCTTAATAGTAGTTCACCCCGAATTGCGAACTCGCGCTTGCCTGATGGATTTTATGAACGCAATAACACCGATATACGTCGTTATAAATAACATATTTGTATACTTGTACAGTATACGTATATTTGCAAATAATCCGAGGTAAGACGAAGTAATCGAATTACTACGGGCACGAGTAAGAACAGTGCACCCACTAAAATTAGAGATATGGATATCACAAAAGCGCATCACAAGATATTTAAAGCCGATTCTGAAGGCTTTAATTTTAGTTTTAGTGCTGTCAAAGTTAATTTTTTTTCATTCCAAGATAGTTCTTTTTTTATTTTATCTAATTATCAATTCATACATTCAATTAAATTAGGTAATTCCACATCACTTAAACCGACATGGTTCATGAAGGTAGGTAGCTTATTAGCTGAGTGATATTTAAATAATATTCATTATATTTATTATCTTTTATTTGCTCATTACAATTAATTATAGTTATACCACAATTGATATATTAATAAATAATAAAGTATTCATATAATAGTTGATAGTTATACATGATGTTTGACATATTTCGTGGCGATTAAAATTTTAACAAGTCCAATTATCTAATTTGTCTTGCTTTGTGAGGGGAGAATGGAGGAATATTGGCTATTGGGTGTAGCAGATGCAGAAGAAAGATAAACTAAACAGTTAAAACCAGCATATCCACCCAAAGTTTACAACTGTGTTTGCAAACTGATTTTTACAATGCTTCTTCCAGGAGACAAGTTGTACCCCGCTGCTGCCTTAGCTGATGACCCCGGAACCAGAATTGTATGAAACAAGGTGAATGTGATGTTCAGACCTCTTAAAAATAAACTGCGATGTTGCACATTACGCCAAGAAATCAGTGGCTCCTAAGATTTGGATTCACTGGTTCCCTGGCTATGAACCTTATGCAGTGACGTCACAGCTTAAAATAAGCCTCATTCATAGAGCCGAATCTTCAAGCTTTGTTTTCTAGCAACGGAAAATAGATTCTTGTGATTGTGAAGGAGCAAACTCTTTAAAAAAACTGTACCACCTACCTACCTAGTCCTTAAACTACGGCTACAATTTTTTCAGTCTGCTGTGTGTACCCAGTACTACATTTCCCTTGATCACTGGACAGATGAATTTGGTTTAGCAAGACACAACCAGAGAGACCAGCAAACCAAGGTAAAATCATTAGATGTCAAAGGAAATAGGATTGCTCATCTATATACTAATAATAAAGTACCTAGTCTAAAAGTTGTGTCTGTACATTAAATATATTTGTAAAATTTTATATGAAATGGGTTATTAGTATGGTATGGAGGCCAAAATACAATTTAACAATTTTTGTCTGTCTGTATGTATGTATGTTCCATTTCAACTCAAGAACCACTCAACCGATTTGGATGTGATTTTCATTATTATCATCCTAATGAGTGGTCAAAATATAGGCTATAAGGTGTTAGTAAAATAACCGCCAAGCCAATAACTCTTGAAACCACACAAAGATTACAAAACACTTCCATGCAAGCAAAGCCGCGGGCAAGGTTAGTTTAGAAATAAATTGTCAATTAATATAGATTTTGGTCCTTGAAAGAGGTATTAAAAAATACCCCATCTCAGAAGAAGTGTGTAATAAATGCATTCATCTTTGCTTGACATAATATAAATTATATTATAGATTCCAGAATTGGGGCATTTCCTACAAATATTATGATATGGGAAAAGTCCATTAAATGGACAAAAACATGGACCAAAAGGCAGACCAGTGTGACGCAGATGATCGCCCCTTTCTTTGTAGAAGCCATGTAAAGAAAACCAATGGAAAACACTGGGGAGGTCCATGAGTCAATGACACACTGACCTGAAAAAATTACAATATATTTGTCAGCGGGATGCTTGCCAGCAAGCAGTACATTATATTATTTAAATCAATATTTTATTGTTTTAAAATAACATGACATGTAACATATTTATAAGGTCAGTAAATAAAGGCTACGATGATGATGAGATTAGATTGAATGAATCTGTTGTCTGATTGCTAAATGAATAGTAAAACTAAATTGTACTTCTATTTTTTTATTTTAGGCCACTAAGGGCCCATATTATTAAAAGGCTCCTTAAAACTAGGTAAACATTACTACAGACCCTTATAAAAAAAACATTTCTTAACATGTTGGCACGAACATAGACACCTTCATACTCCATACAAAATATCTGACGTCCCAATCACTCACAAAGAAGCACTGCAAATGTATCATTTCTCCTAAATGATGCACAGCGAGTTAGCTTACAGGTAATCTAGTGCAAAAGAGCTTGTTGAGAAACATTGTGCATTTTTCAATTGTTCATATTCCACTGTGTGTGGACGTTGTGCGCTTTCACAATGTACTTGTGTAACATTCTATGATGGTTGTTCCCGCCAGCATGTTACCCTTATTTGGAATTGTCTGACATGAAGTGTTACATCTTCAAACGTCATACTTTTGTGCACTCTGGAGAAATAGATCTGGTAGGCTTCAGGTCACATAAAGTTGCAGGGACTGTGTCGTAATATCTGTGTAATCAAATAAAGCATTCCTTTGGCACTGGTGAGAGCGACGTTTTTTGTTTTCTACAAGACTGAAGCAATCACAATCACTGATTGTATTCGAGGCGAGGGTTGGACGGTGGTAGATGTTTTTTTTCAGTTTCAAGCTAAGAATCTTTTCCGATTAGGGTGACGGCGGTAGTTGCTGACTGGAGCGATAGAACATCGAGACATACGAGTCCTTGTATGCAGCAGGTGTTGCTGTCAGAGGCTGCAAAAGCGTTTTCGCACTCTTTCGTACTTGTATGACTAGATTTATGAAAATGGAAGAAGCGAAAGAGGTGTGCCTCTTACTAACACAGAAAAGTTGGTCTGGGCTGGGCCGCGTTCAGTTTAATCGCCCTCGCCAGCTCATCACTGACAGCAGGATAGCATATACAAATTTGGCGAGACAATCAATATTTTTTCATTTTCATTTCTGTCAGCTGCCGGCGACGCAGCCAACAGTGTTGCCATCCGTCCCGATTCTGCCGGGAATTCGGTGGTATTGTCGCGGCCCAGGATTCCTGGGTGCCGGCAACCTAAGGGCAAGCCTTAGCAAAAGATGTCCAAACAAGAATTGATGAGTTTTTTTAGATCACATTTGCTTACTGCAAAAAACCGTGCTGAGATATTAAGTTTTCAACAATCATGGATGTCACTTTGGGTTTATAAGAGGTTCAGGTTTTTCTTGAACAAATTTTTAGTTTATTAAAATTAATTTTGTTTTCCAGATCATAGCTTCTTCCAGGTGATTTTCTAGAAGATGGGAGTAACTGGGAAGGATGCTTATCAAATGTGTCTAAGGACTACAGGTACGGTCATGTTCGTGTCAGGTTCAGGTTTTTCTCAAAACGAAAATGTATGCCAGCAGGCGGTTGTAATCTCATGATATGTTCCAGGTCGTAAAACCTTCCAGATGATTTTCTAGAACTTGGCAACCACGTAAGCCGATGCTTGACGTGAGTGCCTAAGAAATTAATTTTAGTTTGTGTTGATTTCAGGTTCAGGTTTTTTTTTATTGAATTTTTTTTGCGTGTTTTAAAATTCCAGGTTAAAATTCTGTAGCACGTTCCAGGTGATTATCTAGAACTTGGCAATGTATGAGTAGGATGCAGTACATGTTTGTCTAAGTAGTGAATGTCACTTTGGGTTTATAAGAGGTTCAGGTTTTTCTTTAACAAATTTTTAGTTTATTAAAATTAATTTTGTTTTCCAGATCATAGCTTCTTCCAGGTGATTTTCTAGAAGATGGGAGTAACTGGGAAGGATGCTTATCAAATGTGTCTAAGGACTGCCGGTACGGTCATGTTCGTGTCAGGTTCAGGTTTTTCTCAAAACGAAAATGTATGCCAGCAGGCGGTTGTAATCTCATGATATGTTCCAGGTCGTAAAACCTTCCAGATGATTTTCTAGAACTTGGCAACCACGTAAGCCGATGCTTGACTTAAGTGCCTAAGATATTAATTTTAGTTTCTTTTGACGGTCGATATATTTTTTTAAAGTAATGAATCATGACAAAAGTATAATAACAAACCTATATTTTATATTTCGAACATAGAATAGTCTCCTTTGATATAGCCATGGGTTAATTTTTAACCTGTAACTATACTCGATGAACTTTCATCGATGAAAAGCTGAAAACTTGAGATAATATACTTTACGAGTATGCACGTAAAGTTTAGTAAATAATAAAAGATGTACTGCAAAAATTTGCGTGTTCAAGATATATTTAATCTGTAAGATCTTTAATATTTAATAAGATTTAAGCCACAATCTGAACCACGAGAACTATTGAAACTCATTTACTTCACTGAGGACACTTTTGTGGTAAATTTTATGCTAAGCCCGAGGTCCATGGTTTGGTATGTCAATGCTCAAATATATCATATGAGATAATTTGGCATGAAAACCTACAATTTATATTTTTTACAAATACAATAACGACGGCGGCGGGGCAAGCTTGGTTAGTAAAAGAATATTATTCTGCCCAGAGGTGCCACCAATAAGGTATGTCGCCTATTTACTCTAGCAATCGCTTCCTGGCCGTCAAATGTGCCCGACGTAAACAATAATCATTATATTTCTATTGCGACGAAGTAACTAACTTTGAATAATTTAAGCACTTGTTTAAATAAAAAAGCTTTACAATAACAAAGTACCTTCCAAGTCAGGGCGCTCTGTGATCAACACGTCTTCGTTAGAGTTTTTGCATCATACTACAATATTTACTTCACTTATTTACCATTATCACAATAACAACAAATTCGACTAGAAACAGTGTATAAGAATAATTCATTTGTTTACACTATCCACAGTCAACCACCTGCAAACTGATATTTATGTCTATAGTTATAAGCGAGGTTGAAACCTGTGCAAATATTGAAAGACATATCAATGGGTCTGATATTATAAGTCGTTTTGGGTAAAAAAACTACCCATTGTGAAAATAATGATGGCAAAATGTAACAAACAGTTTGGTAGTGTAATGTGCTTGCAGGTAAACTCAGGTGTCAGTCAGGCGAGAGCCAAAGCTCCCCCCGAACCTGTCCCCACTGAGTCTACACTCAGGCCTTCTCAACAACTTGGGACCTTTCGCAGTGGCTCCCTGCCAAATGTGGCTGCACCACAAGCTACCAATGTCGAGCCAGATGATAAGGTCCCATACTCTGTGGAATGTACCCCATTGTCCAAAATTTTATTTTGTTTTTTGTAGACCCTGCTATGTATGTAGTGGTGCAGTTGTAGCTGGCTGTATTTTATAAGTTGCTAGTTCCCTCCTTAGTTCATAAAGGGCCAAAGAGGCCATTATAAACACTAAATATCATACCTAGTTATGAGGTTATTAGGTAAAAGACAGGGGTTTATTAAAACAATAATTTTGTGGTCAAAAAGCGTAAGTTTTCATATTAGGTATAATTTTAAATTGCTTTAATAGGGAAAAGCATGGTATTAGGATTGTCAAAAATATAAGACTAGGCTAAATACTGGGTGTAAATAGACTGCTACCAATAAATGAAGCTACATATTCTACTGACCCTACTGAATCACTTTTCCCAAGAATCATACCCGCAGACACCCTTAGTGGGAAATAATTGAGTTCCAAAAAACCTTAATGCACCGACATACGGGCGAGTATTGAGAGAGTGTCGTCCGTGAAACAGCTGTTACGGTGCAGGGTTCTAAAATAGACCTTCTTCCTGCAAGATAATGTCTTTGAGTTACAGTTGAATATCTTTTTCTGTGAAGATTTGCATGGGATTTTTTCTTTGAATAGTTGTTCAGTATGATCTGTAGAGTATGTGGTTTTATTTAATGGTTGCACTCTATTTACAATCTGTATATTCCAGCAGTGAATTAATGGCTTATACAATACAAAGTCAAGGAAACAATATAGGGTTCCATAGCCTAAAGGTAAAGAAGGAACCATTATTATAAGACTCCATTGTTTGTCTATCCATCTATATTATGTCCATGAGTATGGAGATACGTGTTGCGAACAAATTACAAGGATAGGTAATTTGTGTAAAATAATAACAAAAATAATGAGATGAAAACAATTTTAGATTTGTAACTAGGTACTACTCATATTAGTTTAAATCATAATAAAGATGTGGTGGATTAAACTTACATACAGTTCATCCAGTAACATGACAGACTGACCACTGACAACAGACACTTGCATGACTCACGGTACCTATAAATTATATGTAATTTTAATCTCACATTTTTTAAATGGGCAACATCAATAATGTTAACTTAAAGAAATTTAAATGTTTCTTGAAGATTTTTTTTTTTAAAACCTGAAGATAGATGGTGCATTCCAAAGTAGGTACTCTGTGGAATGGTGGTGGGACACGTTGAGTAGATACCGATGTATGAATGCTGGAGATAGTACTTGTAGATGTGAGAGTGATTTTCGACATCATGACTTGTCCTATTCACCAATATGCCATTATGAAAGTTACTGACATAAACAAATTTGTTCCTAATCAAAATTACATAAATTTATCGAATACATTTTTCATTTTGGTTGGATAGATTACTTACTGTTACTACAGCAAAAAGTAAACCATATAATATATAGTAGTAGGGAACTGTCAATGCTTAAATTTGACTTGCACTTCAATGGTTTTTAAATACTGTGTCAGTAAAACTATGACTGTGATAAAACCGAAAATAAAAAAGATCGTAATGCTGGTCAAAATTTCTAAAACATAATAAAATTATGTTAATGACATGACAAACATTAGCATTAATGTAAATTGAACTAAATTTATGTATTTAGTTTGTAAATTACATTGTCCACCGAGAATTTACTTACACACTTGAGTATGGGCTAAAGCCATTGTTGGCATATTTACATTACCTTGGGCCATATGTTGGATTTGATCTATGTTTTTTCTTCAGACTCAGACAACCTCATACATATGTTCTGTTATAAACAGATTGTTTTTAGAGTAAACAAACTTAAGGATATAAAATGCATGTTAGCAATTAGTCCTCACCCCACTATAACGGTTCTGCGCCAAACGCAAGCTACCTGCTTCTGTTTATTATGAATAATATATTAAATTATTATTTGCGTCGCTTACATTCCACCCCCCGTGCCTTCCTAGCACTCATCAACTCGGATTGGTGCAACGCGAGCAGCAGATCTTCTCAGTACACCTGTCTTGGTTTTAACATCAACAACCCTGACTCTTCGGTATATCCATCCCCAATAGCCCGGCCTTATTTAAAACAGACTGGTGACGGGCAACGGCGTCACTGGTGCAGGAGTTTCGGCACCGCACTCACCAAACCGCCAGCCCAGCGGGTGTGGGAATTTTGAAAAAAGAACAACGCCATTTTGGCTTTGGTGGTTCTGTATGTATGAAAAGGAGTCAATTTAGAAGAATAGAATTGAATAAATTTTATTTCAGATCGGTACAATACATAGTGGTTAGTATTTCATCATAATATCCTTTAAAAAAACATATAATCCACTCGCACAGGCCACTCGTTCACTGAACAACTTTTACAAAAAATTATAAAAAAAGCAAAAAAATCCTGCCCAATACTAAGCTAAATTTATTAAAATTAAGGAAGGTTTGCAAAGTTATATAAACGCGAAAATATTTGTATTATATTTATTTTAGGTACGTTTTGTAATTTAATATTTTTTATACGATTATTGATAAAAAATAATATAATTTTAAAATTTATAACCTGACACAGCTGACGGAAACCAAAAGAGATACCTCTGTTCATTTACACCCGTTATACAAAAAAGTGTAGGTGGTAGAGATGATGCCGGGCTCGACTGTGGAGGTACTACCATCTTACTTGCAAATCCTCCCGAAGTTATTCAGGAGAGAGTAAGAGAACAGCTCTCAGGCAAAACCAGGCGGCAATGGCCTGGGACCGATGGATGGCGGTATATCCATCCCCAACTGCCGGGCTTTATATAAAACAGACTGGTGAGGGGCAGCGGCGTCACTGGTCCTTCGGCACCGCGCTCACCAACCCGCCTGCCTAGTGTTTGTGAGTATAGGCATTTCTTCCAGGAGGACCGCCAAGAGTAGCGAAATCCTGGAAAGGCCTATGTCCAGCAGTGGAGGAAACAGGCTGATGGATGGATGGATACAAAAAACTAACATTATGTTGCCAGTGTAAAAATATTCTGTTTTTGACTTTTTGCGGTAAACTTAGTGTTGGAAACCGGCATGTACAACCTTTTTATATTCAATATGTTTTTGATATCTATGATTTGCCAAATTTTGAAGTTTTATAATAAATATGTCTTTTCTCTGGTATTGGCTTAATTTTACTTAAAAACCATTTATTTTGGTATTTTTCATTGGTCCTTCGAGCCGGATCATCAAGGTTAACTGGAACATAAGTTAAGGGTCTTGAGTTTACCAAAGCTTCTGCCTCAATGATAAGGGTATCGAGAATTTCCGGCTTCGGTGCCTTTTCCTTCAATGTTGCAAACAAGGCGTTCTTTACCGTTCGAACTAGTCGCTCCCAGCAACCTCCCATGAATGGTGCTGCTGGCGGGATGAAGTGCCACTCTATACCTTGATTCGTGGCATAATCACTGACACTTGAGTCATAAAATTCTTTAAGTATTCTATTTGCTGCAACAAATGCCGTACCGTTATCGGAATAAATTTTTGATGGTGTTGATCTTCGTGCGATAAAACGGCGCAGTGCCATGATAGCTGAAGCTGCGGAAAGGCTTGCTACTATTTCAAGATGAACAGCTCGGCAAGTTAGGCACGTAAAGAGTGCTATATAACGTTTTTCGTGTCTTCGACCTATTGTTACAAGAAGCGGACCAAAATAATCTAATCCTACATTGGTAAATGGTCTTTTATTATAGTCTAGTCGAACCTCAGGCAGGTCTCCAACTGGTGGAATAAAAATACGACTTTTTTGAACGCGGCAAGTTTGGCAATTAGCTGTAATAAATCTAATTGTGTTTCTTGCTTTCAAAATCCAATATCGTTGACGAAGTTCATTAAAAACCATTTCATTGTGAGCGTGCCCGGCTTTCTCGTGGTAGTAGTGTACAAGAAGTTTGATAGATAAGTGATGTCCATCTAGAATCACAGGTGACTTCGCACTGTCATTTATTCCTCGTGCTGATGCGATGCGACTACCGAGTCGGAGTAAACCATCCTGTCCTAAGATTGGGTTTAGTTGTATAAGGCGGCTTTCCTTAGAAAGAGGACGGGTGTTGGTGAGGCAGTCCAGCTCTTCTTTGAAACACTCAAGTTGGGCTTTCATTAAAACATGCCTTTCAGCGGCTTTTAAATCATCTACTGTCAATTCTGAAATAGAATCATTAATAGAAGGGGAATTTGAATTTCGAATTTTGTCTAAAATTTTTCGAAAACAGCGGTGCGCACGTGCTGTGGCTCTAATTAGAATTGTCCATTTGCTTATATTTTTAGGATTTGCTGAAACCGGAATTAGAAGAGCGTTTGTATCGCGAATAAAAGTTACTAATTCTGGAGGGCATTTTAGCTCTTCCAAGATCAGCGGTGGTTCTGATGATGGTTCTGAGGGCCAAAAATTTGGATCTTTGGTTAAAAAGGAGGGTCCTGTAAACCATCTGTGACAATCGTTTAAAGTAATTGTCTTCAATTTAGTTGCATCATCTGCCACATTAAGATCTGAAGGAACCCATCGCCATTCAGATATATCAGTAGTTTCAGAAATTTCACCTATTCTGTTAGCTACAAATGGCTTATACGATCGAGCATCACTTCGGAGCCATTTTAAAACGGTCATAGAATCTGACCAAAATACGCGACGAGATGGTTTGTGTTTATGACTGTCACATATAGTTTTTGCGAGTCGTGAAGCAATTAAAGCAGCTTGTAGTTCCAATCGAGGAATCGAAACTGGTTTGAGAGGGGAGACGCGAGCTTTACTTGCTATCAAGGATAGTTCGACATGACCGTCGGGAAAAGTAAATCGCCAAAAGGCCACGCAAGCAAAGGCTTGTTCACTGGAATCTGCGAAAATATGTAATTGTTGATCGGTTGGATCGACATGGTTTTGGTACCAACGTGGCACTTGGAGATTTGTTATGGTAGCTAGATCACGGAACCATGCTGACCAAACCGACACATGCTTTGGTTTTAATTCATCGTCCCAACCAATTCCATCCCGCCAAAGTTGTTGAATCAGAATCCGACCTTGTATTACAATTGGTGTAAGTAAACCTAAAGGGTCGTAGACTTTCATAACGTGAGATAGTACTATCCGTTTAGTGAGGTGATCAGGTACGTCACCACCATCTAAACCGGTACGAAAACCGAATTTATCTAATTTTGGGTACCATTGCATACCCAAAGCACCCACAATAGAAGGCAATTCTACTCCAATAAGTGGGTCAGGTGTAGCTTTAAGATTTTTAGATATAAGGGATAAGGCGTTACTATCATTAGACACCCATCCTCTCATTTCAAAAAGGCAGTTTTGATGGACCGCTATTATGTCTTTTGCGAGTTCTGCAGCCTCAGTGACGTCACATACACTGCCAATGTAGTCATCCATGTAATGATCGTTTATAATTGCGTGTACTGCAGCGGGATATTTTTCTTCAAGTTCTAAAGCATTTTTATTTTTAATGTAAATTGCAGTGCATGGACTCGAAGCAGCACCAAAAATCATTGATGACATTCTGTATTCTTTTATTGTTTCATCTTTATCAAATCGCCATAAGAAACGCTGAGCATCCCTGTCTTTTTCAATGACTTTTATTTGCGGGAACATTTCTCGTATATCCGCTGTCATGGCAATACGTCCTTCTCGGAACCTAAATAATATTCCCAACAACGGCTGTAGTAAGTCTGGTCCTATTAACAACAAGCTGTTCAGATTGACGCCTAAGTTTGTAGCCGCTGCGTCGTGAACAACACGTAGCTTTTTCTTTTGAGGGTGGTATACTCCGAAGTGAGGAAGATACCAACGTGGTTGTCCCTCAATAGAAGAGTTTTTTTGATCATAATAAGTCTTTGGTAGGCATTCCTCGGCGTATCCTTTGTCTAACATGTTTTTTATAAATTCTCGGTAAGCATCAGCAAACTCTGGATCTTTATCCATGCGTCTTTCTAGGCACTTTAAACGAGATAAAGCCTGAGGGTAGCTATCTGGTACTTTGAAGTTGTCTTTGCGCCATGGCAGTCCTACTTCAAAACGACCTGAAGGTAATCGCTGACTCGTGCTTTCTAAAATGTGTAGGGCGCGTTGGTCATCTTGGCTATATAAAGTTTCTGTTTTTGATATACCTACCAAATCTAACTTGTATTGTTCTTTTAAGATTTCATCTAATGAATTATCCTGACTACAAGCATCACTAATAAAGTGCACGCAATCTGAACGGGACTGCGCCTCTACTGGACCATATACTACCCAACCAAGAAGGGTACGGGCTGCAACGGGTTCAATACGTTTTCCTTCACGAATTTCGCGTGATACTGTCAATTCCCAGTCAATTGTACCAATGAGTACGGTTGGGGTAGCAGTTTCGTACGATACTTCGTCTAAAAGGTCAGTCAAATGTTTATATTCCAGAAAGTCATCTTTTCGCGCTCTTTGTGAAGAAAGGCGGAGTGATGGCATGGCGCGAGCTCTTTGGATTAAATATTTCTTGCTATGACGCCCTCTGATATAAAAATTGACGTTACTCACATTTGTTGTTCTTGTCATACCACCGACTCCATCAATACGAATCTGCTCTCCCGGGCCTTCTGCTCCAATGCGTGTGGCCACATCAGCGTCGATTAATGTGGCAGTGCTGCCATCATCAAGAAGGGCATATGTGTCGTACTCGCCAGCTGGTCCACTTACTGTCACTGCAATAATCTTGAGAAGGGCGCGACGACGCTGAGGTGCTTGACCTGGGATATACGTATGAGAAAGGTTAGGTACAGTAACATTTGAACTTTCATTAATCTCTTTTAACGACAATTGTTGTGCACTGGAGGCAGCGGTGTTTATTGCCAAAGAGGATTGTTGTTCTGACGTGCTGTCATTGTGCAACAATGGGTGGTGTTTGCCACTACAGCCATTTTTACCACAAGCTTTTGCTCTGTTGCACGTTTTCCAATTATGTTTTTTGTTTCGCAAGCATTTCGAGCAAACTTTGTTTTCTCGAAGCCAGTCCCATCTGTCCCTAATGTTAAGGGATTTAAATGAATTGCAAAATTTAATACTGTGTTCTTCCTTACAGTACACACACACAAGATCTGATTCAGTTTTATCAGCAAAGAGATGTATATTTTCGCGTTTGTTTGATTTAAAAAGAGAATGCTCTGGAACAAAGGTGGTTGAATAAGTTGCATCTTCAACGGACCCAAATGCCATCTGTTTATCAGTCTCTGCCATCAAAAAATTTGAAAGAAGTTCAAGTTTAGTGACTATTGGTTGTTTTTGGTTTTCTTTACCACAAAATAATGCCGCTGATTGAGCGTAGTCAACCCACCTTAGCTTGAAAAGCGGGTTAAGCTTTTGATACACAGCCTCAAAAAGTTCGGGGGACACTAAATATTCTGTGTAATTTAAAACCTTGATCGTACATATACAGTTGCGGAGTTTATTTGCAAAAGTATTTAAATCTTTGAGGTCCATACTCAACTTAGGCAAGCTCCGTAGAACAGTGACCTCACGCTGTACAATATTCCTAGGCCGTGCGAAGGTGCTCTCGAGTGCAGCCACAATTTTGTCAGGATCATCGACGCTAAATAGCATTGACGCTACGGCTTCACGTGCACTGCCTCGCACGGCATGTCGTAGTCTCGTCAGGTTCTCTGTATATGAAAAATCAGATTTAGTGTCCTCGTACGTTCTTTTGAAGGCCAACCAGTCTGAAATTTGCCCTGAATAGGAAGGCAGATCGATTTTATTATTTTTAGAGCGTTTTGCTAGAGAATCTATAGCTTTGGCAAGTAGTGCCATTTCAGTTGTAAATTTTGTATTTGCGCTGATATTATGTTGAGGAAATTGTGTGCATTCAACACGTGGGGCTACCATTGTCTGCAGTGATGAGGGGTAAGCATTACCGTCGACAGGCCGCGTGACAGTATCATGGTGACATGTAGCGTCTGAAAGTGGTATGTATTCAGCACGCGGGGCTGCCATTGGCATGCTGGTATTGTTGGCATAAGCGTCGATAGTATCACAGTGACATGTGGTATCTGCTTTTTTAGGGCACTCTTCCACCCATGACTGACATCGCCCTTCAGCTGAATTATTAAAACTGACAACTGACAACTTAGCTGATAGATTCTCGGCATCGAGCGCGGCCAACTCGGCCTGCAGCTCACACTCTTCAACTTCTGCTTCCCGGCGTGCGAGCTCCTGCGCCCGCTCGAGCTGTCGTCGGCGGAGTAGAGCCTCCGCGGCCAGCCTACGAGCTATCAAGGTAGCGGCTGATTGAGAAGACGACGGTGCTCTTGAGCGGCTGCTATGGCTCATCTTACGCTCTGGAACAAAGGTTTTTTGAGTAGCATCTGACTGCAGTGCCCTCGACGTCGACGGACCGCGGACGAAATCTGAAGTAAGTGGTACGGGAATGGAACTGCTAGATTTATGAGAGGCAAGCCTCGGCAGGCACCCATTTTCCGTAGCACTTACATCGTCACACGATCTTGTTACGTCGACAGTTTTCGATATGCCTTTTCCCTTCGACTGGCTCCGTGTATTCACCATAGCGAAGGACCAATGAAAAATACCAAAATAAATGGTTTTTAAGTAAAATTAAGCCAATACCAGAGAAAAGACATATTTATTATTTTGGTATTTTTCACTTAGTTTTTATTAATCAAGAATCCATTTTCTATAGAGTAAGTGAATACATAAAAAAAAAGTTTTCGCTACTTCATACATTATACACTTTTTAAATTTCGAACACACCACAGCGTCTTGGCCAAAACCTTTTGAACCCTAAAAAACGAGAGCAAATACCTCAAACCAGTTACAACCAAAGCCGGGTTAAACAGTAGTTTAAACATTGCAACTCGATATGCAGATGCAAAAGTTTTTTTCTGTTTGTCTACAAAGCTTTAATTTCTCTCTGTTACTCCACATAGTTTTATTTCATAATTTGCAAACAGGGTCTTTAAACCTTAGTCTTGACTACTTACCGAGTCTCCAAAATGATTTTATTTAGTATTTTTTAATTATTTTATTGGGTCAAATGCAGCGCATTATGTATGGTGAGTCGCTGAAAGTAGTGAAGTGACCGCCATACATAACCTTCGTGGTTATTTTTTATGACAACTCAGAAACTTTTCAGCGTAGATTTTTGCCCCCTTGTTAACATTCTGACCTTTTGATGTGCAATTTGTATTTTTTTGATGTGCGGTTATAAGTTTTCATAGGACGCTATATTATACTAGCTGCTGAGCTATCGGGCGAACAACATCAGTTGCCGCGGAGTGGCTGGGCGAGCAACACATCAGTTGCTGCGGAGAAGCTGAGCTAGCAACACATCCCGAGGATGCTTCGTTCAGAAGCGAAACACGTGTCGATAAGTTTTCTTGCTTGTGATTTAAGATTGCTTTGCTTTTATGCTCGTATTGCTTACTTGTTGCATGTTTTATGCGGGCGGGCGGGCGGTGCACGAGTCTGCGTTTTGAATAGCAAGACAAGAATTGCTTAGCGGAATATTACAAATTATATTCCTATATCCATAACTCACTATATTGTTAGCATTCTTAGTATTTTCTGGTGTGTGATTAAATACCACTCCTTAGGAATCTTCTTTACTTTTTTCATAATAAAATGATTGTAAGGGGTTTAATATGTTATAATTTGTATTTACCCACGTGTCATCGGATCACAGGCCTACCAAAAACTTTATAAAAGCTTTATTTCTGGCCTTCTAGTAAATCTGTTTTCACGTTATGTCGCGGATATAAATAGCCATGGATGGAGGGACAGACAGACACCATGACTTTACTTTGATTATCTCCGTTTTTTAAAAGATAGCCAAAATAATTGTCACAAAATCGCTACTTTCTCGTCCTCTTTTTGCTACGGCGTAGCAAGTGCTACTAATAGGTTTCCCACTAGTCCGAACAAGTGTGTGTACATATACATACATTTATATGAGTCCTACGACCGACGGTATCTATAATAGCTCGTTGTATGAGTTGCAATCGACAATATTTCATTTCAGGTAACCATTTGTTTTTAATATTTATATTGAAAGTCTGCGTAAAAAAGAAGCTTATGTATTTTTTTATTTTGTTTTATTTTATTTTTTTCCTGCATAAATTGATTGTTTTATTATTCACTCATTCTAAAAAGACTTAAGTCGCATCTGAGGATTTCAAAAGTCGATGTTCATTGGCAATGGATTATTAAATAAAAGCTTGGCATGTTTATGTCTGCTGTCACATGGCATGACAGTTGATTTTTTAAAACAAAATGAACTTTAAAGCAAAGGAAATTGTTTGTAAAATCCTGTGTTTACCACATTTTTATTTTTTTGAAAATATCTCTTTTTGTAATCAAGAACTAATTCTGAAAAAAAATATATGATGCTCAGAAAGCCCATATCTCGAAATGGTTTTTAGTTTTGCAACAATTATTAATTTGTAATGTTGTCGACTCAAAAAACACAAATCTTTTCAATGTGTTTTTACCAAAAGCGGTATTTTTTTTTAAACGCATTCACAAAAACGAGTGGAAAGCAAACAAGAACACGATTAAACTTTGCATTCGACCAGTTTTTGGGCGAGCGCTCTTCATCCTAGGTAATATCGACGCTTTCTGTCGGGCATGGTAATGGCCAAGCGTAATCCTATTTTACGTAAAAAAGTTACATTTATTACCTACATCTTAACTCAAGAATGTATGTAGGTAGAACTAATATTGCTCAAAGGAATAGTTGAATAAAATTTTCCCAGGATCTGAGAATAATATGTGTTTGAACAGCATAATATCCATTCTCTTTACTATGAAGATAAGTTTAAAGAAAGAAAAATTCGTGAGCACTAGGTTCTCACATTGTGCTGTAGTCTTGCTAAAGAAAACTTTTTCCTATTGTATCACATGTGTCGCTAAAATAAAGTCAAACCAAATATTTTCTTATCCCTTAACGTATCGTCTTAGTTCCAACATAATTTTGTGTAAGTATCAGTCTCCTAGTTTGGTTTTATTTGACATCTGATTACTGGGAATAGAAACCAATGGAGAAAATCGAGCTGAAGTTTTCAAATATTTTAGACAGCTTCCTAATATAAGGAAAGAATGAAAAGTTGTACAGCGAAAGAAATAAAATTGAGTTTATCGCCAAGCCAAAAAAACTTGTAAAAGGCTTTGAAAAAAAAAACATGGATCAAATTAGAAATTAACTTAGCTTACAAATCATTAAAATAGACAAAATTATATTCTGTCACACATATACATACGTAAACACACATTTGTTCTGAGAACAGTCAATGAGTTCAGAAAACGTTGTGGGGAAGAAATACAATCGACATTTCATTTTAGCTAACCATTTATTTTTAATATTTATATTGAAGGTCTGCGTACAATAAAAGCTTATGTATTTTTTTATTTTGTTTTATTTTATGTTTTTCCTGCATAATTGATTGTTTTCTGATTCACTCATTCTAAAATGACGTAAGTCGCATCTGTATGAATTTGGCATTATAAATGAATGTCACTTATAAGACTTGTACCTACAAGAATAAACTATTTGTACTTACCAAACACATTTCCTCTTTGATCTAGTCTAGACATTAAGGTATTTATCAAAAATATATTTACCATATTACACACGCCTGTAAGCTGCGCTTGCACATCAAGATCTAGGTTAAACAATTAGCCATCCAAACTCTTGTTACCCAGTAATAAAGACTATTTTTACCAAGCTTAAAACCTTGGAAGTGTACTAAAATTGAGATCAATACATTTCACCAGTCGTGTCGTGCGTACCACAGCTTTGTGACCTCAGAGGTCAGACTTCACAATCTAGAGTTCAAACATCTAACAAGAAAGATGATTACATTAGCTGGATAACTTGATTAATAGGTAAATTAAGACGTATTTTTTGCGAGATGTATTTGCTAAGCTTGTGCGGTAACAGTTTAAATGCAGATTATTTTGAAATAGTTTTGTAAGGTTTGTGAAAGTCTCTCTTACTAAGTTTCTCGCCCATCTTCTCAAGACTAATCAAATAGGCGGAGTTAGGTATATAAAGTAATTTTTTTGTCTTTGAATTTTAGAGCACATACAAATTAATAAAATTATAACATGAAAGTGAGATATTTCAGGCCTCCTGAATCGCGCTGGACCAATACAATAATAAAACGCATAATAAAACGTAAACAAAAATTTACAGGAAATCCACTAAATTATTTTATTTTATTTTATTTTATTATTAATACAAAAATCCACAGCACATACAATAAATAATAACATATAAAAGATCAACTGAACAGAGGCCAATAATGGATTTTTTTTATACTAACTTAACATATACAAAGCATGCAAACAAGAAATAAGATGTTTGTTACCTGGATTTTCATCAGGAATACACATTACTGGATCTGGTAACCTTATACGAGGGAGCGAGTTCATATTTTTCACTTCAATAAACGTTAGTATACCTGAGAAAATTGGTTTAAAGAGCTTACGCATGACTGAGCTTACCTATACACTCGTATTAGATGGAAGAAAATTTTGTCGATAATTTGTGTCCTATATTTATGCATGAGAGTATGAGGATACTTCCTGTATCACAATTCGTACAAACAATACTTTATCACTTAACGAGTCTTGAGAAAAAAAACGTTTTTGTTTAATTCTTTTAAACGAAATCAAATCTGGGTATTTTAAAGTGCTATAGGTATCCAAGTTTTAAGAAGTTAGCAACTTTAGAAACTGTATAGTTTATTACATTTTAATACCTGTTTGTTGAATTTCTGTTATTGTTTTTGTTAAGCCTACGCTCAGGCAGATAAAATTTTAAGCAAAAGGGCAATGTTTTGTGAAAAATTCCTTGGTCCACGATTTGAACCGGCGACCTCCTCCTGACAAGATTTCACTCGATGCCACATGTAACTGTAGCGATGCGACGGTGGTTTATCGAGCGCTTCTTGAACCTCCATTGATCGATTAGTACAAGTAATAGGAGATATTTATCGAGCGGTAATCACACCAGAGTGGCAGATCTGTGCGGGCACAGTATAAAAATACTAAACAGTATTTTGTCTCGGCAGTGTCCTTGAAATAATTACCTATGGCCGCTCGGTATGTAAACACGCACTAGGCCTGCCCACTGACTGTCTTTCTTGGGTTCCGATATAGATGAATTTGACCATCCATACCCTGAACAATATAATTGATAACTTCGTGCCATAATTTACGTCAATAATTGCATTTGAGCGTCTCATACTATCCGCGTCCTTAGGTAACTGCAGCGCACTCACTGCTGTCGAGTACCGAAGTTCACCGAGATTTGGAAGCACGTCGTTTTGGCAGTTTCTATGAAACGTAATACTGCTTAATTTAATTATACTGCGATGCGGATGAGCATGATATCATAAAGTCGTCTCATTCACTCACATAGATTTGTTCTTTTTAGGGTTCTGTACCCGAAGGGTGCCAAGCGTGACCCTATTAAAGCCTTCGCTGTCTGTCTGTCCCCTTACAAAAACTTCGAAAAAGTATAATTTTTAAACTGATTGCAAAGCGATTACCTTCAAACTGAATCCACTTATTACCTACGAAGCCTTACTGTCCTCATTTCGTTCAGTAGGAAACTATAAAATTTTGCTCACCAATGAGTTCAACAGAACAACTTGGATGTTTACTAGAATTTACTTGCGCTACTTGAATTTTCCATATCGCTGGGTTTTAGAATAACAAGGATTTTCCGTTGCAGAGTTCACTGACTCGGATAAAAAAACTCTTGCTACATAAAAGCAAGACGGCGAGATTGAGATCTCTTTCTCGGGCTATGTCTATGGGGAATATCTGTACTGCTTTCAAAGTCGACAGGGTTACATCCAATTTGCTTTC
Source organism: Ypsolopha scabrella (assembly GCA_910592155.1). Taxonomy (NCBI): domain Eukaryota; kingdom Metazoa; phylum Arthropoda; class Insecta; order Lepidoptera; family Ypsolophidae; genus Ypsolopha; species Ypsolopha scabrella. Next base: position 6,396,180 of record OU342985.1, on the reverse strand, counting down.
ACCTCTATAGAGATTCCAAATTCCAATGTACTCGTAGAACGGTTACCGGCCAAACCCGATTTTATAACAAACTACATAGTTTGGCCTAGGGTAAAATGTTTTTTTTCCGAAATCCTTCAAAACAAATGAGAGCGTTACGTTAAATGGTCAGGTATGGCGAGTCATACATAACCTTCGTGGTTATTTTGTTATGACAATCCAAAACCAGTCCTATGACAAACCAGTTTGTCCTTAATACTGGTTTACAGTCTGTTGTTGTTAACATATAACATTTAAATAAGTAAATGAATTTTTAATTAAATAAAACAATACCCAACATGCTTCTTGCGTTATCTTAGCCCAAGACTTGGACTAGGAATATTCAGAAAATACAGATTCTTTGTTTCATATCGTATAGCTGGGTACCCAACAATCTTTATGAAAAGATACAGAATCGTGAGGCACAAAATCATCTTCTATAGACATGAGTTAACAAGACTATTTTACCCTGACCCTTGGCTGCCCGCATATGTCTTCCGTATGTCTCTTTCATTCTACCATTCGAGGGAAGCAGGGTAGGTCAATATATGTGGATTGAAACTATTTTATGAAATGGATCTAATAGAAAGAGATCTAAGAATCCTCGGCGTTCAATATGTAAATGGGGAATTGTGATTTGTTTCTTTGTATTGTTGATACAATTCCTTACATCCAAAGTAAGCTATGTTTTTCCTGATTATTAAAGTGATGCAAATCACAAATTTTGTTTATAACTTACAATAAGTTAATAATATATTCTTACAAAACCAGACATTGGGTTTTAATTTTAGAGCAAAGAAATTTACAGTAAAATGCGCTATATTTCATCCCCTCAGTAGGGTCGTCGTCAGGTATATCATTTATAAGGTATCTGATCAACTAGCATCAATCTGATTTTAGACTTAGACTATGTCAGACTATTTCCCGTTGTGAAAATCATAGGACACGCCTAAATCAGATGCCTATGTATTTAGGAGTTGCCTAGGGTAAAAACACGTTTCACTAACTCTTAACGACGTTAGGAATCACCTAAAGTTACGAAACAGATTCGGGGGTGCGTAATGCTTAGGCGCCCCTAAACTGACACATGCATGTGACAGTCGCGATTTTGAGATTTAAGCTTATTGTAGTACTGTGAAACGTCAAAAGACCGCAAACAGAACACTTGACAAACAAAACCAAGGACAAGTATCAAAAACTTAGGCTACTCTTGGGTTAGGAATCACATAGTATAAATAGTTTGGTGAAATGGAACTTTATGGTAAGCATAGACCTAAATTAGGAGTTACTTAGTTGAGCGTCGCCTTGTTCGCTTTGTCGTGGTCATGATCGCAATATCATGAAATCTGTAAAAACTGAGGTCGCTCGCCTCGCTCGACTTCGCTTCGCTCGGCTCCTAAATCTATGATCACAAGCAACCTAAATGACCTGATACGCTCCTGCTCGCTTTGCTTGTAGTCGCACATATATTCGACTTTTTCTTGGAAGTCTTTCAAGGCACCACAAATAAAATATGTGACTGGAGGTGCTGGTGAGATGAGGCTGCGCAAACTGGAGGGAAAGAGACAAAAAGCGTAATCGGTGGGAAGGAAAGAGAGGGAAGCCGGTTGGCTATCTGGAGAAAAGCGAGCACCTCATTTAGTCGGTACGCGCTTCGGTGCATAGGATAATATAAATAATAAATAAATACTTAATATTATTTACTATATAATGTTATTAATTGATTATATACGACTTTTGATTACTATAATTAAATAAATGTGCATTAATTATTACGAATATATACATTTTGTATTAGTAGTTATGACACCTCGTTTTATATTTGTCGATAATATATTATATAGTTATACAATAATATTATTAATATGTTATTATATTAACAGATTATACGTTATACTAGGTGAATAAAAATATACTAATATTATAGTTAATATAGGCAATTGCTATTATACGTGATCAAGATATATGAATATAGACTTGATATCTTACATACTTAATAATATATATATTTAGGATATTTGTATTATTGAATGTAATTATTAATATTGCTTCTAAATCAACGCAATAAAAAATTATTTATATTATTTATATTCTATATTTTAACATTATGTGTGTTAATTAAATAAATTTATGATTCCTTCCATAAAAAATTATTACCGTAGATGTCATAACAATATCATTGTAATCTTTTATATTAATATGAAATAAAATAACACATGGTCCATTGAATCGCAAAATATGACATTGTTCAAAGCCCTCCTACATTTGAGACCTCCTGGTTTATGGACGGTCATTTCCCCACCAGGCTCAAGCGTCCCGCGTGGAGTCGGAAGTGGCAACGTTCGCGGAGCAGTACCGTCGCGCGGTGGAGGCGCACGGCAGGTCGCTCTGCTCGTCGGCCGCGAGGGCGCGCGCCAGGTACCGACTGAAGTTCGCCGAGCAGACTCGGGACCTGGAGGCCAAGGCGGACCACGCCACCGAGGCTGTCAAGTTCGCTGAAGAGGTACGGGTAAATGTGACAACCATACACAACGGACTTACTCTTGGCTACTGTCACCTGATGGAATGAAAGTGTCGATGAGACAGGATGAAGAGTACACATAGCATAACTGCCTGATGATTGTGAAGTTAGCCACCCCATACAAGATTTTTTAATAGAAAGTAACTCCGTCATGTATTTTTTTAAACAAAATGTGGTGGCTATGTTCGCCTTTCTACCCCATTTTCACTTTCTCATTTATTCTCTTAATTATACACCTGCATAAAACAGAGAAATCTAGGAATAAAATCTCGGTCTTACTGTCTAGGGTGCTTTAGTTGTATTTGGAGTAAATCAGTGGTTGTTCTCTGTTTACGTCTCTCCGGGAGGCTTCTTTCATGCAATCCACAAGGTCATTGGAAAAATATATAATGATTTTAAAATTTATGTATTGTAATAGTTCTATTTCTTTCACACTTAGCATGTAGTACCATTTTTACCTTTTATCTATACCTTTTATTTATACTGATGTAAAATGCCAGACAGACACAAATAAACCTTCTAGGTTTAGTGTCACTACTTGTTAATTAGAATGTAAGATTTTTATTCAAATAAATAAATAAATAAATAAAATATTAGAAAACCATTTGTCCTTATTTTGACATACCGACGGTGATTTAATAACAGAATGCATAACGGTCATTACTAACATTAACTTGAAGTGAGGTTTGTATGAAACGTTGGTTTCATCGTATTTATATACTATAGACGATGTTTTGTTAACATTATGTTTTGATTGTTTTCCCTTTAACTTCGTTATGTATACTATTGCCGTGATTTTTTGTTACATACCCAATAACAACCCTTTATCTGGCTGGCACTCGACTCTAAGAAAAATTAGCACTTTAAAGCAAACAGAGCCCTGAGAGCTTGAGCTTTTTAAAACATAAGATCAATAAAAGATTAACTAGTTACTAGTTATGTACGTCTTGATAACAACGAACATTTGTTGCATGGGAAACTTAAAGCTAACACGGTAGGTTCGCAAAATTAAAATTTATAGGGTAATAGCAAGATAATGAATTCAACCGCCGCGGCCGCCGCGCCGCGCCGTGTTGTCGGGCGAGCGCGTACATCAAGCAAATTTGACCCGAATATATAGCAGGGACTACTTAAGAAAGCTTATTTTAAAATCAATGATTAATTGGATGATAATGAAGCATGGTGTAATAAATAATAATAATCTTAATCAAAATTGTATTTCATAATTAGCATACTTTAATACTGTATGATTCCTCTAAAGGCTTAAAATTAATTCACATGTAAACTGATTTTGTTGTTAAAGGTAATAGACAATATGAGACGGGTTGACTAAGATACATTTTTTCTCGTGACATAATTCCTGCAGTCTTATATTTTTTATGCCTTTACTTAAGTAGGTATAAAAAATTGTATATCTTTAATATGATTTTGTTACAAATATTTCAAATCAAATCAAATCAAAATATTTATTTTTGCAAAATAGATACATTAAGTATACTTTCTACAAGTCAAAGTTAATTTACACAATATAATATGTCTTTAGAATATAAAAAAAATATATAATAATACGGGAAATAAAATATACACCTGCATTAATAAATGATAGTCGTAAGTTTTTAAATAAATAAATAAATAAAAAATAAATAAAATAGGGGAATCTAGGAATAAAAATATTATATATACATAATACAATGAAGAAATAATAAAAAAGGGAAATACATACAAAACATATTAAGGGTGGGCTACTAAAATGTAATAAAGTTATACACTTGCATAAAATATAGAAATATAGAAATAAAAATATTGTATATACATAATGCCTAACCATCCGCACCATTCGATTAGTATTGCTAAGAAGAAGGGCAAGAAACTTAGCAAACATTCCTTTTTTCAAAATAAAACATATGATACAAAATCATATACATACCTACTCAAGTAAAGGCATAAAAAAATATAAGACTGCGGGAATTAGTCACGAGAAAAAAAAATATATCTTAGTCAACCCGTCTCATATTGTCTATTACCTTTAATAAAGTAAGTTTACATATTAATTAATTTTAAGCCTTTAGAGGAATCGTACAGTATTAAAATATGCTAATTATTAATTACAATATTGAATAAGATTATTATTATTTATTACACCATGCTTCATTATCATCCAAATAATCATTGATTTTATAATAAGCTTTCTTAAGTAGTCCCTGCTTAATATATAGTTTAAACTTATTTTCAGGCAAACTAAGGACCTCCTCTGGAAGAATTTTTGAAAATAAGGCATGTTTGCTAAGTTTCTTGCCCTTCTTCTTAGCAATACTAATCGAATGGTGCGGATGGTTAGGCATTATTTTTATTTATGGTTTATTTAGTTCATTTTTCAACAAATTTTTTCATTGCATTATGCATATATAATATTTTTATTCCTATATTTTTCTATTTTATGCAGGTGTATAAGTTTATTTCATTTAAGTAGCCCAACCTTAATATTTTTTGTATGTATAGGTATTTCCCGTATTTATTTATCAGCTCATTTGTTCATTGCATTATGTCTTAATAATATTTTTATTCCTAGATTTCTCTATTTTATGCAGGAGTATAATAACATTTTAGTAGCCCAACATAAATTTTTTTTATATGTACCTATATTTCCCTTATTAGTGTAATCTTTTCATATTCTAAAGATATAGATATATTGTAAAGATTAACTTTGACTTGTAGAAAGTATACTTATGTATCTATTTTACAAAATAAATATTTTGATTCTTTTATATGTATAGTCATAGGTATAGAGGTATAGTCAGGGGTCGTAGGTTCAAATCTCGTTGAGGCAAATTCGTGTTATTTATACGTCTCAAACGGTGACGTACTAGCGTAGGATTTAGAAATTAATAGCCATTGAAACATATTCGAATCCCTCATCCCATTCGTCAAGCTCGAGTGACGTAGGATTTCTAGTACATAAAAAATAAATAAAAATATTCTTAGAAAAGGGTGTTTCATCCGTTACGCATACTTTTGGTTTAAAATCTTCCCATTTGATTCAAATAAATGTTGTGACAAGAAGTAAAATCTTTTAAAACGCAATATCTTTAAAATATTGATATAATTAGTTACAAAGGCGTACGAATACAATAACCGTGATTTTTTTGCTTATTTTTGCTCCAAATTGATAACGGCAACAGGTAGACGCTTGAAATATTCACAGAAAATTTAGTTATATATTTACTTTTAAAATAAATAATTGAATTAAAATGAAACAAATATTTAAGGGGGCTCCCATACAACAAACATGATTTTTTGCCGTTTTTTATAGACAATGGTACGGAACCATTCGTGCGCGAGTCCGAGTCGCACTTGGCCGTTTTTTTATTTTATTTAGTTTTTGTTACATCGTAAGTCTCTGTATCTCGTGCAATAAGGTAATATTTACTTATTAATGATTTTTGCTATAAATTGAGTACAAGTACAAAATACAAACAAGAAGGTATGGCTTATTTCCATTTTTTTTTCTCTTTTAAAGCTATAGTCGTTGAACTGCTATCAATGTTCAATTAAAAACAGGTCAGATGCGTGGGGCCTCGGGAAAGATGGTGGACCTTAGGCAGGAAGAGCCACTTAAAATTCCGGACGTTAGAGTGGATCGTAGAGCGCGTGATATTACCCACAAAATATCGTAACACGTATATTTCGGAGGTCATCGAACTATCCACTCCAATACGTACAGACAGACGGAGTACGTAGATTCACTTGTAATTCCTTACAATACAATCGTTACATTTCAAAAATACCATACAAGATAATCTTTAAGATCTTTATAAAAGCTATGCTTTATCAATTTAGTTGAAAAGATGATGGCGAGAGATTACTTTAGGTATTAACAAATATGTTTCAAGCATAAGCCAGCTAAAACAACCCATTTTTAGGGTTCCGTACCCAAAGGGTAAATAACGGGACCCTATTACTAAAACTCCGCTGTCCGTCTGTCACCAAGCTGTATCTAATGAACCGTGATAGTTGGACAGTTGAAATTTTCACAGATGATGTATTTCTGTTGCCCCTATAACAAAAAATACTAAAACCGGCCAAGTGCGAGTCGAACCTGCGCACTACCATACAACAGACATGATTTTTTTGCCGTTTTTATAGATAAAGGTACGGAACCCTTCGTGCGCGAGTCCGTCTCGCACTATGCCGGTTTTTATACGTTTCTTTAAAACAATTATAATAATTAATCTTACAGCTCCTAATAATTCAGAATCATCGTTTAATCAGGTATTACGGACATTTGTTTTATTAGTTAGGTTTTTTGCCATTTAATTCGGGAATGGAAAAGCAACCTTTTTTTTCAAATTTTGGGGGATCTATCTTGCAGAGAATATTTTTCCAACTATGGAGTTGCTCATCCTTAATAACTGGCCACCGCCAGAATTAGAAGAAATACGATAGGTGGACAGGGATGTCTATCTCACTAGTGTGAGCGAGACAACTGTTGCGATTTCGCACGATTAAGTACGAAGAGCGGCTCGCGAAAAAAGCATTCGATCAAACTGATTCTTAGCTCGTTCTAAAATATTCGCTGTCGACTGGTGGCACCACACATCTCAATTCGACATAAAGATATTGTTAAAATCCAATTAATAAAATATTTTTGTGCTGTACTTGTTTCCCAGTCATAAAACGAGGAAAAAAAGGGCTTTTGATTTAATATGAGATGCACTTCTTGGAGTACGAAATCTCATTATCATCAGAATTCAATATTGGGGGTGCGGCTAGTACTATTATCCTTTGAATCGAAGTTGCTACTGACGGACTACGATCACCAAGCACAGTAATTGAGCACCTCCAGTCCGGGAAACGCATACAAGGTCAGTTTTGCCGTCGCAAGATATGCCGCCCCAAAACATGCAGGAGCCACCCCCGTATTCCACAGTTTCTTGAATACAGGCTTGTGCGAATCGCTCCCCCTGCCTCCTGTACACTCTTTTTCGCCTGTCATTACAGAAAAGGCACACCTTCGTCTCATCTGAGAAGAGAACTGTTCGCCATTGGTCTAGCGTCCAATCGACGTGATCGCGGGCAAACTGCAAGCGGGATCTACGATGCTCTACAGTCAATCTTGGGCCTGTAGCAGCTCTATGGGCGGCTATTTTCTACTCTGTTAATCTTCTTCTAATCGTAGAGTCACTTGCAGTTGTCCCGCGAACTGCTTGGAGTTCCTGTCTTATCTCAACAGCATTGGAGAACCGATTTCTCAAGCTCGTCGACACTATGAAGCGGTCATCCCTTTCAGATGTGCAGCGTCGTCTCCCAGATCCATGTCTTCGGACAAAGCCACCAGTCTCCCTTTGTTCAACATAGGTCTTATAAGATATTTACAGATTGAGATGTCCAGCTATGTTGCGCCTTAGTGGCATACAAATATTATTGTTTCTTAAAATTAATATACACAGTAGAAATACAAATAAAACTAAATTAAAGTTACAAAAAACAATTATTTGAAATGTCACAATTTCACAAAATTTTTATAAAATAATAAATTCTATCGAACTTCAGTGGTGGCGTGGACTCTATGATTGACCAATGCCATTCACCAGGAAAATTAAACTTGATTTTTTTTGTCTCGTAAAGTATAATTTAAACCGATTTTATTGTTATGCAGTCAATAATTTTCAATAAATTTTTAAAGTTACGAAACAAGTGAAGTCACATGTTTATAATCACCAAGATACCCTTTCAATTGGTATGAAAAAATAAATAATTTATGTGACATTAATTTCTATGTTTATAAAAAAGTAAAGTAAAGGCTGTGTGTAATCTTTGTGTCAAAGAGAAGGAAGAGGCATACGACATTACATATGTGACAGATTATTCTGTTCAGCAATTGTAAAAGTATCTATAATCTTATAAGAGGCTATGTAAATTATATTTTTGTCACTCACTCCAAGCGCAGTGCGAGAGGGGTAGAAGATCTAAGATCAAATTCGAAAGTCTTTGGCTGGGATTGTATTTTTGAATCATTCGAATTTCAATTCGCATACGAACCCGCATGATTCGCATACGAATACAATACTAATTTTAAGTTTTCGTATGCGAATCATGCGGATTCATATGCGAATTGAAATTCGAATGATGTTTTCTTTTGTTTTCTTTCTGTCGTGTTAAATAGATAATAAGTTAATAATTTGTTGGCCCGATGATGTTTAATACGAAACCGGTAGCCTAAGTTAGAATAAAAATAAATATATGTGGAATAAAAGTACAAGAATTTGTGTATAATTTGTTTGATTGTTTATTGTTTGCATACGAGTAATGCCTCGGGTAATTGCCGGCCCTGTGCATCCTACTTGTCTTTTTTTTTAAACCTTAAAACTGAAGTGCAAATGCCCCTCCCCCCTAATCTGACATCCTGGATCCTCCCTTGGTCTCCGAGTGTAATTGAAGTTATTTTTAAGCTGTAATTTCTAGTTAAAATTGCACTTCGTCAACAGTTCAATTTACACTAAACGCAATTTTAAAAGTTAAGTTTTTACCTATGTTTCTAGTGTGTAGCAACCAGATGGCAACGACAATAAGTTACATGGTTAATGAGCTAATTAAAATAATTTCGTAAATGTATAGGTATCTTTATTTTTCCCAGGCCCTTCACTTCAACTGCATGACCCTGCCCCACGGTTCAGTTGTGAACCAATCCGTCCCAATAGTGCTCCCAGTTCATACAGAAGACAAGGAACGCCTGCAAGGCGCCAATGCCATCGCCCTCAGTTATAACGGCAAGAATGTCGCCATATTGCGAGCGCCAGAGTTCTACCCTCACAGGAAGGAAGAAAGGTGCTCGAGGCAGTTTTCTCTTCATAACGCTGGACATCCTTATATCAAGGTTAGTTGGTTATAGACAATGGCGCCATTGCTCTTCAGTAATAACGGCAAGAATGTCGCCATATTGCGAGCGCCAGAGTTCTACCCTCACAAGAAGGAAGAAAGGCGCTCGAGGCAGTTTTCTCTTCATAACGCTGGACATCCTTATATCAAGGTTAGTTGGTTATAGACAATGGCGCCATTGCTTTTCAGTAATAACGGCAAGAATGTCGCCATATTGCGAGCGCCAGAATTCTACCCTCACAGAAAGGAAGAAAGGTGCTCGAGGCAGTTTTCTCTTCATAACGCTGGACATCCTTATATCAAGGTTAGTTGGTTATAGACAATGGCGCCATTGCTCTTCAGTAATAACGGCAAGAATGTCGCCATATTGCGAGCGCCAGAGTTCTACCCTCACAAGAAGGAAGAAAGGCGCTCGAGGCAGTTTTCTCTTCCTAACACTGGACATCCTTATATCAAGGTTGCTTGGTTCTAGACATGGCGCCATCCACAGATATATGTAGATCTAAATAGATGCCGCGAGTGTATTTACTTCGCGTGCCCGTCGTGCATCAAAAGGGAGAGCAATGCTCTTCCTTCACAGATATTGACTACTACAACTTTGAGTCTTATGTACTATGTGGTAAGTCTTACAATTCCTTCTAAGAGCAATAGGGAAAATTTTATGGAAAATACATACGCCTGTCTCACATATACGCTTAGGGGATAGACAGAGACCTGATCCTGACACACCGCTTGTGCTTTTACATCCATCAGTACAATATACAAGCTATTATATTTCGGGTACTTTTTACTTTACTTCAGTATGTCGCCTATTTGGTCGGCATACGTTCTTCTACTATTTATGAAAAATCTACTAAAGTTTAATAACTGAAACTTATATATACAATTTCATATTAGTAATGAATTAAATTCCTGTCTTACAAAAAAAGTATTTATTTGTCTTCTATAGTAGTTACTTGTCCTTAAAACTTTGCCATATATCCGGAATTTTATTATAAACTTTATAGCGGATAAAGCAAAGCTACTGGAAATCTTAGTTAATCTATGTAGTTATTGAAAATAGAACTCTTTGGCTGTAGAATGCAGTTTGTTTCATCTGACTGTCTTTTGTCTTTACCTTGTGGCGCCATTTAAAAAATTGTGTGTCTGCATCAACATGGATTTAACTCGGGAAAATTTTCGTAGTATGATTTTCTACGATTTTAAGGGTAATTTGACAGCTCAACAGAGCATCGCTCGGCTTGCCAGCGCGCGAAGCGAGCATTCTAATGTAGACTTTCTGACAACATACTGAAGTTCAAAATCGCTCAGTAAGATTGTTGTGCACCAGGAGTAAGGCCTTAAGCTATTAACCATGCTGTTTAATGTTACAGTAATGGATTTCGAGATAAGACAAAATGAAACTGACTTTAAATCATATTTTTTTTATATTTGATTAACTCAATCAATCATTGCAAATGTTTATTTTGCTCCTAAGCCCTTTATAATATCTACAAAAGAAAAGAAAGGGTACGAAATTGCGGATCACAATATATGCACGAGTAATTTCTTTTCTAAACGCTCTGTTCCTCTTGGTACTGCGTGATAGGGTGCAATGGGTACATACACACACAGACACACACGCGATTCCGTGAGCGTTGCTAACGCACACAGGCATCGTACACCGCTCTGATGTTCTATACTAACAGCCTCTATACCAATTAACATCCGTCGCATGAAAACAGTTTGTTAATATTTGGCTGTTTGGCGGGTGCGTCAATGTCTCCATTTCCACCTGCACGTGCATAAACAAAATCTCCGGCGCCATTTTTCATAGACAATTGTCAATTCATAGCTGTAGTTTTGATTATGTGGAAAAATAAGACAATTATACTTTATTATTTTTCCTTGCAAGTGTGTTGAAAAACGTCGTATGAAACGCGTGAGCATCAGACATTATAATCTCGGTTCCATTACGCCCTCGCTCTGCGGCTCGGTCTGCAATCCCACCTCGACTGTAATGTCCAACGAAGCTCACTTGTATCATAATGTACTATTATAGATGATGTACTATCTTGACCGTAAACTGTTTTTATACCCCTCTCGTTTCTTTATTTCTAAAAAAATATACCACGGAATAATAGAAAAAAAAAATTCTGTATTCTATAAGGTAAAAATTATGAATATATTCGCCGCTTTACTCAAACTTAATACTAATCGAATCTTTCTTTTCATGTTTAGTACTGATAGTAAATTGTATTATTAAATTATTTTTAAGTTTTTTTGCGATGGCTATAGAATAAAGGTAAATAAAAAACCGGCCAAGTGCGAGTTGGACTCGTGCACCAAGGGTTCCGTACCATTATCTATGAAAACGGCAAAAAAATCATGTCTGTTGTATGGGAGTGCGTGGGTCCGACTTGCACTGACTGGTATTTGGTATTTTGTTATTTGGTATTTGTTATTATAGCGGCAACAGAAATACCTTATCTGTGAAAATTTCAACTGTCTTACTATCACGGTTCATGAGATACAGCCTGGTGACAGACAGACGGACGGACGGACGTTTACTTATAACAAGTAACAACAGTTATTAAGAGTATGGCATACCCTAGGAAAAAATGTTATTACCCGTCCAACACAAAAAGCCAATGTCAAATACTTTATTAGCTTTTGATAGAGGCGATTATTGGTTAGCTAATTGATCTATTTATCTAGGACGAGTAATACTAATATAATAATTACGCGCGAAACAGCAGATCGGAGGGTTTTTAGCTAATACTGAAATATTTTGTAAGCAAAAAAATACTGAATTTAAGTAGAAAACCTTTACATTTCTATTACCTATTTTATGAAAAAAAAATCAAATTGATCTCTTAAACGCGTTCTTGAAACGAACGTTTGAAAACCAAAAAAAGAGGGTGGAATTTTTTTTTTACAAATATATAAATCTTAGTACTTTGTTTATAAGGAGATCACCTAGATAAAAGATCAGTAAATCAAATATATTTTTTCCAATATTAAGATAGTCCTACTTTCGTCAAAAGAACCCTCGAAAATCTGGCTTTTTTCATATTCTAGGGTCAGGTGCAGCCTTAAATGTGGTAAAAAAATTCATAGTACCGTAATTTCTTTTGCTCAGTGCAAATACTAAATCAACATCTACGCGCCAAAGCGTCAGTAGATAGTTCAAAAAGACTTTCATTATTCTTGTTATTAGGTACTTCGTTTTTTTAGGGTTCCGTACCAAAGGGTAACCGGACCCTATTACTAAGACTCCGCTGTCCGTCTGTGTGTCACCTCACCAGGCTGTATCTCATGATCCGTGATGGTTAGACAGTTGAAATTTTCACAGATGATGTATTTCTGTTGCCGCTATAACAACAAATACTAAAACCGGCCAAATGCGAGTCGGACCTGCGCACTCCCATACAACAGACATGATTTTTTTGCCCTTTTTATAGATAATGCATGAACCGTAATAGTTAGACAGTTGAAATTTTTACAGATGATGTATTTCTGTTGCCGCTATAACAACAAATACTAAAACCGGCCAAGTGCGAGTCGGACCTGCTCACTCCCATACAACAGACATGATTTTTTTTCAGTTTTTATAGATAATGGTACGGAACCCTTCGTGCGCAGTCCGACTCGCACTTGGCCGGTTTTTTTCTTTCCATCAGTGAAAGTTTTTGGGCGGTATTGCTCTATTGCGAATATTGTAGATGAAAGATACGCACACACAATACCTACGAGCTGCATAAATCAGTAGCATGCTAAATTGTCTGCGATTTTTTTCTTTCGCTTGGGGCACAACTGTGAGTTCTGTCTTTATTGACTTTCTTCTATCGATCGTATTTTTTAAATTTTGTTGTCCAATTTATTATAGATTTATCTTTACGGCCTCATCTTACAATTATTTCAACTAGTAAAATTAAAGACTTCATTCAAATCTCCTGATCAAATTCTACTCTCCTACGGCCCTTCCAGTAGAAATAATTTGAATAAAGAAGAAATATCTCGTCGGCATTTAAAAGTTGCATAACGAACTCATGCGGGCTTGTCCGTCCGTTTGTTTGGTGTACCGTTATCATAATAGCATTGTATTTTAATACTAAATGCTTCGAATATTTTATTAGTTGTATAGTCACTGCATTTACATACACCCGGGGAGATCCGAATTTTATTCGTCCCGAATGATAATTTGGGTTTTACGGCATTTATTCCCATTCTCGGTGTACCTACTAAATACTAAAAGTTAAGTGAATTATGTTATTACCACAGAAATATAATTATTACGTGATTAGTTTATTACTAAGTGTTTACACTTTGATTTGATTCTGGGGTGTGGCGGGGTATAGGATATACGGCCGTGTTCGTTTTCATGATTTTAACTAATTATTAACTGATTTCACACATTACATGATAACAAGATATTCTTGTGTCCAATGACAATGCGAGTGTCCCATAGTTCAAGATCACAGGCTATTTAAATAAACGCCCAGTCGGTCTTGTACCGGAAAACCGTATTTTATTTTCCGTTTTCCGGTCTCACAAGCGGTGGCCATAAGTCACACTACCACACTGTGAAGATAATTTATTTTTGGCGAATATGCACGTGTTTCTTGTACACTGTTACTGCATTGCACATTAGCTGTTTGTCCACGGCTCCGCCTTCGCTATTTACTATGGCTGAAGTATCACAACCTTTCTCGGTGGGTAAAACCTACCTATCAATTCCAACTTTCACTTCATATTATAAATTACATAGAATAATTAATCAGACAAGACATCTTGCCTTACCGTGATGTATGCCTACAAATGCATTCACTCCTAAATTTATGTATACAGTGGTATGAAAGTATAAAATGTTCATGTTTTTGAAAACAACGGGATTATACGTCATATTCATTTTTTTTCGGCCGAATACTTCTTTCGGCGATGCGATGTGCTGGGTATATACTACTGTGGTGGAATAAAAACAATGAAATTAGGGCTGAAGGCGAAATCCTGTGCGTATGTGAATAATGCGGCGTCTGCGAGCGGTGTGACATGCGCGTGCAACGAAATCTAAGGGACGACTAAACAGATAGTCGTTCAAAAACTCACACTGGGTTGGGTTTCCTAACCGGTTTGCTACACTAACTAACCCGTTCAAATCAAAAATCAACACTGGTTGCAACTTGACCGTTCAAAAATAGCAGTGTCGCTACACCGGTGTCGAATTTTTCAACATCAACTCGGAGCCGAGTGCGCAAGGATCGATAGGGATGTCAAAATTACAGATAAAATTCAATACAAACTCTATTGGAATATGTCAAACGACGTTTGGAGTGTAGCAACTCGGCCAAACCCGCTCAAAGATTCAGCGTTGCAACTCCAGTGTTCCTACCCAGCCTAAGGAGCACTTATTTTGTCAGGACCGGGACCCTTTGTTATGTCTAGATGTTTTAATGCTTCTTCTATTTTATATTTTGCTATGTGTAAAGAGACTATATTTTCGGCTAGTTCGTTAGTAGGAAGGTTGTCAAGATGGAGACTATCGATGGTAGTCGATGGTTCAAAAACGGATGAGAAGAAAGTGCTGAACATTTCTGCAATTTCATGGGGATTTTTAGATGTTTGATCACCAAGTGTCATAGTGTTAGGGTAGCCAGAGTCATTTTTCTTTAATGATGACACATATTGCCAAAAATGTTTAACATTTTTGGGAATGGCAGCTTCTGTATCAGAGATATAGTTATCTAGACATTTTGCCAGAAGTAGTTTGCAACGGGCTTGGAGCAACGAAAACTCCGTATAATCAGAAAGTGATTGATATGTTTTTCATCTGTGCCAAAGTTTTTTCTTACGGTTTAGCGTATTTTTGAGTGCAGGGGAAAACCAAGCTGGATATTTTGCAGATTTGGATTTTTTAAGGGGTACTTCTTGATCTATGATTTCGTAAATTATGTCATAAAATGTGTCTAACGAGTCGGACGCCTTTGACCATTTTAGCTTAGTGTCCCAGTCTATATTTAAGATTTTGGTGCGAATAATGTCGTAGTCAGCTTTATTGAATTTGTATTTTAAGACGTTTTTGAAATTAATATTTTTTTGTACCGAGTGTTCCAGGTTAAACTCAGTACTAGGGTGATGTGATCCTGATTGAGATATGTCAACTTGGGATCGGACACAAATACATGGGGTATTACTAAGAACTAAGTCAAGCACACGTTGATTTTTGTTAAAACAGTTGTTGTACTGGTTGAGTTGAATGATGGTCATAGTGTTTATAAGTATTTTATGTATCTCAGAAATAGGTTGTGATGGTAGTAATATTATGTCATTATTATTCGGAGTCCACTCAATATCTGGGATGTTGAAGTCTCCTAGAACGCAGTAGGTAAAGTCAGGGTAATTTAAATATATTCTTTGTATTTTCCCAAGTAGGTTTTCATAGATACTAGTTTTCGACTTGGGTGGTATATAATTTACAGAGATCAGCAAGGTTAAGTTTTGTACAGTAGGTATTGTAATTATTATATCTTCATGTAAGGGGTCTTCTAAATCATAGCGCCGAGTCGCCGGTATACTCTTTTTGATGGCAATAAATATACCACCTCCATCCAACTTTTTAGTTTTAGATAAATCACGATCTCTACGAAAAACAGTGTATCTGTCGTCCACCAACTCTGAATCGTACACTCCAGGTCTCAACCATGACTCTGTAATTACAATTATATCATAATTTGTATTTAATATACCCATTCGGAGGTCAGCCAATTTGGAACGCAAGCCACCACAGTTTTGATAGTAAATACTTAGTTTATTGAAAGTGTTGAATTTTATTTGTGAGTGGGTATTTTAAATTAAATGTATTAGTTGTGGTTTCAGTTTGTTTGCTTTCCAGGCTGCCAACAGAAAGGTTAGTAACAAAAAGTATGGGTTTAAATATTTTAAATTGCTTAGTTAGATTATAGGTTGTTAAATAGGCTGATACATAAGGAAATAACATGGCAATTGTATTGAAAAATTCAATTAAAACGAATACAAACGTTAACAAAGACAATAACCGTAATATTAATATATTAATTATACATAGTTCTAGTCACATTTTGGCTATGTCCATGTTGTTACGGATTGTGAGAACACGGGAGTCGTCGCTTTTTCGTGCAAGCATTGTCGAGTTCTTGATCCAAACAAATTTATAATTTTTCTCTATCTTAGCTTTACGAGTTTCTGCATATAGGATTTTGTTTTTTAGGGTTAGATGCTCATTCATGTATATAAGTACCGATAGTTGACGTATGCGGCTTTGGTTTGACAGTTTCTTCCCGCCAGTGTCGTCTCGAAGTTCTCTGGGAAAGCATTGTTCTTGTGATGCGCGTATCCACAGGAGTTCGGCGTGACGTGTGTAGTGTGCTGGTAGTGGTAGATATTTGACATTAATTTCATTTGACGATGAAGGCGGTCCAGCACCTCTATTGGATTGAGTGGTACGGCGACGGTGAGTAATAGTCCACTCCGGGTCGTTCGCTTCGATGTGACGATTACGTGTAGATGTAGATGTAGCTGAGCATCTTCTACAGAGGTCTATGAACTGCAGTATGCGAGCTGTGCTTCGTATAAGTCGTAACCACGATGAAAATCGTTGTATGTCAGGTAAGGCTTCGGTCAGGTGAGCGATTGCTGAGCTGGCTGTCGTAGTGCGTTCCTCGCCTGTTTCCGGAAGTGTGAGCGGGTTATTCTCACGTGGCCATGAAGACTCGTCATGGTAAAGGAAGTCCGGACCAGTAAACCAACGGTGTGACGCCGTGAAGTCGCTTGGTATGTCACGTGTAGCGTCGTCGGCAACGTCAGACGATGTGGGTACCCAACGCCACTCAGCTGTGGCGGTCGTGTCTTCAAGCTCGGCGATCCGGTGTGCGACGAAAGGTTTAAAAGTTTGTGATCCTGCGCGCAGCCAGGAAAGAACAGTGCGCGAGTCGGTCCACATCACGCGTCGGTCGGGAAGTCGTTCGTGTTCTCTCTCGACGGTGCACGCCAGTCGTCCTCCCAGAACAGCCGCCTGCAATTCAAGCCTAGGTATAGATACGAGCTTAAGGGGCGCCACGCGCCCTTTCGACGCCGCAAGCGAAACACTTACTTTGCCTTTGCTATCTACTGATCTCCAATATGCCGCGGCTGCATAGGCAACTTCGCTTGCGTCGACGAACACATGCAATTCTAATGGTTTTGACGTACTGTACATATGGTAACAACGTGGTAGAGCCAGCTCTTTTAAGTTTTTTAGAGATGTTAGCCAAAAATGCCATTTTCGCAATAAATTAGGCGGTAGAAGTTCGTCCCATTCAAACTTGCTTCGCCACGTTGCTTGCAGTATCTGTTTGGCATAAACAGTAATAGGTGTGACTAGTCCTAACGGGTCGTATAGCTGCCTTTAATAGCTGACGTTTCGTCGGCTTCTCCTCTTTGAATGGTAGAAAATTTATATTAAAACTTAGGGTGTCGTCGGCAGTGCGCCATACGAGCCCTAGCACTTTTTACTCTTTAAGTATGGTGACTTGCGCGGCGGCGGTGGCTTCCTCTGCCAGTCCTTCGATCGCTGCGCTGTCGTTGGATGCCCACTTCTGTAGCACGAAGTTGCCGTGGCGATGTACTGTATCCACTGCTCTGGAGATGCGGTTGGCCTCCTCTGCTGAGTCGAAGCTCTGTAAATAATCGTCCATATAATGATTATGTAATATAGATTTTGTGGCTTCGGGATATTCGCTTTCGAACTTAAGAGCGTTGTGATTTTTTACAAATATGGCTGTAGTAGGCGATGAAGTCGCTCCGAATAGAACTGACGTCATTCTGTATTGATCGGGCATTTGCCACAATATTTGATATTTAACAATTATATTTACTTGGCTATTTAGAATATGTACATAATAAATGTAATTAATTATATGTATAATCTTTACATTAATTGACTGTTATTAAAATATATATCAGATATTAATAAAGCTAATAATATAATATAATATATTGATACATTTGTATTCAATAATTAAGAATATAATAGACACAGGAATCCCAGAGTGTGTCAAAGGTGATACCGTGTATGAACTGTGTCGATCCAAAGCACTGACTGAGCACAGAGGTACCTTTGTTTTTTGGCATGAATGTCTTCTTGTTTGGCCTTTTGGCCTTTAAAACTTTGCACTGGAGAAGCGAAACAGGCAGTTCACGCCTCAAAACAATGGTACCCCTACGGGGTTTGAACCTGCAACCTCTGGGTTCGTGGTCGATAGAATCGAACTAATGGACCACACAGGCGGTAAAATCAGCAGAATTTTGCTTATTTAGGTCTTTAGTGGAAAATCTGACGTCAAAACTCAAGTTTTAACGTAACCTTTATTCCAGTCATTCGGTAAATCCTGGTAAATTCATTAAATCTTTGGGTTTTCTAAACCTACTAGTGTTAAACAGGGAACCACCGCGTAACCATGTTTGCCTCCGAAGAAACTGTACGAATACAGCGAAACTAGTCAGGCGAAGGCTGACTATATAACAAATCGTGAGTAGCCGTTTCCTATCAATATACCTACATTGGCGTACAAAATTAATTAATCAAATAATTTAAACGTAGTCATAGAAGCTTCTCTCTCATAAAACCTCAGACACCCTCGCATCATCCCATCACCATCAGTCTATTATTTAAAAGATTCAAATTTCAAATTTAAATTTGAAATTAAAGAAAACGTAAATTTTAATGTTTTAATTTTTCACGTACCATGGGTCAATTAATGTTATCAAAATCATGAAAAAAAATATTTTGAAGAATAATCCAAGTTTATACGCGACGTTTTGATTGATTCACTTTAAGACGGATAGACCATATAAGATAACGCATTAGTGTTTATACAAGATGTAATCATGACGTGCTCATTAAATTAAACCACATGCTATGCTCTACTGATTATCCTGAACCACTTCCATAGAAAAACTTTTGAGAAAACGCGAAAAATAATAAAAAGTTCCCACAGAAAACGAATTTAAGGTAGCTATTAAAAATTTGTATGGAGAAGTGAATTTTTATTTCGCGTTTTTTAAAATGTTTTTCCATGAAACTGGTTCAAGATGATTTCTCGTCCAACAGCCAGATAGAGATGCAGTTACCTCTTTGAACTCTCTCAAGGAGAAGAAGAAAAGTTTTACAGGTGCCACCCCAAGATCCAATGCAGTAAGTAATTATAGATTGGCACAATGTGAAATAAAGCATTCGTATTATATTCGAATCTGCTACATGTCGAACATTTTTAAAAACAGCCATGAGTCTTCTCACTCTAAGGGTGATGACTTGAAGGTAAAGTGACAGTCCATTGTCACACCCAATATCTGGTGCTGGATACTAATTCAAGCTTGATGCAGTTGCAGAGGGGAGTAGGACTGTAGGGAACTAATGTGTCAACCCAACAGAAAGAATGAGCCAGAACTTTGTGAACAGGTGGTGGTAATTGAGGCCTTCTTATTAAAAACGGAACGATCACATATCATCATCATAGTGACCCTGGTCAATAATAATAATAATAATACGTGTTCATAAAATAACGCTTAATCCGAAAACAGGGGAAAGATTGAATGAACGCAGGCGTAGCCGTGGACAAAGGCTAGTTGCATAATACAATCAACCAATTAATAACAAGTTACACCTTTAAAATGTTTAAAATTCCAAACATAATTACTGGATCGTAACGTCTTACATGACGCAGATTACAAAGTTACAACAAATTACAAGATTTAAAAGAAATAAATTCAACCGAGAAAGAATAAAAATAATTATTCATTATGAGATCAATCTTGCATTGTACATCAAAAGTAACAAAACACATTTATGTGATATTAAATTACTTTAGTGGATAAGGTACACAAAACTCACTCAAAAGACTATAACCTCGATGATAAACGATAAAATATTATATCCACGCTCTGCTACCGTTCAAATGGTAGACAAATGCGCGAGCGAAGACGCAAACCACCACTATCCAAGCGGTCTGACAGCAAAACATTGCGCGCGAACTTTGTAAATTCTATTAGTCGAATATTCGAATATCGCAGTTTTTATATTCGAATATTTGAACAAGTTTATTACTCGAATTATTTGAATGCAAGCCATACCCCACTTGGTGCCAAGATTTGCTTGTCTTACCATTCCTAGTAGACTGTCGTCTCGAGCGATGCTTGTGTATTTCATCCGATATCCGCTCCAAATTTCTCAACGCACCAGAATATTTCTGCTTTGATTCCCCGACCTGCTGTTCCAAGGTCTGTATTCTAGCTTTTTGTGCCTCTAGAGCGGCATTAATGCGGGCTTTCTCTTCGAAGTGGAACAGCTGTTTCACGGACGACTCTCTCTCTAAACTCGCCCGTATGTCGGTGCGTTAGGGTTCACGCATTTTTGTTTGGAACTCAATTATTTTCAATTAGCGCGGGTATGTTTCTTGGGAAAAGTGGTTCAGTATGATCCGTAGAATATGTGTTTCCATTTAATGGTGGCGGTCTATTTACATCACGTATGTTAATGATACGGATCAGTGGTTTCCAAAATTACTTTAATCGTGACTCACTTAAAACAAAAGGTGAGATTTGAGATTCAGAGCCCGCAATAGGCTTAGTGACTTAGAAAGAGATGAAGGATACGTACGAGTAGTAATTATTTAATTCAGATAAATATTTACTAAATATACAACGTGAAATTTAAGTCATTTTGGTAACGAAAACTGGTGATAGTAATCGTCCATATGAACAACTTTCACTATGGAACTAACCCTGAAATCGCGAAAAAAATATCAGCTGTTCCATAGAAAATTTAAATACCTACTCGATCAAAATGTATGAAACAGCTGTTTTTTTCACGATTTCAGGGTTGGCTCTATAGTAAAAGTTGTTCATATGGACGAGTACTATCATCAGTTTTCGTTAACAAAATGACTTAAATTTCACGTTGTATAGTTACATGCTTTATTGTTCACTCGTTATTTTATTGCCAGATATCTCTGTTCATGGCTTGTCAAATATAGGAGGCTATGGTAATATCAATAGAATTTACAAACCGTTTGTCCTTAGAAAGGCTACTCCAGGGAAATAACATGGTCTAATTTATTTTTGACGAGGCAATGATCCTTATACTAGAGATGAGCTGGCCGGTAATATTTCTAGTTACGTCTTAACTCCATTCCTGTAAACATGTAACCCGTATGATAATAATTTGGCTAAGTGCGAGTCGGACACGTGCACAGAGGGTTCTGTACCAGCACACAATACGGGTACGGAGCCCAAAAACACTATGGTAAATAACAACAACATATACTGTCAATATGAAGACCCAAAAATTTTGCTACCTCTGTTTCAGCTATAGTGGTGTTTAAATAATTAACATCAATGTCCAATTCTATTTTATTTTGTTTCTGCTTGAAATGCATAATTTTTGTTTTAGTCAGGTTAATAAGAAGATTATTTGATTTTAACCATGTGATAATGTCATTCAAGGAATTATTTATTTGATATTCAAATTTGCTTAGGTCAGTTCCTGTATAAAGGGCAGTACTATCATCGGCAAACAGTATCATAGGGGCATCCGTAGCTTTAGGCAAGTCGTTTATATAAACAATAAACAACAGTGGCCCTAATATACTGCCTTGAGGTACACCCACACGTATTTTTGTAATTTTTAAAGCATATGTTGTCTCAAAATGAGTTTTTGGACATATTCTACGAATATGGGTTACTTGGTTTCTATCACTTAAATACGAGATTTTCTTTTGTCCATATTTGTTATGACATGTTGAACAAAGTCATAAATTGCCGAATTTATAGTTTTGTTTTTCCGAAAGCCTTTTTGTTATTTCGCAAAGATGTTTTGAGACTCGAAATATCGGCATAGAGAATTGTAAACTACTTTTTTAAAAATCTTTGAAAATAATAAATGATGCACCTGGCATGCAAATATTGATCAAATTTTGCATTAGTTTATTACCTAACAAAGGCCCTAGGTTTTTGCCAATTCTATCTGTAAATACAAAAGTAGAGGGTTCTTTGGACGTAGAAGAAGCAAGCGCTGGCTCGTCGACAGTCAAAGGCTCAGATGACTGAGGGAAAGAGTTCGGCATTGGTGGTGCATCAGACGTAACTGAATGGTCTGGCGAGGGCTCGGCTGCAGGAGTGGATGAGGACTCCGCGTCTTGTTTCGACTCCCGACGGAGGCGCGCAGAACGGCGGCGTCGTCGCCGACGGGCAGCCTGACTTTTGGGCTCAGATGTAGAAGCTGGCGTCGTGGGAGGTGCCGGTAGGTACCTCTTTTGTAGGACATGGTATAAGATTTTACAATAAGCTTCCAGAGGAGGTCCTTAGTTTGCCTGAAAATAAGTTTAAACTATATATTAAGCAGGGACTACTTAAGAAAGCTTATTATAAAATCAATGATTATTTGGACGATAATGAAGCATGGTGTAATAAATAATAATAATCTTATTCAAAATTGTAATTCATAATTAGCATATTATAATACTGTATGATTCCTCAAAGGCTTAAAATTAATTACTATGTAAACTTACTTTGTTAAAGGTAATAGACAATATGAGACGGGTTGACTAAGATATATTTTTTTCTCGTGACTAATTCCTGCAGTTTTATATTTTTTTATGCCTTTACTTGAGTAGGTATGTATATGATTTTGTATCATGTTTTATTTTGAAAAAAGGAATGTTTGCTAAGTTTCTTGCCCTTCTTCTTAGCAATACTAATTGAACGGTGCGGATGGTTGGGCATTATGTATATATAATATTTTTATTCCTAGATTCCTCTATTTTATGCAGGTGTATATTTTATTTCCCGTATTATTATATATTTTTTATATTCTAAATATATATTATATTGTTATAATTAACTTTGACTTGTAAAAAGTATACTTAAAGTATCTATTTTGCAAAAATAAATATTTTGTTTTTTGATTTTGATTCCGATTATCTAAGGATACATTCGTACTTTAAGTGACGTCACAGTTCGTGAACAGTTCAATACACACGCTGAAGGCAATTTTAAAAGTTCAGAGTTTATCCATGTTTTTAGTGTTTAGCAACCAGTTGAAAATCGATGCAACGCGTTACATATAAGGCCACCAGGTTTGCAGAAACTTGCCCTATATCAGACTCTACAACAAATAACTTTTGTTCCTTAAAAAATACAGTATTTAAATACCTACTTGCCAAGTCCTTTTGGAGAGTATTTTATTTAGCGTAATTTTTAGGGTTCCGTACCCAAAGGGTAACCAATGGGACCCTATTACTAAGACTCCGCTGTCCGTCCGTCAATCCGTCTGTCACCAGGCTGCATCTCATGAACCGTGAAATGTAGACAGTTGAAATTTTCACAGATGAATATTTCTGTTGCCACTATAACAATAAATACTAAAAAACAGAATTAAATAAATATTAAAGGGAGCTCCCATGCAACAAACGTGATTTTTTGCTCGTTTTTGCTTGATATTGATAATGGCAACAGGTAGACTCTTGAAATATTCACAAAATAGTTATATATTCGATTTAAAAATAAATAATAAAATTAAAATTAAAATAATATTTGAGGGAGGCTCCCATACAACAGACTTGATTTTTTTGCCCTTTTTATAGATAATTGTAGGGAACCCTTCATGCGCGAGTCCGACTCGTACTTGGCCGGTTTTTTTAATTAGGGGGGTGTCCCAATTTCGTCTCTTTTCAAGTTCATCATAAACCAATAAATACTCGTAGCGATGATTAAATTTTGTAACAATGTATATCATATTTCACTCTTCGGTCTTTATATTTTGGACGTTCGAAACACGATTACCTACTTGCATTTTTTTTTGAGTTTTCTGAGCGGCCCGTGCCCGCTGAGCATGTGTAAAATGAAAGCGTTGGAGCAGGACAGATTTCTCTGGATAACCTCGCCTTATGCTATTTGTATAAGGGCGGTAAGGAAGCAAAAGCTTACGAGGACGATTTCAAACACGAGCGATAAGTTAGTGTTTTAAACGTTACGAGTGAGTTATTGCCCTTACGCACGTGTAGCATAAACTACTATTATTATGGAGCAACAATATTAAAAAATTAAAAATATAACAAGAGTGTCTACATAATTGACGCAAAAATGGTCTACATACAGTTTTCTTAAAATAAAGACCTTTTTTTAATTCTATCTATCTATCTATCAGTCTGTTTCATCCACTGCTGGACATAGGCCTTTCCAGGTTTTTGCCACTCTTGGCGGTCTTCCTGGAAGAAATGCCCATACTCACACACACTGGGCAAGCGGGTTGGTGAGCGCGGTGCCGATACCCTTGCACCAGTGACGCCGCTGCCCGTCACCAGTGACGCCGCTGCCCGTCACCAGTCTGATTTATATAAGGCCCGGCAATTGGGGATGGATATCCATCGGTCCCAGGCAATGGTGGGCCGCCTGGTTTTGCCGAGAGCTGTCCTCTTACTCTCCCCCGAATAACTTCGGGAGGATTTGCGAGTAAGATGGTAGTACCTCCACAGTCGAGCCCGGGCTAATCTCTACCACCTTTTTTTAATTATCTTTGCTTTATAATAAAATAAGTTAGCACTTGTAATGTCCAGCCCTCATCTTCTTACCTCGACTCAATTGGCATAGCATATTTAAATTTAATTTTGCGTACTTCACAGAAAGAGTCATTGAATAAGATTATGTTTTCATTGCGAAATCCATCGCTTTGGAATACTCTGAATATTATTATTAGAGTGCGTTACAAACTAGAAAAGATAAATTAGAAACAAATGTAAAGACAAGAATTTGAAACAAGAAGACAAGCGCGCTACCGACTGCGCCACCTAGACCGTTGAATTTTTCCACCATACTTGTCCACCGAATATTTTTGTAACTATTTGATCTAACCAGATTGTAATGCATATACTGAACGCTCACGAGGGCGTTGTGTGATTTCACCCATTGTTCTTGGGAATTTTTTCAAATTCTTGTCTTTACATTTGTTTCTAATTTATCTTTTCTAGTTTGTAATGCACTCTAATAATAATATTTAGAGTAATGAATCTTGGTCTTGGGTACTAACCGAGTCTTCAGTATGAATTTGGCTACATAAACGAAAATCACCTTGTGTATATGCCGCCTGAAAATTAGTTACCGTGAACAAAAAAAATATATTTATATTGCTGACAAAGTAAGTGCTAATTGTACTCATTATGTAAAAACTGAACAAATATTCGGTATAACGTGCGTGCATACCCTCGGAACATATTTGTTAATTCCTTAACTAATCTCTAGTATATATTTTGTTTGGAAACAAGCAATATTTATATTTAAAAGAGCCCAAAGTTCACGGAGCTAAAATTGCCACGCGTCGACTCTATGTGTTTATTATTAATGTTAGGGCTGCTACTATATGATATGTCTGTCTAAACATATGATGTTAACTGGAACGCAGCATGCAAAAACTCCATATCCATAAAACCTGTTAGTGTTTAGGTAATTAAAATTAACCAACTTATATTTGGAAAAACTATTAGTAAGTAATGGCACAGGATCTTATGAACAACAATATTCAGCAAGGAAAGAAAAGAAGGGAAAATGATAAGCTAGACCACACGATATAGCTGCAGATACAATTTTGTTCAGCAACTGCAAATTCTTGAAGCTGGATAAATATGAAGTATTATGAATTACAATAAGCTTGCAATAATAAAAAATTATATTCTTACAATAACCTATATGTATTATCAGGGTCGGTCTGGCCTCAGGGCATACCTGGACTTTTCCTGGTGGGCCAGTCCGGGGTGGCGCATGGTGGGACCCGGAGCCAGACCCCAGCTCCATTGTCCTTGCATTTTTATACAGAGTCAAGCCGTGATATGATTATTTTATTTCGAACCTCACAAATGGTGTGGGCTGCAGTTTAAAATAAATTCCCGGTACCTAGTTTTTTTGGCTCCCAGACCGACGACGCTGTATATTATTGTTCCACTTTTGGATTGTGTATGAGGTGCTAACATCAACTTCCTTAGTGCGAATCTATGAAATGAAATGACAGTTCAACGGTAGGATGTGCAAAAATACGTAAACTTTTTCAGTATGTACTGCAAAATTATAATGTGGAGAAAATGTAACATTTAACCAAAATAATATACATAATTTGTGGAATTAAAATAAAATGATATCCTTGAAAAAAATGTCAGCTTTGATGATCAATCACTCATGGGTTCATCAACTTCATCATCAGTGCCGAATAGTGTCAGATTTGTCAAATAAAATTCTAAGATTTCATTTATAAAACAGTTGAAAATAAATTCAGCTAACAGTTCAGACAACTAAATCAGCAATCAACCGCCATTTTGCCACAGATCAATTTAATTTTTTTTTCAGGGGCAATCGTAATAAATTTATCACGGTCTATTATTATCAAAAGTTGACATAATATATATTTTTTTATATTTTCATTCTTTACATGATTATTTCACCGTTTAATAATACCCATAGGAAAAAAAAATTGGTATCGAATCAAAACGCAACATTATTTATCATATATTTACCATAGTTTTTTAATTGTATATTTAGTAGAAGATTATTTTTGAGATTGTAGGCACTTGGTGTAACTTATGATGATACATTGTTATATAATTTTTATTTAACTACCTTTATAATTGTTTATTTATACCATTTTGGCTGTTTGTTTACCTTTTCCATTTCGTTCAACGATGTCATAAAATAGACAAAACGATTAATTTAATAAATATAGTGAAACTTTTAAAAGAAGACTTTAGAATAAAGTTCCATAAAGTAGTCACATTCACGCCCCACAGTATAAACTAAAAGAATAAGGACTTGCTAAATGATCAGAGTGAATGCTTATACGACTCCATAAATAATCCGATTTTTTAATGCTCCTTCTCCCTATTGTGATCAAGTCCAACACGACTATATTTTTCATTTTTTTTAGCAAAAAGTTCAAGTATCAATCTTGTCAAATTTAAAAATTATCTTGGTATTTTCACAAATTTTATGTAGGTATCAACGTAATAATTATTGATAACTAGACCAACTTGAATATGACGTTGTAAACTTTCCACATCAGTATGTAATTTGTTCAAACAAAAATAATGCCTCATTTCAGCCCAATTGAAAAGAAATTTGGTATATTATCAAGATACCAAATATATCTATTTTTCTGGATATTTCTGTATAAAATACCTTTAGTTTGGCATTTACTCAGTATGTTGTTTTTGACACCACCTATTAATTACTATTGCAATTCTACAGCTGCCTTATCAGAATCACTAGAGAATGCTGAAAATTATTGTCCTTGTAGTTATCCGGTGTGGAACAAAACAGTTTTTATGAAAACTGCCCAAACTAAGTTCGGATTCTATTGTGACACTAAGTGGTTGACTAGTTTCTCTCAAAGTTTATTCTATGTTGGAACGCTGATCGGCTCACTATTGTTTGGATTTTTAGCTGACAGGTGAGTTAAATATTTATTGAAACTTGTAATCATGAACTAAGTGAAAATTTATAAGTTTTCAAGGGTGTTAGCAAATGGACTGTCAAAGGCAGCATTATGGTTTGTATTATTTGGCGTTAGCATAGCCTTCTCGATCACAAATTACCAATCACTAGTACATCACTTATATTTTCTTGCTGATATGTAAAAAATAATTTACTTATAAAATGACTAAAATACGAAAGCCAAAATTCAAAAATCCTATAGAAAAACACTTTGATAATATAACAGTGTACCATCTATTTTTATATTGCTTGATTTTTTTTAGTAACATTCTTTATTAAAATAAACTATAAACCCCATTTGTGTTGTCTTTAATTATTTGAATTCTCGTGTTTTTTTTTAAGTTTCGAGACGAACTTAAATTCAATTTCAATAGGCTGCTTCACTGCTGTGAAATATATAATACTAGCTTTTGCTCGCGACTTCGCTTACGTTGATCTAGTTTTTGGTGGTCCTATCGAATCTGTTAATATTTTTCGGACCAATAATTTTATAGTACGTGCTCTAGTTTCACTCTTGTTTCTCATGAAAATAATATTATATGTCTGACCCTATGTCTATGTCCGTAGGAAACTGCATGTACCCAGGAAACAAACTACAGCCTTTGTCCAAGTGGAGCTCTAAATATTACAATAATGAAATAATTATCAATATCGGTTCTGTAGTTATTAATGACTATGTACTTAGGGATCTGCTCGTCTCCAGGGAAAAAACTAAGGCTTTAGTCCAATTGAAGAGTCAAACAAAAAGTCAGTATTCTTCCCCATTCGTCTTCAAAATAAGGTATAAATCTTCAAACCAAATCATCAGTTATTATTATTATTATTTATTATACCCAAGCAGTTATAAGCTGATGATGTGTATGTCACAGCACTTTAAGTTTTTATTTATTAAAAAATTTATCCAGTCTATTTTTGAAGCAGTTAACTGAGGTAGCACTATAACACAGTCAGGCAGTTTATTCCGCAAAAGGGGTTCAGTTCTGATAAGAAAGAGCGAAAAGGAAAGAATATACGTCATCAGATCCGTAAGTGACATTGAAAAGTGGAAAGACGGAAAAAAGTGAGTGTATGTTTTCCTTTTATTTTGCTTCCTTAGTTTTGTTTTTGTAAAGTATAAATAGCCGATGTATTATTATTGTAACTTGTTTCATGGAAGATAGCAACACCTTAATCAATAAAGGTAACTTTAATAGTTGGAATGATTTTGTTTATTCGCTTCCATCAAGTCATCGGTCATTAGTAGCTTTACATGTAAACATTCGATCCTTAATTCTTAATTTCTCCCAACTTGAATATATTGTCATGAATAGCCCTCGGACAATAGATGTGATAATGTTAACTGAAGCTAATATAAAGGAACAGTGCAAAAGTATGTTTGAATTACAAAACTATACCATGTATGCCAGCCTTCGAGATAATAAAAAGGGCGGTGGCATAATTACTTATGTACATAATAGCCGTAACTTTACAATAATTCCATCATGTACGAATCACTTTGAGTCATTATCAGGATATTTAGGATGGCTATTCTAGCAACATTTTTCACTCGTAATATCAGTCGTTTGACTTTTCGTTAAAGTATGATAAATGCCATGTGATGGAAAGTGGAGTGACTAAATCTCATCAAATTTAAACTATGAAATATAAGAAACGCATCTTATAGGTTTTTAATTAAAAAAACAAAGTGCTCCCAGCGGTTCCCAACCTTTTTTTCATCTCATTAATTTCGATCATTCTACCGTACGCTACACTTCTTACCACTGAACTATACAGGGTGTTAGGAAAAGTACTTCGTTCCTTTAAGCCACGTGTGCTAAAGATATAACAAAGAATGTTAAGGCTGATATTTTTTTTTATAAAAAAAAATCTTTTTTAAGAACTTTCATTAAGATGACTCTATTCGCCCGAACTTCCATACTAGCGCAGTTCGCTAATCATATCCTTATTTATAGGTACTTGCTTATTATTTTTTTTTCTTTTTCAACATATCCCGTACAATATTCATGACGTGAAACTAAAACATTTATTAAAATCAAATACATACAAAAGTTACAAGCGTATAAAAGTCCTGGATTTTACACATTATTTTGATGAATGTTTATGTACCGTAATGTCCTAGAAGCGATACAACAAATCAAATAATTTTAGTTTCACGGCATAGTATATTTTATGCTTCTGAAAAATATTTTTCTTTCATTTCGATTTTTGGGATATCTCTGCTGAAATCATAGGAAACACCAAAACCTTTCTCTTGAAATAAATATATATAATTAAGCTATATAAAGCCTTTAGTTTCCTTTAACTTGTATTAATAATAAAAAAATTAATTTTCGAAATATATTTCGGCCCATTCGGACAGTTATAATATTGCTTTGTTTTATTTTAAATTTGAAGTTAGACGATAAGGGGGCTGGTTGTCTTCTGTCTAGGCAACACAATGTTTGGGTGTATCTCGTCCGGGAAAACTTTAAAATAAATATTGACTTTTAGAATTTTCAAAAACTAATTCCACAGTCTTGTTTCTATACATGAACACTACCTCTGGTTTGAGTTTCGCCAATTGTTTTTATGTAACCCTATATATATACCATCAAGAAAAATTGTGCCAACCCGATTTTTGTTTTTTTTGAGTAAAAGGTGTGAAAACGCGTTGAATATTTTTGTTTTTTTTAAAGCGTTTTGTACTGGAGCGAAAACTATCATTTCTGTCTGGCTTTCATTCAACCACTCAACGGATTTGGGTGTGGTTTTTTGGTCAACACATAAATTACAGGAGGTGTTCATCAAATAACGCCCAAACCAAAAACGGGGCACAGATTGAATAAATGCGGTCAAGACCGATTCTAACTGGCTATTAACGGGTACTTTACCCTATGAATTGAAAATAAATAATATCATTGCAACCTTTACACCTACATAATATGAAAAAGTTATATGGCTGTTATTTCCTATATAATTTTTACATAAACATAATATAGGTACCTTGAAAATTACCCAAAAACAGTGAAACCGGTTGGACAGCCTATGACCCTATGTTGCGGTAAGGCCTCCGGATGGCCATGGCAACTATATGTTTCTTATACTACGGCTCCACGTGCATTCCCCAGCAAAGTGCTGTACGAAGCCGTTTCTTGGCAATAATGAAAAATAAAAATACAGCATTAGTCTTCCAATATATCACTGTGCATTTCCTCAAATCAATGATTTTCTACCTTACAAATACCTTAAGATCTGCTTTCGAGAATTACTGAAGATAGAAATAGTGATTGATATCTTGCACCTTCACCTCAAATTGACGTTATTTATACTCGTATTCGAGCAATCGCGTTCATGTGAAAAATATTATTTTCTCCCATTTTGCGTTATCCGAGACGCAGCGATCGTCGTAACATCCACTTTGCAATGCGCGCTGATAAAAACATTATTTCAATGTCTTTTCGGTCGATAATCGTACCGACACACATCGAGTTGCTAATGCAGAATGGAAGCACCCGCGTTAAAATCTACTATGCGTACAAAATTTGTTTTGTCTTAAATCAAATAGAAGGGGATCGCATCCGCAGTCTGCAAAACCGGCCATGAGCGAGTCGGGCTCGCATAATTAGATTAGGGTACCGTTCCAATGCTACTGTGAGCAGTCAATAACAAATCAAAACATTTTTAATTTATTTTTTTGTACAATTATTACACTATTGAAGAAAACAACAGTTTTTCGGTAATCTACATGACTCAATCTGTCTATCTATACTAATAGATTAGAGTCTATCTATACTAATTATTAGAGTAGTAAAATTGTATATAACTGGGTTATTAATGTTGTACTGAAGCTAAAACTACCATTTTTTGAATTTTTGTTTGTCTGTCTGCTCCGTATATAAAAATACCATTAAAATAAAAAAGTGCCGTAGAAACCTAGGAGATCAGAGGGGAGAAAGGTGTTTTTAGCATCATTTGGGTATTTCTTTAGTAGTGATACACACGATATATTAACTAAATCTGTTTTATTAATATACCGAACTAATCTATTATTCTAAACGTACAGATGAAAACGAAAATGATCTTAAACGGGTTCCGTTTTTCCTTTTGACCAACAGAACTCTAAAAATCGTGTATGGTCATGGCAAGTATTCTTCGAGCGCTATTTAAATGTGTTCAGAGTATGATGAACAGAAAATCACCCGAACTGCTTTTTAGAGACGATTCAATTTTATAAAGACAGTAGACTTTTATTTTTTTGTGTAGATTTTGTAACTGTATTGTGACCAATTTTCAACCATACACTTGCCACAATATTTTATAAATCCTACCGAACAATTCGACAACAAAGTCACAACAATGCCCCAGAATTGCAACATTTGTTTCGACCAGATGCGTTGCCGCCCACCGCCCGCCCAATCTACGTGGTCGGATGCTGTTCAAACTACTAACGACATTAGAACTTTGGCAAGACCTAAACGACTGGCAATAAAGGTGAAAATTGATTGTTAACGCAGCCTAGCTGTCGTAGTGATGTTCTAAATACGAAACGCTGACAAATTATAGGGCTTTCATCAGCGATAGTCTATACAAATATATTATACCTACACGTATATTTATGTATTTACTATAGTTATAGATGATTGTCTTTCATCCTACTTGAGGGCGCGTGGCCTAGTCAGAGAGAATCTCTACGTAGCAGTATTTATTTATAGCTTGTAATGTTAGAAAACCGTACAGATGCGAATGAAATATACACACAGTTTCTGTAAATTTTGTGTTATTCCTTTCTGTATTATATACATTTTTTGGCCACGCTTAATAAAGAAATATATTTTCGAGACAATAACCGCTTGGCATTAGATTTTATGAAAAAACTTGTACAAAATGCTTCATAACACAACGAAATAAAATAACATCGTTTCTTCATGAAACAAAAAAAATATGTACAAGATACAATTTAGGAGACAGCTACATTTGGAAGTTTCACATGCCCTTGAACTTCAGGACTAGTCTCCGGATATTCCTGAAACTATTTTTCATTATTATTTTGTGGTGCGTTTTTTTACTCCCGTTAATTTAAGCAAAATTAAACATAAAAAAGTCAGTGTTATAAAAATTAAACATTTATTTTGAATACAATGAAGGCAATAAAGGGTGCCAACTCTGTCCGTCTGTTTGTCTGCCTTTAGCTGTAATAGGTAGCCTGTTGAAAATTTCCAAATCTGGTGGAGTGCAGTCAATGTCCATTTCATTTTCATTTTCAGAATCATCGGAATTCATTTTAATTTATTATTAACCAAATAACGCCAATTTTTTATTTTATTTTACAGTTTGTGACGAAAGGTAAACGCATCTGTGGCTATACAGCCACGAGAACGCAATGTGTACGATAGATGAAAGAGTTCTAAATTCAAACAGCACACCGTTTCATACAACATTGCCGGTGCGCTCTTCTTTCCAAATTCAAAGAATGCGCCGGGAAGTGATTTTGGTTTTTCAGTCTACGTAAATATGATACTTCGCGTGTTCTTTATTCAAAAGTAATGATAATATTTCCGCGCATGTTTAAGAAAATTAAATTTATTATGTAAAAGGCCCTTTTTTATTTCCTTGCATTTTTTAAAGAAAAGCACTATATATTAGGGTGGAGCGATTTTTGCCTTTTTTGGATTTTCCTTTGGGCAGGGTGCGGAAAAGTTGCTACAAGAAAACAGATAAATGAAAAAAATAGCAATAAAAATATCTTTTAATGTTTTGTACTGCCCCAAGGGGGTTGAAGTTTAAAAACTAATTTGTGTACCATTGACGAAAAATATTTTTTTAAAGACTAAAATTTATACTAATTTTAAAGTCGATTCTGGAGACTTTAATTTTAGTTGTAGTGCTGTCAAAACTTAACTCTTTGAAGCCAAAACAAAAATTTGTGAAATTAAGACGAAACTACAATTTTTAGGGTACTGTACCTCAAGAGGCAAAAACGGAACCCTTATGGGATCACTTTGTTGTTCGTCTGTCTATCAAGAGCCTTTATCTCGGGAAGAGTTGAAATTAAAACTCAAGTCTACAGCCCCTTGAAGCTGCAAAAAAAATCAAACTTTTAAGTTAACGTAATAAAGATACGGCCGTTTATGAGAACACCGATATCTTTGTAGAACCCCAGAAACGTAAATAAATTATGAACGCATCCACATAAAAACACATTCGCGCGCGTTTCACGTTAACCGTGTAAAGGCGTCACATTTTCTGCTAGGACGAGTTCAAAACCCTCCCCGCGCGTCTAGAAATCGTCGTCACACCTGCGTTCTGAAATACTGTCTACGTGCACTGAATGCGATCGAAAATTAAACATTTTTATGACGTGTCGAGAACCGTATTATTGGAACTTGGAGAAGGTTGTTAGAAGAAAACTAGTCGACTGACCTATAATTTCTTCATCCATACAATATTCAGCCAAAGCATTTAGTATCCGTGGTAAATTGTTCTCTAATGTCTCAACAATGAGTTGAATTTCGTTTGTCTGGCGCACAATTTGGCTTAACTTGGGAAACAGTGTTTGGGCTTGAGTCCGTATCTTGCCGACACCTGGACGTAGCCAAGTGTCTCCGAGACAAACCCTGGACAAAGCAGCTCGAACCCATCTGAAAGAAGATTTATTTACCTTGAGGATCCATTATAACACAGAGTAATGCAATGTTCGGGCGAGCCGGCGCCGGGTCGCTGACCTCGCTCCGCGCCGCATCCACCAGGTTGTGTTCTACAGCCAGGAGGGTTATCTTCACTGGAGATAGGACACTGCGAGGACACTGCACCTACCAGTATAATCAACAGTAAGAGCCAGCAGCGCAATGTTCGGGCGAGCCGGCGCCGGGTCGCTGACCTCGCTCCGCGCCGCATCCACCAGGTTGTGTTCTACAGCCAGGAGGGTTATCTTCACTGGAGATAGGACACTGCGAGGACACTGCACCTACCAGTATAATCAACAGTAAGAGCCAGCAGCGCAATGTTCGGGCGAGCCGGCGCCGGGTCGCTGACCTCGCTCCGCGCCGCATCCACCAGGTTGTGTTCTACAGCCAGGAGGGTTATCTTCACTGGAGATAGGACACTGCGAGGACACTGCACCTACCAGTATAATCAACAGTAAGAGCCAGCAGCGCAATGTTCGGGCGAGCCAGCGCCGGGTCGCTGACCTCGCTCCGCGCCGCATCCACCAGGTTGTGTTCTACAGCCAGGAGGGTTATCTTCACTGGAGATAGGACACTGCGAGGACACTGCACCTACCAGTATAATCAACAGTAAGAGCCAGCAGCGCAATGTTCGGGCGAGCCGGCGCCGGGTCGCTGACCTCGCTCCGCGCCGCATCCACCAGGTTGTGTTCTACAGCCAGGAGGGTTATGTTCACTGGAGACAGAACACTGCGAGGACACTGCACCTACCAGTATAATTAACAGTAAGAGCCAGCAGCGCAATGTTCGGGCGAGCCGGCGCCGGGTCGCTGACCTCGCTCCGCGCCGCATCCACCAGGTTGTGTTCTACAGCCAGGAGGGTTATCTTCACTGGAGATAGGACACTGCGAGGACACTGCACCTACCAGTATAATTAACAGTAAGAGCCAGCAGCGCACTGTTCGGGCGAGCCGGCGCCGGGTCGCTGACCTCGCTCCGCGCCGCATCCACCAGGTTGTGTTCTACAGCCAGGAGGGTTATGTTCACTGGAGACAGGACCGCCTGTGGTGGAAATTAGTTCCTATTAGTTCCTGTATTCGGATATAGATACGTTTATACATTTACTAGCTTTTGCCCGCGGTTTCGCCCGCGTCGAAGAGATTTTCGTGGAAATGAGGAAAACAAAAGAATATGATTTTTTGAACGACAATATGCAACGGTCACCAAAGTGCTAATAAATACCAATCAAATAAGCCCAAACTCGAAGGGTCTGCTGTTGTCCGTTGAGGAGATACCGTACCCACCTTCCAGTCCCATCATCAGACCATGGTCACCACGTTTTACCAAAGTGCTAATAAAGACCAATAAAATAAGCCCAAAATCGAAAGGTCTGCTGTTATCCGTTGAGGAGATCCCGTACCCACCTCCCACAGTCCCGTCATTAGATCCTAGTCACCATGTTCTACAAAAATACTCTTCAATACCGATCAAATAAACTTAAACTTGAGAGGTCTCCTAAAAAAAACATTTACCAGTGGATGATTGAAACCCCGACGATGAGACTACATACGTACGACTACGCAAGGCGTACATACCACACGATTAACTAAAAATCTTATTGAGTGCTTAAAGAATTTTTAAAGTCAGTTCAGTAGTTCTAGATATTACCCATTATATGCAAACAAACAAATCTTTCTTCTTTATATAATAGTGTAGACAAACTTTAACGTGAGTTGATTTGAACCAGACTGCGTCAAATTCGATATTTTGAAACATGCAGCGCCATCTAGTGTATTAAAATAAAAACAATTTCAACGCCAGCTTCCAACCATCCATCAGCCTGTTTTATCCACTGCTGGACATAGGCCTTTCCAGGATTTCGCCACTCTTGGCGGTCCTCCTGGAAGAAATGACCATACTCACACACGCTGGGCAGGCGGGTTGGTGAGCGCGGTGCCGAAACCCTCGTACCAGTGACGCCGCTGCCCGTCACCAGTCTGTTTTATATAAGGCCCGGCAATTAGGGATGGATGTACCGCCATCCATCGGTCCCAGGCAATGGTGGGCCGCCTGGTTTTGCCTGAGAGCTGTCCTCTTACTCTCCCCCGAATAACTTCGGGAGGATTTGCGAGTAAGATGGTGGTACCTCCACAGTCGAGCCCGGCATCAGCTCTACCACCTATAAGCTACTGAGCCGTTATCCAGGATAGCTTCCCAGAGA
This sequence comes from Ypsolopha scabrella, assembly GCA_910592155.1. Taxonomy (NCBI): domain Eukaryota; kingdom Metazoa; phylum Arthropoda; class Insecta; order Lepidoptera; family Ypsolophidae; genus Ypsolopha; species Ypsolopha scabrella. The sequence continues at coordinate 6,359,381 of OU342985.1, read as the reverse complement.
TGGCGTTTTCTAAGCACTTGAAAATAAAAATATTTTAGTTATTGGTCTTTGGGCGGTCAAGAATATTTTTTTTACAAAAGGAAATATTTTTTCTGAAAATAAAATTAAAGAATAAAAAATAAAAAGTGAAAACAAATTTTACCAGTTGGGGTTTGAACCCGCGACGATCGACAATGCTACGGCGGCGAACCTTCCATATGTCTCACTAAAATTCTGGTTTTTTTATTTTACTGGACCTTCTATTTACAATAAAATTAATAAAGAATTAAATATTATTATGTCTATCTCATACTAGAATAATAATATACTTATGTAATATTTGTGTGTAGTTTATTTAACGATTTTAAAATTATTATCTATTAGTGTATACATTGAGCCATATTTTTTTTATTTTGTCTGTAGATAAAATAAATTTTCTTTGTGTGTACCTATGTCCGTGTAAAATATTTAAGTACCCTCGAATTGGAAACACTGTTCCCCAAAGGACAATTATATTAGTTTGGGGTTCAGAGTCTTAACTATATTTTTTGTAAACTAATTGTTCAATAAAGAAATTTGATTTGATTTGATTGAATAATAAGTTCTAAGATAGATACAATGAATATAAATTATGACGTCTAAAATCGTTTTGAATTTAACATGTACAGGACGTAAATAGAGTGCGACCATTAAATAAAACCACAGATAATATAATACTAGTAGTAAAACCAAATACTCTATTGATCACATGAACAACTACTCGAAATTCGTAAATTATTCTTTTCGTGTTCCTTACAAACGCAAGCACAGCCCCGAGTCAATTACTATGGGACGTCAAGATTTTATTTTGCGAAATTATCAAAAAGTGTTATCGATCCATGTTACTGATCACTTACCAAGCCTCCAGTATGAGTTTGGCTGTATAAATTAAGGTCACCTTATATACGTACGTATAGAAGTTTATGATGTCATAAAGACATAAAAATTATGTAAAACTTAATAAACTTAAATCATAAGATTTGTAATTTGTAATGTAAGAATTGTAAAAAAAATTAGGCCATTAAAACGAGTTTGTATAAATACAACCATCATAATTATTGAGTCTTTAAAACTATTTCGTCACGCATAAGATGACTCTAAGAAAAGCGTTGTAATCCTACCAAGTTTGTCTCCTCAAATGATTTTTCGAGGGTCCCGTAGCGTCGGTGTGACGTCACCTTGGTCAGGCGCGCCATTGTCAGCACTATGTTGAACTGTCTACTTGCTGAACTCGGCTTACTACGCAGTGCTCATGGATAATGTATTGTATCCACATCCACATCGTAAACTCACACTTGTCCGATTCACGCCTGACTGATTTGGCTCATGTTTGAACTTAAAAATTATTTTTGCCTTATTTACTCGCCTGCCAAATTTCATGACATTCTGATCAACGGTACTCGAGTTATCGCCGATAATTATTATTATAATATTTCAAGTAGACTCGGAGATATCGCTCGCTTTGCACGCTCGTTCAAAAAAATTAAAGCATTCTTTTCTTAACAAAATAATGATTTAATTTTTTTTTCTTTAAACTTCAACAAGAACTGAAACCATTTTACATATCAATAAATTTGCAACATTTTGGCCGCGGTTTCTCGTGAGCTGCCTTCAACTTTTTCCACAAAAATAATCGCGTCTCCGCTTAGTCATTAAATATAATACTCATCGTAACCAACTTTGTGCAAAATGTACGAAAAATGATGTCTCAAGTTTATTGTACGTAATTGCAACCAGCCAAAATTTTTAACATTCTTCTATTGGGTTAAGATTGAATACCGATATTTGCAAATGCATAGATGTTATCGAAAGTGGTCCATTCAGGGAAGTGGTCCATTCGTGAAAGTGGTCATTTCGCGAAAGTGGTCCTTTTGTGAAAGTGGTTCATTCGTGAAAGTGGACCGTCTGTTCCGAAAGGTATTTAAGCATTAACCACAGAAATTCCCAAACTTTTTTGTCCCGTAGACCACATGGCGACTTTTCCTGGTTTCCGTAGATCCCTCCCTTCCTAAAGTTGATTTATTATTATAAACTTAAGTAAAATATGTGACAGCTATCACAGACCCATTCACTTTGATAGAGTTAACTATAGAGTGGAAGATTTCAAAATGAAAAAATTGTAAAGTGTATTGTGTATTCATAATTGACAAATTAACCAGTCCGTGCAAGTACAAGCGGTACAAATCTACACAGCGGCTTCTTAAATAACGTGATTACTAAGCAAATACTCGTACTTACACATTTTTATTAAAAAGAGGTACTTAATTATTACATTAGAATGCAATTGCATTAAAACCCAAACAACCAGATGATGAAAAGAAAAAAAACCTCTGCATGGGTACTCGTATCATGTTAGTATATAAAAGTTGTTGGTCACTTGTATCTAGGGGCACGGTAGTGCCCCGCGCCAAGACGAGCTAAACGAAGCGAGGCACTACGTACCTTTTCTCGAAGCTCGAATATTAAATCAACAACTCGACATATTTGTATTAATATACAATTCGAATATATAGGTATTTTATCATATATATTGTATATCTATCAGAACAGAGTTGTCGTATTATATTTAAATCTGACTTTTGGAGGTCGAAATCATCATGATTTTGAACAATTCGGAATATTTTAGCGCCATCCGCATTGCGAAGACAATTAGAATATTTAAATGAGGAGTTTAAGTTATTAACATAATGTATGAACAATACTGGTCCCGAGTGACCATATTTCTATTGATATAAATTACATATTATTATAAGTTAAGAATTTGTGTTAATATATATCTTATATAAATTATATAAATATTTATAATATTATATCATATCAATATACTAATAGGCCCGCGGGTAATGTGATTTAAAAGCCAGCCGATATAATTTTATAATTGCAGCAATAAATAACACGTATGCGGTCAGCCAATTTCAATACAGCATACAAATGCTTGCAAGACTAATAACTGCAGCTCTATGAATATATTATCTACCGAAATACCTAGGCACCACATTTTATGGATCACGTGTAGATATTTACAACATCGCACTTACATTATTCATCGATTCCGTATCGATTGCCTATTATATAGCATGGCAACCCTAAAATAATCGATCTAAAAACAAACAATCCTGACCGCACACTCGTTTCCGAATAATTTGCGCTGGAAAAGTAAACACACGCGCTCGGAAACGCCGCGAAATCTGGATAATTTCGCGCGCTTCGTCAACAAACATGGCCGTTCGCGCGAACAGCTGAAACTACGGGTTATGTGCTGAAATTCTTATGACAGAATCAACGGTTTTATTTCAATATCTCACTTACCACTTGTTAATATCATTATTGGTCGTAATTAACAAAGTGTTATTTCAACTGCACCGGTGGTCTTACAGTACATAAATATAGAATGAAACTATTTTAATTATGGCTGCACGTAGGCTTAAGGCAGAGGGCGTGGTATGACGACGGGAGCGCCCGGCTTCGCTTGCAATTTGCATGTAGAACTTGCAATAGCTACTTGCTGCACGCAATGGTAGTACAAAGAGATGATAAAAAGGTCCAATGTGTTTCTCAATCATAAACACTATGCTCCCGGCTTCCGGTAACAAATATAAGATGAATTTAACTTATACAGCCAAACTCATACTGGAGGATTTGGTAAGTGATCACACTTTTTGGGCTGGGCTTGCGTTTGTAAGGAACACGAAAATAATAATTTACGAATTTCACAAGAAAGGTCATCGCACCTTGTAACTGAGCACTTACCGAGTCTTCAGTAAGAATTTGGCTCCATAAATTAACATCACCTTATATATTGACTGCTTGATTTCCCCGCCACTTGAAGTCTTAAACTAAACGTAAGAAATAAATAAACATCTCCACGCGACAGAATCCGTAGGGGGACACAGGTGTTCCGAAGTATAAACTGTGTTAAGCAAGTTTCATTCCACAATGATACGATGCACGCTTTTCACCGACGATTATTACGTCTCAAATGTGATATTTTATGTAGTTTAATCACTCTAATTTGCATCGCATGGCATTTATCTAACTTTAAACAAATATCTACTGACTGATATTGCGTATGCGCGATATCAATCATTAGATATTTGTTTAAAGTATGATAAATGCCAGGCGATAGAAATTAGAGTAACTAAACCACATCAAATAGAAGCTATAGGTTATAAGGAATGCTCACTATAAGTTTTCAATCAAAATAATCAAAACACATGTACGTACAAAATTCCCTTGAAAGTCACCCGCAACCTGCCTGCGCAATTTTTGCTCATGTGCCAGAATACCCACCCTGGGCATCTGTTTCGGCAATATTGCGCATTCGCAATATCAGTCATTAGATACTTGTTTAAAGTTTGATTTATGCCACGCGATGGAAATTAGAGTAACTAAACCACATTCAATAGAAGCTATAGGATATGAGGAATGTTCACTCTAAGTTTTTAATCAAAAAAATCGATACATATCTGTACAATATCCTTTTCAATATCACTCGCTATCTGCCTTCGCAATTTTTGCGCACGTGCCGGAATTGAGGGCCTGGGACTCAATTCTAGCAAGTGCTTAGGTTTAAAATTGCTTAGGCAGATTGCGGGTGATATTAAAATACGCAGACGTAGAACATCTTTTTAAAATCACGCACAATCTGCCAGTGCAATTTTTGCACACATGCCAGAATTGGCGGCCTTAACGTGTCTTTACTCAATAGAATTATCATCACACGGTATTTAGGACGCGATAAAAAGAGGCATATAAGAAGCAAAGCGTGTGAAAAGTTTAGCGAGAATCGCCGTCCAGGACGACAATTCTCGCACATGCGACAATTTGCGAAGGCTGAAAGCGAGTGATTTTTACAAGCCTTTTAAGAAGAAACGTATCAAACTTTTAAAATATAAACCTGGTGTACGTATTCATAACATGCTTTACGTGTCTTTTAAGGAGTTATAGTTAATAGAATTATCATCACACAGCATTTATGACGCGATAAACAAAGGAATATGAAAACATTGCGAAGCCAGATGGCTTTAAAAGGGATTTTGTACAGAAATTTGTCGATTTTCTTGATTGAAAACTAATAGTAAGCATTCCTTATATCTTATAACTTCTATTTGATGTGGTTTAGTCACACTAATTTCCATCGCATGGCATTTATCAAACTTAAAACGAATATCTAATTACTGATATTGCGAATGCGAAATAATGCCGGAATAGCCGCCCAGGCAGGCTATTCTGACATTATTTACCACTCTCAATATCAGTCGTTTGACTTTTATTTAAAGTTTGATTAATGCCATGCCATGGAAAATAAAGTGACTAAAACAAATGAAATAAAAACTATAGAATATAAGAAATGCCCACTAAAAGTTTTCAATCAAAAAACTCAATACATAAGCGCATAAAATCCCTTTTAAAATCACCCGTAATCTGCCTTTGCAATATTTGCGCGCGTGCCAGAATTAGGGGGCAAGGACGGCGATTCTCGCAAAATTTTTCACACGCTTTGCTTTTTATACGCCTCTGTTTATGGCGTCATAAATGCCGTGTGATGATAATTCTATCGAGTATAATCCTAAAAAGACACTTAGAACATATTATGAATACGGACAAAACGTTTATATTTTAAAAGTTTAAATTCTCTGAATGCAGTTTTCCTTAAATTAAAAAAAAAGGTTCCTATAAGTAAAATTTGCCATGTCTAATATTTAAGGTACTTTCCCTCCAGGGGGCATTCGTTTGGTTCACCCCGTATATATAGTATGTACTCTTCCGGACACCTAAATCGAGCCACCCCGCATTTTCAGTTTGTATCGTCCATAGCTAAAAAAAAAATGTTTTATCGACCAAAAAGTTTTTATGCAATTTTGAAGCTGGCACATTCAACACCAATTTGACGAAGAAAATGGTTCCTTTAAATTCGTAAACTCGAAAAACTAATGAAGAGCTTCATGTGTTCATTATCTAAGAAAACGTAAAAATACAGATACTTTAAATTGGAGCTCTGATTGTAATTTTTTTTAAATCTGCGGTTTTTAATAAATTTCTACGTCGTCTTTATTTATCATTTCTGGATTTAAATTATGGATACTCCGCCTTAAGTAGCGGCGCAAGTAGACGACTCCATATAAGCCGGTCCGCTACTCAAAGAGTGTACCATAGATACCTCGATACTCAAAGATATGTTCGCCGTTCACGAGGACCACGATCTAGAGAGACAACGGAACGACAGGATCGGTTTACGTTTACGACTAGTTTGAAAAATCGTCACCTAACTTCGGTCTAGATCCAGGAACAGCTTCAAGACTTCCACTGGGTGGCTGTTAGCACACGTACTGTTAGGAGAAGGCTTGAAGAACGTGGACTAAGACAGCACAAGCCAGTCAATGGACCGATTTAATGTGATTCAGGTAGTGAATCCAGAGATCCACAGACAGTGGAATCGCTTTTAGTCCTCTTTCGAGTACCTGAAAACAGAACGGAATCAAACAGAGCCCTTTAAGCACCTGAGCATTGCCGAGCTCACGACAACACTATGAAGCAAGGGAATATTGTATAGCATTATGTCAACAATTTTGATTTAGACAAAGCGAGGCGTTGAGTCCTCAGAAGCAGTTCTATATAGCCAAGGACTCAACATCTCACTCATCTATCGAATATAAAATGTTTTTTTGGGCATATTACACCTGTTGCTTGCTGCGCTGGTGGTGATGCGACGCCGTCTAGTCTTCCATTGCTAATGCCAATGGCTTTACATGAAGCCCTGCTGGTATCATGAGCTCATGGATTAGTTTATGCCTTAAGTATCTCCACGAATCATAATGTACTTAAATAGTATACATGGAAAAGAATTACAATACATCATGCGTGTACAAATTATCATAAATATATGCATTAGACTATAAAATATACACCACAAATGACATATCACTAAAAAGGAATTTATGTGAAGGTTATAGAGCTCCCGTGTGAACTGAAGACTTTGCTTTACACACTCGGCAGCCTCGCAGCACTGTTGGGAAAAAAAAAAATTGCAAAATACCAATTATCGACTAAATTAATTCAAAATCCAAGTGTTCACATAAGACACAAATATAAAAAAAAATCATCAGTGTTTCAATACAAGCCTTACCAAACCCACCAAGTGAAGTCAAATAATATTTTTATAGATTGAGATTCCATGCTGCGGTACTTACATCGAGGCACTTCTTTTTACTTCCTTTTCTTTTTTCGTAATCGGCGTATTTCCGCCAGTAGCCATAGCAATATGGGTAGTGCGACAAAAATGCGTCATACGCCTCGCGCGCCGCCTCTACGTCACTCTGCGGAACAAACAACAAACTTGAGCGCACGCAAATGTCTAATTACAAGTATAGTACATAGTATTTGATCAGATGGCCCTTGCCGATCGTCATTGTCTATCTGTGCTTAATCGCCTCATAAGGCATATTAAGTTATTAGCAAAAGTTTTCATCATTTTATGCTTCATGAGTTAATTACCAGCGCCGTCGCTCGCATACCTTGGGTGTTTAGCACAATCTTGTAAGTAATAGTATTTACCTCTTGATCGACATACTGGAGCAGGTACGTCCATCCAGTGAAGTCCGTGGGATCGTCGTTGACAACCTTCCAGTATTTGTCTAGCTCGGGAAGTTTTTTCTTTGTTTTCTCTTCCGTGGAAGACCTCTTCTCAGCTGGAACTGGCTTGCTTTCTCCATTCTATACGTATGAATTATTGATATTAACAAAGAATATTTTGTTCCTCATCACTGGAATTACCTCTGATACATATTGCTTAGAGATAATAGAGAAAAAATAATAAATATTTACCTTAGCTACAGCTTGCTTCTTGCTGGCTGATTCAGTCTCTGATGTGGGCGACTGGGGATCATAATCATTTCCTTCTTCATCAGTCTTGCGTTTGCGTGACTCTTTTGTTTCTTTCTTCGATGATGGCAACTCATCTTCTGAGACCACCTGTTGTTACAAACATGTTGGTGCAGTTAAGTTTTAAAAGGTCTCATCAGTTCAGCATAACAAATATCAATAAATTAAAAGTATATAGTATTCTATGAAAGCAAAAGACTATTTACTGTACTAATAATTTTTGAAATGAAAGAAGTACAATCCTCACCTCAGTATCGGCAGGCAGATCAGCAGGTTTGGGTCCTGGTAGTTCATCGTCAGAAACATTCTCAGCATCCTTGATCTTGGGTTTCTCAACTGCTGGTAGTTCATCCTCAGATACTACTTCTGTTTCTTCAGCACCACCAACCTGGAAAAAGATATATGGTATTAAAGCATATGCCTACACTAAATTAGCAACTATATGTTAGTACAAAAATCGTCGGAAACGACATTGAAATAACGTTCATATCAGCACTATTGCAAAGTGGCTGTCATGATGATCACTGCATCTCTGGATAGTGAAAAATAGGAGAAAATTATACTTTTCACATAGACGTGATGAACAGGCAAAAAAATTTTGAACAATAGTTTTGTAGATCTAGATTTTTAGTATGGTGAAAAAATAATTAAAATTGTTTCAAGCATTCCGAAGGAGTAGGAAAATTCTTGAGTAAATTACAGGAAACTTTTAGAGCAAACTTATACTATCATCAAAGAAATTGAGCAGCAAATAAATCAATTAGCTTTGGATTAGCAGAGAAAAAAAAGTTTTTTGTATTAAGCAGCATATTTTGTAATGCAAATAGTTTAGAATATAGTTGTATATCTGCCAAAACTGTGGTAATCAACAGTTTGCTGCTAGAGTGGCCACCTCCCCCAGATTTGCAGGAGTCCCCTGGAATTAGACTCAAAATATGATATAATAAGGTCGCTTAGCGAGCTATGGAGTGGGCTATGCTTGGGGTATCTCTGATGGATAGAATCCGAAATGAGGAGATACGTCGGAGATCGAAAGTATCCAACATAGCCTGCAAAATCAGTAAGTTGAAGTGGCAGTGGGCAGGCCATATTTGTCACCGACGTGATGGCCATTGGGGCCGAAAGGCTTTAGAATGGAGACCACGTACAGCAAAGTGTGGTGGAGGCCGACCTAGTGCCTGTTGGACCGACGACCTGAAGGAGGTTGCGGGGGGCGGCTGGATGGGGAGGACAGGGGACCGACATGAGTGGCGAAATTTGGGAAAGGCCTATGTCCAGCAGTGGACGAACACAGGCTGATGGAATTATATGATAAAAATTCATATGATAAAAATTCATCAATTGATTGTTTTTGAGATGGTCTTCTATCCTCTAGAACAAAAGAGACAGGAGGTAGCAACCATATTTGCCACCCCTGTCTTAAACACTCCTTGAGTATTATAATATATAATAGAATACTTATCATTATTGATATTACAAATTTTTTGTATAGGAAAGTTTAGGCATTTACTTACGTAACGTCTAAATATGAATTTTAAATATAGTAAACGCGTTTCTTGTGGTCGCTCAGTATCATTTCGGCATTATTCAGCAGTAATCGGCTCAGCTCATGTCCGTCTGAGAAAACCCTTTTTGTCCAAACCCGCTGTAGATATCAAGTTGAAACTAATATATCTTATAGAAGAATATCTTATACTCGTAGAGTATACATCTTTTTTATAAGGCAACAAAAACAAACCAAACAATTTGGCATCCTTTGTGTAAGGAAACCTAATATTTGCGATTTGTTGTTTTACTTTTGTTAAAAACTTAGTTTTTTTCTTAGGCTTTAGTTATTCTTCTGAGGAAAATACCACAGATATATGGAAAATATCTGGTAAAGTAAAAGTAACGAGTATATTCAAGTATCGATACACTATGATAACCCTACTTGTGATAAAAAAAAAATGTCATCAGATCAGATCAAACAGGACAGGCAGTAACAGTCAAAGAGAATTTAATATACTACGTAATAAGAGTCGGGACTTCCCTATAACTAACTAATGCGTATTTGCCACGGAATGCCCCGCAACTAGTACCAAACTACAATAAGAAATGGCAAATCACAAACAAAGCTGCCAACATAAGTGTGTAGGGGTGTACTGGAGATGCAATAAATTTTATCGATATCGTTTTTTTTTACTGTAGGAATTTCATGTGTATTCAAAAGGCTAATTACGAAGACTTCAGTTTTATCAGGGCTTTCAATAATTTGTATGTGACAGTTTTGCAATAATACGTTTCTAGTTTTAACAGCTCTAGATAAAACTGAAGCCTTCGGACTTTTTATGCAAGAAAAGAAAATAAAAAGCTTCCTGTTCAATTAATTTAATTCTTATTACATAAAAAATATGAGCAATGATGTTGACTTGGAATTGGCCCTGAAGTAGATGGCTCTGAAAAAGAAAAAAACATTATTAAATAATAATATTAAAAAAGTAAATTTTTGCAACTTCAATCTGGCTGGCACATAAATAAAAAAACCGGACAAGTGCGAGTTGGACTCGCCCACCGAGGGTTCCGTACAAATTTGTAGGTACGAATTATAAATATTCAATAAAATTTATTATTAATTATAATTGTAGTTTAAGACGGTACTATTTTCCAAATTTCATAGTTCTAGGTCAACGGGAAATACCCAAAAATTTTTGATTACCATAAGAGTGTCGAAATATACGTTTTTTGTGGCATAAATAGACATCTTTTTTTACGCTACCTTAGAAATTTGATTTTTTCACAGCATCAAGGTACTGTAAACTTGAGTATATGGTTTTAATTTCAACTCTATACCGTCTCGCGTTCTCGAGATAAAGGGTCTTGACAGACAGACGGATGGACGGACAGACGGACAACAAGGTGATTCTATAAGGGTTTCGTTTTTTCCTTTTGAGGTACGGTACCCTAATAATATTTTTAATAAAACAACATATGTATGTACGTACCCTTATCTAAATACACATAACAAGTAAACTCATGCAAAATCGTATCAGGAAGTGATGCTTCTTTGAGTTGATTTGAAGGTATGGTTGACTTTTGAACCGAGTTTTCTTATTGAAATGTTTGTCATGAAAGTGGTAATGCAATAGAAGGTCAAGTCTGAAAATTTAAAAAAAATATGGAAAAATTCAAATGTCACTTTGAAAAATCATTATTTGTATGACGCTAGGGTAGGCACTTTACGTAGTATATTATATTCTCTTTGGTAGGCACGGCTTACCGTAGAATACATTATAACATACAAAAAAAATTTTTCAAATTATTTTCATATTTTATTTATTTTTTTATTTATTATTATTATGTTTTTCGGCAAGTCGTTTCAGTAATGACCGTTACAAAAGTAGACATGTCTCAAATATTTGAAATCGTGGGACAAGCTTTAAAATTGTTTTTGTTCGAGAATTATTCATTATTTAAATAAATCATTAATATGAAATAAAACTCGAGACACTATTTTATTTAACAACAAAAAAATAATAACTTATGTAAAAGAACAATATTTTAAAACCAAGTCAGAAGTTACAAATTTCGCCGATGGGACAGTATGAAACCGTCTATTTCAGTATTTTCAATAATCGATAAATCCATTAAATATGTTATGTATTAAAAATGCAATTATTGTATTGGACAACTGCGAACAAATTTTGCACAAAAAAGCTACTTCTATCTTGGTCCATATTTGTACAACAAAATTAACTTATGTCTTAACATTAGTCGAGCTACTAGATTCACTTGTAGAAAACAAGTAACTCTGTGGCTACTCCAGGTAAGCTACGATAAGACTGAGGACATTCTGTGTATTCACGAATAATGACTTCCTGCAATACTACTTCGATCATAATTACAAATCTTTTCTTTAAACATTTGTACCCACCCACACTCATAAATTTTTACCCACATTTCCCAATTTATACATCCTACAAAAATCACCTACATAGACTTTAACCAACTAACTGCGACATAAACAGACCGGTGACGGGCAGCGGCATCAAGGCTTTCGGCACCGAGCTCACTAACCCGCCTGTCCAGCGTGTGTGAGTGTGGGCATTTCTAAAAATTACGTACCTCAGGCTTTGTAGTCCCCAGCGGATCCCTCCCCTTCCCCTCAGGAAACCTTGTGGTTTTATGGACGTTTTCTTCTGACACTTTTCTGTAAGTTCTGTGACATTTCCCTTTACCTGCAGCCAGTTTACAGTTTTTTTTATCGGAAACTCCAAAGCATTCATGATATCTCAAGAACAGCGTTCATGATTTTTACTCTATTTAGAACGAGAGATAATGAAATATAATAGTTGTTGTAGTGGCCTCAAACACTCCGATAAGCTTCATTCATAAATTTTTAGGGCAGTGTTTGCTTATATTTCATACAATCTCATTCCATTCATAATTATTTCATAAAGAATTTGAAACGTTCTGCAATAAATATATCTTCCAATGCACTAACTACGCTGGCCCTACCGCGTCACTGAGACGTGGGATGGAGGGCTCTATCTACTCTCCCGCTACGGCTTCTCATGACGTAATGTCGGAAAACGTCGAGTCTCTTGGCGGCATTTTGAACAGTGGTTTGTCATGAGTGAGGGTGACAAGCCATGGTGGCCATAGCCTACCACCAGTTGAAGTGAAAGGATTTGGGTTTTAACTGTCTGGATGACTGTGAGTTGAGTATTGTTCAACTGTGTAGGGTTAGGGTGCACCAGGCGTATTGGGGTAAACTTGTGGTCCGCTCGGGGAGGCTTCTTCACAACATATTAACGGAGTTACGTATTTTAATGTTAAATGTCTATATGGAGAATAGTAAGTAACTTATAATTCACATATATGTATTTCGAAATAGCTACATTGGAACACAAAATCAATACAATTAATGAAATGTAGCATTATTTACTGTATAATAAAAAGAATATTGTAAATACTTAAATTTTTTTTTATCCAGACGTTTCTCTCGAGATGTGTCAATCAATGTATTCGGCTTGGGCGTTTATTTTATGAACACCCCTTATATCCTATGTGTTGACCAGGGTCACTACGATGATAATAAAGTAAACCGCATCATAATGTTAAAACGAAACATACAGACAGAAGAAAATGCAAAAAATATAGTTATGGCCTTAGTACAATATACAAATGACTCATTTCATATTCAATGTACAACAGGACATATTGACTACATTATTATTAAATTGGTTATTAATTAGCCTATTGTTCTCCATGGAAATTTGAAATGTTGGTACACAAACATAGATACATATTATATAAGTTGAATGTATACTTTTACAGCTAGTTCGTCTATCATTATGAGCTAGTCCAGTACACTGTGACATGTTTATATAACTACACTAACCGATCACCCCGGCTCTGCCCGCATTTATTCAATCTCTAACCAAACCGAGTTGTACCGAGTTTTTTTGGGGGGGGGGGTTCGTTTCGGCCCGTTTGTATGGAAATGAAATACTATTTGTTATTTATACTATGGTGTAACTAAACCATCTAATATTGTTATTTACCGTGTTTTTATGTGCTGGTAGGTATGGAACCCTTTGTGCGCGACTCCGACTCCCACTTGACCGGTTTTTCTATATTTGTATACATTGTTCTTAGCTAAAAGTTGTATTTTGGTTTTATAATTATTTCTTATTATTTAGTTACAAATCCTAAGAATATACTGATAAACAGTGAAAGCTTTTATCTAACGCAGTTCTAACTTACCATGACCATAATTGTGTATAACAAATTTTCCAGTTGACTTGTCGGATTCGATTCTCGTGATATCCCTCGCCGGTCTTAAACCGGCCCAGTTGTCCCTTATTGCAGAGTGCTACAAGAAGGATTCGAGACATTATACAGGGTGTTAAGATGATAACCGTTTTCCTTAAAACGGGATGTTCTACCCATCAATATGAACAACTTTTACTATGGGGCCAACACTGAGATCGTGGAAACAAAGGAACTTTTGATACATTTTTGATTGGAAAACACCTGTACTTGTCCACTTATTTATATTATTTCCCTTACCGGTTTCGCTGTTATAGCATTATCAAAGGTTTTTGGTTGTTTACGTACTATAAGCAATAATTAATAGTAACATAAACCTAGCCAGATAGCCGACACACAGGTTCAATTATAATTGTGAAATGGGTATTGCACTAAAGCCAAATATACAACTTTTAGAGTTTTAGTCCGTCTGTTTGTATGTATGTTTCGTTTTAAATCCATTTTCGATGCCGTTTTCTTAATTATCATCGTAGTGGCTGTAACAACCAAAGTTGATACTTTTGGCTACAGTACCTACTCATAATATTCAATTATTTATTTAACTACTGGCCCCGTCTAAATGTGAATTTCAACTAACTTAGCCAGGGGCGGGACCAAAATTTATTATCATAATATCGACTTCGATCCTATGTCAGCTGTGTTTGACTTCAAAATGGAGTGTTTCTTTAATCCCTTGCGATGTTTTAAATTTGGAATACATTGCGCTTCCTAAGAAGTGATACGGTCGACTGTGCCAAATCTATACGGATTCCATAGCATTTGTAACCTTATAGCCATAGCGACATAAGTGTCGTATTGTTTGGAGAGGAAACGATAATTTTACACTCTTTCTGTGGGCAAGCTTTCCTGTGGCGCCGATATAATTTTTTTCAAAGTTCTCAGGTCATAAACCAAACGAATTTATTGCCATTTGGACAGGACGTCAAAGGTTAGATTTCAGAAACATTTTAATATTTTTTAGAAAGCAGAGCACTTCCCAGAAAGTTACATTGAGGTAGGAAGCGGCATAGCAGACAGTTTAAAAATAAATAAATTATACTTAAAATCAGAAGCGTAAAATTGATGTAATCTCTTATGTAAGAACGTTGAATAATAATAATAAAACGTAATAAAACATATACATATAATTTAGGAGTTTTGACTGGTACTGTCTTCCAGTTTTATTGATGAAAGGATTCCTAAGAGAGCTCAGAATTGGTTACAAAGCATAAAAACAGGAACGAAGTTCTTTGATCTAGAAATATATGAAATTTTATTTATTCTATTTTTTTTTTCAAATCATTTGCATCTTGGAAACTTGTTGACAATATTATTCCTACCTCTATGTTCTTCGCCATTACAAAAAATAGAGCCATCATGCCATTAATTCTGATTTGACAGGATTTTTTTCAGATTGGTAAATATACTTCAGATAGGTTTTGACAGGTAATAAAATAGAAAATTAATGTGTCTACGGGGGCGTAACCTGAAATAATCTGGGTGGGAGAAGGAGCTGATTTAAAGGAAATCAGGGTTTTTTTTTAAGACAGTCAAGCGCGGATCGGGGAGTGGCGTTGCTCTCGAAGCGCGAACGGGTCGTCAAATCGCGGAATAAAACCTCGGAAGGATATTGGTCTACGTCGCGTGCGGATTTCCGAATCTATTAGAACCAAAATCCAATCGTACGAGTCGCGTAACGCGTTATAAAAGTGTCGAGTATCGAAAGTGCGGATTTGCAATAAGTAAAGCTTCGTTATTTAAATATATTGAAAGTGCTAACAGTGCGTCGGATGAAGTGCGTTCGTAATTGCGTGAAGGCTGAATTAGCTAATTTAAATTTTACCTGCAACGGTTTTCTCATGAAACTCAATAGAAACGAAATATAATTATTTCGTTATAGAGGCGTCGCGAAAATAGCGGGTGTACAATATTTATAAATATCAAGTATCTACATCAGAAATTTATTTATGTAACACGTTTTATATTTATCCTTTATCCCTATAGCTATCTAGGTCCTGAAGGAGATTATAATATATTATTTTAGCTTTCCTTCGTCTGGCAGAGATACTTATATTTTGATTTAGTATAGACGGTCTGTGGAAATTACGACAATTTTAGGTGAAGGAGCTAGCAGAAACAATACTTACCTTTTTCCCTATACTTAGGTTTTCTTCATACAGGTGTTTTTTTGTTTTTTTTTTTTTACAGCTTTCTTTTTTTTTTTTTTTAGCTAGATCAACGAGATCCAGGCTGAAAAATTTCCACATGACTGTTCTCTAACTTCTGTCTTAGGGTTTAATTTAGAACCTTTTGTGAAAATGAAGTATTGTGTTTATAATATTATTTTAGGAACCAAGGGGTTTAGGAACGTAGAGTGTTTCCAAGGGTAAAGCATTTAGGTGTGTGACCGGGCTAGGTATGCAGTTGGATATGGAGGGAAGCCTTACTTTTATGTTTGTGTCGGAAACCATATCTGCCTAGTCGAGCAGGACCCCATCTGTGAGTATCTTGTAAAGGCTCTACGTTCACCAGTCTAGCTTAGTAAGTTAGAAAATTTAGAACTGACTTGGCCAGGTCTTTAGGAGAGATGTGTGAAAATTGAAGATGTTTTGAAAGGGTTTTTAGTATGAATGAGTAAAATTCTAGGGACTTAGGTTTTAAATGGTAGTCTAGATTGGCGCTGGATTTTGTTTGGAAGCGTATTATTCTGTGTAATACGTGGGCACGACTATTAAAGGTTGGCAGGGAGGTCGTTTCTAAATCGTTAGGGCCCCCCACTTCATTCAGGATTTGCCAAGAATCTCGAATTCCCTCAAATTTTAATTATAGCTGCAGCTACGCTACGAGTATCGACGACCCTTCAATATTCTTTATAAAACCATATATATATATCCCTAATATTATGCCTAACACACATATACAAAATAATTATATAACACATTATGTTTACACACTGAATTCATCTTCGGCTTACATCAAATTTCGTATTTGCGCGGGTGTATATCATCTTTGTATCAAGGCGTGTCAAATTAAAGTGTTATGCGGTGATACGGTATGTAATAATAAAAATACAGTGTAATTATTGGAGTCCTGGGAGTTGCTGAAACCTGTTGTTCCTGAAGGAGCGGTTTATTCAGCTAAGTCGCATGAAATACTTCAATCTTACGATTTCTCTCTTTTCATTTGATAAATTCTGAACTTGTGTACCTGTACCCATTTATTACGGTGTCCGGATCAAAAATATATTTCTCTGTTTATTTTAACCGTTATGAATACAATGTAGAGGTCCTACTAAAATATATACTAGATGATCACAAATTACTATGGCCATAATATTAAATAAATAATATTTAAATATATAGATAAATATTTAAATAAATATATAAATAAATGACGAATAAGTACTCGACCGGAGTCCTTATTTTGTTACAGTGGTTGCCGTGACGTCAGGATGAGTTGTCACTAAAATCTTAAATAATCTTATTTAAGTAACTCATTAAAGAATTTGGGTTACATTAGAACATAACGGTTATAAACTTTCACATAAAACATGGGGTCATTCATAAAAATAACAGAGATTTATCTATTACCTTGATGCTTTAAATAGTGTTAAATTTAACTTTCTATAAAACCCCTTGCATAGAAATTAGGGGCGAAATACGATTTAATTTTTGCTTTACCCAATAACTAGTAATTTATAAAATTAGGGGCGTAATAATCAACGAAACTATTCCTGAATAAACCAATTATGAACACTTTCAGTTTCGACTAATTCCAACTCGGAGCTCTTTTAAAAAGCTTTCTCACAACTTTTCAAACCATAATACTTTACAATCTATTTATGTCATTTGTTCTTGGAATTACGTAACGAAAAAAAATATAGACCCGAATGTGGGTCGGTGCGAAACATATGTTCGCATACGGTATATTTTTTTTCCTTCCAAATATTGTGATCTGTCTGCGTATTAAGACGTCAAGAAAACAATATTATTTTGTGTTAAAAGTATGTTAAAAATGTTGCGTAACCTATTTAGATAGTTGATAACTTTATAGTCGAGTTAAAAATCAAAAGTAGAAAGATCGCATCTCAGACCTTCACAATTATATTATCTGTGACAAAGACAACAGGACGTTTGTACTTATTATTAATTCGTAGTTATGGCGCTTGAATGACAGGGTTGTAAAGAATGAAAAAAAAGGGGTAAACAAACTGTTACTTACAGTTGCAGTACAGCTGACGTTATCGACCGGAAGTTTTATTATTTGTGAGGTAACTGACACCAAGGACTAAAGTTTTTTTTTGACGGCGTTACAATTGCCATTTCTTTTGTTATGGGGCACCAACATTCCTAAGTTAATGACGGTATGGATCAGTTGCGTAAAGGGAATCTATATATGGTGGCATTAGGATAACAATGTTTTTTTTTCTCTTTTACCTTCTAATGGCCTTTAAAGATTTATTATGTAGTTTTTTCTTCATTTGTGGATTGTAACCTCTGTTTTCATAACAAAGCAAAACCGCCTCATTGCAATTTACGATTAGATTAGTTACAATTAGGTTAAATTAGTGCTTATATTATAGAGTGTGTATGTTGGTGATAGAATGCTAAAGCGGGTGTGCTAACTTTGTCCGTCTGTCTGTCTGACTGTCTAGTATACCTAATATTTTTCATTTTTTTTTGACCCGTCTGTTTGATTGTCTGTGTATCTGTCTGTCTGACTGGCCGATTGTCTGATTGTCCGTTTGACTGATTTCCCGACTGTCTGTCTGTCTAATATAATAATGTTTTTAATTTTATTTTAATCCGTCTGTCTTATTGCCTGTATTATCATCTGCTTATCCGTCTGTCTGTCTGACTGTCTAATATACCTAATAATTTTTAAATTTTAATCCGTCTGTCTAATTGTCTGTATTTGCGTCTGTATACGTCTGTCTGTCTGACTATACGTCTGTCTGAATGTCTATCCGTCCGTCTGTACATCCGTCTGTCTGTCTGAATGGCTGCCTGTCAGTATTTGCGTCTGTTTATACGTCTGCCTGTCTGACTAACCGTCTCTCTGACTGTCTATCTGTCCGTCCGTCTGTTTATCCGTCTGTCTATACGTCTGTCTGTCTTTGCACCTGACCATCTATGTCTTTCTGTCCGTCCGTCTGTTCATATGTATGTATGTGTGTTCGATCGAGCACATACGCTGGAGGTGTTGATTGAAAAAGCGAACGGTGTCGCGGGCTAGAGGCTAGCAAAATATGTATGAAATTGTGTTGAAGAATAAGATTGACGATGTAAATGGTATAAAACTATGTGTTAGTGAGGGTTCGATTGTCTGATTATGTGTGGTTTATATTATAACTTTGAGTTTTGCTTTGTAGGCTACTGAGATTATGATTATAAAAAAATATCGCATTCAAGCGCCATCTATACGCACTTTTGTGAATTACCACGTCATCCCTTAAACTACACAGCCGGTGAGGGTGGCTTCGCGAAGGGTGCGGACTGCGCGGGCGACGATGTAAGGTTGCGATAGAGATCTAAGAGAGGGCGCTCTGTGTTGTGTTTTAGTATAAAGTTGGCAAATTTTCTTTATGGTTGAGGTTCAATCATAATACCTATTGTGATTTTAGCAAAGTTTTTCCTTCCTTCAAAAATTAAAACCGTGCAAAAATCAAGGGGCGTTCTGTAGCAACCAAAGTTGATACTTTTGGCTACAGTACCTACTCATAATATTCAATTATTTATTTAACTACTGGCCCCGTCTAAATGTGAATTTCAACTAACTTAGCCAGGGGCGGGACCAAAATTTATTATCATAATATCGACTTCGATCCTATGTCAGCTGTGTTTGACTTCAAAATGGAGTGTTTCTTTAATCCCTTGCGATGTTTTAAATTTGGAATACATTGCGCTTCCTAAGAAGTGATACGGTCGACTGTGCCAAATCTATACGGATTCCATAGCATTTGTAACCTTATAGCCATAGCGACATAAGTGTCGTATTGTTTGGAGAGGAAACGATAATTTTACACTCTTTCTGTGGGCAAGCTTTCCTGTGGCGCCGATATAATTTTTTTCAAAGTTCTCAGGTCATAAACCAAACGAATTTATTGCCATTTGGACAGGACGTCAAAGGTTAGATTTCAGAAACATTTTAATATTTTTTAGAAAGCAGAGCACTTCCCAGAAAGTTACATTGAGGTAGGAAGCGGCATAGCAGACAGTTTAAAAATAAATAAATTATACTTAAAATCAGAAGCGTAAAATTGATGTAATCTCTTATGTAAGAACGTTGAATAATAATAATAAAACGTAATAAAACATATACATATAATTTAGGAGTTTTGACTGGTACTGTCTTCCAGTTTTATTGATGAAAGGATTCCTAAGAGAGCTCAGAATTGGTTACAAAGCAAAAAAACAGGAACGAAGTTCTTTGATCTAGAAATATATGAAATTTTATTTATTCTATTTTTTTTTCAAATCATTTGCATCTTGGAAACTTGTTGACAATATTATTCCTACCTCTATGTTCTTCGCCATTACAAAAAATAGAGCCATCATGCCATTAATTCTGATTTGACAGGATTTTTTTCAGATTGGTAAATACACTTCAGATAGGTTTTGACAGGTAATAAAATAGAAAATTAATGTGTCTACGGGGGCGTAACCTGAAATAATCTGGGTGGGAGAAGGAGCTGATTTAAAGGAAATCAGGGTTTTTTTTTAAGACAGTCAAGCGCGGATCGGGGAGTGGCGTTGCTCTCGAAGCGCGAACGGGTCGTCAAATCGCGGAATAAAACCTCGGAAGGATATTGGTCTACGTCGCGCGCGGATTTCCGAATCTATTAGAACCAAAATCCAATCGTACGAGTCGCGTAACGCGTTATAAAAGTGTCGAGTATCGAAAGTGCGGATTTGCAATAAGTAAAGCTTCGTTATTTAAATATATTGAAAGTGCTAACAGTGCGTCGGATGAAGTGCGTTCGTAATTGCGTGAAGGCTGAATTAGCTAATTTAAATTTTACCTGCAACGGTTTTCTCATGAAACTCAATAGAAACGAAATATAATTATTTCGTTATAGAGGCGTCGCGAAAATAGCGGGTGTACAATATTTATAAATATCAAGTATCTACATCAGAAATTTATTTATGTAACACGTTTTATATTTATCCTTTATCCCTATAGCTATCTAGGTCCTGAAGGAGATTATAATATATTATTTTAGCTTTCCTTCGTCTGGCAGAGATACTTATATTTTGATTTAGTATAGACGGTCTGTGGAAATTACGACAATTTTAGGTGAAGGAGCTAGCAGAAACAATACTTACCTTTTTCCCTATACTTAGGTTTTCTTCATACAGGTGTTTTTTTTTTTTTTTTTTTTTACAGCTTTATTTTTTTTTTTTTTTAGCTAGATCAACGAGATCCAGGCTGAAAAATTTCCACATGACTGTTCTCTAACTTCTGTCTTAGGGTTTAATTTAGAACCTTTTGTGAAAATGAAGTATTGTGTTTATAATATTATTTTAGGAACCAAGGGGTTTAGGAACGTAGAGTGTTTCCAAGGGTAAAGCATTTAGGTGTGTGACCGGGCTAGGTATGCAGTTGGATATGGAGGGAAGCCTTACTTTTATGTTTGTGTCGGAAACCATATCTGCCTAGTCGAGCAGGACCCCATCTGTGAGTATCTTGTAAAGGCTCTACGTTCACCAGTCTAGCTTAGTAAGTTAGAAAATTTAGAACTGACTTGGCCAGGTCTTTAGGAGAGATGTGTGAAAATTGGAGATGTTTTGAAAGGGTTTTTAGTATGAATGAGTAAAATTCTAGGGACTTAGGTTTTAAATGGTAGTCTAGATTGGCGCTGGATTTTGTTTGGAAGCGTATTATTCTGTGTAATACGTGGGCACGACTATTAAAGGTTGGCAGGGAGGTCGTTTCTAAATCGTTAGGGCCCCCCACTTCATTCAGGATTTGCCAAGAATCTCGAATTCCCTCAAATTTTAATTATAGCTGCAGCTACGCTACGAGTATCGACGACCCTTCAATATTCTTTATAAAACCATATATATATATCCCTAATATTATGCCTAACACACATATACAAAATAATTATATAACACATTATGTTTACACACTGAATTCATCTTCGGCTTACATCAAATTTCGTATTTGCGCGGGTGTATATCATCTTTGTATCAAGGCGTGTCAAATTAAAGTGTTATGCGGTGATACGGTATGTAATAATAAAAATACAGTGTAATTATTGGAGTCCTGGGAGTTGCTGAAACCTGTTGTTCCTGAAGGAGCGGTTTATTCAGCTAAGTCGCATGAAATACTTCAATCTTACGATTTCTCTCTTTTCATTTGATAAATTCTGAACTTGTGTACCTGTACCCATTTATTACGGTGTCCGGATCAAAAATATATTTCTCTGTTTATTTTAACCGTTATGAATACAATGTAGAGGTCCTACTAAAATATATACTAGATGATCACAAATTACTATGGCCATAATATTAAATAAATAATATTTAAATATATAGATAAATATTTAAATAAATATATAAATAAATGACGAATAAGTACTCGACCGGAGTCCTTATTTTGTTACAGTGGTTGCCGTGACGTCAGGATGAGTTGTCACTAAAATCTTGAATAATCTTATTTAAGTAACTCATTAAAGAATTTGGGTTACATTAGAACATAACGGTTATAAACTTTCACATAAAACATGGGGTCATTCATAAAAATAACAGAGATTTATCTATTACCTTGATGCTTTAAATAGTGTTAAATTTAACTTTCTATAAAACCCCTTGCATAGAAATTAGGGGCGAAATACGATTTAATTTTTGCTTTACCCAATAACTAGTAATTTATAAAATTAGGGGCGTAATAATCAACGAAACTATTCCTGAATAAACCAATTATGAACACTTTCAGTTTCGACTAATTCCAACTCGGAGCTCTTTTAAAAAGCTTTCTCACAACTTTTCAAACCATAATACTTTACAATCTATTTATGTCATTTGTTCTTGGAATTACGTAACGAAAAAAAATATAGACCCGAATGTGGGTCGGTGCGAAACATATGTTCGCATACGGTATATTTTTTTTCCTTCCAAATATTGTGATCTGTCTGCGTATTAAGACGTCAAGAAAACAATATTATTTTGTGTTAAAAGTATGTTAAAAATGTTGCGTAACCTATTTAAATAGTTGATAACTTTATAGTCGAGTTAAAAATCAAAAGTAGAAAGATCGCATCTCAGACCTTCACAATTATATTATCTGTGACAAAGACAACAGGACGTTTGTACTTATTATTAATTCGTAGTTATGGCGCTTGAATGACAGGGTTGTAAAGAATGAAAAAAAAGGGGTAAACAAACTGTTACTTACAGTTGCAGTACAGCTGACGTTATCGACCGGAAGTTTTATTATTTGTGAGGTAACTGACACCAAGGACTAAAGTTTTTTTTTGACGGCGTTACAATTGCCATTTCTTTTGTTATGGGGCACCAACATTCCTAAGTTAATGACGGTATGGATCAGTTGCGTAAAGGGAATCTATATATGGTGGCATTAGGATAACAATGTTTTTTTTTCTCTTTTACCTTCTAATGGCCTTTAAAGATTTATTATGTAGTTTTTTCTTCATTTGTGGATTGTAACCTCTGTTTTCATAACAAAGCAAAACCGCCTCATTGCAATTTACGATTAGATTAGTTACAATTAGGTTAAATTAGTGCTTATATTATAGAGTGTGTATGTTGGTGATAGAATGCTAAAGCGGGTGTGCTAACTTTGTCCGTCTGTCTGTCTGACTGTCTAGTATACCTAATATTTTTCATTTTTTTTTGACCCGTCTGTTTGATTGTCTGTGTATCTGTCTGTCTGACTGGCCGATTGTCTGATTGTCCGTTTGACTGATTTCCCGACTGTCTGTCTGTCTAATATAATAATGTTTTTAATTTTATTTTAATCCGTCTGTCTTATTGCCTGTATTATCATCTGCTTATCCGTCTGTCTGTCTGACTGTCTAATATACCTAATAATTTTTAAATTTTAATCCGTCTGTCTAATTGTCTGTATTTGCGTCTGTATACGTCTGTCTGTCTGACTAATCGTCTGTCTGAATGTCTATCCGTCCGTCTGTACATCCGTCTGTCTGTCTGAATGGCTGCCTGTCAGTATTTGCGTCTGTTTATACGTCTGCCTGTCTGACTAACCGTCTCTCTGACTGTCTATCTGTCCGTCCGTCTGTTTATCCGTCTGTCTATACGTCTGTCTGTCTTTGCACCTGACCATCTATGTCTTTCTGTCCGTCCGTCTGTTCATATGTATGTATGTGTGTTCGATCGAGCACATACGCTGGAGGTGTTGATTGAAAAAGCGAACGGTGTCGCGGGCTAGAGGCTAGCAAAATATGTATGAAATTGTGTTGAAGAATAAGATTGACGATGTAAATGGTATAAAACTATGTGTTAGTGAGGGTTCGATTGTCTGATTATGTGTGGTTTATATTATAACTTTGAGTTTTGCTTTGTAGGCTACTGAGATTATGATTATAAAAAAATATCGCGTTCAAGCGCCATCTATACGCACTTTTGTGAATTACCACGTCATCCCTTAAACTACACAGCCGGTGAGGGTGGCTTCGCGAAGGGTGCGGACTGCGCGGGCGACGATGTAAGGTTGCGATAGAGATCTAAGAGAGGGCGCTCTGTGTTGTGTTTTAGTATAAAGTTGGCAAATTTTCTTTATGGTTGAGGTTCAATCATAATACCTATTGTGATTTTAGCAAAGTTTTTCCTTCCTTCAAAAATTAAAACCGTGCAAAAATCAAGGGGCGTTCTGTAGCAACCAAAGTTGATACTTTTGGCTACAGTACCTACTCATAATATTCAATTATTTATTTAACTACTGGCCCCGTCTAAATGTGAATTTCAACTAACTTAGCCAGGGGCGGGACCAAAATTTATTATCATAATATCGACTTCGATCCTATGTCAGCTGTGTTTGACTTCAAAATGGAGTGTTTCTTTAATCCCTTGCGATGTTTTAAATTTGGAATACATTGCGCTTCCTAAGAAGTGATACGGTCGACTGTGCCAAATCTTTACGGATTCCATAGCATTTGTAACCTTATAGCCATAGCGACATAAGTGTCGTATTGTTTGGAGAGGAAACGATAATTTTACACTCTTTCTGTGGGCAAGCTTTCCTGTGGCGCCGATATAATTTTTTTCAAAGTTCTCAGGTCATAAACCAAACGAATTTATTGCCATTTGGACAGGACGTCAAAGGTTAGATTTCAGAAACATTTTAATATTTTTTAGAAAGCAGAGCACTTCCCAGAAAGTTACATTGAGGTAAGAAGCGGCATAGCAGACAGTTTAAAAATAAATAAATTATACTTAAAATCAGAAGCGTAAAATTGATGTAATCTCTTATGTAAGAACGTTGAATAATAATAATAAAACGTAATAAAACATATACATATAATTTAGGAGTTTTGACTGGTACTGTCTTCCAGTTTTATTGATGAAAGGATTCCTAAGAGAGCTCAGAATTGGTTACAAAGCATAAAAACAGGAACGAAGTTCTTTGATCTAGAAATATATGAAATTTTATTTATTCTATTTTTTTTTCAAATCATTTGCATCTTGGAAACTTGTTGACAATATTATTCCTACCTCTATGTTCTTCGCCATTATAAAAAATAGAGCCATCATGCCATTAATTCTGATTTGACAGGATTTTTTTCAGATTGGTAAATACACTTCAGATAGGTTTTGACAGGTAATAAAATAGAAAATTAATGTGTCTACGGGGGCGTAACCTGAAATAATCTGGGTGGGAGAAGGAGCTGATTTAAAGGAAATCAGGGTTTTTTTTTAAGACAGTCAAGCGCGGATCGGGGAGTGGCGTTGCTCTCGAAGCGCGAACGGGTCGTCAAATCGCGGAATAAAACCTCGGAAGGATATTGGTCTACGTCGCGCGCGGATTTCCGAATCTATTAGAACCAAAATCCAATCGTACGAGTCGCGTAACGCGTTATAAAAGTGTCGAGTATCGAAAGTGCGGATTTGCAATAAGTAAAGCTTCGTTATTTAAATATATTGAAAGTGCTAACAGTGCGTCGGATGAAGTGCGTTCGTAATTGCGTGAAGGCTGAATTAGCTAATTTAAATTTTACCTGCAACGGTTTTCTCATGAAACTCAATAGAAACGAAATATAATTATTTCGTTATAGAGGCGTCGCGAAAATAGCGGGTGTACAATATTTATAAATATCAAGTATCTACATCAGAAATTTATTTATGTAACACGTTTTATATTTATCCTTTATCCCTATAGCTATCTAGGTCCTGAAGGAGATTATAATATATTATTTTAGCTTTCCTTCGTCTGGCAGAGATACTTATATTTTGATTTAGTATAGACGGTCTGTGGAAATTACGACAATTTTAGGTGAAGGAGCTAGCAGAAACAATACTTACCTTTTTCCCTATACTTAGGTTTTCTTCATACAGGTGTTTTTTTTTTTTTTTTTTTTACAGCTTTCTTTTTTTTTTTTTTTAGCTAGATCAACGAGATCCAGGCTGAAAAATTTCCACATGACTGTTCTCTAACTTCTGTCTTAGGGTTTAATTTAGAACCTTTTGTGAAAATGAAGTATTGTGTTTATAATATTATTTCAGGAACCAAGGGGTTTAGGAACGTAGAGTGTTTCCAAGGGTAAAGCATTTAGGTGTGTGACCGGGCTAGGTATGCAGTTGGATATGGAGGGAAGCCTTACTTTTATGTTTGTGTCGGAAACCATATCTGCCTAGTCGAGCAGGACCCCATCTGTGAGTATCTTGTAAAGGCTCTACGTTCACCAGTCTAGCTTAGTAAGTTAGAAAATTTAGAACTGACTTGGCCAGGTCTTTAGGAGAGATGTGTGAAAATTGGAGATGTTTTGAAAGGGTTTTTAGTATGAATGAGTAAAATTCTAGGGACTTAGGTTTTAAATGGTAGTCTAGATTGGCGCTGGATTTTGTTTGGAAGCGTATTATTCTGTGTAATACGTGGGCACGACTATTAAAGGTTGGCAGGGAGGTCGTTTCTAAATCGTTAGGGCCCCCCACTTCATTCAGGATTTGCCAAGAATCTCGAATTCCCTCAAATTTTAATTATAGCTGCAGCTACGCTACGAGTATCGACGACCCTTCAATATTCTTTATAAAACCATATATATATATCCCTAATATTATGCCTAACACACATATACAAAATAATTATATAACACATTATGTTTACACACTGAATTCATCTTCGGCTTACATCAAATTTCGTATTTGCGCGGGTGTATATCATCTTTGTATCAAGGCGTGTCAAATTAAAGTGTTATGCGGTGATACGGTATGTAATAATAAAAATACAGTGTAATTATTGGAGTCCTGGGAGTTGCTGAAACCTGTTGTTCCTGAAGGAGCGGTTTATTCAGCTAAGTCGCATGAAATACTTCAATCTTACGATTTCTCTCTTTTCATTTGATAAATTCTGAACTTGTGTACCTGTACCCATTTATTACGGTGTCCGGATCAAAAATATATTTCTCTGTTTATTTTAACCGTTATGAATACAATGTAGAGGTCCTACTAAAATATATACTAGATGATCACAAATTACTATGGCCATAATATTAAATAAATAATATTTAAATATATAGATAAATATTTAAATAAATATATAAATAAATGACGAATAAGTACTCGACCGGAGTCCTTATTTTGTTACAGTGGTTGCCGTGACGTCAGGATGAGTTGTCACTAAAATCTTAAATAATCTTATTTAAGTAACTCATTAAAGAATTTGGGTTACATTAGAACATAACGGTTATAAACTTTCACATAAAACATGGGGTCATTCATAAAAATAACAGAGATTTATCTATTACCTTGATGCTTTAAATAGTGTTAAATTTAACTTTCTATAAAACCCCTTGCATAGAAATTAGGGGCGAAATACGATTTAATTTTTGCTTTACCCAATAACTAGTAATTTATAAAATTAGGGGCGTAATAATCAACGAAACTATTCCTGAATAAACCAATTATGAACACTTTCAGTTTCGACTAATTCCAACTCGGAGCTCTTTTAAAAAGCTTTCTCACAACTTTTCAAACCATAATACTTTACAATCTATTTATGTCATTTGTTCTTGGAATTACGTAACGAAAAAAAATATAGACCCGAATGTGGGTCGGTGCGAAACATATGTTCGCATACGGTATATTTTTTTTCCTTCCAAATATTGTGATCTGTCTGCGTATTAAGACGTCAAGAAAACAATATTATTTTGTGTTAAAAGTATGTTAAAAATGTTGCGTAACCTATTTAAATAGTTGATAACTTTATAGTCGAGTTAAAAATCAAAAGTAGAAAGATCGCATCTCAGACCTTCACAATTATATTATCTGTGACAAAGACAACAGGACGTTTGTACTTATTATTAATTCGTAGTTATGGCGCTTGAATGACAGGGTTGTAAAGAATGAAAAAAAAGGGGTAAACAAACTGTTACTTACAGTTGCAGTACAGCTGACGTTATCGACCGGAAGTTTTATTATTTGTGAGGTAACTGACACCAAGGACTAAAGTTTTTTTTTGACGGCGTTACAATTGCCATTTCTTTTGTTATGGGGCACCAACATTCCTAAGTTAATGACGGTATGGATCAGTTGCGTAAAGGGAATCTATATATGGTGGCATTAGGATAACAATGTTTTTTTTTCTCTTTTACCTTCTAATGGCCTTTAAAGATTTATTATGTAGTTTTTTCTTCATTTGTGGATTGTAACCTCTGTTTTCATAACAAAGCAAAACCGCCTCATTGCAATTTACGATTAGATTAGTTACAATTAGGTTAAATTAGTGCTTATATTATAGAGTGTGTATGTTGGTGATAGAATGCTAAAGCGGGTGTGCTAACTTTGTCCGTCTGTCTGTCTGACTGTCTAGTATACCTAATATTTTTCATTTTTTTTTGACCCGTCTGTTTGATTGTCTGTGTATCTGTCTGTCTGACTGGCCGATTGTCTGATTGTCCGTTTGACTGATTTCCCGACTGTCTGTCTGTCTAATATAATAATGTTTTTAATTTTATTTTAATCCGTCTGTCTTATTGCCTGTATTATCATCTGCTTATCCGTCTGTCTGTCTGACTGTCTAATATACCTAATAATTTTTAAATTTTAATCCGTCTGTCTAATTGTCTGTATTTGCGTCTGTATACGTCTGTCTGTCTGACTATACGTCTGTCTGAATGTCTATCCGTCCGTCTGTACATCCGTCTGTCTGTCTGAATGGCTGCCTGTCAGTATTTGCGTCTGTTTATACGTCTGCCTGTCTGACTAACCGTCTCTCTGACTGTCTATCTGTCCGTCCGTCTGTTTATCCGTCTGTCTATACGTCTGTCTGTCTTTGCACCTGACCATCTATGTCTTTCTGTCCGTCCGTCTGTTCATATGTATGTATGTGTGTTCGATCGAGCACAT
Source organism: Ypsolopha scabrella (assembly GCA_910592155.1). NCBI lineage: Eukaryota > Metazoa > Arthropoda > Insecta > Lepidoptera > Ypsolophidae > Ypsolopha > Ypsolopha scabrella. The sequence goes on along the minus strand of OU342985.1, from coordinate 6,330,147 downwards.
ACGCTGGAGGTGTTGATTGAAAAAGCGAACGGTGTCGCGGGCTAGAGGCTAGCAAAATATGTATGAAATTGTGTTGAAGAATAAGATTGACGATGTAAATGGTATAAAACTATGTGTTAGTGAGGGTTCGATTGTCTGATTATGTGTGGTTTATATTATAACTTTGAGTTTTGCTTTGTAGGCTACTGAGATTATGATTATAAAAAAATATCGCATTCAAGCGCCATCTATACGCACTTTTGTGAATTACCACGTCATCCCTTAAACTACACAGCCGGTGAGGGTGGCTTCGCGAAGGGTGCGGACTGCGCGGGCGACGATGTAAGGTTGCGATAGAGATCTAAGAGAGGGCGCTCTGTGTTGTGTTTTAGTATAAAGTTGGCAAATTTTCTTTATGGTTGAGGTTCAATCATAATACCTATTGTGATTTTAGCAAAGTTTTTCCTTCCTTCAAAAATTAAAACCGTGCAAAAATCAAGGGGCGTTCTGTAGCAACCAAAGTTGATACTTTTGGCTACAGTACCTACTCATAATATTCAATTATTTATTTAACTACTGGCCCCGTCTAAATGTGAATTTCAACTAACTTAGCCAGGGGCGGGACCAAAATTTATTATCATAATATCGACTTCGATCCTATGTCAGCTGTGTTTGACTTCAAAATGGAGTGTTTCTTTAATCCCTTGCGATGTTTTAAATTTGGAATACATTGCGCTTCCTAAGAAGTGATACGGTCGACTGTGCCAAATCTATACGGATTCCATAGCATTTGTAACCTTATAGCCATAGCGACATAAGTGTCGTATTGTTTGGAGAGGAAACGATAATTTTACACTCTTTCTGTGGGCAAGCTTTCCTGTGGCGCCGATATAATTTTTTTCAAAGTTCTCAGGTCATAAACCAAACGAATTTATTGCCATTTGGACAGGACGTCAAAGGTTAGATTTCAGAAACATTTTAATATTTTTTAGAAAGCAGAGCACTTCCCAGAAAGTTACATTGAGGTAGGAAGCGGCATAGCAGACAGTTTAAAAATAAATAAATTATACTTAAAATCAGAAGCGTAAAATTGATGTAATCTCTTATGTAAGAACGTTGAATAATAATAATAAAACGTAATAAAACATATACATATAATTTAGGAGTTTTGACTGGTACTGTCTTCCAGTTTTATTGATGAAAGGATTCCTAAGAGAGCTCAGAATTGGTTACAAAGCATAAAAACAGGAACGAAGTTCTTTGATCTAGAAATATATGAAATTTTATTTATTCTATTTTTTTTTCAAATCATTTGCATCTTGGAAACTTGTTGACAATATTATTCCTACCTCTATGTTCTTCGCCATTACAAAAAATAGAGCCATCATGCCATTAATTCTGATTTGACAGGATTTTTTTCAGATTGGTAAATACACTTCAGATAGGTTTTGACAGGTAATAAAATAGAAAATTAATGTGTCTACGGGGGCGTAACCTGAAATAATCTGGGTGGGAGAAGGAGCTGATTTAAAGGAAATCAGGGTTTTTTTTTAAGACAGTCAAGCGCGGATCGGGGAGTGGCGTTGCTCTCGAAGCGCGAACGGGTCGTCAAATCGCGGAATAAAACCTCGGAAGGATATTGGTCTACGTCGCGCGCGGATTTCCGAATCTATTAGAACCAAAATCCAATCGTACGAGTCGCGTAACGCGTTATAAAAGTGTCGAGTATCGAAAGTGCGGATTTGCAATAAGTAAAGCTTCGTTATTTAAATATATTGAAAGTGCTAACAGTGCGTCGGATGAAGTGCGTTCGTAATTGCGTGAAGGCTGAATTAGCTAATTTAAATTTTACCTGCAACGGTTTTCTCATGAAACTCAATAGAAACGAAATATAATTATTTCGTTATAGAGGCGTCGCGAAAATAGCGGGTGTACAATATTTATAAATATCAAGTATCTACATCAGAAATTTATTTATGTAACACGTTTTATATTTATCCTTTATCCCTATAGCTATCTAGGTCCTGAAGGAGATTATAATATATTATTTTAGCTTTCCTTCGTCTGGCAGAGATACTTATATTTTGATTTAGTATAGACGGTCTGTGGAAATTACGACAATTTTAGGTGAAGGAGCTAGCAGAAACAATACTTACCTTTTTCCCTATACTTAGGTTTTCTTCATACAGGTGTTTTTTTTTTTTTTTTTTTTTTACAGCTTTCTTTTTTTTTTTTTTTAGCTAGATCAACGAGATCCAGGCTGAAAAATTTCCACATGACTGTTCTCTAACTTCTGTCTTAGGGTTTAATTTAGAACCTTTTGTGAAAATGAAGTATTGTGTTTATAATATTATTTTAGGAACCAAGGGGTTTAGGAACGTAGAGTGTTTCCAAGGGTAAAGCATTTAGGTGTGTGACCGGGCTAGGTATGCAGTTGGATATGGAGGGAAGCCTTACTTTTATGTTTGTGTCGGAAACCATATCTGCCTAGTCGAGCAGGACCCCATCTGTGAGTATCTTGTAAAGGCTCTACGTTCACCAGTCTAGCTTAGTAAGTTAGAAAATTTAGAACTGACTTGGCCAGGTCTTTAGGAGAGATGTGTGAAAATTGGAGATGTTTTGAAAGGGTTTTTAGTATGAATGAGTAAAATTCTAGGGACTTAGGTTTTAAATGGTAGTCTAGATTGGCGCTGGATTTTGTTTGGAAGCGTATTATTCTGTGTAATACGTGGGCACGACTATTAAAGGTTGGCAGGGAGGTCGTTTCTAAATCGTTAGGGCCCCCCACTTCATTCAGGATTTGCCAAGAATCTCGAATTCCCTCAAATTTTAATTATAGCTGCAGCTACGCTACGAGTATCGATGACCCTTCAATATTCTTTATAAAACCATATATATATATCCCTAATATTATGCCTAACACACATATACAAAATAATTATATAACACATTATGTTTACACACTGAATTCATCTTCGGCTTACATCAAATTTCGTATTTGCGCGGGTGTATATCATCTTTGTATCAAGGCGTGTCAAATTAAAGTGTTATGCGGTGATACGGTATGTAATAATAAAAATACAGTGTAATTATTGGAGTCCTGGGAGTTGCTGAAACCTGTTGTTCCTGAAGGAGCGGTTTATTCAGCTAAGTCGCATGAAATACTTCAATCTTACGATTTCTCTCTTTTCATTTGATAAATTCTGAACTTGTGTACCTGTACCCATTTATTACGGTGTCCGGATCAAAATTATATTTCTCTGTTTATTTTAACCGTTATGAATACAATGTAGAGGTCCTACTAAAATATATACTAGATGATCACAAATTACTATGGCCATAATATTAAATAAATAATATTTAAATATATAGATAAATATTTAAATAAATATATAAATAAATGACGAATAAGTACTCGACCGGAGTCCTTATTTTGTTACAGTGGTTGCCGTGACGTCAGGATGAGTTGTCACTAAAATCTTAAATAATCTTATTTAAGTACCTCATTAAAGAATTTGGGTTACATTAGAACATAACGGTTATAAACTTTCACATAAAACATGGGGTCATTCATAAAAATAACAGAGATTTATCTATTACCTTGATGCTTTAAATAGTGTTAAATTTAACTTTCTATAAAACCCCTTGCATAGAAATTAGGGGCGAAATACGATTTAATTTTTGCTTTACCCAATAACTAGTAATTTATAAAATTAGGGGCGTAATAATCAACGAAACTATTCCTGAATAAACCAATTATGAACACTTTCAGTTTCGACTAATTCCAACTCGGAGCTCTTTTAAAAAGCTTTCTCACAACTTTTCAAACCATAATACTTTACAATCTATTTATGTCATTTGTTCTTGGAATTACGTAACGAAAAAAAATATAGACCCGAATGTGGGTCGGTGCGAAACATATGTTCGCATACGGTATATTTTTTTTCCTTCCAAATATTGTGATCTGTCTGCGTATTAAGACGTCAAGAAAACAATATTATTTTGTGTTAAAAGTATGTTAAAAATGTTGCGTAACCTATTTAAATAGTTGATAACTTTATAGTCGAGTTAAAAATCAAAAGTAGAAAGATCGCATCTCAGACCTTCACAATTATATTATCTGTGACAAAGACAACAGGACGTTTGTACTTATTATTAATTCGTAGTTATGGCGCTTGAATGACAGGGTTGTAAAGAATGAAAAAAAAGGGGTAAACAAACTGTTACTTACAGTTGCAGTACAGCTGACGTTATCGACCGGAAGTTTTATTATTTGTGAGGTAACTGACACCAAGGACTAAAGTTTTTTTTTGACGGCGTTACAATGGCCATTTCTTTTGTTATGGGGCACCAACATTCCTAAGTTAATGACGGTATGGATCAGTTGCGTAAAGGGAATCTATATATGGTGGCATTAGGATAACAATGTTTTTTTTTCTCTTTTACCTTCTAATGGCCTTTAAAGATTTATTATGTAGTTTTTTTCTTCATTTGTGGATTGTAACCTCTGTTTTCATAACAAAGCAAAACCGCCTCATTGCAATTTACGATTAGATTAGTTACAATTAGGTTAAATTAGTGCTTATATTATAGAGTGTGTATGTTGGTGATAGAATGCTAAAGCGGGTGTGCTAACTTTGTCCGTCTGTCTGTCTGACTGTCTAGTATACCTAATATTTTTCATTTTTTTTTGACCCGTCTGTTTGATTGTCTGTGTATCTGTCTGTCTGACTGGCCGATTGTCTGATTGTCCGTTTGACTGATTTCCCGACTGTCTGTCTGTCTAATATAATAATGTTTTTAATTTTATTTTAATCCGTCTGTCTTATTGCCTGTATTATCATCTGCTTATCCGTCTGTCTGTCTGACTGTCTAATATACCTAATAATTTTTAAATTTTAATCCGTCTGTCTAATTGTCTGTATTTGCGTCTGTATACGTCTGTCTGTCTGACTAATCGTCTGTCTGAATGTCTATCCGTCCGTCTGTACATCCGTCTGTCTGTCTGAATGGCTGCCTGTCAGTATTTGCGTCTGTTTATACGTCTGCCTGTCTGACTAACCGTCTCTCTGACTGTCTATCTGTCCGTCCGTCTGTTTATCCGTCTGTCTATACGTCTGTCTGTCTTTGCACCTGACCATCTATGTCTTTCTGTCCGTCCGTCTGTTCATATGTATGTATGTGTGTTCGATCGAGCACATACGCTGGAGGTGTTGATTGAAAAAGCGAACGGTGTCGCGGGCTAGAGGCTAGCAAAATATGTATGAAATTGTGTTGAAGAATAAGATTGACGATGTAAATGGTATAAAACTATGTGTTAGTGAGGGTTCGATTGTCTGATTATGTGTGGTTTATATTATAACTTTGAGTTTTGCTTTGTAGGCTACTGAGATTATGATTATAAAAAAATATCGCGTTCAAGCGCCATCTATACGCACTTTTGTGAATTACCACGTCATCCCTTAAACTACACAGCCGGTGAGGGTGGCTTCGCGAAGGGTGCGGACTGCGCGGGCGACGATGTAAGGTTGCGATAGAGATCTAAGAGAGGGCGCTCTGTGTTGTTAATTAACATTATATATAGCTGCAATACGGTGACTGACTCACTCACTCATTGACATGGTTGTTTGGGTAGAGGGGGGGGTTTTACGCTAATATGATGTAGGGGGGGGGTGGTAGAACATGTCATTCTGAGTGGGGATAAAATCGAAAATTTTCATTTTTTTTAATTTTAGGGGGGGGTTCAGTCGTTTTCCCTAACCCTGTTTTGTATAGGATTCTTGTATGGGATTTGGATTTCTCGAGCTGGCGCAGCCAGCGAGTACAAAATTACTACCGGGGGGGTTGGCGGGCTGGCGCAGCCAGCTCGCCTACCCCCCCGGTAGGAATTTTGCCTATTGCTGGAAGGAATTCATACTGGCTACTCGGACGTTTTTTTACAACCCCCCCCAAATGTTTGGTACTATGTATGGGAGTCGACGTATTTGTATGGGACAAAATTCATACTGAATATTCGGTCGTTTTGGAAAATTCATACTGGATATTCGGTCGTTTTTATCGAACCCCCCCGCATTTTTAGTAGTATCAATATGAGTTGACGTATTTGTATGGGACAAAATTCATACTGTATATTCGGTCGAAATTTTCGTAACCCCCCCCGCATTTTTAGTACTATCCATGAAAGTTGACGTATTCCTATGGGACAAAATTCATACTGTATATTCAGTCGAAATTTTCGTAACCCCCCCCGCATTTTTAGTACTATCCATGAAAGTTGACGTATTCCTATGGGACAAAATTCATACTGTATATTCGGTCGAAATCTTCGTAACCCCCCCCCCGCATTTTTAGTACTATCCATGAAAGTTGACGTATTCCTATGGGACAAAATTCATACTGTATATTCGGTCGAAATTTTCGTAACCCCCCCGCATTTTTAGTAGTATCAATATGAGTTGACGTATTTGTATGGGACAAAATTCATACTGGATATTCTGTCATTTTTATCGAACCCCCCCCCCCCCCACATTATTCGTAGTATCAATATGAGTTGACGTATTTGTATGGGACATAATTCATACTGTATATTCGGTCGAAATTTTCGTAACCCCCCCCGCATTTTTAGTACTATCCATGAAAGTTGACGTATTCCTATGGGACAAAATTCATACTGTACATTCAGTCGAAATTTTCGTAACCCCCCCCGCATTTTTAGTACTATCCATGAAAGTTGACGTATTCCTATGGGACAAAATTCATACTGTATATTCGGTCGAAATTTTCGTAACCCCCCCTCCCCCGCATTTTTAGTACTATCCATGAAAGTTGACGTATTCCTATGGGACAAAATTCATACTGTATATTCGGTCGAAATTTTCGTAACCCCCCCCCGCATTTTTAGTACTATCCATGAAAGTTGCCGTATTTGTATGGGAAAAAATTCAAGTATGACATTTTCGGACCCCAAAATTTTCAGAACGCACCCCGGGGTCCGAAAAAAAAAAAATTTTTAAAATGTTTATAATTTTTTTTTTCTTTTAGCCATATCTCCGCGACGGTTCGTCTCGGAACCCCCAAACTTGGACCCCGGGGGTCCGAAAAAAGATTTCTTTCATTTAAATCCAAAAAAAAATCTCTTTCTTTTCAAGGGGTCCATTCTTTTTCGGCCCATATCTCCCAAACCAATGAAGATAGACCCCTGTTCAGGGGGTCCGTTTGAAAGGGCTCGCCGAGATCTATCCGAATACCGAAAAAAAAAAATTTCGGCCACAGTTGGCCGAGTCGGCCACATCCGCGCAATTGGATTATCTCGAGAACGGTTGGAGCTACAGCTACGCGGTTTTCACCATAGTGAATGGCACCAAAACGGCCACAACTTGGCAAAAAAAATTTGACATTTTTGATATTTTTTTTTTTTTATTTTTTTTTTCTCTTACTTCGGAATGGATGGTGGTAGCGCTTCCGGGTTTGCACTCGAATGATTAGTATCACGCGCTCTTCCCGACCGATGACAAATTTTGACATTTGACAACTGTCAAAACAATGTCAATCGCGTTTATTCAACCGATCGCCCTGAAACCCAGTTTCCACACGTTTTCAAGGTTGCTCTTTGTGTTGTTACAATAAGTTGACATACTTACTTTCCAGAACTATGACGAGTCATCAAGTCAAACAACATGTGCCTACCGTTCACCGAGGGACGAGGTCGCGCACCGCAGGTGCGCGGGCGAGTCCAACTAAATGCCCAATGACTCTTTTTCACACATCTTCCAACCGATGACAGGTTTTGACACTCGACACACATCCCATCCTCTGTCAATCACGGATTTTCTACAGATTGCCAATACTTCACTGTAGTACAAGTCCAATACGTCACTGATTCAAAGAAAAAAAACGCAAATATATTCGGTCGTTTTTTGTAACCCCCCCCGCATTTTTAGTACTATCAATATAAGTTGACGTATTTGTATGGGACAAAATTCATACTGTATATTCGGTCGAAATTTTTGGAACCCGCCCCCCCCAATTCTGGTACTATCCATGAAAGTTGACGTATTTGTATGGGACAAAATTAATTCTGTATATTCGGTCGTTTTTCGTAACCCCCCCGCATTTTTAGTACTTTCAATATGAGTTGACGTATTTGTATGGGACAAAATTCATACTGTATATTCGGTCGAAATTTTCGGAACCCCCCCTCCCCAATTCTGGTACTATCCATGAAAGTTGACGTATTTGTATGGGACAAAATTCGTACTGTATATTCGGTCGTTTTTGTTACCCCCCCGCATTTTTGGTAGTTTCAATATGAGTTGACGTATTTGTATGGGAAAAAATTCATACTGAATATTCGGGCGAGTATAACATTTTCGGACCCCAAAATTTTCGGAACCCACCCCGGGGTCCGAAAAAAAAAATTTATATTTTTAAAATGTTTGAAAAAAAAAATTTGTTTCGTCCATATCTCCGCGATGGTTCGTCTCGGAATCCCCAAACTTGGACCCCGGGGTTCCGAAAAAAGTTTTCTTTCATTTAAAAAAACTTTTATCCGAAGCGCGAAAAAATTTTTCTTTTGGCCATATTTCCGTGCCGGTTGGGCTTGGAACCCCCAAACTCGGACCCCTGGGGTCCAAAAAAAAATCTCTTTCTTTTCAAAGTGTCCATTCTTTTTGGCCCATATCTCCCAAACCAATGAAGATAGATCCCTGTTCAGGGGGTCCGATTAAAAGGGCTCGAGGAGTTCTACCTTTTCAAAGTGTCCATTCTTTTTCGGCCCATATCTCCCAAACCAATGAAGATAGACCCCTGTTCAGGGGGTCCGTTTGAAAGGGCTCGCCGAGATCTACCCGAATATTAAAAAAAAAATTCGGCCAAAATCGGCCGAATCCGCGCAATTGCATTATCTCGAGAACGGTTGGAGCTACAGCTACAAGGTTTTCACCATAGTGAATGGCATCAAAACGGCCACTACTTGGCAAAAAAAAATTTTACATTTGACATTTTTGACATTTTTTGTCTTTTTTTTTTAAATTGCTTTAACTTCGGAACTGATGGTGGTAGCGCTTCCGGGTTTGAACTCGAATGATGAGTAACACGGGCTCTTCCCGACCGATGTCATTTTTTAACATTTTTGTCATTTTTTTTTAAATTACTATAACTTCGGTACGGATGGTGGTAGCGCTTCCGGGTTGAACTCGAATGACAAGTATTACGGACTCTTCCCGACCGATGACATTTTTTGACATTTTTGACAATTTTTTTTTAAATTGCTATAACTTCGGAACGGATGGTGGTAGCGCTTCCGGGTTTGAACTCGAATGATGAGTATCACGGGCTCTTCCCGACCGATGACATTTTTTGACATTTTTGTCATTTTTTTAAATTACTATAACTTCGGAACGGATGGTGGTAGCGCTTCCGGGTTTGAACTCGAATAATAAGTATTACGGACTATTCCCGACCGATGACATTTTTTGACATTTTTTTTTTAATTGATATAACTTCGGAACGGATGGTGGTAGCTCTTCCGGGTTTAGTCAGAACTATGACGAGGTTGCGCACCGCAGGTGCGCGGCCGAGTCATCAAGTCAAGCAGGACGTGCCTACGGTTCACCGAGGGACGAGGTCGCGCACCGCAGGTGCGCGGGCGAGTCCATAAACCTTTACAATTACTCTTTTTCACACATCTTCCAACCGCTGACAGGTTTTGACACTCGACACACATCCCATCCTCTGTAAATCACGGATTTTCTACCGATTGCCTTTAAATTCACTGTAGAACGAGTCCAATATGTCACAGACACAAAGAAAAAAACGCATATAAAAAAAAAACATAGGCACAACATATCTCGCGGGCTGCTTGCAGCCCGCGCACCACGCAAATGCTAGTGTTTTAGTATAAAGTTGGCAAATTTTCTTTATGGTTGAGGTTCAATCATAATACCTATTGTGATTTTAGCAAAGTTTTTCCTTCCTTCAAAAATTAAAACCGTGCAAAAATCAAGGGGCGTTCTGTAGCAACCAAAGTTGATACTTTTGGCTACAGTACCTACTCATAATATTCAATTATTTATTTAACTACTGGCCCCGTCTAAATGTGAATTTCAACTAACTTAGCCAGGGGCGGGACCAAAATTTATTATCATAATATCGACTTCGATCCTATGTCAGCTGTGTTTGACTTCAAAATGGAGTGTTTCTTTAATCCCTTGCGATGTTTTAAATTTGGAATACATTGCGCTTCCTAAGAAGTGATACGGTCGACTGTGCCAAATCTATACGGATTCCATAGCATTTGTAACCTTATAGCCATAGCGACATAAGTGTCGTATTGTTTGGAGAGGAAACGATAATTTTACACTCTTTCTGTGGGCAAGCTTTCCTGTGGCGCCGATATAATTTTTTTCAAAGTTCTCAGGTCATAAACCAAACGAATTTATTGCCATTTGGACAGGACGTCAAAGGTTAGATTTCAGAAACATTTTAATATTTTTTAGAAAGCAGAGCACTTCCCCGAATGTTACATTGAGGTAAGAAGCGGCATAGCAGACAGTTTAAAAATAAATAAATTATACTTAAAATCAGAAGCGTAAAATTGATGTAATCTCTTATGTAAGAACGTTGAATAATAATAATAAAACGTAATAAAACATATACATATAATTTAGGAGTTTTGACTGGTACTGTCTTCCAGTTTTATTGATGAAAGGATTCCTAAGAGAGCTCAGAATTGGTTACAAAGCATAAAAACAGGAACGAAGTTCTTTGATCTAGAAATATATGAAATTTTATTTATTCTATTTTTTTTTCAAATCATTTGCATCTTGGAAACTTGTTGACAATATTATTCCTACCTCTATGTTCTTCGCCATTACAAAAAATAGAGCCATCATGCCATTAATTCTGATTTGACAGGATTTTTTTCAGATTGGTAAATACACTTCAGATAGGTTTTGACAGGTAATAAAATAGAAAATTAATGTGTCTACGGGGGCGTAACCTGAAATAATCTGGGTGGGAGAAGGAGCTGATTTAAAGGAAATCAGGGTTTTTTTTTAAGACAGTCAAGCGCGGATCGGGGAGTGGCGTTGCTCTCGAAGCGCGAACGGGTCGTCAAATCGCGGAATAAAACCTCGGAAGGATATTGGTCTACGTCGCGCGCGGATTTCCGAATCTATTAGAACCAAAATCCAATCGTACGAGTCGCGTAACGCGTTATAAAAGTGTCGAGTATCGAAAGTGCGGATTTGCAATAAGTAAAGCTTCGTTATTTAAATATATTGAAAGTGCTAACAGTGCGTCGGATGAAGTGCGTTCGTAATTGCGTGAAGGCTGAATTAGCTAATTTAAATTTTACCTGCAACGGTTTTCTCATGAAACTCAATAGAAACGAAATATAATTATTTCGTTATAGAGGCGTCGCGAAAATAGCGGGTGTACAATATTTATAAATATCAAGTATCTACATCAGAAATTTATTTATGTAACACGTTTTATATTTATCCTTTATCCCTATAGCTATCTAGGTCCTGAAGGAGATTATAATATATTATTTTAGCTTTCCTTCGTCTGGCAGAGATACTTATATTTTGATTTAGTATAGACGGTCTGTGGAAATTACGACAATTTTAGGTGAAGGAGCTAGCAGAAACAATACTTACCTTTTTCCCTATACTTAGGTTTTCTTCATACAGGTGTTTTTTTTTTTTTTTTTTTTTACAGCTTTCTTTTTTTTTTTTTTTAGCTAGATCAACGAGATCCAGGCTGAAAAATTTCCACATGACTGTTCTCTAACTTCTGTCTTAGGGTTTAATTTAGAACCTTTTGTGAAAATGAAGTATTGTGTTTATAATATTATTTTAGGAACCAAGGGGTTTAGGAACGTAGAGTGTTTCCAAGGGTAAAGCATTTAGGTGTGTGACCGGGCTAGGTATGCAGTTGGATATGGAGGGAAGCCTTACTTTTATGTTTGTGTCGGAAACCATATCTGCCTAGTCGAGCAGGACCCCATCTGTGAGTATCTTGTAAAGGCTCTACGTTCACCAGTCTAGCTTAGTCAGTTAGAAAATTTAGAACTGACTTGGCCAGGTCTTTAGGAGAGATGTGTGAAAATTGGAGATGTTTTGAAAGGGTTTTTAGTATGAATGAGTAAAATTCTAGGGACTTAGGTTTTAAATGGTAGTCTAGATTGGCGCTGGATTTTGTTTGGAAGCGTATTATTCTGTGTAATACGTGGGCACGACTATTAAAGGTTGGCAGGGAGGTCGTTTCTAAATCGTTAGGGCCCCCCACTTCATTCAGGATTTGCCAAGAATCTCGAATTCCCTCAAATTTTAATTATAGCTGCAGCTACGCTACGAGTATCGACGACCCTTCAATATTCTTTATAAAACCATATATATATATCCCTAATATTATGCCTAACACACATATACAAAATAATTATATAACACATTATGTTTACACACTGAATTCATCTTCGGCTTACATCAAATTTCGTATTTGCGCGGGTGTATATCATCTTTGTATCAAGGCGTGTCAAATTAAAGTGTTATGCGGTGATACGGTATGTAATAATAAAAATACAGTGTAATTATTGGAGTCCTGGGAGTTGCTGAAACCTGTTGTTCCTGAAGGAGCGGTTTATTCAGCTAAGTCGCATGAAATACTTCAATCTTACGATTTCTCTCTTTTCATTTGATAAATTCTGAACTTGTGTACCTGTACCCATTTATTACGGTGTCCGGATCAAAATTATATTTCTCTGTTTATTTTAACCGTTATGAATACAATGTAGAGGTCCTACTAAAATATATACTAGATGATCACAAATTACTATGGCCATAATATTAAATAAATAATATTTAAATATATAGATAAATATTTAAATAAATATATAAATAAATGACGAATAAGTACTCGACCGGAGTCCTTATTTTGTTACATGGCCTGTTCAATATACAGGCTATAATATCTGTTTATTAAATAACTTTATTCTATTGCCACTGACACTATTACAAATAATTTCTTAAATTATTTTATAACCTGTTGGATTCATTATTTAGACGGTATGCTATTAGCATAAACATTGTAATATTATAATATTCAATTATAAACGCCATACATAATTGAAGTATAAAAGAAGTTAAATGTTTAAATTATATTTAAGTATCTAATTATAATTAATATATATTTAATTAATTGTAATATTATTTATATAATAACTTAATACATGATTATAAGTAATAATTAAGTTAACAACTTATTTATATTTAATAATAATACATAATCATATCGTATCACATACTCAGGGTTCAAGTTCTAAACAGGGTACCAAGTATGAACATGCTATCGACTCGAAATCGCATTGATAAACAAATATTTAGCTCTTATTTCAAAGCAATAAGAGTTGGTGTTTAGAATTTGTCGAGTTTATCTGTCAAATTAATTGAATTGATGCTTACATACTTGCTATGCAGGTATGACATTAATGGACCAATAAAAAAAACAGATAATTGATTTTCTAATGCATTTGCATTAGTCAGAGAATCTATAAACTTTCTGGTTTTTATTATAATAAATATTAATTTTATTTTCTTAAACCCTCTCCCAATACTATACTCTATTTCATATAACATTAGAAAAGACCGGCCAAGTGCGTGTCGGGCCACGCGCACTGTAAGGTTCCGTAGTTGCCCGGTACATTTTATGAGTTGGTACTAATACAGACCGCGCCAAACTTCTAGTCCCATACATTGGAGGGGATCAAAAGTTTGGCGCGACCTGTACTCGTAAACCTAAGCCTACTTAGCTGTGATAGTTTTCCTTTTAAATTCATTATATATATACTACTTCTGTGATTTTTTTCACATTTCTATAAACAACCATTTAGCCAGCAGGGGCTGCTCCACTCAAACAAAAATTTTCACTTTAAAGCTTAATATTTCGCCAACGGATCCCTAAATCGAAAAATGGTTTTCACACACCCACAATGTTTTTAAACAACCTATCCAACAATACCCCAACTATGGGATGGATGAGAAAAAAAATTCATCCCCAGTTTACGTATTTGAAAGGTATTTTAAAACAAACTTGTAAAATCTGCCACCTGTACCCACAATCAACGTAACCTAGTAAACTGCGGTCATATTTTTAAGGTTCCGTATCTTAAAAGGAAAAAACGGAACCCTTATAGAATCACTTTGTTGTCCGTCTGTCTGGACATCTGTCCGTATCGGTATCGAGTTAAAATTAAAACCATATACAGCTATATTGTAGGTGGTAGAGCTGATGCCGGACTTGACTGTGGAGGTACCACCATCTTACTCGGAAATCCTTCCGAAGTTATTCGGGGGAGAGTAAGAGAACAGCTTTTAGGCAAAACCAGGCGGCACACCATTGCCTGGGACCGATGGATGGCGGTAAATCCATCCCCAATTGCCGAGCCTTATATAAAACAGACTGGTGACGGGCAGCGGCGTCACTGGTGCAAGGGTTTCGGCACCGCGCTCACCAACCCAGCAGTGAACGAAACAGGGTGATGGATGGACGGATACAGCTATAGCATAGTTTAAAACACTGTGGCTATATTGGGACTTCGTGTTTTGTCAGCTAAGTTCGTTTTACCCTTATGTTTTTGACAAGTCTATAAAATTTAGTATTATGTTGTCATAAGACTTCATTAAATAAATACCATTATTCATAGATTTCGCGAATGCCGAAGTTGCAATATTTCTCACTAGACCTGTACTCAGATCTACAGTCCCTTGAAGCTGTAAAAAACCAAACTAGAAGTTAACGTAAAAAAAAGAAATGGCCGTTTATGCCGCAAAGACGTATTCGACACTCTCAAGCGAATCAAAATTGATATTTATTTATTTTTACAAAACCAACAGCACAAATTAATAATTGTAAGACATATAGGGTGAAATTCAATCAACCGACCAAATTCATACTGAAGACTCGGTTAGTGATCAGGAACACGGTTCAGTAATCCTTTTGGCCAAATTCGAAATATACATTTTTTTGCTCCCGTACTGGTTGGACTAGTTTAAGTACAATTCCTAGTGCAGGCACTACGGGACAAAATATTTTTTTTTTCGAATTTCACCTGAAGGGTCATTGAACCTTGTTCTTGATCACTAACCGAGTCTCCACTGTAAATTTGGTCGGTTGATTGAATTTCACCTTGTATACATATTATAAGATATTATATTATAGGGTATTTCCTGTTGACCTAGAACTATGAAATTTGACAAATAATACCGTCTTATACTACAAGTATAGGTTAAAATCTGAAAACTATATAGTTGTAATTAAATTTTCGAAACCCGTTGGAAAGTTTTGTAAACATGAACAGTAAAACTAGTGCAATAGTTTTGTTGTATACCAGTAAGTAGCATGAGCAAATTCTAGAATATTTAGTATAACTTTCGTTTATCCGCACCACGGGAATTTTGACAACATTTAAAATCGCTTGTTCACTTATACGTAAAAAAATATCAACCATTTCCTACCGCCTCGTCAAAAGAGTGGCTAATATTTTTTATCTTTAGAAAAAGCATTCTGTTTTGTATTCTGACCTTATACTGCCTAGCAAAATGCTGTGCGAAGCCCTTTCTTGCTTCCTTTTAACTCGTTTGTATATAGACATAAAAATAAAAAATAAATACTGCACTTATCTCCAATAAATTGTCATGCAGTTTAACTAATCAATTATTTTCTAACTTTTGAATCCATCCATCCATCAGCCTGCTTCGTCCACTGCTGGACATAGACCTTTCCAGGATTTCGCCACTCTTGGCGGTCCTCCTGGAAGAAACGCCCATACTCACACACGCTGGGCAGGGGGGTTGGTGAGCGACGAGCCGAAACCCTTGCACCAGTGACGCCGCTGCCCGTCACTAGTCTGTTTTATAGGTATAAGGCCCGGCAATTTGGGATGGATATACCCGAAATCTGTTGACAGCCTCAGGGACAGTATATTAAGACTTGCTCAAAGTAGGTACTAGATTGAGATTGGACCTGTTGCCGAGTCGGCTTGAGTATACATCTTAAGTATGGAACCTTTACTTCATTTAAATAAATCGATTCGAACACATACTTATGAAATTCATACAATTTCTCAATGAACGTATTAGGTTGTACGTGTACATCTGCATTGCGAGCAATCATGTCGTATTAATACTTGTATAGAACGTGTTTTTATACTTTAACCACCAAAACCAGGCTCAAGATACAAATGCTCTTCAAAATCACCTCTATTGCTAGACTGTTAAGAGTTTAATTAAGTGTGTCAGATACCAGGTATTTAAGCAAAACCTAACCAGCCTTCAAAGTTAATGAGTAACTTTTTTTTTAAAACTTAATAAATAATTGTATGTAATTTTTCTTTAAATTATTATTTTATTCAAACAAGTTGATAATGATTCAAATTAATTTATTTACAGCAAGATTTCGAAGTGCCACCCTCCAACAGAAATACACAACCTACAACAATGCAAGAAGTTTTGTTTTAATTGCCTAAAAGCTACACTGTTGCTTTTTATAACATCTCCAGCTTCTTCATTTGTTTTCCTCAGTTCATTTTCACAAGATGCTTCTTGTGCGTGTTCTATTTCCTTAATAACCCCAAACCAAAAAAAAACGAAAATACCCTAACAGGCGGGTCAGAAGATGCGGACTAATCAACTGGCCTCCACGCTCTCCTGATCTTAACCCCATGGATTTTTTGTTTGGGGTAATTTTAAGGAAATAGCATGCGCATAATAAGCTTCTTGTGAAAATGAAGAAGAAGCTGGAAATGTTATGTGTAGCTTTTAGGCAATTAAAACGAAATTTCTTGCGTAGACTTTAGAGCATTAGTTTAAGTCTCTTTATGTAGTTTAATATTTTTCCGCATTAAATCAAAAGTTTTTTAATGGCAATGGTTCAGTACAATCAGTAGAGCATATAGTTGGATTTTCTGAGCAGGTCATTAAAACAGTTTGTATTGAGCAAGCTAATTACAAATTCGCAATTTAATAAATATAATTATGCTTAACTCCGCCCAATCGATTATTCTTGCTGAGAAGAAGGGCAAGAAGCTTAGCAAGATGTATCTTTTCTTAGATACACTACAAATACTCGTACATATTTCATTTGAAATAAATTCATTTAATTCTTTTAGGAGTTTTATACACTGAGTTACCGATTCTCCGCTTGAACTAAATATTTATTAGAAAAAAGCACAGAAACGGGCTTGCCGTACTATTGGCGAAATCTTTTCAACCATACTATTTGCAATGGTATGGTACAGAGAGCGACAAATTGGTTCACTGAGTATTTCCCGACAATAGCTGTAATCTTCGAAATATCACGATACAACATAAAGTAAGTAAATGTTTACCATCCCCTGGAGGAGCCTTCCCTGCGACGAGCTGGCGCCTCCTCCACATCGCCTGGATGACGCACACCAGGCTCAGCAGCAGCACGATGAGGGTGCCGCCGAACACCCACGTCACTGTCGCCATGTTACTGAAATTATTACATTTTTGGGTATTCTTTTGGTTGTGTTCAACAACCTTATGTATGCCGAGTTTACGTTGTACAAAATGTCAAATGTAGGTCGTACAAAACCAGATATTAGTTCCCTCAATGTCAATACAATCTGTAAAACATACCTAACCTTTCAGAGTTCATACCGCAAACGAACAAAGAGAGGACTTTGAGGTTTTCCCGACTTGAACGTACCGACGTGATTGGTTGACCGGTTCCGACCGTTTTCGATCATGGCGATACGGCGCTTATAAACCCGAAAATGGCTAATGTAGCTGATTTTCTTAGTAAACCCTTGTATAAACGGAGCGCACGTGGGTATACTGTTTGCATAATTGTAGTAAATGGCCGCGCGTGGTTGGGCTATTAACTCGTCACATTTGGCGCCAGAGTAAATTTTGCGCTGCTCCTCGAAATCGTGTACTTACCTATCCTATATCCGAGTCTACGCCATTCGGGTGCTGTGCTTGGCATCCTTTCCATCTACATGGCCCAACATTGCATCTATTCATGTGTCGCTTCTGAACATTTTTGGACCTGAGGAATTAGTTGCCCTGTTTTCGCTTGATTCATATATTGGTATTGGTATAGATCGCCACTCACTTCTCTGACATCCGTGAGACATGTCCATACTACCGAAACCATCGAAGCATCAGGTAAGACTCAAGCCATGTAAATAGTACAATAGTACACTGATTTTTTTATGTATATCTGGCTAAAATAAGTAAAAAATATATTTAAATTTCTTTATTTCAAGCAGTAGAAATTTTTTTATAATTTTTTGAAAGTTTTGTTTTGATGGCGTCATGGGGTAGGCTAAATCAACCTTTTTATTCATAAGAAATGACGAGATTGATACCTTTGCTGTATATCTGACTATTAAAAACATTTAAAAAGTCTTTGTCTACTGGTTTGACGTTTGAAGTTTGACTGCAGCATCAACAACAGCCAACCTTTACATTATTTTGATTCGATATTTATGTAGGTATTAACTAAATCTGACCAAGAAGGATACGATTAGTATTATTAAGCAAATTAAGAATAACACTATTTATGAATCGACCCAGTTAACATCGTATACAATTTTAATTATTATTTCACTTTTGCCTACAAAGAGAACTCCTAAAAAAGAAGTGGTGCAAGGAAGTAATGTGTTTTGTTGTGAAGATCATTTGAACATTATTGGTATTTACTTTCCTCTATGGTATTTACGACTATGATCATAATCTTTATTGAGTGAACAATAAACTACAATTTTCTACGATAAACACCTACGATTCGGTCACTCACGAGCCTCATCAAATGTCAAAAACCGTTGGGAAAAATTAGCTATCAAACGTGTTGTGCGGCTAACTTTAGGCCACAACGAACGACCATGCCACCCTAGTAGCATTTTCCGTTGGCCTTCATTCGCCAACGATCGGCAAACCGTTAGGTTA
Source organism: Ypsolopha scabrella (assembly GCA_910592155.1). Classification (NCBI taxonomy): domain Eukaryota; kingdom Metazoa; phylum Arthropoda; class Insecta; order Lepidoptera; family Ypsolophidae; genus Ypsolopha; species Ypsolopha scabrella. Next base: position 6,311,194 of record OU342985.1, on the reverse strand, counting down.
TAGTTAGTTAGTTGGCCATAATAGAGCTAACATTGGCCCAATGATACTAATATTAGCAATATAGCCACCCGATAACTAACAATGGGCCAACCGCAACTTCCGCTACCGTTGGGTGAACAATGTTGGGATAAAGCATTGTTAACGACGTAGGCGCAATGTCGTGAACCGTATGATTTTATTTGTATTAACACGACTATTTTATAAACTGTACCTATGAAATATTGAACAATTTAAATAGAAATAGGGACAAATTTTTAAAGCACTTTTATCGTTTTGTCTCGGTGTATGATTTTATTCACTTCCTCAGTTCAATACAAAAAAAATGGCTGGCAACACTATGTAGGCCCTACGGTCATAGAATGTACAATATTTTTCGGGACAAATGCGGGGGTAGAAGGGATAGGCAGCGCGCGCGCGGGTGCTCAAGCGAGCGTCACAGCGTCACGTTCTTTCTGTTACCATTAATTAGGTAACCATTTATTGAGTCATTTGGTGCAATTCCAACCCTGGGTTAGTTCTAAGTAATTACAATAAATTCTATTGTATTTATATAATTAGTGATATACATTTATACATATTGTGTGATTACATACAAATACATTTTTTTTGTATCTAGTCATATAGGTTGTTCATGTAAAAGTTTCAAAAACTCACAACTAGATGGCGCTGATGGTAGTTACATCGCGATATCGTTTTGTCACTGTCTAAGTCAAAGGCTGAGGAACGCTATACAGTACGCGTTATATCATAGGTATGTCACTATTGTATTAAAATTACTATGTAAGTTATTACTACCTGAGAGCTAGGAATAATCCCGAAGTCCAACATTTCCAGACACAATTAAAAATCAATTGAACCCATTGTTGGGTAACTATCAATAACATACGTAGGGCCACTGTAGGCAAATAGACGTAGTGCGAGCTAAAAAATAGTGGCCCAACCTAACTGTTGGCCCACTAACGATAGCTATGTGGGCCAACCGTGCGCCAACAATAAATGTTACTAGGGTAAGTACTATGGGGGGTCGGTTGAATGTGTTTATTTGGTTTATTTTCGTGACCGACATTACAATGATAGCTGAAGGTGATTAATCTGTAGGAAGTCAACCCATTATGAGTGCGGTTATGACTTTAAGAGAATAGGCTCCGCAAAACCATGAAAGTTGCCCAATTTATTCTTCGTGGTTAGAACGCGGGAAAAATGGAAAACATCCGGCGAGGGAGAGCGAAGAAGTTGCCAGTTGGTAAATAAACAAGGCTTTATAGCACGTAAAGTACTAGAGCCTTTGAGAAATTGCTGCGATGTGCTCAAGTCACAATAAATCTTACATCACTTGATCTCACACTACTTGGACGTAAAATGAAGAAAAATTACTTTTTTATTGGACCTAAGCTCTGAGTGTTGGGAGCAATTTAGTCGGCGAGAAGATTGTTTACCCAAGATTACATCTACTTCAGTTCAATAACCTTAATTTCCAGACACTGATTTTGACATTACATTGATGGAAATCCTCACTAAAAATAAAAACCCCTTCTGTAGGACTTAGGGTCAGTTTCTAAATTAAGAAAATCTCGCTAAGCGGATACTTAAGCGAACAGTCAGCCAATCACAGAGAAAAAATGTAGGGTAGTGACCAAAATAATAAATAATAAACGTATTGAATGTAATATAACATAGGTATGTATACACAAAAATAATACAATAAAATAGAGGAGGGAATATAATATAAAAACAAAAATAATCTATATAAGGCTATACATATGCATGCATAAATACCAGATACGATACATAGACAATGACTCTAACCAAAGCAATTGGGTTATTGTAATTATTTAACGATTTTGTAATTTATTATTAACTAGCCTTCGCCCACGGCTTCGCTCGCATCTTTCAATTAATTTTCATTATTTTCATTAATTTTAATATTAATTTTCATTTTTTTCTTTATTATTGTCTGGTTTTTCTTTTTTATGTTCTGTTCTGTTTTATTGTGTTTAAATATGGACTAATTTGGTCTGAAATAAATATATTTGATTTGATTTGAATGTGTCTTTTGAAACTATTATCGATAGTTTTCGGCTTGGCGGTTATTTGATCAACACTCGCCTATATGTTACAAAAATAAATGTTACGAAAACCGTGAAATTCATCATTTGTAATTTTTTCATGCATTGGGAGAAAGCAAAATTCCTCACGTTGCTAAGCAAATCAGTACGGCTTAAAGTTAATATTATTTTAAAAGTGTTTTAGAGTCTACTAAATAAAATCAGAGAGTATGCATTTAAAAACCGGCCAAGTGCGGGTCAGACTCGCGCACGAAGGGTTCCGTACCATTATCTATAAAAACTGTAAAATTGTATGGGAGTCCCCCTTAAATATTTGTTTTATTTTAATTCAATTATTTATTTTTAAAGTGAATACATAAGGTGACTTTAATTTATGCAGCCAAATTCTCACTGAAGTAAGTGCTCAGTAACAAGGTTTGATGAACCTTTTTGTGAAATTCGTATATTATTCTTTTTGTGTTCCTTACAAACGCAAGCGCAGCCGCAAGTCAATAACTATGGGACGTCGAGATTTTATTTTGCGAAATTAGCAAAAAGTGTTATCGATCCGTGATATTGCTTACTAACTAAGCCTCCAGTATGAGTTTGGCTGTGTAAATTAAAGTCAAATTATATAACTAAATATTCTGTGAATATTTCAACCGTTTCAAAATCACGTTTGTTGTTATAGCGGCAACAGAAATACATCATCTGTGAAAATTTCAACTGTCTAACTATCAAGGTTCATGGGAACAGACGACAGACAGATGGACGGACAGCGGAGTCTTAGTAATAGGATCGATCATGTTGGTTAGCCTTTGGGTACGGAACCCTAAAAACTAAATAGTTTGAAAAATGTGGGACACCTACTGCCCATAAAAAAAATTGCCAAAGCATTAGACATATAAAATTTTTAGGTACATAATGTACCAGAATTTTCAATATTTATCAAAGTAATTGTTGAAAAAAAAAAATACTCCCATAACTTTTCAGATTAATGTCGCTAGTTTACCACCATTTTTTGCGTTTAGTAAAGCAAAATTATAATACACATTTCATGTCAAAATGACCTATGATCTTTTACTTGAATTCTGAAATTATATCGAGAATCCATTAATTTAATTAGAACGTAAAAGAACGTAGAAGTAAGCATCACTCGAAATTCCGAAAAAACTACAGTCCACAAACACACTCCATACAAAAAGCGTAATTTGGTGAATGGCTCTTAAAGACTGTGAAATGTGTCTTTTGTCCATGGAGTTAGAAAGTCCAAATAGCGCCTTGCCAAAGACAGGTGCAGCAGGCATGCCAAAATAAATTTCTCGTCAGGCCAAAATTAAGTTAATTAATTAGTCTTGAATGAGTCACGCTTGTGTGTATATAATATTATGTTAGTACCTTTATACATATTTGTTTACCCTTATACTGAACAACTCTTTTTAAGACTTTTAAATGCCATGTAAAACCTTGTTTTTTTTTTGGTTTTGTGATAAATTCTAGGCAGCAGCGTGTCCAGGGCCGAGTTCTAAAAGCCTTGTCTTATCGAACCATTTCGAGCTACTTAAGTAACTTACTAACTAGGGCTTTCAAACTCGGATCGTTTCCAACTCCGGAGCTAGTTACGATGTTAAGCCATCAACTTCGGAACTCCGGAGTTGACGTTTTTTTAGGAATTAAGAAAAAGGCACGTTTTTTTAATCTACTAGGGTTTAACTTGTAATAAAATCACTATTTTTTATTATGGTATTATCTACACTATTATTTAAAAGGCAAAATTTGTTTCTTTACATAGGTAACACTAAAAGTTTCCGGAACTGGCCACTTACATAAACAATATTTAAAAATTTATTGCAACATTTGAAAATAGAACTCTTTGGCTGTAGAATGCAGTTTGTTTCATCTGACTGTCTTTTGTGTTTACCTTGTGGCGCCATTTAAAAAATTGTGTGTCTGCATCAACATGGATTTAACTCGGGAAAATTTTCGTAGTATGATTTTCTACGATTTTAAGTGTAATTTGACAGCTCAACAGAGCATCGCTCGGCTTGAAACAGCTTTTGGCAATGAAGCACCATGCAAGACGACTGTTTATAGCTGGTTTGCAGAATTCAAGCGTGGTCGTATCAATCTCAGTGACGAATCTCGCGATGGTCGGCCGTCCACCGCTGTGACCAACAAAAACATCGATGCTGTGCGACGGATGATTGAAACAGACAGGCATGTGACCTACCATGAAATTTGCGCATCCTTAGAAATAGGCATGAGTCAAATACAATCAATCCTACACAAACATTTGGGTGTGAGAAAGCTGTGCTCGCGGTGGATCCCACACAACTTGACCGAGGCTCAAAAAACGGACCGCGTCGCTTGGTGCAGTGCCATGCTTACCAGATTCAACGAAGGTGCGTCAAATTTGGTGTGGGACATAGTAACAGGTGACGAAACATGGATTTATTGCTACGATCCCAAAACAAAGCAGCAATCGAGCGTATGGGTCTTTCAAGATGAGCCGAAACCAACCAAAGTGGCGCGCGTGAAAAGTGCATCTAAGCGGATGATTGCTTCTTTTTTTAATAAAACTGGACACGTGGCTACTGTTGCTTTAGAGAATCGTCGTACCGTGAATAGTGACTGGTACATGACCATTTGTTTGCCGGAAGTTATTGACGAACTCCGTAAAAATAACCATAAACTCCGTATCATCCTGCACCACGACAATGCTAGTTCTCACACGGCCAGACAGACAAACGACTTTTTGAAGATGAAAAATGTAGAACTCATGAGTCATCTTGCATACAGTCCCGACCTGGCACCTTGTGACTTTTTTCTGTTCCCAAAAATTAAGAACCAATTACGCGGTCAACGATTTCCATCACCAGAAGAGGCTGTCGAGGAGTATGAAAAACACGTTTCAGAGGTCACCACAGGGGAGTGGCACAAAAGTTTTCAAAACTGGTTTGATCGAATGAAAAAGTGCATAGACGCCAAGGGAGATTATTTTGAAAAACAATAAATTAATTTTGTACCTTTAATAGTATTTTTTCATATTCATTCCGGAAACTTATAGTGCGTCCCACGTATAAGGGGTAATCTCTGGAACTACTACTGATTCTAAACATTCTTTTGCACAAAGAAAACTGCACTGTCGCTGCATAGGCTATATTTTATTTTAATAAAAAGTTGTCATGGTTTGAAATTTCAATATTTGCGAATCAAGTCGAAAGAAAAAGCACTCTTGCCTGTTTTATCGGCGTGCTTTGACCAAATGATTGGTTATTCGTGAAAGAAAACCGTTCATGTGCGAGTGAGACTCGTGCCTTGAGGGTATATATCGTACATGCCGTTAATCAATACACAAACTTACTCCACGAAAAGTTATGATAAACCAACTTAACTTGACAATTACTAAAAAATTCTATGTATCAATAGGTCTAATAGGGTTGGTCAATTTGTTATTTTTAAATAATTAAATATAGGCTATTTTCAGATTCTTTCTATCATCATCATCATCAAGTGCCACCTCCATCCCGGAGGTCGGCGACCATTTTCCTGTATGCTATCTTCTGTCATGCGAATTAGTTTATCTGTGCTTTCCACTGCGACCCAGTCTCTTATATTTCTAGTCCATGATATTCGCCTTCTACCACGACCTCTTTTTCCTTGAATTTTTCCTTCAATAATCAGTTGTATTAATTTGTATTTTTCGTGTCTATAAATACACTGACGGACACATAAACTGCATCAAAGTACAGGATGACTACCAAACAAAAATGTTTGTCGAATGTGCAAACTTCATAGATTTACCTGACTGGAAAAGTAAAGATTGGTTTATAAGGTAACAAAAAAAGGTAGTGTCCTGAGAGTAGCTTGAGTTTGCTTAATTGTCGATATATTCGATAATCATAATTATGATTAATAATTATATAATATTATATTTTATATAATATAGCAGAATTTATCTAAGCTTCTTATTATTTCAGTATTAGCTAAAAACCCTCCGATCAGCTGTTTTGCACGTAATTATTAGTGTTACGCGTCCTAGAGAAATAGGTCGATTAGCTAATTTTTTGATGAAAATCCAATTTCAAAATATGTATGTGACTAAGCACGCAAGATTTCTCGTATATTATAAGAGTCAGGATAAGAATTACATAAGCAATAAAAAATTATCTTTTGCTCAATTTAACAAATGTTGCCCGGTTACTTAAACAACTTTACTACTCTACATGTAGTACATATATGGCTTACATTTTTTCATTTACCAGGCAAGCAATGAGTGAGCTGGTCCTTGCGTGAGTATAAATAAGCACGTGCAATATTTATTATAAATATTATATATATATGTAGGTTATAAATTGTAGGGTGTAAGTATATTTATATTTTAGTGTACACGTGTGTATGTGATCCGGGTTTGCTGGAATAAATCTCTTCTTAAAGATAAGTTCGCAAGTTTTATTAAAATAATTTTTATTTTACTTTTTTTTAAGTATATAATATATATTTATTAATAAAAAAACACACAATATCACATAAAACAGAACATGCATGAAATCTAATCTTACTCTAGGATTTAAAACAAAGGGGCACTTACATTTTTTTTAATGGTTGGTTTATTTAAATAAAATAAAAACACAAAATGAAATAAAATATTTTGTTTAGATCATCGCTACCAGGGGGCAGAGTACCGAAGACACTGCCTTGCTGAACAGCGAGGCTGATTTGTCTTCAGTAAGCCCAGCTCTTGGGTCACCGAAACGTCGACAAGGTGCGATGCCCTTAGAGAGAGAGCTGTCGCGGATCTTGCCCCCACGATCGGATTTTTTTTTTTTCATTATTCATGTAACTACATTTTCAACTGAGTTTCAATTTTATGTTGTTCCGGAAATTACCTCGGGCATAAATCTATCGTGTATGCATGAGGTAATTTCCGGAACAACACAAACAAATTTTGAAAATTATTTCCTGTTATGCTAATACGACTCCTTTTACAAAGGATAAATTTGAGTAAAAGGATTACCCTAGAGATGTATGAATAATCCATTTTACACAAGAATAACATCAAAGCATAATACACTTGATATACACGCAGAGAACGGACAACTAACCGAGCTCGATTTAAACTCGGTAAAAGTAATGTTTTTTTACAGAGTTTAAATCGAAACCTATAATTAAACCGAAAACGTAAACAAGTTATCGAATTCCCGTTGCTGTCGCAGTTATATTTAAAAGGGCGATTAAAAATGCCTACATAGAACACATCTTAGTTTTAATTACAACCGAAACATATTATGGCAGTAAAGTACTATTTCGCAAATTTCACCATAATTAACTTGACAATTATTACTAGCTGATAGCTAATACCTTTATTTAGTTACTATCAGCAACGAATTATTGAGGCAATTCTATGGTACAGGTATTGTATACCTAAATTTAGTATAAAAAAGAGGACTATTTACCGTCATTACGAGATATTTCCGAAATGTAGTCTTTATTAGATTGAGGACAAGCATTTCCCTAGAGTAGTAGGAAAAACATACAAAGGTCCTGCCTAAATTGAAATAAACCTTCGCCCTTTATTACTTTTACTTCGATAGAATTCACTTAAAGCTGATAAATAAAATATTATAAAATAAGATTTAAAATGGCAATGTGTTGGATTTAATTTAAACGTTAATTCCCGGTTTTATTAAATAAAATAGTTTAGCACACATTGGTATTACTGTTTTTATAGATAATGGTACGGAACTTGGCCGCTTTTTATTTATTTTACTTTAGAGTATGTCCTACAATCTGACTAAATTTTAAACTTGCATGTATTACCGTCTTTAAATAAGTGCCAAAAGCAATAACGTTTAAATAGTAAAACTTGTTAAATTGCTGGATAGTGGTTTATTAACGAAATTAAATCATTTCCATAAAAAAAATCTTTGAATTTTATGAACTCATTTTGTATAATACTCGTAGATGAAATAAATCTTATTTAACCGAATTTAATACAAAAGATTTCACTAAAAGCTTGTATACTCATTCAGATGATTTTCTACCAGAGGTATCAAGAGTTCAGGCGACAATTGGCTGTAAGTAACATCAAAATGATTCCACAAATCATCATCAACGATCTTCAATGTTGCATTAGGCAGCCGCTCCTGCAGCCACGATACATCCGCCAAATCAACAACATTGTCGTTCAACCCTGGAATCAATAATACTGGAATTGTAATCTTGCTCAAATCAAACTCTGGAGGCGTCGCAGTACCATAGACTATTAAATTCTTTGCCGTTCCATAGTCAAACTTTTGAAATTTATCCGTATTAAAACTTTGCGCATAGCGTTTGAAATTTTTCACAGAGGTTCCCGCCGGAAAACTGGCGAATAGCACACGAATGGTCTCCGGCGCAACAGATCCTTTGTGTTGAGAATCAACCAGCTCAAGCAAAGAATTACATAATGCGAATGAAGTTTCATACTGACAGATATTTTTTAATAATAATTGTATTGCACTGCCTTTAGCCAACACTTCATGTTTTCCTAGTAGTGACAAGAGTGGAGAATACGTGTCAAGCAGCTGGCTAAACTGCCTAAATACAAAAGATTTTGTATTCCTCAATCTCAGTGCCGGAGCCAAACCAACAAATGTCTTCACTTTTGATAAGTACTCGGGTTTTTCTGAGCCCATGATACCAAACATTCCCCCTCCTTGTGAGAATCCGACATAGCTCAATTGATTAGCTCCGGAGTTATCCAAAACGCCATCTATGATTGCTGGGGCATCGTATACCCCCATTTCATCAACAGCGAAGTCCCAAAACTTTGCGTCTTTATCAGGGTTTAGAGTCACGTGACGACGTCCGTAGTTGTTTCCTCTCACATTTCCAGCCCAGACGTTATAGCATGTATCAGCTAAGTGGTACAATAAACTCGCTTCTGGTCCTAGGTCCAGCCATACGTCAGCGCTAAGAAGAAGCCCATGCATCAGCAAGACCGGTGTGTCACCAAGTGCTACACATTCACTGCTCTGAACATTAAACAAATCTAGAATGTATCCATCATTTGTGGTGACGGTATAATTTTTTGCAATATACCTGTCTCCTTGTTCCTTAACCTTATCAGTAAAAGTCCGATTGTTGCCTGAAAATAGATTCCCAATTAAAGGAACAACTTGCAACTCTGACGTACACAGAGCCGGTAATATTATAAAGAGAAATACATTTCTACGTAAAGGTGCCATTATGATTATGTGAATACTAAAAATAAAATTCCCGTTTTATAGGTTTTACTGCGCAGGGTCAACCGTGCCAAATTTTATAAATATGAAATCACAAACTGTTATCAAATCACTATTCCATTTCTTATTATTCTTAACATCTTTTTTGAATTGCATTAATAATTGGATCATAAATAAATAATATTAAAATATGGCCAAATATGGGGCCGATTATTATGTTCTACGAGTATCAGTCGAACGAACGACGCACTTTTATGAAATATTTAAATGAATTATATATAATACAAACAATTAAAATGTTAAAAGTGGCATATTTTTAGGTATATTTATATTTACATTTTATAATAAATATAAAGTACCTATAGTATAGGGGCAAATTTGTTTTTAGGCTATGTAAAAAGACAGCCAATATTTACTTTTTAAAAAATTTTACAGATTTCGTACCTCACACGACCAAAGATATTATAATGGTACCATTAGATATCTTTGCACACGACTATCGAGCACATTGGAAATTAATCTACGGAATTGGAAAAATTTGTCGCTGAGCGACGAGAAAGTCGGGATAAGGAAAAGGTTATAAAATAAAACTACAATGTTGAATATTCATTATTTTATTCTTGCATTAGGGTCGCAAGTGTTCTTTCTTACAAAGAACTCGCACGTGACAGGACCATCTTTGTTCTTTACTGCCGTTTCAATGGAAACAATGTCCCAAAACAGTACTTAAGAGGCTTCTTCTCTGTGTAGTTATGTTTTTATTTTAATCCTGTACAAGCTAATAAGTTTTCGACGTTCGATTAAAGAACGATTATGGACCTGATTTAAAAAAAAAAACAGTGAACAAACATATTATAAGCAAAATAATATAAAACTACCTATTAATAACAATTCAATTACTGAACTTCCAAACCTCAATCTAAGTCCGACAGACCTATCGAACCCTTTCTCTATACCCCCACCTCCGCCAATTACAACCAAGGAAAAATCTGAAGAAAACCATATCTTAAATCTATCTTCAGTCTATTTATCTCCCACCGACAAAGCTGTAATAAACAAGGGACTGTCATTCTGTCCTACCAAAAAAATTGACCGCATAAAATTAATTAATGACTTTGTTGACTTTGGACGAAAATTAAGATGGAAACACTTTTGGAGTACACATCCCCATCAAAATATTGACAACACACATTCAGCACTAATTAAATTTAAACCGCCATCTTCAAACGAACCACCACAGCTTCCCGCAAATCATCCTATAGAAATTTTTATGAAGAATATACTGTCAAGATTATCTGACGACAGATACATTAGCAGTCTACAGACAATCTCACTTTTGAAGAACGAAAATCAATCTGTAAACTTCAAAAAAACGAGAACATTATTATATTCATGCTCAGAACTCAGAACGCGTTCATTTGTCGCAGAATGTCCCGATGATGGATAGTCGCAAATGAAACTGACGTGGCGGCCTTATAATTTTATTAGGGTTGCCATTATTCCTGAGAACTGATACGGGACAATACTGCTAAAGTAATGAAGTTTAAACAATCATTTATACTGCAATGAAGTTCAAGTCATATTTTGAAGTAGATTTTACATACTAAATATGCAACTCCATTTGTGTCGGTAAAAATAACGACGAAAACGACATTGAAATAACGTTTACATCACCGCGCATTGCAAAGTGGCTGTAACGACGATCGCTGCGTTTCGGATAGCGCAAAATAGGAGAAAATAATACTTTTCACAAGGGCGCGATGGACGGTTTTTTACATATGTTTTTAAGACATATAAATTGTCTATAATTTGGTGTAAGAATCATCAAAATAGCTTCGGTCATTCGGAAGGAGTAAACAAATTCTTGCGTAAATCATACGAAACTTTCGTTAACCATCGATTTATTTTTGACAACAGTAACAACAGATATAAATATATTTATTTTTCCATGTTATTACGTTTATTTTTAAAGTATTTGGACAACCCGTATAGGAGGAGTAGGCCTTCATATTCGCCCTAATAATATATTTTTTCTGTTTTGACAAAACCAGCGCATGTCATTTTAAAATTATAACGAATGCCAAATGAGATAATCTCTAACTGTCCCTACTGACAACTTATTTCATGAAAACACATCGTTACACATGTGTAAATTCGCAGGTTGTGTTGAGAACTGGTCAGCTCAGTTAATAAAGCAATCGCCCGGTTAGCGAGATGTCCCGGGTTCCAATCCCGGATCAGAGATCCTCACGTCCAGATTTACTTTCTTGATTTTCTATAGTATAATGTTAATTTGATACATACACCAGATTTAAAGCGGTTTAAGTTAAACTTGTTGTCAGTAATTATGTACTCGTTCTAAATAAAATAAATTTGTTTAATAATTATACAAACGCAAAAATTTATTTTATACGACAAAAAGAAAAGGTGTTTGTTTAAGAGTTGTATGGATTGGAGGGGTGGGGGTGTGTGTGTATAGGAAGAAAAAGGGCGCATGTGTGAGGAGAATATAAGGGACAGAGTGAGTTAATATAGGTAAAGTAATAAGAAAGTCGTGTTTGAATGTTTTAAATGAAATGGGTTATTAGTATTATACTGAGCCTTAAACTACATTTTTTTATCTCTCTGTCTGTATGTTCCGTTTTAACTCCAGAATCACTCAACAGATTTTGATACGGCTTTCTTTATTATCATCATAGTGCCCCTTTCAACATACCTATATTATGGACTATAAGAGTTGTTAATAAAACAACTGACACGCCAAAAACTGTCGATACAACTTAAATATTGAAAGACACTTCAACGCCATCGAAGCCGCGGGCAAAAGCTAGTAACCACATATTGTATAATAAATATTAGCGTATATCTGTATCTTCACTTTACACGCAATCTACTGCTCTCCATACAGCTCGCAAATTTTCTGTAATTTCCAGCCGAGCTCGTGGCAAACAGAATATAATTTGGTTCCATAAGAACCTCCCAAAGTAAATAGTCAAAGCGGTACCAAAATTAATTTGAGAAGTCGGTCGAGGTTTTTGGACGTGCCTTTTCGGATACGGATAGTGTCGTTTCTCTCCGGATATTTTTCCCGTATCGGCCTGTTGCGTCCACTGCTGGACATAGGCCTTTCCAGGACTTCGCCACTCTTGGTCGTCCTCCTGGAAGAAATGCCCATACTCACACACGCTGTTAATGAGCGCGGTGCCGAAACCCTTGCACCAGTGACGCCGCTGCCCGTCACCAGTCTGATTTATATAAGGCCCGGCAATTGGGGATGGATATACCGCCATCCATCGGTCTCAGGCAATGGTGGGCCGCCTGGTTTTTTTGCCTGAGAGCTGTCCTCTTACTTTAACTTCGAATAACTTCGGGAGGATTTCCGAGTAAGATGGTGGTACCTTCACAGTCGAACACGGCATTAGCTCTACCACCTTAACTAACATTATACCAACAAATTTCTACTTTTTATAGTCTTCGAGAAAAGCCTCTGTGACAGACAGTTGGACGAACATTATTATGAAAATATGACAATGACGCAGTATAACATATACATTATGAAGCTTAGCGCTTTTTTCTTCCTCATTTATTACAATATAGACTGGGATAACGTCTAATTATGCAGTATTTTTTCGACTAAAGGATGGTATAAATATTATGCTGTAAGTAATACCATAGACAAACTTCATCCATGGTAATACCTATTTGAATTTCAGAGCCTACCTATTTGGTCAGCAATATTGCAGTTATCTTAGTGTGCTAATTATTTGTAATATACGAGTACTACAAATGACACACAACTTCGAATTATGGGGCTAAGTGTGTACTGAGATTATCTGCCAGCTAATATTCAACGTCGTTGATTATAATTATTGATTACATATTAAGGGGGAACGTTTCGAGCTCAGTTCAAAATGCATAACTTATGATTGTTTTTCTCATTTTTAAATAAAATGTATGAAATTAAATAGTTGCATGTTATTTTGCGACTATTGTTTAATAATTATCAGAGGTTTTAGCAGAATCGCGTCATTTTATGGATTATAGTTACCGTGAATGTCCATACAAAGTTAAAAGCATGTTTTAAGTTGGTGTGGACATTCATTTACAACGTAATGCATAAAATTACAAAATTTTGGTAGAAAAGCCTAATTGACATTAAACTATGGTCGCGAAATGCCATAAATCACATTTATTTAGTATTTCTTATTCAATAATAAGATAAACAATCATAAGTTGTGCATTTTGCACCGAGCTCGAAACGTTCCGCCTAAAGTACTTGTTTATAAGCACAAATAAAAAATAAAATAAGACGCATTTATAAAAAATGGCCAAGTGCGAGTCCAAGGGTTACGTACCATTATCTATAAAAAAAACGGCAAAAAATCATATCTGTTGAGTTAAACTTAAATATTAATTCTATTTTAATATAATTATTTATTTTAAAAGTGAATATATAACTAAATATTCTGTATCTCAAGCATATACCTGTTTCCGTTATCAATATCGAGCAAAAACCAACTTGGCATACGAACTAACTGTCTACCCTTGTCAGTCTAAGAAAAAACATTTAATACCGTGCATTGTACCATCTTGCCTCCCACCCAACTAAACCTAGCTAAAATCAACCTACCTACTTATTCTCCTAGATACCTATATACGATATACAGATGTTTTGATCAGTAACTTGGCCAAATGTGATCGCTAATGGTGTACAGGACCTTATGTTATGCACCTCAGTTAGTAACCCTAGTTCTTTTAGAGTAGTAAGGGATGAGACTGACCTAACCTGACCCTGACAAATATTCTAACAATCCTAAGTTCTGACTCTGACACATATGAAAAAATACAATAATGTACAGATATGACTTTTTTACGACATTATTATAAGTATAGGTTAAAACGATTATCATGACGAAAATAACAAAAATTTGTGATAGAGCCTTATTTAAAAAAATAAACAATACTTATTTTGTAAGAGCTTACTCTGTCCCTACGTTTCAACTGTCTTTTGTATGAAAAAATCGGGTGTGATCATTTTGTGTTATTAAATTAAAAACTACGTCAATGAATCTTTTTAACTAATTATTAAAAAAGAACTGTTGCGAAGAAATATTAGTGAAAATTAAATCCGGAAAATTAATTGTTCTAAGCGATGAGCCCCACCAAAAGTAGTAAAAACACACGCTTAATATTTAATAGACAAACATTACGATGTGATAGATAAAATCTGAGTTCAGATTCGGATTCAGCTCAGAAATTACCATAAGAATATAAAAAAAATGTTTCAAATAACGAAAAACACGTTTTTATTAAGTTAAGTTTCTTGTTCATGCTTTGATTTTTAGGACAAGATTTAAACGTTACTGGATGTACTTCATCATAATTTCTTTAATCACTATGACGAGACATCGATTAGAATGAAACTACAAAGAGTACAATTACCGTAAGACTCTCTCATTGCAAAAAACGGTTAAATGAAAACAACTTGAAAGATCCTTTGATTTATTACTTGTTTGTGTTATTCGTAACCAGAACATAAAAACAAATAAATCATTTTTGTTTAATTACATGAAAATATTCACAAAAAATGTTCTGAAAAGGGCCGCATCATATTTTAGGGTTCCATATAAAAATAAAAACGTTAAAATGGAATTTATACTTGCGCTTGTCGGCACTTAGTGAAACTTGGAAAACATCATAATTAAATTCACTTGTAAGGTACTTGTTTCAATGGTTTTAATTTTAAGATGTACACGTCGATCCCGACCGGTTTCAGTTAATACACCATTCTCAAGGAATTCAGCAAATTAAACTCAGAATACGATGAACCATTACATATGTGCACAGTGATCATACTATTGTATTATATCAATCAAATCAAATAATTTATTTTGTCATAAAGATATAAAATATACAATTACTTTAAGTAAAATTTTAATGTTAAGATATTATCTAAATATAACAAGAGAAAATCGTGGGACACTCAAAAAGTTTTGCGAAACTAAAAAAAAATGTTCTATAGGTACATATATTTTTTAAAATCCTTTCAAAGTACTCTCCACCAGCCTCTATACAAAGTTTCATGCGTCTACACCAGTTTTGAAAACACTTTTTCCAGTCCGCCGCAGACACCTCGTTTACAGCCTGCTCGAACGCAGCCAGCGCATCTTCCGGCGACGAAAATTGTATTCCTTTGAGCTGATTTTTATTTTTGGAAATAAAAACAAGTCACACGGAGCTAGATCAGGGCTGTAAGGAGGGTGACTCAGGAGTTTAACTGGCGTGCTGTCCAGGAAGTCCCTCGTTTAGAGTGCGGTGTGCGCAGGTGCATTGTCGTGGTGGAGCAGTAGCCCGCGGAGCCCTGTGTTTGGTCGCTTGCTGCTAACAACAGAAAAAAACTTTTGGCAAACATTTGGTAGTATACCTTTTGGCATTGATGCTTCTTTGATCTCGTAAAGGAATTGATACCAAGTGGCCAGTCAAATTAAAAAGCTAGCGATCAAAATCTTCCCCCCGCTTCTAGATCGCTTCACTTTGGTAGGCGTTGGTTAATTTTGAAACACCCAAACAGTCGACTGGCGCTTGGTTTCTGGGTCATATTGATAAATCCAGAACTCATCACCTGTAACGATGTCGTAAACACGCCGAGACGAGCCTGCTTCAAATTTGTTTAGCATATGACGGCACTATTCCACCCGGGCCTGCTTCTGAGCATCGGTGAGGTTGTGCGGCACCCAGCGTGATACTATCCTCCTCAAGCGAAGTGGCTCTGTAGAATCTCGTGAACGCTTTCCGATCCAATCTTCAATATGTGTTGAACCTCCTGATATGTAATTCGCCTATTGTCTTGGATTAAATTTTTCACTGCCAGCACGTTTTCTTCGGTAACAGTCGTCAAAGGGCGACCGCTTCTTTCTTCATCCCCCAAAGTTGGTTGATCGCGCTTGAATTCATTATACCAACAATACACGGTTGCCTTGGAAGGGCCTTCACCCATGAATGCCATTTGAAGTCTATCGACGATTCATCCGAACTCAGGCGACACTTGAAATCGTAAAAAATCATAACTCTAAAATGTTCCCGGCGCAGATCCATATTTCAGCGAGACACAATACTTTGAATTAGCTCGCAAAAAATGTGGAGGGAAATTTAGAAATAAGAACATACATATATACCTTATTTTTCGAAAAAAATTATAACTGGCCAGTCTCTCATATATAAAAACTTTTTTCGCAATACTTTCTGAGGGGCCTGGTGAGGGCTTACTTTAAAACAAAAATACACTTGCACAAATAAAAAAAAAATAATAAAGTTGACATAAATGATTTATAAATACCTAAATACAAATAGGTTAAATACACAAATGTTAATCATTAAATTATTGTTTAAATTATGTAATGTATATATAATAATATGTGAATTAATGAAATTTTACAGAACCCTTACATTTTCTTGAACACACACTTGCCTACTTTATATATTATATTTATGTTTTGTACGTCAGAAAATGTTTCACCCTAAATATTAACTTTTATTTCATAATTAAAATACTCTCTTAACTAATTCAGACTCGAATAATATACAAAAAGAAAGAGCAAGACCCATGAGGTACTAGAATGTACGTAAGTACTTTTAGAGCGGCGGGCAGCATCTACCCACCTGCCCAAATCACAAACGAGCTTTGAAAGCTCGATAGGTAGACCATATCGAGCTTTGATAGCTCGATATACCACTGTCCGTCCGTCTTTAAAAAGTTTACGTGACAATCGTAGGCACTGGTGTTAGTTGACAATGGTCGATAACATTAGAAACATAGAACAAGACGTGAACAAGACTTTTAATGTACGGAAAGTGGCGAGCTCTGTATATTGTGCAACAGACTATTTACTTACATAAAAGTTCATAAAAGATACACTAGATGGCCAATTTAGGATCGCTACATTGGGAAAAAAGTTTCATTCTACGCATATTCTATTTATTAATAAATAACTACTATAAATAAATGGATTTATTATAACCAAAGTAAGGAAGTAAATTTATTATTTTGCATTAGAACTATTTTTGTTTTGTATAATTTTTTATTTCGTCCTAAATCTAGGCATTCAATAATTTTATTTGATAGAAAAGTGCATTGAAAGGAACGTCGTCTTTCAGTTAATTTTCTAAATTATTTTCCAAGTGTGATAATTAAAATGAAGAGAAAATATTGTATTTTTGGTTGCAGTGAATTAGGTAAGTCACAAGAATTAATGAACTATTTTATGAGTAAATGATTAAGTTGTGGTTTTGCGTGAGTCTCGGTGCTACTTCATCATCTGCATACCAATTATTCTTACTAATTATTTATCAGATTGGATTTCGCCCAGTTAATTGCAAACTTGAATATGTATTATATGTTTGCAGGTGCTTACATGCATCGATTCCCTCACCCCGAGAGACGGCCTGAGCAATTCAAGGCTTGGTTGGCGATTGTTGGAAACAAGATAACAGAACGTGATCCCTTGAAAATTTATAATAATAAGAAGATCTGCGACTACCACTTCAAGCCTGAACACAAAGTGATGAATCATCGATTATCGAATTGTGCAGTTCCATGTCTTCATTTGAGCGGTAGGTCCATGTTTATCACAATTTAAAGTGTACGCCAGAGAAGTACAGTTCACATCCGTATTCTAATTCAGATCGTCGAGGCGGTGTCCTTAATGATGAAAACGCGAGATAAGGATTGGGTTTTTCTGTAATTGGATGCACACTGTGACTTGCTTTGTTATATCTTGATTTGTTAAAGTGTGTAGGTAGGTATCTGTTAAAAAACCTAAATAAACTCTGTCAATGGATGTCTTCTTGTAGGAAGTACTGAGGTAGTGGTTACAGGCAGTAGCGTAGTAACAGTCATTCTTTCATTACCAACTTCCGTAGATTTTTGCAGAAGTTCCTGGAAAGACTGATTAAAGTCCTAACTGCTATCACTCTTCGTTAGTTTATCAGTTGTAGTAATACCAGCCGAAAACTTATACCGAAAAAAATTGAGATTTTTATGTCATGTTAAGGCGTATAGGCACGCTACCGTTTTATAACGAAAGTCCACGCAACAGAAGCCACAGGCGAAAGCTAGCAATTTATGATCACACGTTTAGAAGTTTTAATTGAGTTTAAGTTAAGCGAAGCGATTACCTGAAAATGTGCAGCTTGCGCAAAGCGATGCATTTTAAAACTTGTAATAAAGTTGGAATCTTGGAGAATAAAAAAGGAATAACCGAGTTTCCAGTATGAATTTGGTCCGTTGATTTAATTTCACCCTATAATGTTGGTGTTTACCATAATGTTTTTAGGGTTCCGCACCCGTATTGTGGGGTGGTACGGAACCCTTTGTGTGCGAGTCCGACACGCACTTGGCCTAATTATTTATAAACAAAAATATTCATCATTTAATAACAATTGTTTTTATCTTTATAGCATATACGAACAAAACAACCAAATGCAGCTAATCAAATTCCCATAATAATTAGTGTGCAAGCTGTCTGATAAATACCCATAATTTACCTCAAAAATTAACCAGAATATTGTTAATAATTTTCTTGATAAACATAATACAGTTTTGATTTAAAATTCCAATTATTATTTATTATTTATCTACTACTAGCCTATCGTCCGCGGCTCCGCCCGCGTTTATTTAATCTCTGCCCCGTTTTCGGCTTGGGCGTTATTTTATGTACACCTTTACAGCCTATATGTTGACCAGGGTTACTACGATGATAATAAAGATAACCGTATTTAAATCATTTCTGTGGTTTCTTAAGTTAAAACGGAACAAACATACAGACAGACAGACAAAAATGTATAGTTTGGACTCGGTACAATACTAAAAACCCATTTCATTTAAAATATTGCAAAAATATTCAATGTTCACTACGTTTTTACTACTTTATTATTAGCTCTCTGCATTTTCTCACCCTAGTTTTTTTTGAGCATCATTCAATCCATGAATTTTTGCTTCTTGTAGGCTTTTAATCTAAGATCGTTTTGCAGAATACGACTCATCGATCTCCTTGATATTTTCATATCTTTGGCGAGCTTGCTAGCACTCTGAGCCGGATTTCGTATAATTCGCTCACGAACACATTCGATGATCTTTTCGACACGAACAGGTTTGGGCCTGAGTCTCAATGATCCAGTTTCTTTGAATCGTTTTATGGTCCGCGATATGAACCTGATATTAATGGTTTCAACTTCCTTCCTCAAAATCTCGCACGGTCTGACATTTTGTTTGTGCAATTGTACGACGAGTTCGCGTTTCGCTTCCATTGTTGTAAAATACATAAAACAAATGATATGAGTTTAACGTTTTACGGTTATAAACGTTAGATACATACTCAATGAATACATTTAATGGCAAGAAAAAAGTTTTAATATATATGAATGAATCAAGTTAAAAAAGTAGGACACTTAATCTGTCCAACCCTGTACACAAGTGTTTTCATCCTAGTACTTTTTGAGTCATACTCTTGACCTAGGTATAGATAGGAACATGATTAATGGGCACACAGGTCACACCGTACCCTATTCCGTTTTATAAATGTTGGGTACGGAACTATACAATTTTAATGATTTTAAAAACAAGTCAGATTTTTGGTAATTCACCCAATATTTTATTCTTAAGGACATTTCTTCAGCAAATACTAAACAATCCCTCAAAACTTAAGTTTTTAAATATATTAACAAATATTCCAATAAAAAATAGAATAATAAACAATAGATAAACAAAATAATTTATGACAATGTGCCCTTTTCGTATTTTTCCACTTTTATGTTATAATTAAAATGTTATATTGCTTAAATAGTTCCAAGTTTTTATGAAAAATTGAGACTCGTTGACTTATTTTGAATTAATATTTTATTAATTTATTAATCGGCATCAGCTCTACCACCTAACTGTGGAGGTACCACCATCTTACTCGAAAATCCTCCCGAAGTTATTTGGGGGAGAGTAAGAGAACAGCTCTCAGGCAAAACCAGGCGGCCCACCATTGCCTGGGACCGATGGATGGCGGTATATCCATCCCCAATTGCCGGACCTTATATAAAACAGACTGGTGACGGGCAGCGGCGTCACTGGTGCAAGGTCTTCGGAACCGCGCTCACCAACCCGCCTGCCCAGCGTGTGTGAGTATGGGTATTTCTTACAGGAGGACCACCAAGAGTGGCAAAATCCTGGAAAGGCCTATGTCCAGCAGTGGACGAAACAGGCTGATGGATAATTTATTAATTTTGGATGCAAACAGTCCTATTTTAATACAATATTACAAAATGGTTTACTATTTGACTTGGAGATCCAGTTATACCGGCTGTAAATAGACTGCTACCATTCAATGAAACCACATATTCTACCGACCCTACTGAACCACTTTTCTCAAGAATCATACTCGCACCCACCCCTAGTTTGGGAAATAATTGAGTTCCAAATAAAAACATACGAGCGAGTTTCGAGAGAGCGTCGTCCGTGAAACAGCTGTTCCGTCTCCCTCTAACACTAATGCCGATCAGTTCATTAATTCTCTTAATTTACAACTAGAATCATTAAATTCATACAGTAATATTGTTTTAACCGGAGACATAAATATAAATCTTATTGACAGGAACACAGACCTAAGCTATGAGCGAAATAACAGGATAAGTTATCTTAATATGTTATCTATGCATAGCTTATTGCCAGGGCATACGATTCCTACCAGAGAACGTAATTGTTTAGACCATTTTATTCTAAAAATAGATAAAAATAAACTAACAGCTCAAATTGCTGTTTTAAATACAACAATAACCGACCACTCAATTCTTAAACTTATCTAGCCAAACTTCTAATAAAAAATGCACTAAAACTAAAACAGTTATAGACTATGATAAGTCACTAATCACTTTGTCAAAAAAAACCTTTCGGAACTCCTTTATTGTGATGACCCTAATCTTGTATTAGAACAATTAGTTAGTAAAATCACTGAGTCCTTACGAGAAAACACCTATACCGTAAACATTCCTAAAAGTAAACGTATAATTAAACCCTGGATTACAACTGGTATCCTTAGATGCATTAAAAATAGAAATAAACTCCAGAAAACGCTGAAATCGGATCCTTACAATGAAATATTGAAACTTACCTACAAAAGGTATCGCAATTATTGTAATAACCTAATAAAAAAACTCAAACGAACTTATGAGAGAGATCAATTGGCAAAATCTACAAAAAATTCTAAAACCCTATGGAAAAACATTAAATCTATAACACATTTAAACAAAAGAAAAACAGATAACTTAAAACTATTAAACTTAAAATCGACCCCTACTGAATCAGTCAATCATATGAATAACTATTTCTCTAATATTGGGAAACAATTGGCTGAAGGTATTCTAACCAACTCTCATTCAATTAATCATATATCTACTTGTGATACACAAAATTCGCAGAGTAACTCATTTGTCCTTTTAGAAACTGACCTCAGTGAAGTCCACAGTGTCTTAATGAGTCTCAAATCAGACAGCGCCCCAGGTTGGGATAATATCCCCTCTCGTTTTCTTAAGTTGGCTAGCTGTGAAGTTGTACCTATTATCTGCCATCTTACCAATCTCTGCTTCACCAGTGGAACTTTTCCCCTCATGCTAAAACAATCAATCATAACACCAGTACATAAGGGTGGTGCTATGGATGATATTAGTAATTATAGGCCCATATCTGTTCTCCCATCTATTTCGAAAATTGTAGAAAAATTAATTAACAAACGATTAATTAACTATCTAAACAAATATAATTTACTGTCGGACTGGCAATATGGTTTTCGAAATGGTAAATCCACAGAAGACGCTGTTACTGCTCTGACGTCATATATTGTAGACCAAGTAGATCATGGTAATAAGTGTCTTGCTACATTTGTCGACCTAAAAAAGGCATTTGACACCGTTTGCGTCCCCATTCTCTTACAAAATTTAGAGAACATAGGTATCAGAGACACACCCTTGACTCTTTTTAAAGATTACCTTAGTGACAGGAAGCAGAAAGTCAAGATTGGGGAGTATATTAGTAACGACTCGAATATTACATATGGTGTCCCACAAGGGAGCGTCTTAGGACCCACCTTATTTCTGATATATATTAATGATTTGTGCAATGGAGTTGATGCTCGTGATTGTTGGCACTTGGTGGAACTTTTGAAACATTTTTTGTTTGATAAACACTTGTACTTGTCCACTTATTTATATTAATTTCCCTTACCGGTTTCGCTGTTAAAGCATTATCAAAGGTTTGTTTGGTTGTTTACGTACAATATCGCCAAGCGATTCATATATTGTAAATATATTAATGTTAGGGGCCTAACATGCAAAAAGATATCCAGTCGCTAATCATCAAATGGCGAAGCTATCAATACGTTTTCACTGCTGACATCGAAAAAATGTATCGACAAATCCTGATACATGAAAAACAGCAAGGATTGCAAAAAATCGTATGGCGCGACAGCCCGAACGAAAGCTTAAGGGAGATGCAACTCTGCACTATTACGTACGGAACCAAAAGTGCACCTTATTTAGCCATGAGAACCCTAAAACAACTCGCAATAGACGACGAACACAAGTTCCCGATAGCGGCTGATATCCTTCAAAACGAATTTTATATGGATGATTTAGTCAGCGGTGCGAATTCGCTAAGTTCAGCAAAAATACAACAACAACAATTAATTAACTTACTAAGAGGAGGTGGCTTTAATTTAAAGCTCACAGATCGAACACAAATTATTGTGCAGCGAGGGCACGGCTTTGGCTCTTACTTAACATCCATCCATCAGCCTGTTTCGTACACTGCTGGACATACGCCTTTCCAGGATTTCGCCACTCTTGGCGGTCCTCCTGGAAAAAATGCCCATACTCACACACGCTGGGCAGGCGGGTTGGTGAGCGCGGTGCCAAAACCCTTGCACCAGTGACGCCGCTGCCTGTCACCAGCCTGTTTTAAATCTTGGAAAGGCCTATGTCCAGCAATGGATGATGACAGGCTGATGGATGGGTGGATGGTAATTTCTTATGGACCTTACCAAGTAATAGGATGGTGCAGAATGAATAGCTATACAATTGTCCAGGCGCAGGCAGCCAAACCACCACGGGCCGCGGAGCTAGCACCGTAATATGTTTAGGTCCAATGCTACCATGCTTGCTCTGGTCGACAATGCTACCATGCTTGCTCTGATCGACAATGCTACCATGCTTGCTCTGGTCGACAATGCTACCATGCTTGGTCTAATCGACAATGCTACCATGCTTGGTCTAATCGACCATTCTATTGTGGTAATTTTGTAGGTTTATGTAATTTTTACAGCTGATAGTGCTCTTCAACATTGAATATTTAGACCATAATGAAGATGGTTTATATCTTGATGCCAGTTCATTGAAGTATGCTAAAAGAACGTTCTCAGAAAACGAGGAACAGTTTTTGTCCATTTTCCACTGTAGAAATCTTTGGTATTCTTCTGAGTATTTATCTCTCGATTTTTGCGGCAAAGAATTTTCATTTGCTAATTCGTATTTGGGCTTCTTCGAGGATATTTGTAGCAGTTAAATCTATAACTTCTTCATTAGAACTCATTTTACGAGATTACTAGAGGTATAACCACAAAATTAAAGTAATTTTTATTTCACCAAAGCCTATTTACAACAAAATGGCGTGCTTTCTTTGCAGAGCGCGCGTTTCATACAGTTTTATTTTTCTTGAGGCAAAGGTACAGTATACATACAGCCAATAATGTGAAAAATATTTTTGTTCGCGGAAACAAAACACGTATTTTTAAATGAGATAATCAAGAATCTGTTTATCATCATTTAATTATTGCTTGAGCGCAATATAAATAATTGTTTTTTTTCGGACAGCAAAACCTCCTCGCACCTTTGTAATTTTTTAAATTTTATGACTTGCACCATGCACCATAGAGTCAAAAAATTCACGCGTGAAATAAAGGATTTCAGTACTGTTTTATTTCACGCCTGAAATAAAGAGTCAGTTTCCGCATAATTTTGTTACACAAAAAAGAAAACTTTATGAGCAACTGCATTGAAAAATATTTTTAGTCATCATGCCTACTGTTGGAAAAATAATAACAACAACAAGATCTGGCATGACGTCAAAAGAAGGCGTACCCTAATTTTTTTTCTTTTTTGTATAATGTGTTCCATTTACTGTATTTAAACAAGAAATACTCAAAACGCCGAATTTTGAATATAGGTTTAGGTTATGTACCCGAATACTCGACCAACTTAATTTTGCAGTTTTGCTTTATACATTTCCTAGGTTCATAAGTTTGTAATTTTTATTCAAATTATTTAGGTCTATTAACTTATTTAAATGGCACGGAACCTTCAAGGCGTGAGCCCTACTCGCACTTGACCTGTTTTCAAGAACTCTGGTTCGGTGTTGCCAGATTGCAATTTTGAGAAGTTGCAGGAGACTTGGGTAAATTCAAATCTTTGTATTTCCGCTCTCAATAGAATTATGTAACAACTACTGAGCAATATCAAATTTAGATAGATGATCAAGGGTGGATTGCCAATTTCGTCGTTGAAACTGGCAATCACTACTGCACTGCTGTAAAACTTAAAAAATTCGTCCACATCTTCGATATTCTTTTCTCTAATGCTCAATACATACATATGTCAATAATATATTCATGTATTTTGGCACACTTTATAGCTACACTACTAGCCTTTGCCCACGATTTTGCTCGCGCGGAAGTTTCTTTCAATCTTTGAGTAGTATCGACAGTTATTTTATCAGTATTAGGCATTATACAGTATTGGCGGTTATTTTATCGACACCCCTTATAGCCTGTATAAGGGTCACACTACAATGATAACAAAAAAACCGTTTCCAGATCCGTTGAGTGGTTCTCGGGTGAAAACGGAATATACATACATACATACAGACAAACAGACAAAAATTAAAAAAAATAGTTTTGGCCTCAGTACAATACTAAAATACAATTTAAAATTTTGCAAAATTAATGTTCAGACGCGACCTTTTTACTACATCATTGTTAGTATATAGAATAAATAGATATACAGGCGTAAAAATACAGTAACCTTAAATTAAACTGACATAACCTGACCGCTGAGACCTATTCATTAAAACTCGCTGTATGTGTTTCATAGTGTTCATTGTGATATAATGTTCTTAATAAACAAGTTCTTTTGTTATATCCAATGTTATTACGCGATGAAACTTTTATGACCTACATTTTCCATTCGTTGTTCAAGATATCCTAAGCTGATAATACGATATGCTAATTAAATGTACGTCGACTGATAACAAACTTGATATACCTATGTATATCCCTGATCTATATTATTATTCTGACTACCTAACTAAATATTTGGAACCACACAAAATTACATTTTCACAAGATTTCCAAAGTTATCGCAATTTATATTGGGTTCACTCAATTAGTTTTGTGTATCAATTACAAACACTCTCACAATCACAAAAATGGCAGCCCCATTCCACATAATCCATCCATAGATACGTGACGCTTTACCTAACGTTTGTGACTGGTTAGTGATGATGACGCATGAGTATAATGAAATTTGGTTATTTTCCTCAGTGAATGAAATATATCATTACGCAATTAACAGGTAAGACCTGAATATAACATAATATGGAAGCTGGTTGCAGGTTTGTGTCTAAAGGCAAAAATGTTGTTAATAAAACAATAGTAAACATAAGTTCGAGGCTCGGAACCATCTCACAGATGAATAATGAGCCAAGAAATTTCGTTTTTCTTTTCTCTTTGCATGTGAAATGTAAGGTACGGCTATCTGTTTTTATAAGGTTTGGTTTAATAAGCGAAATTAATAAATTAAAAACGTTAAATAATTCTTAAAAGTAAAAACGAATACCTTCGTGTGTAAAAACATTATTCACTTATCCCAAAATAAGAACACAAAGTAAATTATTTGCCTTTACATGAACGTGCAATGAAATTTTGAAAACACGAGTATCAGTCATAAATAAATGCTAAACCAACATTTAATGCGACAGTACTAAAAAATTTGATACATCTATGTTTATTAATCTTTGTGTTAGTCACGCCTATCTGCCCACAGAGCTGATAAGGACGATTATTGTGCCTATTGTTAAAAACAAAACTGGCGATAATGCGGATGTCAACAACTACAGACCGATTTCATTGGCCACTATAATAGCTAAAGTGTTAGACAGTTTGCTCGATAGACACTTAGTGAAGCATCTCCATTTTCAAGATGGCCAGTTCGGTTTTAGACCTAATTCATCGACGGAAACTGCTATTATGTGTCTTAAACAAACTGTCCGCTATTATACAGACAGAAAAACACCAGTTTATGCGTGCTTTCTAGATCTTAGTAAAGCTTTTGATCTTGTCTCTTATCCGCTGTTATGGAGAAAGTTAAAGGACTCCAATGTACTCATCACAACTATCAATCTTCTTAGGTTCTGGTACGGAAATCAAGTTAACAATGTTAGATGGAGAGACGCAATGTCGGAGTCGTACAAATTGAAGTGTGGAGTCAGACAGGGTGGATTATCTTCGCCTAAGCTTTTCAATTTGTACGTCGATGACTTGATAGAAGACCAATGCTTTCCGAGTCATCGGGCAGCTGTGGCGCGCGCCTTCAACCGGAAATATACACTGTTAAAAAGTTTTTATTAAAATTATACCGACTTCGAGAAAAAAATAAAGGTTACTTTTTCTTTTGCGTAAATTATTAGTTTTAAATAAAACTACATTTACAACTAACGAAGATAACAACATAACCTTTTATTGTTATAAAAAACACTTATTTTCTACGAATTAACCTACTCTGCCCAGCCAAATTAATTGTTTACATTGCTTTACTGTACTTACATACACCTAGTAATGCAAGCAACATTAATTAAATTTGAGTTTAAAATTAAGGTCCTTATTAATGCTATTATAGTAAAACCGGTTGGGCATAGTAGGTTTCAATATTATATTCGTTAATTAAAAGTGTTTTTTTTATAAAAATATATGATAAGTTCCACCAAGTACCGACAATCACATCGATCAACTTCCAACATAATCTTTACACGAAACCACTTACTTTGATCGAACTGACCAATTTACCAGAGTAATACCGGTTGAAAATAAACCCTCTAGCTATAACAAAGGAAACTGTTCTATGTTCGAAATAAAGAAATACATGTTTTGTTACTTTTAAATTATTCATAATAAAGAAAATATGGACAAAACGTAATTTTGCTATTCGGTATGACCACCTAACTGTCAAATTTTAGAGATGTCAAACTAAAAGTGAACTAATATTAGGCGAGACATATTTCGTGGCGATTAAAATTTTAACAAGTCCAATTATTTAATTTGTGTTGCTTTTTGAGGGGAGAATGGAGGAATATTGGCTATTGGGTGTAGCAGATGCAGAAGAAAGATAAACTAAACAGTTAAAACCAGCATATCCACCCAAAGTTTAAAACTATGTTTGCAAACTTATTTTTACAATGCTTCTTCCAGGAGACAAGTTGTACAGTTCATACAAGAATTGTATGAAACAAGGTGGATGTGATGTTTAGACCTCTTAAAAATAAACTGCGATGTTGCACATTACGCCAAGAAATCAGTGGCTCCTAGGATTTAGATTCACTGGTTCCCTGGCTATGAACCTTATGCAGTGACGTCACAGCTTAAAATAAGCCTCATTCATAGAGCCGAATCTTCAAGCTTTGTTTTCTAGCAATGGAAAATAGATTCTTGTGATTGTGAAGGAGCAAACTCTTTAAAAAAAACTGTACCACCTACCTACCTAGTCCCTTATCGTTGGAGGAGGCCTATGCCATTAGGCACACTGAAATTAGGGACACTATGTAAAAAATACTGTGATTGAAAAACTGATATTTCAGAATAAAAGGCTTTATTATTATTATTATGTATGTATGTTCCATTTCAACTCAAGAACCACTCAACCGATTTGGATATGATTTTCATTATTATCATCCTAATGAATCTGGTCAAAATATAGGCTATAAGGTGTTAGTAAAATAACCGCCAAGCTCTTAATACCACACAAAGATTACAAAACACTTCCATGCAAGCAAAGCCGCGGGCAATGTTAGTTTAGAAATAAATTGTCAATTAATATAGATTTTGGTCCTTGAAAGAGGTATTAAAAAATACCCCATCAGAAGAAGTGTGTAATAAATGCATTCATCTCTGCTTGACATATAGATTCCCTTAACCTGTAAGCGAAACTTGTAATTTTTAAATTTAAATTTGAATAATTTTCTGATACACTCATGAATAACACGTCATGTAGGTAAGTGAGGGATAACTCGCACTTGAAAATAAAAATATCAGTTAAATAATAAGAACTCTGTAAACTAGCGTGTGTGAATGATAGGGTGTGTACGTGTGGGTGAGTAATGTCTGGCTGACACAGGTTTTTTACAGTTAAAAAATAATTTAGCATAATTTTAAATATACTGAGATACAAAAAAGCACAAACAGAGGACAATAAAACAAATGTTTTTAAGAAAATTGTGAGGGTGTCATTTGCTTCATGTCTGATTCCGATGAAATTAGCAGTGCTGGACATTTTTCGTTTCTGCGAACGTAAATGCGACAGTTTTTTGTCCAGACGAATTTAAAAGAAGTCTCCTTTTGCTTTATCTTGCAAGCGTGTAGCAGTTGCTTATTAAAAACTGTAAGGTGCTCATTCACGTAAATTCGGGTCTTATCTCCATTTGAGCCAGTATTTAGGCTGCGCTTCCGTCTCAATTTGCGGGCGCCAAATGTTTATCGCTGCATAACTACTCGCACGAAATATTATATCACTGGGCTAAGGGCTTTAATTTTAGATTTAGATATCCGTTTAGAACCGGAAGCGTTTTTCAGTCTTCTTACGGCTCCTGTTAATAAAAACATAATCTTACTTACAGCTCCTCTCGACGAATACACCGATCAAGTAACAATATACATTGCTGGATTTGTTGCCAGAAAAGTGATTAGAAAAGTTATTGCTCAGTGTGTCAAATCTTAATGATTGGCGACAAGGAAATCTTATTATCTTCTCTAATTTATCAAAAAGATAGAGGTGGATTGACCTGCCCTTCAATTGGCGTTATTAAAACTGCAGACTTGTGAAAAAGTATTCAAAATATATAAAAATTATAGTACATAGTTTGTCGTATAACAAAATGATAATGTATGCAGCTGAAGCATTAAATTATTCAGTTTTATTCAATTCTGGTAATCAATTGTAAAAATAATTATAAAGTTTTATTTGGATTTACGATGTAATCACGAGGCAAAACTGTCAAACGTGTTACAGAGAAATTATTAAAAAAAAGATGTTTTTTTTTTCAAAATAAATAAGCATTTGTTTGAGATATCTTTTCATTTTTTCTCCCAACCTCTCAGTTTGACAGGCGAAGCTATACATGTATAAGTATTGCAATAAGTTCCACCCGATCCTTATTTTAATACAACCACTAACAACAAACTAACCTAACTTATAAATATCTTACACTTATTGCACAAAAACAAAACAAAAGGGAATATTTACACTATTATACACAAAATACTACTAGTTCACAATACATAGGTAACACTAAAAGTTTCCGGAACTGGCCACTTACATAAACAATATTTAAAAATTTATTGCAACATTTGAAAATAGAACTCTTTGGCTGTAGAATGCAGTTTGTTTCATCTGACTGTCTTTTGTTTTTACCTTATGGCGCCATTTAAAAAATTGTGTGTCTGCATCAACATGGATTTAACTCGGGAAAATTTTCGTAGTATGATTTTCTACGATTTTAAGTGTAATTTGACAGCTCAACAGAGCATCGCTCGGCTTGAAACAGCTTTTGGCAATGAAGCACCATGCAAGACGAGTGTTTGTAGCTGGTTTGCAGAATTCAAGCGTGGTCGTATCAATCTCAGTGACGAATCTCGCGATGGTCGGCCGTCCACCGCTGTGACCAACAAAAACATCGATGCTGTGCGCCGTATGATTGAAACAGACAGGCATGTGACCTACCATGAAATTCCCGCATCCTTAGAAATAGGCATGAGTCAAATACAATCAATCCTACACAAACATTTGGGTGTGAGAAAGCTGTGCTCGCGGTGGATCCCACACAACTTGACCGAGGCTCAAAAAACGGACCGCGTCACTTGGTGCAGTGCCATGCTTACCAGATCCAACGAAGGTGCGTCAAATTTGGTGTGGGACATAGTAACAGGTGACGAAACATGGATTTATTGCTACGATCCCAAAACAAAGCAGCAATCGAGCGTATGGGTCTTTCAAGATGAGCCGAAACCAACCAAAGTGGCGCGCGTGAAAAGTGCATCTAAGCGGATGATTGCTTCTTTTTTTAATAAAACTGGACACGTGGCTACTGTTGCTTTAGAGAATCGTCGTACCGTGAATAGTGACTGGTACACGACCATTTGTTTGCCGGAAGTTATTGACGAACTCCGTAAAAATAACCGTAAACGCCGTATCATCCTGCACCACGACAGTGCTAGTTCTCACACGGCCAGACAGACAAACGACTTTTTGAAGACGAAAAATGTAGAACTCATGAGTCATCCTGCATACAGTCCCGACCTGGCACCTTGTGACTTTTTTCTGTTCCCAAAAATTAAGAACCAATTACGCGGTCAATGATTTTCACTGTCGAGGAGTATGAAAAACACGTTTCAGAGGTCACCACAGGGGAGTGGCACAAAAGTTTTCAAAACTGGTTTGATCGAATGAAAAAGTGCATAGACGCCAAGGGAGATTATTTTGAAAAACAATAAATTAATTTTGTACCTTTAATAGTATTTTTTCATATTCATTCCGGAAACTTATAGTGCGTCCCACGTATTAACACGATATAAGAACTGTCAAATGCAATAAACTACCACTAAAACACCTGATATTTGCCAAAGTATTATTTCTACAAGCAACTGGGGACGTAATAATTGTCGGTGAAACGCGGGTATACCGAGTTTGGACTGTGACTTGCATTTCACAGTTCACACCCGGAACACCTCTGTCACCCCCTCATGTCGTAACGATATATTTTTATTTTTTATATACATTTTATATCAAAAGATTGTAAAGTTACTACCTACTCAAAATGTCGTCTAAACAGCTTTCATTTCACTTGATCAATCAAACTGAACGCAGCCTATGAACGCACTAAACTGAAACCAGCTCATTTTTGTCACGTCCTATGGTACACAAGATAAGACTGGAAACTGTTTTCGAAAAATTTTAAAAATTTACCATATCCCGGACAAGGCTTTAAGAGCTAAGTTCCATTTGCCTTCCCACAATGTAGGGGAACAAAATAAAATAAAAATAAAATTTAACACTCGTGCGGTAAAAATCACTCTGACAACGGATTCACGACATATAAAACAAAACATCTAGTAGGTACATATATGTGATACTAACTAGGAAGGCAAAGGGAACTTATCCCATACAGCCATGTTTGAGGTTTAATATCAAATACCAATGAGGTTTTTATATAATGTTCTCCAATACATACAAAATAGTAAAGAGGTTACAGTTCAAAGTTATTTTCGGCCAGGTATTGTCTATGGCTTACGGCGCGTTGGACTCGGTCTGTCAATGGATGAACTGTTTGTT
Organism: Ypsolopha scabrella; assembly: GCA_910592155.1. Classification (NCBI taxonomy): domain Eukaryota; kingdom Metazoa; phylum Arthropoda; class Insecta; order Lepidoptera; family Ypsolophidae; genus Ypsolopha; species Ypsolopha scabrella. Next base: position 6,279,240 of record OU342985.1, on the reverse strand, counting down.
GCACTTCCGAAAGTAGGTATTGCGTTACACATTGCAATCATGAAGCAGTCAAACTCTGAATTTCACAATCTTCTTCGATCCCAATCAAAATACAATTAAACGTAAGTTTCAAGTATACTAAGCTTACAAAAATTGCACACATCACTTTGGTATACGTATACATAGCTACATATTTACAACGTTTACAACTAGAAAGAATCGATAAGTTTATTGCCTGAAATTCCATAAAGAATCTCCTTCCAACTTACTCGTACAAATTCACAAGATGATAATATACAGCGAGCATCTAGCTCAGTATCCATGCACCAGCACACAACATGGGTTCAGTCGAACCACTCCCAGAGCTGTCGGTAAAGCGCGTGCGGCGGAGCCGCGGTAGCGGGAACGGGCGTGTGCGGCGCGGGGGGGGACTAGGAGGCGCGCGCGGCGGCCAGCAGCGGCGGCGGTGGCGGCGGCGAGGCTCGCTCCTCGCGCCCGCGCGCCTCGTCTCAGAGCACGCGGGAGAATTTTCTACCCCAAAAAAAAAACAAAAATAAAAATTTGTCGTACCCGCATTCCAAGTGATTCATATATTGTATGTAAACAACCAAATAAATCTTTGAAAATGTTATGATAGTCAAACTGGTTAGGTAAATAAAATAAATACAGTGGACAAGTACAAGTGCTTTTCAATCGAAATTAATCCTTATAGTTTCGCCATGTCCATCTGTCTGTCTGTCCACGGCTTAGCTCAGACTATTAGTACTAGAAAGCTGTAATTTTTCATGGGTATACATAACACATAACATAATTTTTAAGGGTACCTCCTTAGACCATATAACACTGGTCTAAGGGTACCTCCCATACACGTAAATCAGTGTTGCCGACACGACTAAAGCAAATGTAGCTAGATAGTGTGTTCAAAAGTCGCTAGATGTCGCAAAATGACTAAAGTTTCTATAAGATCTACTTATAACTAATTCCTTTGAAAAGTTCGTATAGGCGAAACCGGTCAGGAAATAAATAATTTTGTGGGATGTAAAAGTGGTTTTCTGTTCGTAAACAACAAACATCTCCAAAAGCCAAATTCGTGATTAGAGTCAAGCTTTCTGAATTCTGGACGACTTTTGAGCTTTAGTTCATTTTTTTACCTGGCAGTGGCCACTACTAAAAAGGCTCTATCTAGTAACTCTTCCAGCCAGCAGGCAGAAGAGAATCGGCTTACAGCCGTCACGGGATAACACCCAGTTGTCCTCGCATTCAGACTGAAGGCCCAACATCGATATTGCAGCACAGGTTTCAAGGTCTAGTGCATCATCGACTCACCCCAAGGTACTGAGGAAGCCGCACACATTCCAAATTTTAAAATTAATAAATTTATAATTAAAATCCAGTAGAACGATTTTACCAAATTTTATAATCCAAACTAATTATTAAGTAGTAAAAAAGTTTTACCCTTTTATTTCTTCCCTTTTAACGAAATGGCTTATTGGTAGGTACTGAACTGAAATCAAAACTACTACTTTTAGAACTTTTGTCTGTCTGTCTATCTACATGTCTGTCTGTTTATCTGTCTGTATTTCTATCTGTATGTATGTTTCGTTTTAACTCTAGAACCACTGATTAGATTTGGATTCGGTTTTATTTATTATCACCGTAGTGACCCTGAGTGAAATAACGCCAAAGGCAAAAACGGGGCAGAGATTAAATAAACGCGGGTGGAGCCGCGGGCGAAGGGCTAGTACAATTATATAAGTAAACTAAAACTAATTATTTATATTTCATTTAAACAGGATGCATTTTAAATACAAACATTACACATTTAATAGTTAATTATTTAGATTATCCGCATATAACCTAAGTGGTAAATGCCACAAAAACCTAATTTATTCTTCCTTGTTTGAAGAATCTAGCAATACTAGATATTTGAAAAAAATTTGGACTTCTGTCAAGAATATAATGTACACTTTTATCGAAACAGAATCTTCAGAAGTCATTCCAACATTGAGCCATAAAAAATCAAAGATGACTCCAAAAAAAGTTTTCATGTCGAGTTTTAACATTATTTGAGCAAAATCATATTATATTATTTATTTATTAAAATCTGTATAAACTTTATTAAACTGTTATCCAAACAGATATTTGATACAAACTTTAGTTTTTTTTTAAATAATAAAATTCGTGATAAAAGTAGTCATTTTGATAATTTTCCAGAATTCGTCCCTCTAATTGATTTTCGACTGCAAATTATGTATTGTTTTGAAATGATTTACTTCTTAAAACTTTTACTTTTTAAGCATTACTATCTTCTTATTTCAGAATGATTTTCTCCTGAAAGTTTGTACTTTTTAAGCATGATTATCTGCTTATTTCAGAATGATTTTCCATCAAAAATATCCATTTGTTTCAGATTGATTTTCAACTACAATTGTCAACTTGTTTTCAAATGATTTTCTTCTAAAAACTTTTACATTTTAAGCATTACTATCTTTTTATTTCAGAATGATTTTCTACTAAAAAATTGTACTTTTTGAGCATGATTATCTGCTTATTAAGAATGATTTTCTGTTGTAAATATCCACTGGTTTCAGATTGATTTTCGACTGCAAACTGTGTAATTTTTTTGGAATGATTTTCTCCTAAAATCTTGTATCTTTTGAGCACAATTTTCTGCTTATTTAAGACAGGCAGGCAGTTGCTCTTGGTGGAGCGCCAAGAGACGACCTAGTCTCTTAGATAAAACTTAAATGTTGATGAAACCTTGAACTGAAATCTCAGTATAAATTACAAAGTGTCAGTATCAGTCAGTGAGCTGTACGTGGGAACAACAGATAAAGCTAAGTGTTTAAAACCTTTGCGGATAAAGAGTTTATTGAGCGAGATCATGATTAAAGTTGATTGGATAAGATTTCCTTTGCCAAAGTTTATAATCACAATCAAGACAGTTACAGACAAAGTAAATGTTTATAAAAGTATGATCTCGCAATAGACACTTTTCGTGCCCATATGTTGTCTATGTATACTTTTAATTATACAAATTTCTTTGAAATCTGTGCCTTTCCTGAAAATGGGGTTTATTTATTTATTCTATATACTCGCGGACGGACGGAAGGAGCGGCGCCGGCGTTGCCCACGTGTTGCCCACGTTGATGCTGTTTCAATAGATTCTGTGGATTTGCTGTTGACATCTGCTGTCCGTTACAATTTTTATGTCAAAAGTTTATCTAAGTTTAGTTTGTAGGATATAAGTTTTATTTATTTATAAAACAGTAACGCAAGTATTAAAAAAAATTTCACTGTCTATACTAATAATAAAGTAGTAAAAAAGTCATGTCTTGTATATTAAATATTTCTCCAAAAATTTTATTATTTTACAGAGGCCAAAACCACAATTTTCACAATTTTTGTCTGTCTGTTTTAACTCGAGAATCACTTAACTTATCAATTAACAGAAATTTTAATATTTATTTATGAGGAATTGAATGACCCGGAATGACCCGGCTTGCTATATTTAAGTTTCTCTTCCAAGTTCTAAGATAACAGACAATCACACAGCAAGCTGTAAACTTTTTGCACAAATACTATGATCGATAGCATAATCTATACAGGATAATCACATGATTAAACTAACGTTATAGCTTATCATTTAAACATTCCTGTCAAGATTATGATGGATTTCTCTCTTGCTTGACCAATATTGAATATGGTAAGGTACGAAGTACCATCCATCCATACATCCATTAGCCTGGTTCGTCCACTGCTGGACATAGGCCTTTCCAGGATTTCGTCACACTTAGCGGTCTTCCTGAAAGAATTGCCCAAACTCACACACGCTGGGCACGCGGGTGGGTGAGCGCGGTGCCTAAACCCTTGCACCAGTGACGCCGTTGCCCATCACCAGTCTGTTTTATATAAGGCCCGGGCAATTGGGGATGGATATACCGCCATCCATCGGTCCCAGGCAATGGTGGGCCGCCTGGTTTTGCCTGAGAGCTGCCCTCTTACTCTCCCCTGAATAACTTCGGGAGGATTTGCGAGTAAGATGGTGGTACCTCCACAGTCGAGCCCGGCATTAGCTCTACCACCTAATATTATAATATAGTATTTGTGCTCTTACCTAATACTTACCGCTTGCTGAACGGTGAAGGAAAACATCGCGAGGAAATTCACGCCCTAACAAACGTGCCCGAAGTAAGGCGATAGGGCTCACGCACCCATCACGTTGGGACGTAATAAGCGTCGGTGAAACTTGAGTTTGAGTTTGGACTTTGACTTGCATTTCGCAGTTTACAATGGGGATCACTTGACAACCCCTCGGGGATTCATGTCGTATATACATGTTTTATGTTTCTTTTTCAGACTGATGCCCGCAGTACTGGTGGTGATGGCTTTGGCCATGACCTGGGTGCCGCACCTGGGCTCGGGGCCGATGTGGGACGCTGTGGTGGGGAGGGAGCGGGAGATGTGCAGGAACAACTGGTGGCAGCTGGTCATCTTGAGCCCTAACCTGTTCCCCTTCGAGTACCTTTGTCTTGCAAGGGTTTCGGCACCGCGCTCACCAACCCGCCTGCCCAGCGTGTTTGAGTATGGGCATTTCTTCCAGGAGGACCGTCAAGAGTGGCGAAATCACGAGCATCAACTCCATAAATATTGCTTGTTTCCAAACAAAATATATACTAGAGATTGGTTTAGATATGAACAAATATGTTCCAAGCATCAGCCAGTCAAAATGACCCATTTTTATACGTTTCTTTGTAGCATGTAGCTTAATTGTAGCTTATTTTTTGTATGGAAACTTGCCACGCTATTTTATCCTTATGTTTGGTCTCCTAGTAATAATTATATGTCTGTGGCCGCCAATTGATTCATAGTTTCATTTGAATTTTCAATTTGTAAGGTTACTACTACCTACCCAAAATGTCGTCTAAACAGTTTTCATTTCATGTCATCAAATTAAACGCAGCCTACGAATGCATAAAACTGAAACCAGTTTATTTCTGTCAAGTCTATCTATGGTACACAAGATAAGACTGGCAACTGCTTTCAATAAATTAAAAAAATAAAACATACCTCAAACATGGCTGCATGAGCTAAGTTCCATTTGCCTTCCAACTACGAACGAGAATTTAAAAAAAAATTAAATCCTCGTGTGGTAAATTTGAATTTGACAACAGACTACACTTTTGAAGTGTGTTCGCGCATGATTCAAACCAATATCATAGATTGAAAGTTCGGAATCACACTGACTAAACATTTTGACTTGCCATGTAGCAATCCCTGTTATAATTATAGTAAATAAATGATTACTGATTATTGCTTTTATGATAAAAACAACAATAAACATGCTAAAGCGACATCAAAGCTACAAAAACTCATAACAGAAAAATAGTAACCGACGACGTCAAATTATGTTACAGCAGTCAACAGTCAAAATAAATTTACAGATTTAATTTTACATGATACAGCAGAGAACCAGCAAGCACAATATAGAGGTAGTTGTTATAGAGAGATAGTTTTCTTTGCTTACTCGGCCTCAAACTCAATTTATATGGAGCAAATTTTTTGTTTTTATATTTCTTTATTCATATTTTACAAAATCATTACTTGTAAATAATTTTCGCCAAACCACAAAGCAGTTTGTTGGCGACACGCTCTTACAAATTGAATAACCTTAGTTAACAAGTAGGTACCTCATTCTACGAACATTTTAGTAATCATAAACAGTTATTTGAAATTAAGTGATTACATGTTTATTTACTTAACTCGGGTACGGACCCAATGCTTCCAAAAATTTACACGATACGCGGAGGAGAAGATACGCCATAGCCCGAAAATGTTTTGGAGTTACGTAAAATCAAAGAGACGTGGTTCCAATTATCCAAAAGAATTTACTCTAGCTGATGAGACCTTTAATACTGGTGAGAGTATTTGTACTGCTTTCAATTCTTACTTCCAAAATATGTTTACACAAGCTTCCAATCTTGCAAATCATCAAGGTACACTAAGCGAAACAGATACTTTATTTGATGTGTCTCAGATTCAAGTATCATCTGAAACAGTTTACAACCTTCTACGGTTATTGGACAAAACTAAAGGACCTGGTTGTGATGGAGTGCATCCTATCTTCTTATCTCAATGTGCTAAAGCGTTATCAGTACCCCTCTCAATTATATTTGATAAATCTTTACAATCTGGAGTATTCCCGTCTGTCTGGAAGCAAGCTTTTATAACTCCAATTCATAAGAAAGGTTCTAAGTCACGGATTGATCATTATCGTCCTATATCAAAATTAAATACTATGAGTAAAGTTTTTGAAAAAATTGTGTACAACCAAATTTATCCTGTAATATCCAGCGCTATATCTTCTAAGCAGCATGGTTTTATGAGAGGCAGGTCAACCACATCCAATCTTGCTTGTTATACTGATTTCTTGATTAATAATATGGAGGGAGGCGGGCAGGTTGACGTGGTATACACCGATTTTGAAAAAGCTTTTGACCGAGTCGATCACGTCATTCTGCTCGCCAAGCTTCAGTCTCTAGGAATTCATGGGGATTTACTTCGATGGGTAGAGTCCTATCTGAACAACCGTTCACAGGCTGTAGTACTCAGTGGGTATAAATCTAACTTTATTGCTATCCCTTCCGGAGTGCCTCAGGGCTCGCATCTTGGCCCTCTCTTTTATAACGCCTACATTTATGATATCTACAAAGTTATTAATAACTCTCATCACTTACTCTACGCTGATGATAAAAAGGTTTATCTAAAGGTTGAAAACCTCGCTGATTGTGAATTATTACAAGATGATCTCAACAATTTAAATACATATTATGAAAGGAATAATATCACAATCAGCATTAGCAAATGCCAATGTATATCCTTTAATCGTAAAAACAATCCTATTACTTTTCAATATAATTTCAATGGTGTTGTAATTGAGAGAGTCAACATTGTCAAAGACCTAGGTGTATTACTTGATTCAAAATTGATTATGAATCATCATATTGATGCTGCTGTTCTGAAAGCTTACCGAAATCTGGGATTTGTAATACGTACTTGCAAAGCTTTCGAATGTCGTTTCAGTCTAATGATAGTATACTTTGCTTATGTAAGGAGTATTCTAGAATACGCCAGCTCTGTTTGGTCACCTTGTTATAAGACTTATGTCGATAGAATAGAGCGTATACAGAGATGCTTTCTTAAACACGTTAATTTTCGTGAAAAGAAAACTTTTAAGTCATACACCGAAAATTGCCGATATTATAATCTATTATCACTAGAAGAGAGACGGACAGTTATAGACATGGGACTGTTGTTCGATGTGTTACGCGACCGCATCAACTGTCCTGAGCTCTTGACAAGATTAGGACTGTGGGTACCTGGACACCGCTCACGTCATACAAAGATGTTATATGTGCCTAGGCACTCAACTAATTATGGTAAAAATTCAGTCCTTACCAGACTTTCGAACACATATAACCAGTTATTTAATGACGTGGAGATTTTCTCCGCTTCAAAAGTTAGATTCAAATCTGAAATTAGAGTGGCTCTAAAAAGTATTTCTGATGATAATCCTTGATACACATCGTGTTGTGTATAGTTGCTAAAACTACCTACTTTAAAATTTATATTTTTACACTTTACACTATATATACATATATTTACTTATATAGATAATATATAATTTACCATAATATTATGTATACCTACCTATATATTAAATCCATTATAACTATTTATTTAAAAACACGAATTACCAATAAAATTGCATACCTGCCTGTTAGACATTCCTTGATCTATTTTTTGAAATACGTTGTAATTGATTTACGATATTCACAAAATTAATTTTACTACTTTTTGAACTCATTGTCTAAGTTTTGATTTTTAGTGAAAACCTGTTATTGGCCTTGTTTATGTATCTAACTATAGTAATATCTCATTGTGTGATCGCTGTTGGTTTTCCAAATAAACGATAAAATAAAATAAAATAAAATAAACTCAGCTAGAGATATACTTTTTAATTTAAGTTTAATAGTGCCCATGTTAAATTTGCTTTCATCTAGTAGGACAGAGTAGTTGTTACATAACTTCGGAGTTATGCATTCTCTAGTTCTTTCACCGTAATAATTTTTGGCTTAATTAATAATTTGTTGAAACTAAATAAATCTACTTTCTATTAATAAAAGTTTCCAGGAAGCTTGTGATGCCGCTGCCCGTCACCAGTCTGTTATAAGGTTCGGCATTTGGGGATGGATAAACCGCCATCTATCGGTCCCAGGCAATGGTGGGCCGCCTGGTTGTGCCTGTCTGCGAGCTGTTCTCTTACTCTCCCCCGAATTACTTCGGGAGGATTTGCGCGGAAGATGGTGGTATCTCCACAGTCGAGCCCGGCACCAGCTCTACCACCTATAACACTTGTGCTTATCCACAAATATTTTATTCTATATTACACCCAACTCGTTTCGCTATTTAGCATTCTCAAGGGCTTTATTATATAGGTACACATTTTATTAACATTTTGAGGTATTACATAGGTAACACTAAAAGTTTTCGGAACTGGCCACTTACATAAACAATATTTAAAAATTTATTGCAACATTTGAAAATAGAACTCTTTGGCTGTAGAATGCAGTTTGTTTCATCTGACTGTCTTTTGTTTTTACCTTGTGGCGCCATTTAAAAATTGTGTGTCTGCATCCAATCTGCGCCTTCTAAAAAACCATCTTCATTGCCTATATGTGTGATAATCAGCCTCTTTCCTTTCTGAGGATTTTTTAAGCCACTTGAAAGGCCTCCCAAGAATGCCTGTCTACTACTCTTGATGTCATTATCCATCCACACATAATTGCAGGTGTGCCCTAAGTAAAAAAAAAGTTTTAAATACATAATTATGTCAATAAAAACATTATTTATATTTAAAATTAAGCAAACCTGTAACCTATCACAATTTAAAATAATGTGTGAAATAAGTATCTTATCTATCACCATTATCTCAAACAAATGTTTTTAAGCAACCTGCGGAACACAAAAAAAAATTAAGCATTTAAATAAATAAAAAGCTCTCAATAAATTAAATTTGTCGTATTCCTCACAAACAGTTTCCATTTTTACTTTATTGAAAACATTTATAACTTAACGGTATTTAAATAATTCGTCTTCTCTATACTTGTGTCTTATAGACAAAGGCACAATAATTTTCAGTAAACGAAGTTGTAGTGTATAAATGTTTTCAATATAGGTTTATGCATCTATGCGTTTGCTACCGCAAGTCACTCGCACAGGCCGTAACATAATACCAGCGTTGTGTCATCTCGACACAACACATGCTGAGTTGCAGCTATTTGGTGACGGTGAAGACAAGTACTTCTTTTATATTAACTGTTTTTGTGATAACAATAAGATAAACAATAAAAATTCTGGTACATTATGTTCCTACAAATTTACATTTCTCATGTTTTGAAAATTTTTTTCAGCAACTTGTTTTAACTGAAATGAAGTAGATAATCTGATTATTTTTCTCTAAAAGAGGTACAGGAGGTTAATCACAACAAAAAATTTATTTATTTATTTATAAATAAATAACTAAACAATATTATGACAGGTTAACCTAAAGCAATATTGTTAAAAATTAAAAGAAGAATCAATAAACCTATGATCTTAACAATCATGAAAATATAAGCCACTTAAAAATATTAACTAAATCACCTATTACATAACATCTACTTAACCTATTTATAACAAACACAGTGCTGTCCTTGTAAAGTCAGTCAGCGTACAGTAAAAAACCTGAATCAATTTTATTCAAAAATCGGATAGCTGTCGTAACTGGTGCCTCCTTCAGCTTATTTGTCCGCACGACAGGCTCATAGAACAGCTTGTGAGTTCTTGCTCCTTGGTAATTATTCAGCACAAACAGCCCAATCGACAGTAACACCTGTGGATTATCTTGTTTTCCACGAATAAGTTTGAAGAAATAGACTACTAGCGCCAGGTTTCTTCTCACTTCAATATTTTTCATATGCAATGATTCCCTCCCAATAAGGGTTTAAATTATAATAGGCTATGATTTTCCAGTTATCTTTTATGATTTGCATTTTTGATACTTGGTCAAAATAAATACTTTGTTTGTTGTCGAGACTCTGTAACTTGAATCCATCAGCTGTTGTGATTATAGATATAAAATATAATTATTTATATTTAATACTGAATTAATTTATATAGAAACGCTTCCTTATTCTCAGGTAATTTGAAAGCTTTGGGGATGTATTTAGAATCAGTGGTCGCCAAATCCACCTTGCTGGTAATAAACCCTGTGCCAGGGAAGTGATTGACCTTTTGTTCAGGTTTCAATGTATGCAGGTTTGGGTATAAAACTCTGAAAGGATAGTCATGAGACCACAGCAAGTTCCAAGGAGTTTCGTTGGTGCTCTTTTCGTAGCCGATTCTCTCAAGGACCAAGTGGACGTGCTTAAGCATTCCGTTTCTGTTTTCGACATCCCTGTCTTTAGAGTATACCCAGTAAGTTTTGGCTTGTCTGTCTGTTGCGTTATCTTTGAGTTTGAGTCTAGCGTTATATGCGTTAATGATTTCTAAAAGAATGGCGAGTGATACGCCGACAATAAGTATCAGTAGAGATATTTTTGTCGTGTGATCTGTTTTCTGTTTGGGTTTCTTGTTGTTGTTTATTTCTTCATCTTCGCGTTCTTTGCTAAATCGTCTCTCTGGTTTTGATCGGATTTCTCCTTCCTGAAAAAATTGCAATGAATACTTAATATGTTAATGTTATTTCAAATGATTCAAAAATTTCTGAAAATCTTAGATATTCCTATACATGGGTATATAAATATAAAAAATGCTGCCGCTGGAATCCAAGCTAACTTTAAAAAATATGATTTCTTTAACCTGATTATGGTTAATTTAAACAGAAATATAGACGTCTATATTCATTGTTAAGTTTACTTGAATAATCTAGTTACAATAAACAGCCTTGTTTTGTATAAGATAATTCAAGTAAACTACAGTAGAATCCGAATATAACGACTTCGTTTATTACGTCTATCCGTTTTTAGCGACAAAAACGCAAGCTCAAGGTTGGTTTCATATAGACTTACTATGAAAACATATCCGTATAGTACGACTCCGGTTTAAGCGACCAACTGCTTATAGCGACCTATTTTGACAATAAATCGTCCGGTTAGAACGACGTGCAGTGTTTTGTTTACAATACGTATGCACAAACAATACCTCCCCGCCCCGATTCCCTTGCGCCCCTCACCTCCTGTACGAAGTTCTAACATACATGATGGATTTAATTAATCTCAATTATTATTATATATAATTAATATCAATATTTCATATAATATTAATGCTGAAAATAATAGGAAAAAGCTGTTTCAAATATTCAATTACTTAATTATTTCAAATATTCTTGCCGAGGTAAATAACCACAAATATGCCTAAACACAGACATAATTTGTCAGCATGTTCATTAATATCACCTCATACCAGTTAACTAAATAAATTGACCTTGGCAGTGTCACAAACTTTTTAAATGTAAATTGTACTCGCTTCGAACGGGATAATCCATCGGGATGATAAAGTTTAAGAAATTCTAACGGAATGCGCTGGGCCGAGAACGTAACTCACTTGGTCTGGATGAACGATACAGAAAGTAAGTGCTAATGTTTTATTTTATTTTATACCAGCCTTTAGCCTTTAGCGTCTTTCTACCTTTGAGTAGTGCCGACAGTTTTCCGTTTGGCTGTTATTTTATTAAAGCCTATAATGTTGACCAGGGTACCTACTAGGTACTACAAACCATTCACTATAAGAAGTCCCCTGGGCCTGACTGTCACTGACAGCAGGATAGCATATTCAAAACCAACGCGTGCAAAAGAGATGGCATGATAGCCGGGCGTCGGCGGGCGATCAAAAGTGCTCACGACACAGAATGTAACTCAACGAAAGCTTCATTGTTTATTGCAAATTCCTTTTAGATAGACAGCCCACTTTCTTGATATTTTTCAATCCAATGTTAAGATAACAAAATAAATCAGTATAGTGTATGCAGTTCTGAGTGCTCAGATTTCTCTATATTATTTTTAAAAAGGCAGTAATCTACAGGTACATGAAACACGGGGTTTAATCATAGATATTTTAATTTGTGATTATCATTTGATGGTGATTTGGATGGAGGTGGTAGAGCTGATGCGGGCTCGACTGTGAAGGTACCACCACCTTACTCGCAAATCCTCCCGAAGTTATTCGGGGGAAAGTTAGAGAACAGCTCTCAGGTAAAACCAGGCGGCCCACCATTGCCTGGGACCGATGGATGGCAGTATGTCCATCCCCAATTGCCGTGCCTTATATAAAACAGACTGGTGACGGGTTGTGGCGTCACTGGTGCAAGGATTTCGGCACCGCGCTCACTGACTCGCCTGGCGAGCATGTGTGAGTATGGGCATTTCTTCCAGGAGGACCGCGAAGTGTGGCGAAATCCTGGAAAGGCCTGTGTCCAGCTGTGGAAGAAACAGGCTGACGGTTGATTTGATGATTAAAGGTGACCCCGATGATGATAGAAGATGCAACTAGAAGAAGACGGAATCGTTTGGATCGTTGTGTAACGATTGTGATCAGAAGCAGACGAATGCTATAGAATTTGCAACATTTTAATGGTACGAGTGTTTTATGCTCTTGATCTGTTTGCTTGCAAGACGAATTCGGCCAAAACAACAGTAGATTTCTGTTGTTATATTTTTTTGTTAGTACTTAGGCGCAGTATTTTAAAACTTGTGAGAATGCGAAAGTTAAAAGTTTACTTAAGACGAGTTCTTCAATTACTACAATATTTTTATGACCTTTTTGTCTTCACTTGACCGGGCAGGACTCAGGACATTGTAAGGTCAAACACACTCGACTTTGCTATGCTACTTGTATAGTAAAGACATTATTTGCAAAGTCATTTTGCAATGCTACGCCGTAGCTATTGTAATGCTTCCACTCCTATTAAACTCCAGTAAAAGACTTGTAGGTGGTAGAGCTGATGCCGGGCTCGACTGTGGAGGTACCACCATCTTACTCGCAAATCCACCCGAAGTTATTCAGGAGAGAGTAAGAGAACAGCTCTAAGGCAAAACCACGCGCCCCACCATTTCCTGGGGACCGGTGGATGGCGTGAATGAAATATGAATAAAATGAGATCAAGAACTAGAATGTCCTTTATTCGAGTCCTAAGATGTTCTTATGTGGACCAATGCCAGAACAAACTTGATCTCACCATACTATAATAACAACACCACATTTACTGTACACATTTCTCCAAAGCAGGGCCCGATTGGACGGCTTTTTCCCTTTACAATTGTCGGACCTGTTCTATTGATGATGTAGGAGGCTGTGTTTACTGCTTCTGCCCAAAATTCTTTGCCCATATTTTTGGCGGCTAGCATTGTCCGGGCTGCCTCCACAATTGTTCTCATCTCTCGTTCTGCTCTACCATTCTGCTGGGGGGAGTATGGCACTGTTCGCTGATGTACTATACCATGCTCTTTGAAAAGCTTTTCAATGTCTTTGTTAATAAATTCTGTGCCATTGTCACTCCTAATGGTCTTTACATTTCTTCCTGTCACATTCTTTGCATACATGATGAAATCTTTGAGTTTTTCTTTCGTTTCAAACTTGTTCTTTAAGAAGTATACTTTTCTAAAGTTCGAGTAGTCATCTTTCAGCAGTAAAAAGTATAGGGAACCTCCAAGAGACTGCCGTTCCATTTTTCCACAAAGATCAACATGAATGAGCTCACATGGAGAATTTGCTCGATTTTCAGAACTTTTGAATGGCAATCTATGCTGTTTCCCCATGATACAAGGTTCACAGAAGAAATTCTTTTCATCTTTGAAGTTAATATTCTTGTATTTAAGGTAGTTTTTCACATGATCTACATGTTGATGACCATAAATATTATGCCAGTAGCCAATGTCTTGAATGGCAATGTTCAGTTGACTTTTTTCATAACCTTCAAATTTGGCAAAGCGTAACTCTTAGTACTGAAATTATTCTGCCGTGTTCCACGGGAGGGGAGGTAAACACGCACAGCACACATTTACTCATTCACGCACACTCCTGCGAAAAATTGATATGTCACACTAAAGCAAAAGCTGCAATACAAACACAAAATGAGCACACAAGCAAACTTACATGAACACATTGTTCATGTACTTCGGCAGAGGGGGACAAGTGCGCTTGCCCTGATTTATGGCTTTAAGCGACATAATTTTAATCCCAATGAAGCTTTTATAGCAAATTGTGTTAATTTATGTATTACTAGCTTTTGTCCGCGGCTCCACCCGCGTGTTATCCGGTTTAACGACATGCTTTTTACCGGGATAAAAAGTAGCCTATGTGTTAAGTTAGGGTATAAGCTATATCCATTCTTAATTTCATCCAAATCCGTCCAGCCGTTTCAGCGTGAAGAAAGAGTAACAAACATACACACACACACACACACACACACACACAATATTAGTGTGATATATAGTACGGAACCCTTCGTGCGCGAGTCCGACTCGCACTTGGCCGGTCTTATCTCACCAGAAACGATAAAGGACCGCGCTAATTAGACACCTGATCTTGCAATGATATTGATCTATCCTACAGAAACCATGCATTTTTCCGGGATAAAAAGTAGCCTATGTATTAAGTTAGGTTATAAGCTATATCCATTAAAACATTCCATCCAAATCCGTCCAGCCGTTTCAGCGTGAAAGAGTAACAAACATGCACACACAAACTTTCGCATTTATTAATATTAAGGATTATCTTCTACACGATCGAGCAAAACGACTAAATAAACAAGGTTTATCACAAAAATATTCAATGTACAGACACGACTTTTTATGGTATGGGATAGTGGGATTTGAAGAGCTTTGCCCACTTTTTGTATATCTCGAAAAAGCCCGATATAAATTGATTATATAACTAATTGTATATCTTACTCCAATAGCCCAGCGACTGTAATTATTTCGATAACACACTATATTTTTGTAAATTTCCAGTGCTGTGATACAACTCATAATAGCAAGAAGTTTTTCTTATAATTGTAACAATAACATTAGAAAAGCTAAATTTTTGACAGCTTTTCAGTACTCAAAAACTTTTTGTTGCAGTAATGTTAATGACAATATTTGTAAAAGTTTAGTTTAGATATTTAATTAACATTGACTATTTATTATTGACATTTACTTAAATTGTATTTGTAACGAGCTTTTGCTTGCGGCTCCACATTTTTTCCGGTATAAAACGTAGCCTATTTGTTAAGTTAAAGTATAAGCTATATTCATTCTAAATTTCATCCTAATCCGTTCAGCCGTTTCAGCGTGAAAGACTTACTAACATACACACACACACACACACACACACACACACACACACCAAATTTCGCATTTATAATATTAGTGTGATTTATACACTTACCTGATATTTATGCTGTAAGAGTATCTGTATTACAGCACATTGTATTTTTTTTCTTTCATATATAAATATAATAAATAATGTTTTTAACATTCGCGATTTTCACACATTATGAACATAAGAAGACTCGGGTAAAAGTTCCTGTTTGATTTTGTTGTTTAACGCTTTCTTTGCTTTATTTTTTACTTTATTTTATATTATATTTATAAAGTGTATAATATGTACACAGTATGTGCTCGTATGCCAGCATGGCTTTATTTA
The DNA here is from genome assembly GCA_910592155.1 of Ypsolopha scabrella. Classification (NCBI taxonomy): domain Eukaryota; kingdom Metazoa; phylum Arthropoda; class Insecta; order Lepidoptera; family Ypsolophidae; genus Ypsolopha; species Ypsolopha scabrella. The sequence continues at coordinate 6,263,535 of OU342985.1, read as the reverse complement.
TACTGCTGGCAGCCTTAAAAATCCAAGTCCGGTTTAATTCAGATATCATGACTTCACAATTCAATATTACATATTAGTATTAATTAATTTCAATATTTATCTTATAATCTTAAGTGATGCATTATATAATAATATATTATAGGATATAAAGTCCACCAAGCTATTGAAAGAGGGTATTTCGTTAGAATTATTATGCATTTCGAACGCGCGTACAGTATCAGAGTCTAGTTTCTTAAGAGCGACATGCAAAATAAACAAGTCGCTCAGATCTTTTATTTTTAAGTTTTTAAGCGCTTGGACGGCGTTTACATAGGTATCATCAGGAAAATTATAATTGTCTGTTTTTTATTAACTAAAAAAGGTCCTAAAGTTGAGTCTTGTCGCACTCCTAAATAATACCCCGTAAATGGATGTGCACACGTAAATAAACATCCATAAACCTTTCAAAAAGTTTCAATATCCACGCACGAACATAAAAAATATCACATTACTACTTTGTTAGCTCGGGTATTTACGTGAACAGTTTTACTACAAAAAGGGAATATAATGTAATTTCAAATGCATGTAAGGCATGAGTTTTTACAAGCAGATTTCAGTACATTGATACAGGCCGAAAATTTGAAAAAGTAGTTATCTATATTAGTCTGTGTGTATAGCATATAATATATAGTTTTGATAAATATCTGCAGAATTATTTTTTACCCTTATTTTAATGTTAAGATGAGCGATAATGTATTCCATAGTAAGTACGAACAGCGATAATATCAATATTATTGTTATTTTTACTAACTGGTTCAAAAGATGTGCGGAAAAACACTTTGTTTAAAGTAATATGCTTAACATCTGCTTAACTCGTTCTTTTTTAAATACCGGATGGCAAGAAAAAAATGTTTAAATTATACCTCTTTTATACTTAAACATCTTCCTGGATGGTACACACTTAGTTTAGAGTCATTTTGTGTCATAATAAAAATAAAGTTTCATACATCTTTAACGGGTATTTTTAATTTTTATAAATAACATGAAAATCACGATATGAATCCCCAAAAAGGTGTCAGCGGTGTTCCTAATTGTGAATAGTGAAATGCAAGTCACAGTAAACACTTGGCACACCCGCTTTTTACTGACGATTATGTCTCAAACGCGATGGGCGGTGAGACCTATCGCCATACTTCGGACACAAATGGACTTACATTTTAACCTGCTATCCGAAGCACGCAAAATGATCACAAATTAATTTACACCACGGGGATTGGACCCACAAACTCTGGGTTACCAGGCGATCACAATCGACTACAGAAGTGGTTTATCATAGTACTTATTCTTATAACGGTCCTCCTGGATGAAATGCTTATACTCACAAACGCTGGGCAGGCGTGTTGGTGAGCGCGGTGCTGAAACCTCACAACAGTGATACCTACCCGTCACTATCACTAGTCTGTTTTATATAAAGCCCGGCATTTAGGATGGATGTACCGCCATAAACCGCTTACCCGATCACAGTAGAGAAAAAGGTACCGTACCCAGTGCATGTGAACGTACCAATGCCGGTTCCTGTGAAAGTCGTGGAGAAGGAATACGTCCCGAAGCCGTATCCGGTCATCCATCACGTGCCCGTCTACAAGCACATCGAGGTCAAAGTGCCGCATCCGATGCCCTTCCCCGTCGAGAAGGAAGTTCAGGTTCCGTTTGAGTCAACAGAAGGGGTGTGGTTTTTCATCATGATAACGCTAGACCTCACACATCTTTAGCCACTCGGCAAAAATTAAGAGAGTTTGGCTGGAACGTATTAATATATCGCATTATAACGCATCCGCCGTATAGTCCTGACCTTGCACCTTCAGATTTCCACTTGTTTCGGTCTCTTCAGAATTCTTTAGGCAGTGTCAGGTTAACATCACGAGAGGACTGCCAAATTCACTTGTCGCGGTTTTTTGATCAGAAGCCCCAGAATTTCTGTAGCAATGAGATCATGTCCCTACCTACAAGATGGCAGAAAGTTATCGAACAAAATGCACCTACATACTTTAGTTAAATGTAAATAAACTTTATTAAAAAATGTTTTGAATTTTCATATAAAATGCGAAGAAACTTTTTCCCCAGCCTACCTCTCTGATATTAAAAAAACTGTCGTTTATACAGCCAAATTCATACTGGGGACCCGGTAATAGGTCAGGACCGAGGTTCAATGACCATGTTTGCGAAATACGAAAAATATTTTTTGTCCCTCTATGCTATAAGAACAACCTCGACCCAATTAGTATAGGAAGTCTAAATTTTATTTTGCGTATTTCACAGAAAGGGTCACTGAACCCTGGACCGATTCAAATTAAAATGTTTTGATTCTTAATATTTTGACACTTCACTAAGGACACTTAGTGAAATCTTTTTTCCTTTTTTCTGTGTTTTTTGGCAATAAATGTGTTTTTATTTATTTATTTAAATAAACATCGTGAATCAAAATTAATCCGTGCAGCAATGACATACGATTCAAATTAAAATGTTTTGATTCTTAATATTTTGACACTTCACTAAGGACACTTTCTGTGTTTTTTATTTTTTATCTGTTTTTGGTGAATAGCAACTATAGCTAGCAACCGACACTGAGTTACATAATAGCCCCCATAATCAATAAAGGATTTGATGAATTACGAAATTGACAAATTAAGCTTTGACTTGTATAGGACATGACCAAACAAGGATTTGACGAGCGTCTGCGTAATCTTAGGTTGCTCTTGATTCTTTTTAGTTAGTTAATGAAATCAGTCACACAACAATAAAATGCTTTACTTACTATTTGAAGTCTCATAATAATCTTAGTTCCATTCATCCATCTATCAGCCTGTGTTCGTTCACTGCTGGAGATAAGCGTTACCCAGATTTCGCCACTCTTGGCGGTCCTCCTCATCCAGCCGCCACAAAATTCTTTTAACGCAGTTTTTATTTATTTAAAAAATAAAATAAACGTTAAGTACAATTTGCTTTCTTCAATATTCAGGGCACTTTCCCTCCAGGGGGCATTCGTTTGGTTCATCCTGTATAATATATTTTTACTGAGAGTTGGGACGTTAATTATCTTATCTTACAAAATGAGTTCTGTTCCGTTGACAGTAGGGTTATGTTTTGTTTGTTTTGGTGTATTTGGCGGGATGTCTTATCGTGATTAAAAACTGAATTTTGGCGCCGCTTCGGTAGTTGTTGATTTAAACTGAATCACCGAATTCCTTCTGTTATAGCCGCCCGTGTTCCCAACCAGTGGCTGATTCAAGTCTATAATACTTCACATTGGTTTGTTGCATGATCCTATGTTATACCAAGTACTGCGACAAAATAAATGTAAATAAACTTCAAGCCAGCGGGGCCCGAAATCTATCTTGAAATATTTTTGTCTTATTTTTTCTTTTGTGTAATAGAACAATATTCCAATTTCCGCAAGCCTTTAGAAAAAAGTACACAAAAATATCTTTACGAATATTTAACCAAATTCAAAACAAGCTCGCCTCTTTTCAAAACTTTGTTATTTGGACTTCTTTCACGCGCACGTCAAAAACGTTCTAACCGAAAAACTTGGTATTCTGCCAGTTTCCTATTCTATACAAAAACAGTTTGTTTGTTGCCCACAATACGTCCGGGTTTTTACTTTGCACAGAAGAGATAAAGTCCGAAATTAACTTGGAATTTGAGATAGCAAAAGCTTTTTCCTTTTGATGTTTCATTTTCCCGTTGATGTAAAAGTGGTCAAGGCTTTATTTGTTAGTAAAAAACGTCTAATTTGTCTTTCAAATTGCGTCCATTTTTTCTGGGATAGTAACTTAAGTTCCAAAAAGTAAATGAAAATTAAGTTTTTTCAAAAAACGATTATATAACCCATAATAAAAAAACTGAAATTTGTAACTAAAATACTGAAAGGTCCGACTAAAATGCTAAAAGCTCCGAAAAGTAATATAAAAGAATAAAGAACCAGGTTTTTGTTTTTCTTCAAAATACATGAATGAATATAGAAAGATATTTATTGCTTAAAAAAGAAAAAAGTTGTATAAGTCAGCAATATTATATAATTTTGTGGGACTGTGACTTATGATCTTAAATCTAATGTGACTATCTATAAATTGTAAGGCTTATTTAAAAATATAAGTAGCATTATTTAAAATATGTAGAATGGCTATCAGTGGCGTGCATACTATTTATAAGTAGGGTAGGCACAAAACTGTCCGTATGTTCTTTGCACGTATTACAGCGAGAATTACTATAAATAACGATATACTAGAAATGTCTAAACGGAACGGAAACAGTAAAAAAGTTTTCTGGAAAAATATGACTCCATCTTCTGCGAGATACTGTCGTCCAATTAGTTTCAAATTGAAAAAAGAAACTAAAGATAACGTCAAGACAAACAAACCAAATAAAGCAGTTATAAGCAACAACTATAATTCTATTACCATCGATATACCTAGTACTTGCTGACTACTCGTAGATAAAATAATTCACTTATAGAAAATATATCTATAAAATCTTGTCTCAAGTTTGCTGAACATAATCGCAGCTGCCAGCTATCAAAAACAGTCCGCTGACTATTCTTTTGTATCAAATTTCAACTTTATACAAATGAGTAAATCTGTAAGACTTAACAAGGCATTGTCTCAGCGATACTACGACTAAGAGGATTAAGATTGAAAACTGAAATGTTTGAAGGTATGCTTAGAATGTATTCAACGGGTTTGCCGCGGTCGGTGAATCCAGGTGTTATACAATCGAAGACACTTACCTATAAGCATGCACATGCACGGGGCAGCCAGTGAGTGGGTTGTACACGCTCTTTGCCTCACTTTCTAAAGTGGACATCAAATATGCCATCTTTTGTGCGTTGGTTAAATCCTGCCTACTGTCAACCAACGAGGTGAACATATCCTTATATGCCACCCATAGCTCCATGGTACCGTCAAAATGTCCCAACTCCAAAGTAGGGAGCCTACTGTGCAACGATGTACCTTGCGCTGCATGTCTTTGTGAACTTTCATTTGCATTTCACAGTCCATACTTGGAAATTTTGATTGGGGGTTGACGTCGTGATGATGTATAGTTATTCTGGCTGATTTCCTATCTCCTATTATGTATTACTATTTAACCCTTAAATGCATGGTTTTTTTTTTTTCCGAATAAATAAATTTAGTTGACTTTTAATTAGTATATAATTTATTTTAATTATATTGTATATGTATTTGAAAATTAATAAATAATTCATATAAATATGAATGCATTTATTGGCAAGATTATTATCATTATAAAACGTAGTAACAATATCAATTTATTAAGTAAATATTTAACTATATTATATATTTGCAGCAACACTCGTGTCACGTTGATCACTTATTTAGGTGTAGGCTACCGGCGCATCGTGGAGTTGAGGGTCTGCATCGTGAGGGGGGGCGGCGGGGGGTTGATGTAGCCCGCGTACGCGTACACATTGGGCTGCTGGGCGCGGGGGTCGGACCCCGGGTACTGGACCCCGGGCTGCACGTTCATCATCTGCACCGGCAGGTTGTTGAACTGCTGCTGCGGCGGCACGCGGTAGCCGTTGAGCCCGTACTGGCTGATGATGTGAGAGTTGAGGTTGGGGGACATGCGCGACCCGGGCGCCATCTGCATGTGCTGCATCGGACTCAGGTTGCCTAAGGAACGGAAATATTCGCATATATAAGCAAGTACGTAATTACGCATCAGATAGTCAGCCTGTGTTCGTCTACTGCTAGACACAAGCCTTTCACGGGAAATAAAAGAAGCAATTCGTTTGATGGGCAACGTTATAAATAAATCAACAGTGTTAATGCACTGTTGCAATGTAGTGTTATTTGTTAAATGAAAACCTTTAACCAGGCAGGGTTTATTTACCAACTGAAAATACGAAAATTTGCGATGATTTCTGTGCGCGTGATTTCTGTGGCAGATCTGATGATTATTAAAAATCAGAGTTCCTTACTCAATGGATACTTAGTTTTGGCGGCTTTTTTAGGTATATTGTTGTTTTTTGCGCGAGTCCGACTCGCACTTGACCAAATATTTTTTTAGTAATACTAAGGTCACGGTGGCATAATATGATCAGTACGCGTGCCTCGGGAAGCTACTGTTGCAAGATAGTAACGTTAATAAAGAGGTAACAACTGATGTTTGCGTCTGCAGTTAGGGTTGCCAGGCATCCGGCTTAAAGCCGGACATGTTTGGCTTTTTACGATCGTGTCCAGCCAAATATTTACATGGCACGGCACGGCATAACGAACGGCAGCCATTTTATCTTTGGCATGAAGTAAAGCGTCAATCGCTCTGAGCGTCTGTGATAAAATAGCGTGAATTTCAGTGTTTTAAAGAGATAAAAAGCTGTAATAGAATGGTGGCGGTAAGTAAAATGATTATTCACAAGTTATTGATCCATTATTTGCCTAAAGTTAATAAGTCATAAAATGTTTATTTGAGTAAAGAAAATCGTCTTATTATGAGGTACTGGTACTTTATTTAGAGATCCCAGTATTTAAAATAATATATTTACTGATCATAATAACACACCCTTAAAGGATTCTTGACTTTGCTTGTACATACGGTATAACGTCCAACAATTCATAGTGAAAAAAATTTAGGAGCTGATAGAGTATCTATAATAGACCACTTTCCAAAAAAAAGCTTTTTTTGCGCCAACTCAAACGAATAAAAAGCGACGTTTAAATTTTGCAAAAAATATGTCATATTTCACTCTTTGATCTTAATATTTCGGCTGTTCAATACACGATTGCTCTGGGGGCACGGCAGTGCCCCCGCCAAGTCAAGCTAAAAAGCGGCACGGCCGTACTATCCTTTTCTCGAAGCAGTTGAGGCCTTTTTAAACCCCCTATAACTTCGTTTGGATAAAACTAGAAGCCTGAATTTTTAGTAACCAAGCAGGCATTGTATAAACATAGCAGACATAGAAGCTTCAAATTTGGAATACAATTAGTGTTTAGTGTATAAATCAAGGAAAAACTAAAATATTTTGTAATAACGGTCCAGTTTTCTAGATACACCAAATATAACAATATAAGATTACAAAGTTACATTCGCAGTTGTACGTACAAGGTACCGGAAAGGAGGAGTAGAACTGTCTAGAGAAGTAGGACTATCTACAAAAAAAAGTGAGATGTCATCAAAAACAAAACTTGTAAAAAAAATAAAGTCTCGCAACTATATAGGTTACCTTAGATATGAGCCAGATGCCAATATATTTTTTCAATGAGTGCCAAAGCGAACTTAAAACATCTTATTATATTCAATGTAATGGCGTTAGGCCAAACATAATATATTTGGACTGATCTCATGATAAATCTTTATTTATTTGCATATAATATATTTTAATTCTTGTCTTGTTAAAATACAAGGAAAAATACTTAATTTTTGTTTGTTCGTATTTTTTTTACGCAACCTCACTATGACCAAATCCTTTGACCGTAATAATAATAAAAAAAAAGATTCTGCGATTCAAACTGAGGCCCTCGTCGTTTTTGCAACTTCTAAAAGACCTTAGACTGCATCTTGAGATCTAATTTGAATATTAAGAAACTCTTATATTTGGAGAAATCTCGTTTAGGGCCGAGCTAAGCTAAGTATCCGCCGTAAAATTTAGTCCATTTAAAGTTTTCAACCTAATCTGATGGGAAGAATGTGTAACAAATATTTAGTTTGCACCTTTTATTGGAACTATTTACATATTAAACGTTTTAAAGCGTTACTTACGAGGATGTCATTTATAAACTCAATTTTACGTTGGATGTAATTTTCTTTTTATAAACGTGCGGACTTCCATACAAACGAAAACGCAAAATGGTCTATGGAATGTTTTTAACATATTTTTGCTGAGTCCATATAGATGTATGCCATATTAGAACTAAAAAGCGGGAAATTTTAATAATATCTTAACAACAAACCCCTAAAAATGAAAATTTTATATTTAAGGCGGTAACAGAGGATCTCTGTCCAAAATGCATATCATAATGTTGTTTTCCTTACCTTTGAATAAAATGTATGCAATAAATGCGTTTTATAGCAATTCGCGCAAACTGTTTGTTAATAGTTAGGTGATCACATGAAAATTATTAAACTTTGCGCATTACATTTTGACTGCATTACATTACAACTGTAAACACGCTTATAAGTTTGTTAATGTAATACAAACAAAATGTAATGAATGAATTTTTTGTGAAGACTTTATTGATAATAAACTATTTCCGCAAATTGCTTTAAAAGGCATTTATTGCATACTTACTTTTTATTCAAAAGTATGGAAAACAATATTATGATGTTGTGCATTTTGTACCGAGGCAAAAAGTTACCCCCTTAAGCAATAATATGTTTGAAAACTTTCACAGCATTACCAAAATTTTGTTTTTCTTGACACATACATTGATATACTGACAAAAGATTAGTATAAAATAAATTATCGTTATTTATCTGGACGACATTATATAGTGTAGTGATCTTCAACAATCGCCAATAGTATTCAAATTCGATTGTCATATGGCTATTCGGCTAAGCAAATAAGCCCGTTTGACAAATGAAATCGTACGTTTTTGGTTATCAACAACAAAACAAGACAAAATTGTAATCATTTGACAGCCAAAAATGTACGAATTATAACAAGAAATACTAAAAAACAGAATAAAATAAATATCAAACCCCGGGGGCTCCCATACAGCAAACGTGATTTTTTTGCTCATTTTTACTCGATATTGATAACGGCCACTGGTAGACGCTTGAAATATTCACAGAATATTTAGTTATTTATCCACATTAAACAAGTAACTAACCCTGTATATAATGTGGATAATGGAGGCGGTTGGAGGAGGGTATTGATGATAGCAGATTTAAACTCTAACTTTCCTTTCTTTTCTGAAGTAAGTTATACTGCATTAAAAAGTCGCTTGCCTCAGCCGGAGAACGCACCAGAAAAAGCGAGAAAGTAATCATTCTGTATTTTCATGTCATCAATCATCAAGATTAATGACATTGTTTGTTTTGACGATTTTATTAGGAAATGTAGTTATTTCTCCACATTTATACAGTAAATGTGAATGTATTAAACAAATAATTCTTCCTCATAAAATGTTATAAATGATGGTGTAAATTGCATTACATTCTACTAAGTAGCTTGGAAGTTATAAAGCGAATACATAGACAAACACAGATTGCGACTTTGTTTTATAACATTTAGAAATAGAGAAGATAAGTCATGTTGGATGAAAATTCATAATATTATGCAAGATATTTTGTGACTTTGGACTTATTGAGAGTCATCAACTATACAGTCAAAATGCAAATAAAAATTTACTTAAGCCTGTTAAAATATTACAAAACATTTTAATATGTCTATAACTAATCCATTCAAGAATTGAATATTTATAAAATTAGCTGTGGTTACCTGTATAGTTAATTTTTATTAGATTAAAAATCATAAATGCAAATGATAGGTACTATTCTGCAGGACAGGGTTAAATGTCGCAGAAATGTTTGCCGCAAAATTTGCATTTGAAGAATTACCAGCCCAAAGCTGCCCTCTAAATTAAAGGAATAAAGCTTTCGTTTTTGCTTGTTTATTAAAATTACATATTTAATTATTTAGTATTTTATTCTTAATCCAAGCCTTTAGCATTTTTAGATCGATCACTTAGTTAGATTTTGAGTTTATAGGGAAATCTGTTACGTAAACCTCAGTCTATTTTCTAAAATTAGTTTAAAGTAACATATAAGTTGCTCAGATTAAATATTATATCTTTTATATTCTTTTCTCTAATATCTTTTTTCTCAGTCCCCCATTGTGCAATTGTATACCCTATCTAGGGCGTACAATTGTACAATAATAAGCCAGGAAGGCAAATTTCGTTTTTTTAGTCACCTAATAACCCAATAAGCACAATAATTGAAAAAATTAAAAAAATAGTAATAACTGAGTTCACCGTACCAATGTAATCATAGTTACAGCTACAGTGAGAAATATTGCAACTTCGTGTATTGTCGGCTAAGTTCGTTTTATCCTTATGTTTTTGACAAGTCCATAAAATTTTGTATTAAGTTATCATAAGACATCATTAAATAAATACGTTTCTTCATAGATTTCGCGAATGCAGAAGTCGCAAAATTTCTCACCAGACCTGTACCCAACTAGGAGTTGGGACAGTGCGGTAGGCGTGGGGGAGAGACCTGAGTGCATGTCCAATATATCAAACTTTGTAGAACATATTATTATAGTTTTAAAAATTAATAGGCAAACAGAGCTGCAAGAACTTAGTATGGGCATTTCTTCCAGGAGGACTGCCAAGAGTGGCGAAATTCTGGAAAGGCCTATGTCCAGTAGTGGACGAAACAGGCTGATGGATGAATGGATGGATAAACTTTAATTATTAATTACATGGAATTGTGACACTTCTAGGAAAGGGATGGAGTTGTCCAAAAAAGCGAGATGGACTGTATCGTTTCTCCTTTACTTGTAGAGCTCCATCCCTTTCATTGAATTGTCACAATTCCATGTAAATAAAAATTAAAGTTTAGTTATTTTTTTTCCATCATATTAAAAGATTAAATTGTACATTTGTCTATGATTGTACGTATGTACATTAGGGTGTGTCATTTTTCAACTTTTTTCGATTTTCATTAAGTAATAATGAAATTATTTTGCAAGAATCTATAAAAATAAAAAGCTCAACTAAAATTAAAAATAAATAATGGACGACATCTTCTGCTTTGCAGCGACCAAAACGGAACGCAGCCTTTCCTTAACCAAACCTAAACTTTCTGAAGTCACATATTCTTTTGTTTTCAAAGCAAGGACACGCGGATATAACTGATAATTCTATAAACTTACTTAGAATCGCTGAAGTGTGTGTGGTTGCTCGCAGTTTCCAACATTTCATCATCGCTTTCCCCCAAATACCGCGAGTCGACAGGCGATGGGGCTTCCAAGGCTGCATCTGATCTTCTCACCTAAGCATAATGTGAATTAAAACCACTAGGACGATTGTTTTCGGCAGATATTTTTCGTCAAAAGGCTGAACTACAAAAAGTAAAACTGAAATCTGAATAAAATATTGCTATCCAGATTGAATATAAGGTGACTTTAGTTTATGTCATAATAAAGGTTAAGTTACAACACTAGATATTTTACGTTTAAGAAAGATTGGGGACAGCACTAGCTGGCCGCCAATTGATCTTTCACTTTTACGTCATCTGTAATCGTGTTTTATAAAACAACTAGCTTTTGCCCGCGGCTCCGCCCGCGTGTTATTCGGTTTAACGACATGCTTTTTTCCGGGATAAAAAGTAGCTGTGTTAAGTTAGGGTATAAGCTATATCCATTCTAAATTTCATCCAAATCCGTCCGAACGTTTCGATTGTACATATATAAAAATTTAACATTTCAGCCACATAGCGACTTTGTAAATGTCTGTACTAAACTATTGAGGTCTATACCTTTAGTCTATAATGAAAAACAACAGAGAAACGGGTTATCAAATTTTGTACTAAAACGGTGTCGTGCCTAGGCGCCTTAAGTGAGTATCTATACATATCGTTGCGGTATGGGAAAGCAGATGGGGAAATTCGCAGGTCACGTTGAGAACTGAATAGCTCAGTTGGTAAAGCAATCGCCCGGCAAGCGAGAGGTCCCGGGTTTGAATCCCGGTTCAGAGCTCTTCACGTCCAGATTTACTTTTCTGATTTTCTATACCGCAATGATATAAATTTAATTTGTTATCTCCTTGCGATGGATAAATCGCCAAGTCTTTAAAACATATAGAAATTTATTTCTATCATAGTTTACGGAGTACATGATTTAATACAAAAAAAAATGTTTTTAATTTGATTTAAAATTTTTTCATGTTTTTTTTTGTCGTCAAACTTTCTTGTTGCTTTTCATTTGACCTTCTCATTGCTTTTCCAGCAAAACTATGCACGCCCATAAAATAATATACTATATGCAAAATAAGATCTCTATATATTATAAACTATTTGTTTTTTATATTGTCTTGAAGTTAGGTATAAATTTTAACAAAAAAAAAAGACTTTTTCAGTATGTATAACTCCTTTTGGTGAAAACCTAGTAAAGCTTTTTCCGTTAACAAAAAACAATTCCTCTGTGTCATTGTCAAAAATCGTACTATGATAATAACGCAATATCATGCAAAAAGTTCGTGCGTAGCATTTTATTCATTCATAAAGATTGAATAAATTAATTAATAATTGAATAAAGATTGCGACGTAGCAGCAACACAAGTTGCTACATTGCAGCCAATATAAAGTAGAAATGCAAATGTAAAATAACCTAGTGTAACGCTGGCGTTAAATATATTATTATAATTAACGCTTCTCAGTAATTTTAATAAAATAAATATTTAAAAAAAATTAACTACTTAATTACAATCAAATGTCTTAACCTTATTACTTCGAAAAACTAAATCAAGTACGCCCTACAAACAAGCAATATCTTGCGACAAGCAGATCGCATTTTATTAGTAGATACAACTCGACGACAACAGGCTCGAGGAACTGGTTTTTGGTTTGCGAAGCGACTGCGGCTGACTCGATCGATTGGTTATTGATTTTTAAGCGGTCAACTACGACGCCTATTTTATTGAAGACTTATCAACTATAATCATTAAATTGAACATCTAATATACATATATTTTTAAACACCATCAATATATTGTGTTGTGTGAGGAGATTACCCCGATATTGGGTGAGTGTTGTATAAATATTTTATTGCACGTACCTAGATCTTAGATTATAGTTATTCATGTAAAACTTTCGTTAATTCATCAATGTTACGTCATTCCCATTTTATCATGTTTATAACTAATGTATTTAATTGTAGATTTAATGCTAAAACTCCTTTATTTGTCATTGAGATTCCTTGTTTGATCGATGGGTCAAAGTACCTACATAAAAGTAATTTTTATCAAAAATCTTTGTTGAACTAGTAATTAGTAAAACTACATAATATTTCAATGGAATAATATCAACCTATACTGTTCGACGACATTAAACTAGATAAAGTGTTATTTTTACAAGTTGTTCTGGTAAATGTAGTAATTTTTCTCAGTGTACTTGTTTTCTGGTTTTCTGGTAAATCTTCTATTTTCCTAATTTACATTGCCTGGACTGCATCATCATGGATCGCTATCTCATACTATATACCACTTCCATAGCTGCACTTCATCATTAGCGAAACATGCATGTTGCAGTCAAAGTCTAAAACCGGACTCTTTGTAACATACCTATTTTTTTCGCTGCGCTTCCAGGGTTCTTTTACCCTGCTGAAGAGGACTTCAAGACTCTTGAGAGCTGCCTCCAGTTCTGAAACTCCTCACCTTATTTTGCGGACCCCGGCGCGGTACACCTGGCTTATTCTGCGGTGCCGGTCAACGCTCCGGGAAACACATCCAGGGGAGTGGTATTTCTATGGAAGCTGCCTGGGGCATTTAGAAATTGTATTTTACTGCGCTACCTACGACCCTGATCTCATCTTATTCTTTACTAAATTGACTTTTATTCATAACTTAATTAAAATTGTAAATATCAAAAAAATACTTTCTTTTCTACCCCCTACTACTAAATTTTACTAAAAAATAATCTCCTGTTCCCGGCTAAACCGTGACAATGGCGCCCAACGACTACAATGGCTACAATGACGACTAACGCGCTTCTAAGTAAAATACAGTTGCTAATGTGTTTTAGCAGGTTTCTAAGTATTTTGTGGTTATCCTTGGTGATGGTCGAGCCTAGGCTTTTAAATAAGTAGTGCCTATTTATTGTGTGTAGCATATTAATTAGTACGTGGGTTAGTATTTTTAATTGTATATTCTGTATTCCTAATAGTTATTGTTTTTACTGAAAACGCTACTACCCACATACTATTTGACGTAGATTAAGTAGATTTAGTACTTATAGATTTAGTTTGTAAATATAATTGAAATCTATACAACACACACCCAATTATAACTAAAATTTATTATTTTTGAATACATTACAAAATGTCGTACCCCATTAAGTACCTTTCACTACAAAAGGCAGAACTTGAGTACGAAGTTTTGGTTCGAGGTGGTACTGCCGGTGAGTCTGTAGCTGAACTTCGCAAACAAATTGTTAAAGTTTCTGTAAACTTACCTTCAGAAGATATTCTTGAATCTCATTTAGATCCAGCAGATGATCTCAAAGGTGTGAAAGAGACATTGTCAAAAATACAAAACAATGTTGCTTCACTAAAAACCAAATTTGATAAAGGTTTGTTTGTAAGAATGGAGACAACTCTGAACCATGTCTACCATAGACTCAATCGTATTTCTTCTACTGAGGAAACAACAGAAATCTATAAAGTCTGTTGCTCAACTTTTAGGGCATTATACAAAGATTTACTTTCTATGAAACCCATTAATAAACAACAGGCAACTGATGAATCTTCAGAACAAGACACTGTAGCTTCCGGTTGCAATCGCAATACTACTTGCGAAAGAAACTTAGCTTCTGAAATAAGTAAAATAAAATTTAATGGCAAAACTTGCGTTCGCTCGTTTATTCAACGGATCGATGAGTTTTCACAGTCAAGAGATGTCTCTGCTAATAAAATGTTATCTTTTGCTTACGAAATGTTCACCGACGATGCACTGCATTGGTATCGTTGTAATAAATCAAAAGTTACGTCTTGGAAGGATTTAGTAACACTACTAAAACAAGATTTTAGCCATAGTGACTACGACTACAGACTTATGTCTGAAATTCGCTCACGCACACAAGGCGAGAATGAAAATATAACCATATACATATCTATAATGCATGGAATGTTTTTACGCTTAAACAAAGTTATTCCTGAAAATGAACAGCTTGAAATTCTCCTGCATAACGTACGTCCCTGCTACGCTAGTACACTTGCAGCATCACCTGTAATTGCAAGTATCGACACACTAAAAACTATCTGCCGAAATTATGAAAACATTCAGTCTAAGCTGACACACTTTCGTGAGCCTCCGAAAGGAAACTCAGATACCTTAGCACCAGAATTTGCTTATAGCCAACCTATCGCTGCAAGTAGTAGTTCTTCCAACAGTTACTATTACAGTAAGAAACCTAACTATCAAAGTCATCAATCTAGCTATAAACATCAAAATCAACAAACACAATATTACAACAAAAACGATAATTACAAACAAAATTACCTATACACTAACACAACTAATAAAACTCATGGAAGTATTAACTATAATAAAACTGAAATTTCTAAACCCAATACTGAAAATAGAACTTTACCGGTAGCTGAAGTGACCACTGAAATTAAAACCATTTACTGCCCTAGATGCCGATCAAATACTCACTCGCTGAAACTATGTAAAGAACCTCGTTTTCCAATATGCTTTAAATGTGGAAAAAAAGATGTACGCTATCCTGAATGCCCTAACTGTCAAGCATCTAGTGCAAAAAACTAATAATTGCGGATTGCAGTGCCAGTGAAACTAACAATAGTAATTTTAAAAAAATTGAATGGAATGAGTGGTTAGAGTTCATTTCAAAATTTTTTTCCTGCTACACTATCTCTTCAATCCGAAATACTACAGCTACAGTTCCTAGTAATGACTCACGACCTTATGCTTCTATTAGTATTAATGGTCAATCTATGATTGGTTTATTGGATACAGGTTGTTATGTCACGATTCTAGGAAACAATTCTCATGAACCCCTAACTTCTACAGGATTTAAACTACAGAGCTGTGAATCCCTACAATTCATTGCAGCTGGTGGTCAAAAACTACAACCAATTGGATTATTACACCTACCCATTGCCTTTGCTAACCAACTACATATTATAAGTGCCTATGTAGTTCCTGAAATTAAAAATAACTTAATTCTCGGTATGGATTTCTGGAATAGTTTTAGTCTTTTCCCCAAAAATATAAATACTCTTACACTGCTAAAACAAGCTGATGCTGCATTGGCAGAACTAACTGTCAATGAATCTGAACATCTTTGTTCATACGATCATCTAACCGTAGCTCAGAAAGTCACAGCAGATCATATAATAAATCAGTTTCGTGATATTTCATACGAAGAACGTGGTTTAGGCCGTACTTCGTTAATAACTCACTCTATCGACACGGGAAATGCTACCCCGATCCGTCAAAGATACTATAGAATGTCTCCTGAAAAGCAAAGACATCTTATTGAACAGTTAGATGAAATGGTGAAGGAAGATGTCGTGGAACCATGCGATAGTCCTTGGTCTTCACCTGTCTTGCTGACACCTAAAAAGAATGGAGAATTAAGATTTTGTCTAGACAGTCGAAAGCTAAATGCTGTTACAAAAAAAGATGCTTATAGTTTACCATATATCTCTGAGATTTTAGATAACCTGCGCGATGCTAAATACCTTAGTAGTATTGATTTATCAAAAAGTTTTTGGCAAATTTTAATCAGAGAAGAAGATCGCTGTAAAACTTCATTTTATATCCCATCTCGTGGTACCTACCAGTTTAAGTGCATGTCATTCGGTCTTACCAATGCACCTGCTACACAACAAAGGTTGGTTGATGTATTGTTTTATGGACCGGAATACGAACATATGGTATTTGTCTTCATAGATGACATTATTATTGTTTCTCCTACCTTTGAAAAACATATTTCCCTATTACTGCGCGTGATAGAAAAACTAAAAATGGCAAATTTAACTATTAACTTTACAAAGTGTCAATTTTTCAGACAACAACTTAAATACTTGGGTTATGTTGTCGACTCTAATGGCTTACACGCAGACCCTGAAAAGGTAGAAGCGATTGTTAACTTTCCCACTCCGACTACCAGAAAAGAACTTCGACGATTCCTAGGTACAGCTTCATGGTACCGAAGATTCATACCTAATTTTAGCTCGCTTGCAGCTCCACTAAATAAATTAACCTCTCAAGGTAAAAACGCTCCTCCATTTTCTTGGTCCAGTGAAGCGGATGCTGCCTTTAAAAAACTAAGAGAATGTCTTATTTCTGCCCCAGTCCTTTCGTGTCCTAACTATTCTGAACCATTTGAAGTCCACGTCGATGCTAGTGACTATGGAATTGGTGCTGTACTGATTCAAAATCAAGATGGTGAGGAAAAAGTAGTAGCTTATATGAGTAAGTCACTTTCTAAACAAGAACGAAACTATAGCGCTACAGAGCGTGAAGCACTTGCTGTCTTAACTGCAATTGAACACTGGCGATGTTACTTAGAAAACGGCCGTAAAACTGTCGTCTACACTGACCATTCTTCTCTCACATGGTTTTTGAATCTCAACAACCCCACTGGTCGTTTAGCTCGTTGGGGTGTACGACTGTCTGCCTTCAATCTTGAAATCCAACATCGCAAGGGTTCTGACAACGTTGTACCTGATAGTCTTTCACGTTCTGTGCCTATATCTGCTATAGATTCCTTAAATTCTTCCATTTCTACGAACACATCTGATCCCTGGTACCTAAATATATATAATGGTTGTGAAAATTCTCCAACTTCATTTCTAAATTATAGAATATGTAATAATAAACTATTTCGCTACATAAAGAGCCTAAATCCCTTAACTAAAGAATTTGAATGGAAAGAAGTTATACCTTCAGAATTCAGGCAAAATATAATTACTATGAACCATTCTGAACCTACCTCTGGTCATTTTGGAATCTTCAAGACGTTTAAACGTCTATGTCTAAATTATTTCTGGCCTAATATGCACCGGGACGTTACCAACTTCGTGTCAAGTTGTGATACTTGTAATGCTCATAAGCATCCTAATCATACAACTCTTGGTGTCATGGGCCAACCTAAAAACTGCTCTAGGCCATTCCAAATGATAAGTATGGACCTAGTAGGACCTCTACCCCCTACTAGAAATCAAAACACTTTCCTATTTGTTATAACATGTTGCTTCTCTAAATATAGCTTAATGTTTCCTATAAGACGCGCTACAGCTGACATAATCACGCGTATTGTAGAAGAGAGAATTTTTCTTGTCTATGGTATCCCCAGTACAATTCTAATGGACAACGGCAAACAGTTTATTAGCCACACTCTCCAACATCTATTCTCTCATTATAAAATTCCAAACGTACACTATACACCTAAATATACTCCTCAAGTTAACTCTGTTGAACGCTACAATAGGACTATAATTACTGCGGTATCAACTTTTATCGGGAGCGATCATAGGTCTTGGGATACAACTTGCCCAAAATACAGTTTGCTCTAAATAGTTCTGTCAATGAAGTAACTGGTTTTACTCCTGCATTTCTAGTGTTTGGACGAGAGTTAGTAAGTTGTGGTTCACACTACATTGACACTGATACCACAGCTGATGATATAGTATTTGCACCACACGATGAATATGCTGAAAACCTAGGAGCTCTGCGTAAAATCTTTGATAAAGTCCAGTCTTCGTTGCTTAAAGCTCATTCTAGAAATGCTCATAACTATAATTTGCGCCGTAAGGATGTTGAAATGAATGTCGGAGACATTGTGTGGAAAAGAACTTACTATCAGAGTAACAAAGATAAAAACTTTACTAAAAAGCTCGCGCCAAAATTTATAAAATGCCGCGTTATTGTAAGGAAATCTCCTCTTGTTTATGATCTCGAGGACATGGATGGCAATAATTTGGGAACATGGCATGTTAAAGATTTGAAACTTACAAACCATAATATTTCTAATCACTAAATTATATTAATTACATACCCTCAACTAGTTATGAACATCGTACCTTTCATTACTTGACTAGTCATTCAATTTTGTCTATGGAGTATTTTGAAAACCTGCATGAATTTAAAGTCACTTACCTGACTATAAAATGCAACTAAAATTATTCCTATCGTATTTACATTAGTTCTCTACAGAACAATGATGTATTTAGTTACCTTAAAAACTAAGGTGTATTAGTAAGGCATATTCAACAGCTAAAGTTCATGATATGTGTCTTAATTAGCTAAAGTTAAGATACGTATTTGTTGGACCAACTATTTACTAATTCATAGTTTTCTTGAACTCGTTAGACTAATTTTGATTTCTTCTAATAGTTGTGTGTGAGTATTCCTTGCTGTTCTAATAACAAAGTTAGGTACTCAGAATGCTAGGACGCGACGTAATACTTTTGATGTGTCGTCGCTATATTTTGTAAGAATGAAGAATAAAAGATGAGCGTGAAGTATGATTGTGGATGGTCTAAATGGGGTAACATGTAGCTTTAGTTTTACAGTACTAGAATTTTCAAGTAGTTTAAGGGCAGCATAGAACGGATTTTACTCAGGAAAAATCCTATCCTAAAAAGGGGGGTATGTAACGCTGGCGTTAAATATATTATTATAATTAACGCTTCTCAGTAATTTAAATAAAATAAAT
Source organism: Ypsolopha scabrella (assembly GCA_910592155.1). Taxonomy (NCBI): domain Eukaryota; kingdom Metazoa; phylum Arthropoda; class Insecta; order Lepidoptera; family Ypsolophidae; genus Ypsolopha; species Ypsolopha scabrella. The sequence goes on along the minus strand of OU342985.1, from coordinate 6,244,131 downwards.
ATTTAAAAAAAATTAACTACTTAATTACAATCAAATGTCTTAACCTTATTACTTCGAAAAACTAAATCAAGTACGCCCTACAAACAAGCAATATCTTGCGACAAGCAGATCGCATTTTATTAGTAGATACAACTCGACGACAACAGGCTCGAGGAACTGGTTTTTGGTTTGCGAAGCGACTGCGGCTGACTCGATCGACCTTCACTTGGTTATTGATTTTTAAGCGGTCAACTACGACGCCTATTTTATTGAAGACTTATCAACTATAATCATTAAATTGAACATCTAATATACATATATTTTTAAACACCATCAATATATTGTGTTGTGTGAGGAGATTACCCCGATATTGGGTGAGTGTTGTATAAATATTTTATTGCACGTACCTAGATCTTAGATTATAGTTATTCATGTAAAACTTTCGTTAATTCATCAATGTTACGTCATTCCCATTTTATCATGTTTATAACTAATGTATTTAATTGTAGATTTAATGCTAAAACTCCTTTATTTGTCATTGAGATTCCTTGTTTGATCGATGGGTCAAAGTACCTACATAAAAGTAATTTTTATCAAAAATCTTTGTTGAACTAGTAATTAGTAAAACTACATAATATTTCAATGGAATAATATCAACCTATACTGTTCGACGACATTAAACTAGATAAAGTGTTATTTTTACAAGTTGTTCTGGTAAATGTAGTAATTTTTCTCAGTGTACTTGTTTTCTGGTTTTCTGGTAAATCTTCTATTTTCCTAATTTACATTGCCTGGACTGCATCATCATGGATCGCTATCTCATACTATATACCACTTCCATAGCTGCACTTCATCATTAGCGAAACATGCATGTTGCAGTCAAAGTCTAAAACCGGACTCTTTGTAACATACCTATTTTTTTCGCTGCGCTTCCAGGGTTCTTTTACCCTGCTGAAGAGGACTTCAAGACTCTTGAGAGCTGCCTCCAGTTCTGAAACTCCTCACCTTATTTTGCGGACCCCAGCGCGGTACACCTGGCTTATTCTGCGGTGCCGGTCAACGCTCCGGGAAACACATCCAGGGGAGTGGTATTTCTATGGAAGCTGCCTGGGGCATTTAGAAATTGTATTTTACTGCGCTACCTACGACCCTGATCTCATCTTATTCTTTACTAAATTGACTTTTATTCATAACTTAATTAAAATTGTAAATATCAAAAAAATACTTTCTTTTCTACCCCCTACTACTAAATTTTACTTAAAAATAATCTCCTGTTCCCGGCTAAACCGTGACACTAGTAAGTAAACATGCCAGCATTTGTGAAGTGACTTTTGGAGAAATTTTTCTCGTAGTAGAAGGCATTGAAACGCTAGGTATGTCTATCCATCCATCCATCAGCCTGTTTTGTCCAGATACATTTAATTATTCTATAAATAATTGTATTATACTTATACTTCTTTTAATATTATAATTTATTATTTACTTATTTATAAATTATAAATATTTACTGATATTAATATATAATTATATTACAAAATCAAATTTAAAATGTATATATTATAAATATAAATACTAAGATTAATGTTACATTTTAATAATGTAAATATATAGTACTGATGTATCTTGTATTCAATTATATTGTATGATCATTAATATTTGTTAATATTTGATTGTTTTTTTTATAATTTTGTGACGACTTACGTATAATGCTGAATAATAAATGAATCTGAATCTGTATGAGAAGATCAAAGCCATAGTATAACGGCCGAATCACTGATTGACTGTCTGGGAACTGGCCACTTACATAAACAATATTTAAAAATTTATTGCAACATTTGAAAATAGAACTCTTTGGCTGTAGAATGCAGTTTGTTTCATCTGACTGTCTTTTGTTTTTACCTTGTGGCGCCATTTAAAAAATTGTGTGTCTGCATCAACATGGATTTAACTCGGGAAAATTTTCGTAGTATGATTTTCTACGATTTTAAGTGTAATTTGACAGCTCAACAGAGCATCGCTCGGCTTGAAACAGCTTTTGGCAATGAAGCACCATGCAAGACGACTGTTTATAGCTGGTTTGCAGAATTCAAGCGTGGTCGTATCAATCTCAGTGACGAATCTCGCGATGGTCGGCCGTCCACCGCTGTGACCAACAAAAACATCGATGCTGTGCGCCGTATGATTGAAACAGACAGGCATGTGACCTACCATGAAATTCCCGCATCCTTAGAAATAGGCATGAGTCAAATACAATCAATCCTACACAAACATTTGGGTGTGAGAAAGCTGTGCTCGCGGTGGATCCCACACAACTTGACCGAGACTCAAAAAACGGACCGCGTCACTTGGTGCAGTGCCATGCTTACCAGATTCAACGAAGGTGCGTCAAATTTGGTGTGGGACATAGTAACAGATGACGAAACATGGATTTATTGCTACGATCCCAAAACAAAGCAGCAATCGAGCGTATGGGTCTTTCAAGATGAGCCGAAACCAACCAAAGTGGCGCGCGTGAAAAGTGCATCTAAGAGCATGATTGCTTCTTTTTTTAATAAAACTGGACACGTGGCTACTGTTGCTTTAGAGAATCGTCGTACCGTGAATAGTGACTGGTACACGACCATTTGTTTGCCGGAAGTTATTGAGGAACTCCGTAAAAATAACCGTAAACGCCGTATCATCCTGCACCACGACAATGCTAGTTCTCACACGGCCAGACAGACAAACGACTTTTTGAAGACGAAAAATGTAGAACTCATGAGTCATCCTGCATACAGTCCCGACCTGGCACCTTGTGACTTTTTTCTGTTCCCAAAAATTAAGAACCAATTACGCGGTCAACCATTTTCATCACCAGAAGAGGCTGTCGAGGAGTATGAAAAACACGTTTCAGAGGGCACCACAGGGGAGTGGCACAAAAGTTTTCAAAACTGGTTTGATCGAATGAAAAAGTGCATATACGCCAAGGGAGATTATTTTGAAAAACAATAAATTAATTTTGTACCTTTAATAGTATTTTTTCATATTCATTCCGGAAACTTATAGTGCGTCCCACGTATCATCTTCCATAAATTATACACAACTTCTTGTAGGTACTTTTTATACCACAAATATTTATTTTTATTACGCATTAAATGGGACCCTAAATATTACTAAGTCTCCACTGTCTGTCTCGGCTATCACAGAGATCTACAGCTTCAGCCGTGATAGGTAGTCAGTTGAAATTTTCACAGAATCCATGTTACTAAGGCGTTTACCAGGGCAAATAATAATAATAAAAAATTGAAAACCACCTCGGTCTCGATACAAAAACATGCTTATTAAAATTAGAGTCCTGTTACTCTAAGGATTTTTACACACTAATACTCCTTAGGGCCTCATAAAAGACTATAACTTTGTTAAATAATACTGTGTTATGTCAACATGGTGAAACATTACGCAATAACACAGTTACTATGTTATATCTAGGGTTACCAGATGACACGAATTTTCATGCCATGTCAAGAATTTTTACCCTCTGTCAGGGAATTAGGATACAATAGGATTTAACAGGAATTTTAGGAGAAAAGAAAATGCTTTAAAATTATTAAATTTATTGAGTTACATTGTGTCTATATTGAAAATCGTGTAGCCTCCTCATTAGTATAAAAAGTTCACAAAAATGACAGGAAATTTATTGAAATGTCAGGGACACTGTCTGGAACTATAGACTAAATAGTACTTGTACTATTTCAACTATGCTGGAACTCATGTTACTAGATCTGGTCACCCTGTAGTTATATCAGACATAGATAGTCTGACTGTTCTTTTATGTGTGTAAATAAAAAACGATTTGCTTATGTCGACCGCATAAAGGCCAAAATTGGTTACGTAAGTAAATATTATGGACATTTAAACATGCCATAATGTTATTATATCTACCTATATATCTGTCTTCTTCTATAACTATACCTATATATGTTGTGTCTGCACAATTTTTGCGAAATATAGCTACAACTAAAACTAATAATAAAAGTAAAAAGGTCGTGTCTGTACATTGAATATTTTCGCGAAATTTTATATTAGATGGGTTACACAACCACAATTTTTTGAATTTTCGTCTGTCTGTCTGTGTGTAAGTTTACAAAATGTAATATATAAATGTTTCAATTATTTATTTAACCCTAAAAAGTAAATTGATGATATGCTTTATTAAATACTAGCTTTTGCTATGTATTATAATTTCAAATCAGATTTTCCCATAATATACCTATATGTATACATAACTTCCCGACATGCAAAAAAGTTTTAAACAGATTCACGCTTGGAATACTATTATTCATACAAATGTTTTCACCGTATTTCACTCTCTTATTGGTAGGACCAACGACCTTGATATATTAAGGACCAGGGACTGATGAAAGAGTATTCTCAGTTGGTTTGTAGAGCTGATGCCGGGCTCGACTGTGGAGGTACAACCATCTTACTCGCAAATCCTCCCGAAGATATTCGGGGGAGAGTAAGAGGACAGCTCTCAGGCAAAACCAGGCGGCCCACCATTGCCTGGGACCGATGGATGGCGGTTTATCCATCCCCAATTGCCGGGCCTTATATAAAACAGACTGGTGACGGGCAGCGGCGTCACTGGTGCAAGGGTTTCGGCACCGCGCTCACCAACTCACTTGCCCAGCGTGTGTGAGTATGGAAATTTCTTCCAGGAGGACCGCCTAGAGTGGCGAAATCCTGGAAAGGCCTATGTCCAGCAGTGGACGAAACAGGCTGATGGATGGATGGACACCCGTCCCATACGGAATTCACAGTTTTACTCCTATTTATTTATTTAAGTACTACTGTACTTACTACTGTTTAGCGATACCATGTTATAAGTATAGTTAGCATTACCTTCTTGAGTTTCTTCGGATAATGACTCTTCTTCGACTGTGTTATTTAACAGTATTTTAAAAAACTTATTTTCATGCTCGAGATCAACGGACTCTTCACAAAACACTTTAGTAAATAATTTCAACACTATAAGCGTAACACATATTAATTTCATATTGATAAATATCACACATTGATTATTTTTGTTGTATTTATGTGCTAAATGTACTGATTTTTTATATTTCTTGTAAACAATACGATTAAATGTGTATTTACTTGGGAAACACTAACACGCATATGATTTTATTTGTATTAAAGTAGACATATCTAAAATCATTGACCTCAGATGATAAGGACAATGATTGTTTTGAATTATTTAGTACTTTATCAATTATTAATATGTAAACATTCGTAATATTATGTCCTTATTCTGAAGTATATAAAATAGACTCTAGAAAATGTCCATCACAACTTGGTCCTACGAACACAATATTTTTTTCTCAAAAATGCTCGGCTCATTGTTGCTATTATTTTGGAAAACAAACACAGAAAGAGCTTATTTTTTGCTCCAGGGATATTTTTTCTATTAAAAAACATTTTTACACCCTAAACATCGCTGTTTATAGCGTGTAAAAATGTTTGTTAATCAACGATGTCTTGGAACATCGTTGGCTATATACTTTTTTATATTTCTAATCCCATCGCACTAATATTTATAAATGCGAAAGTTTGGATGGATGGATGTTTGTTTTTCTTTCACGCTGTAACTACTGAACCGATTGGGCTGAAATTGTACATGAATGTTTAGGTAGTTCTAGACCTGGAATAGGACATAGGCAACTTTTTATCCGAACAGTGAGTATCATTCATCCCCATTCGAAAAGAATTGGAATACCAACATCAATTTCAGCGAATAAAAATTTTAAATTCAGAAGAATAGAGTCTATTATGGCTTTTCAAGGCAGCATGACGTAAGTTGGCCAAACGGCACGCCACATGTTGGGGTAAATCACACAAATAGGGACCGGGCGACCGACACATGCACCCTAGCAACAATAATACACTCCAAATTAGGCTTTAAAACGTTTTGTCAAGATCTAATGTCGTGTAACGAATGGTCTTATAAAGTATTTTGTTAGATGAGTCAGTCAGGTTCGCCTTTTATAAGGTAGATATATAGAATATATTTTTATACACATTCAGTTTACTCTCGCCAAAAACTTAACAAACATCAGTTCTATTTTCTCTTTTTTTTAAAGTTTTATTATTATTATAATGCTTTTAAACGGAACCCTAAAAAGTTATCCGCTTGGTTGCGTAAAGGAAATAGGGGTACATTTTGTGCATGTTGTGGAATTCTATAAACATGCTGCGACAATTTTAATTAGAAAGTTATTTAATTGCCTTTGGAAGACGATTCATATAAGTTGCTTTAAACTTATAATTTTTAGGGTTCCGTAGTCCGAAAAGGAACCCTTATAGTTTCGCCATGTCCGTCTGTCCGTCTAGCCGCGGCTTAGCTAGCTAGCTTAGCTTAGCTTAGTACTATTAGTACTAGAAATAAATGGATATTCTATTCTTTAAAGCAGGAATTTGGCATGGGTATACATCAAGCGACCGACCTCCGATCAGATCACACCGAACCACTATAGCATAGCTCCACGCCCGCCACCGATTTTCACGTATGAAGACTCGCTTCTCGCGCAACAAAATGATTTATCTCGCACGAATGGCGTCCATCCTGCGTTTGCACTAGAACACGGCCGAGAAGAGAGTTCAGTTGCACAAGATGGTTATGATGGCCGCAAATCATCTTGTGTCTCATTCACGCTGATGAACGTTACTTGCGGCCGATAGAGATGCAACACAACCTTAATTTCTTGTCGCTAGCCGAGCTCTCTTTGTTCATTTCGGTTTACTACTTTAGACGCTAGTAGGCGCTTACATCGTCATTTTAAATCACAATTATATTTTATGTTTTATCGTCTTTTATTAGATTTAGCTCTGATTGTAGCTTTTATTAAATATTTATCATTTGATTAAATAATTTATTTAGGTTTTAATCGTTTTATCAATAAGTTTCCAATAATAAGTTGCTTGCAAAACTTGTCTTTAGTACCGGTCAGGGGCGCTGCTATCGAAAATTAAACGCGCGAAAATTTGAAAAGCTAAAAGTTAGGAAAATAAAATGTCATAAGTAGGTAGTGTAATAATATGTATAATACTTTGTATTTTTTTAAATATATCCTTCCTTACGTTCTTTCGTCTGTAATCTGTAACATTAATAAATACCAAAAGCTTTCACCAATGGATGGCCCAAGTTTATTTTTGCTTACTAAATTTTGAATAAATAAAATAAATAAAATTAATCAATTATACAGGTATTATTTTATGAAGCTAAACTATCATAGTAAATTCACAACACGATGATCATTTAAGGTTTACTTTGGTTATACAAATAGTTATACATATTATATATGTATAATACCTACCTACCTATAACCCGGAAGATGCTTATTCGCACATGGCTTCCAGACCATTTAAATAAATAAAGAATATGGGGCGACCTTATCAAATAGCGCACAAATGAAACATCTGGTGTAAAACGAAAACTATCGAGGCTTTTTGCGACATATGTACTGAAAATAACTTTAAACTATAAGGTGACTTTCATTTATCCAAGGTGAAATTAAATTAACCGACCAAATTCATAGTGGAGACTCGGTTAGTGATCTGAAACAAGATTCAATCACCCTTTTGGTGAAATTCGTTTTTTTTAGATTCAAGATTCAAAGATTCAAGATTCAAATTGTTTATTTGTAAAATAGATACATAAAGTATACGTTTTACATGTCAAATCTAATCTGTATAAAAATAATATTTTATGATGAAACGAATATGATACGGGAAATATATAAAAAAACTGTATTTAAGTTGGGCTACTAAAGTTATACACATGCATAAAATAAAAAGACTTATTGGAATAAGAGTATTATTATACCTACATAATGCAATTAATAAATAAGTTTACATCTCAGCGTATACAAATAAATGGAACCAAAATAACATGCCTTCCAAAGTAAACACAAAATTGCCCATACGAGGTGTAAACCCGCGCCCTTCAGGTTAGTGCGTAAGATGTTGGCAGAGAGAAGAGAAATAAAAAAATACATGTAAAATACCCCAATAGAGAATATGCATGTCGTTTAAATAAGTAATATATTGCGTTGTTTGTATTCTATTTACTTAGTAGAATTTAATTATGACCATGGGAAATTATTTTATGTTATAGTTTTGTAATTATTTCCATTTAAAAATACAACATTTTGATGAAATGAAACGCAAATGCAAAACGCGTCACCATTGGTTACGAAATTTACTAGGTTTATTTATCTCTTTTGTAATAACTGAAAATAAAAAATGATTTATCTATAGTGGGAAACATGTACTGTTTATAGTTAAATCTGTGAAGAATTTTAAAATAATTCGAAATTTCTATGACAGGGCCCTGATTTTGTTACGTCTTTTTTGTTACGAAACTATAAATAAAAATACAAATAATGAAAACAAATAGATTTATATACAAAATATGTTTGTGAACCTTAGAGTGTATTAAATTTGTAAGGGAAATTTAATCCACACTTATTTATTTTTCCATCTTTCAATGATAGGGGTGCATTATTTTTACAGCATTATTTTCTAATTATATAATTCAGTTTTTGGTCAACATTCGCTGTTATTAAACTTGTCAGTGAAGCCTTCTCCATTCACTTCTGCACTCCGCTTTCTCTTTAACGATACGATACGACATTTACTTTTTCTTTCACTTGATTTCCTGGGCCTTCCTCTTTCTTTTTCCTTCCGGTTTTTTCATTTTAAACTAACGACTTTTGCTTTGTTCTCTGGATTTGTGTGTTGCCAGGTGATTTGAATTTAAGAAACTATACTAAATAACCTACCATTTTAAACTTACTTCCAGACAGTCTTCCTAACTATTGTAAAATGGCGTTACTATCTATCTCACTCTGATTCATGCAATTAAATATCTACCACTACTTTCTAAAAGGTTGCCATGGCAGGCAGTTTGAACACCTGCTTCTAATTTCAATTAGTTTTTGTTAGTAAATACCTACCACTTAAGTTTAACAAGTGTTTTCATTCGAATTTCTAAGTATTTAAATATTTTTGAGATGAGCCCCTTTTACAGTAGAACAGCAATATACTTTTTCTGGAGTAAAACATGGCAATTCTGTCTGTAAAGCACACTGGTTTTATATTTTTTTTATAAATATCTGGCTAAAATAAGCAAAAAATGTATATATATATATATATCTTTATTTTAAACAGTAGTTATTTTTTTAATAATTTTACAAAGATTTGTTCAATTCAATTCAATTTTTTTTTATGGCAAAGGAAGCCGGTGTCGACTATTCTGCCAGTGTCACGTAATAGATTGCAAACGCACTATCTGATAAAATATATACATCAAAGAGGATGACCTTGTAGATGCTGAAACAAACACAACATATTAGTTAGTAATAGATACTATACGTATATAATATAAATATGAAAGCTTATAAAAAAAAGTAAGTCACACAAAAAAAAAAAAAAACTTAAATCCACCACCTATAATTTAATTTCATTTTCTCTCACAAATCTAATTAAAGCCCATAAAAGATCCTTTGAAAAATGAGAAATCATAGTAGAGTTTGCAGGAAGTTGAATATTTATTTTTGGGAGTAATTTGTATAAATCAGAAGACTTCTGGTTCAATTTACATTGGAAAAATATATGGTCACCATAAGGTGTTAAGGTCACCATCTCCTTGTCCACATTCGCAAAGCGAGTTGTCACGGATTCTGATTTTATGCAAAAATACTGGAGTGCAACAAAAGCCTAAGCGCAGCCTAATAATAACAGAAATAACGCGCTTAGAAAGTTTTTTAAATTTAAAAAACCATGGCTTACATTGAACTACTGGTTGTCCCTGAGCATAGAAGGAACCTTTTCGTGGTGACGTCGTCATGAAGTAAGCTAAATCGACCTTTTTATTGATAGAAAATGAAGAGATTGATACCTTTACCTTATATCTGACTATTAAAACATTAAAAAATGAACAAAATCTTTGTCTACGGGTTCTGGTTTGAAGTTTGACTGCATCAACAACAACAGCCAAAATTTACATTATTTTGATTCGATATTTATGCATGAACTAAATCTTAAGAAGAAGAATACAATAACCATTTTAAGAAGATTAAGAATAAAACTATTTATTAATCAACATCCTCTATAATGGGGTTGTATTTACACTTTTATATAGTTGAAGTATACACTCGCATTTGGTACTTATTTCGGAAAAAAAAGTTTTTTGTTCCTTATTTTATGACGTATTCAAAAATCTCTGGTTATTTTAGATTTTTTTATATAAAAATGTAAGTTTTACGAATAATATCATAATTCCAGGTAATACTAATTTATTATATAATGCCGATATATTTAGAAGCTGTGTTTGTTGACAAGCTTTAATTTTACCCTTTTGGTGAAATTAGATAAATGTTTTTTTTTTTTTTGCTTTCTTTCTGCCTAGACTAGGAATTGTACTTAAACTAGTCCAACCAGTAAGGGAGCAAAAATATATTTTTCGAATTTGGCGAAAAGGATTACTGAACCTAGATCCTGATCACTAACCGAGTCTCGAGTATGAATTTGGTCGGTTGATTTAATTTCACCCTATATTTTAAATCTACGGAACAGTTTCAATCATTTAAAATACTTACTTTGAAACAAAAACATCCACAGCCTTGTTTTCGCCGATCATTGTCCACAATAATAAAAAAAAACACCAAAAATGTCTACCGATTGTCCCGATTCAAACTAGACTAACTCAAATAACTTGACTGACAACCGTAGCACAAAACAAAATGTCCATAAAATTTATTCTAAATTCAAATGTGAACGTGTTCCGAATTCAAAATTCGCGCTCGAATTTCGCGTTTGTTCGCGACAAACGTTCAGTTTGTAATGAAACGTCAAACTTTTCGGTTTTGATGATATCGTTGTATTGTTTATAAAATGATAAGTACCAGTTCCACAGGATGGTTAAACTTGGTTTAAACTATAAGACACCTCAGAAATAACAACCAGTTGTAACCTTCACACTTTTATTTACACTTTCTTAAACAAATACCACTAACTATCCTTTTCAACTCAACAATCGATAATCCTCAGCCTATTATGTGTCACTTATTTCTTTTTTTGTACACCACCGTATTTTTTTTAAACCTCGTCCGGCTCAGCCGAAGGTACAACCCACTCTTAAAATAAAGGCCTCTGTTTTTCAAGTCATGTTGCCAGTCCAATTCTTTTAAAAAACCCTCCCGCTGCCGGTGTGGCCAGCGACAATTCCAAATTTCGTTTTATTTAACCGAAACCTTACACTTGACCGTCCTGACGACGTGTATGTCCTCATACACGCATCTGGTGAAACCTTACACTTGGCAACATGGCGCTCTTTATACAAAATCAACAGAATCTTATAACTAGGTATAAAGGTTTTGATAGAGGACTTTTTTTTTAAATACTTATTTAACAATTGTAAATGCAAAAATAAAATAATATGATAGCAATTATTATGATTTATACATTATGGCAACATTTTTAAATCAATTTACTAATAGTGTAACATAATATTTATAAAGCTTCTGAAGGATGCAATATTTATTGACATAACATGTATTATACTAGAGATGGAAAAATCAGAATAGTAAAATTTTTAATGACAAGGAAGAACCAAACAATTAACCACATACTTCTTTCCTTTTACCTAGATAATTAAAATACCTATAAATTACAAAATGCTTATTTATTCATGATATCCAACCTGTTTATGCAAAGTATCTATCCATGATATCCAGCCTGTTCATTCAAATTATCTATCCATGATATCCAGCCTGTTTATCCAAAGTATCTATCCATGTAACCTTTTAACTAACCAAAACTATCCAGTTATCCATTTGAGCCAACCAAAGCTATCCATATAACCAACAAAACCAAAAATCTGTAAACCAAACTTCCTTATCAGTTTAACAGATCAACCTTTTTGTTTCAGGTCAAGACAGGAACCTTTCCATGTTTCTAGTCCTTGACCTGAAACAACACAAACAACAATCTTGTAGCTTCATTATTGAAAATCAGTAGTTTTGTCAACTTGAAAAAACAAAATAAAATATAATGAAACAAAATATAAAAATAATGCAAAAAAACCCGTTATTCCGGTACTACGATTTCAGTTTTATATGGAATCAACTATCATTATTAATTATTTTAAATTAAGAATCATTCAGACATATCCTCATCGTTTCCATATCTTGACATATCGTCATCATCACCCCCAGCCTTTTTTTCTGTATCATCATCTATTTCTAAGGAAGCTATGTGAATCCAGGGCTGCATCCGGTCTGCGGCAACGGTCGTCTTTCGCTTGTTTTTCATTCCTTCAAACCCAGCGATTGGGGCCACTTTGTATCGATCATTGCCTACGACCTTTACAACTCTAAATGGGCCTTCATACGAGGGCATGAGTTTTGTATTCTTACCACTATTTTGAAAGTTAACCTTCGTTATTTTAACTAGATCACCATTATTATAAGTACGTGCAGATTGCCTCCCCTTATCGTAATATCGCTTTTGTGCATCCTGGGCCTTGTCAATCTTGCTTTTTACTTCACTGCGAATAGATGACAGAGAAGGAACCTCACGTGTTTCGTCAACTATCACGTTCAGCGCCGGATTAAACTCGCTACTCATTTCCGTCCCAAACATGACTTCCGAGGGTGACCTACCTATAGTCTTTTGCATACTATTATTCAATCCCTATTGGATTCTTCCTAACTTGCTATCCCAGTCTTTTTCGTTCTCTTGGAGGTTTTGTGCCGTTAACGAGTCAAGAATGGTTCTGTTATACCGTTCAACTTGACCGTTGGATCTTGGGCTTGCAACTGCATTCAAAATGTGCTTTATCCCTCGGTCAAGACAAAACTTTCTGAACGCGTGAGAAGTAAAACAGGAACCACGATCACTCACCAATCGGTCTGGGGCTCGAAATGTATCGAAAATGTCATGTAAAACTTTTATTAAGTTTCGTGCATTGGTGTTCCTGACCGGTTTAATGAATAAGAATTTGGTAAACGAATCTACAACTGTCAATATGTGAGTATTACCCCTGTTTGATTTTACAAAAGGCCCAAGGTGGTCAATGTGCAACGTGTGAAAAGGCTTTTTAACCTTTTCTATAGGATGTAGCAACCCTTCACGCGTGTTAGTAGTTTTCTTTGCGTATGCGCAGTCAATACAGGCCCCTACATATTTTTTTACAAATTGCTTCATTTTTCCAAACCAATAGATTCTTTTAATTCTTTCTAGAGTGTTTTCGAAACCAAGGTGACCTATATCGTCGTGGTTTCTCTTACACACCTGCCACCCTGCACCCTTTGGTACCACAAACCTTATATGTTCCTTATTACCCGCAACACGCCTGAATAGCTTGTTGTCTTTCAGAACATAATTATCTTTAATATATTCTAACCCTTTCGGATCTAGATGGCTACTAACAACGTCACGGATTCTGCACAGTTCTGGGTCCCCTAACTGTAACGTTAGCAGCCAGTCTTCATCATTAATAGCCATTACCGAGGGATACCGCTCCGGACCCAGAGTTTCTGAGTCCGTAACAGGACCCCCGATAAAGCGTCAACGTGACCCATCTTCGTACCCGCCCGATACTCCACAGTGCAATCAATACTATTCATATATATATATATTATATCAATATTACGATACTATGTTACACAGAAGAATTTGCTTCTCATGCTTGAACCTTTCGACCATTATCATAAAAATACAGGTACGTTTTTTAGACATTTTGTCCGGTTTGATTCCCAGAAGACGCTCACACGCTAGATAACATCATAAATATGGCCTCGAGTGGAATGCTCGTTGCGACGGGTTTTCCAGCTATTGAGCAAAGTCACTTTGATAATACACAGGAGTCCACCATATATTTAACACTTGTAGATTTACTTTCTTCCTTGTGAGTAATGTTTTCCTTTCATTTACGATACTATGTTACACAGAAGAATTTGCTTCTCATGCTTGAACCTATCGACCATTATCATAAAAATACAGGTACGTTTTTTACACATTTTGTCCGGTTTGATTCCCAGAAGACGCTCACACGCTAGATAACATCATAAATATGGCCTCGAGTGGAATGCTCGTTGCGACGGGTTTTCCAGCTATTGAGCAAAGTCACTTTGATAATACACAGGAGTCCACCATATATTTAACACTTGTAGATTTACTTTCTTCCTTGTGAGTAATGTTTTTATTGCTTGCGAGTATCGATTACTGTATTTACAACTAGAAATACGACAGCGTTTCGCCTTTCACATTATTCGCCGCCATTTTACTTGTCGAACCAAATAAGGGTCTGATGTAAACAGCAATCGATTTAATACATCCCTGTTACATTGTTCTCTCGAAAATTTACGTGCGAATTTCTGTCTGTATTGACGGAAGTGTTTGTTCCGTGCTTCTGCAGCTTCCTCCGACAATTGACCAATAGGCAGCGAGGCGTGCGCAATGACGATGAATGGATCAACATTTTATGTACGGTTGGTGACATAGGCTGCCAATCGTAGTGTCGCACGTACAATTCTGCAGTCTCTTGAGTATTTTTCGAATTTCTTGATGTCTACATCGAAGCCAAATGAAATTACCTCCAGTATTACTTTAAAACTTTCAATTAGTTCAGGAATTATGCCTGTTATTTCTGTAGCGAGTTCAGGCTCATTGAAAAATCTTCTTGAGGTATTACCGTATTTAGTATTCCCAAAGTTGGCTTTTGGCACATCTACCAGAAGTCCCATTTTTGACTTAAACTCATCTAAAAACCCATCCCTCTAATTCCAAAATAATAATCAAAAACACCTCTAAACCGCGAGTTTTCTGAGCGACCCGCTTCCGTTGAGCAGGATAAACATGTGTAAAATGAAAGTATTGGAAAAAGACCGATTTCTCTGTATATATCCTGTTTAAGTTAAATAAAAACAGCTAATCTAGCGGCTCGGTGTTGAAGTAAGCGGACGTGTTGTTTTGGTTATTTTCTTAGTTATGACACCCTATGTTACTCCACGTTAACATTAAGATACCAAACAGAGAAAACGGTAGTGTTTACGTGAATTGTGAATATACAGTCAGAATAGACAGTACTTACTAACATTTTACATGAATTTTAACATTTTATGTTGGGACAAAGACAAAACCTTTGCGATGATTACTATCCTTTTGTACCAATTTAATGGTACGTCCATTCAAAGTAACGCTTCGAGTAATGCCTTCATAAATTACTTTAGTTTAGAACGCAAATATACATACAATTGCTTTTAAAACGTTCTGTCAGTGAGTGTTCACACTAACGCTTTAAAATCACCTTTGTCTCGTCTCTCGCTTCAGTAAGACGTGGCAATGGTTTCTGCTAAATTGATAGCAATAGCGATTTGTAGTGCATACGTTGTTATTTACTCTATTTATCTTCAGTTTAACCAAACGAAATCTATTCATTTATCGAGTAGTTTTAGATCATTGCAGATCTTGTTTTTTAATAAGTGATTTATTCTGAGGTGGGCCGTGTCCACCTTTTGTTTTGAAAAAAAAATCTAATCAATATTCCGTTTGCATATATTTTTGTAGTTTTTTGATATTAAAGTCGAGTAATATATTTACTTTATTATATATATAAAGTAAATAAATCTATAAATATCATTAACTAATATTATATTTAATATATTAATATTAATATTTATAATACAGAAATTATAAATAATTATATAATTAATATATGTATATATTAAATACGTAATACGTAAGATATTATTAAATACATTAAAGATTATTATTATGAATTATATTATATTAAATATTATTATAATACTTTATTATTAAATAATAGATATATATTGAATATAATTAATAATAATTTTATCATATTATTAATTTATATAATTATTAATATATATATAATACATATAATATAAATCATGATTACATGAATTATAATCTATAATGTTAATATAATATAATAATAATATCTATGTATATATATAACATAGTATAAGCAAATACCTGCTGCTATCGACTATACGGCCCTATATTTACAGTGGAAACCTTTGTATCCTACGCTACGAATATTTATAAGGAGTACCAAATTTAGTAGATTTCGAAGCAGATAACACCTTCATTAAAAGGATCCATTTATAGCGATATTTATCTTGTACCATCTGTGGGTTGACTGGTAGAAAATGCTTTATGCATTAAGTCCGCCTTTTTGTACTTATTTTTTTTTGTGCAATAAAGTATTTATGATGATGATGATATTTTTTGAATAATATTACTAAATAAATTAAGGAAAACTTCATTTAAAATGTTTGTAACTTACTGTAACTTTCATTACTTAGTATATTAATTTGAATAAGGCGAGATAAATTAATCATTTTCATGCTGTGATTTCTTGATTAGGTTGGAAGTTGAGCATTTAATTATATTAGAAGTGTTTTTGTATTTAGTACTCACTTACTACTAGAAATCGTGATAAAGAAAATCTAAATTTTAAATCTTACCATTTTAACTGCCGCTTAATGAATTATGAGATTTGCCATCTATCGCACTTAAAATAACACGAAACAGTATAAATTAATACAAATTGTTTAACAGTAGAAGGATCTTGATAATGTTAAGGGCTTTAGAAGCTAAACTTTATCAAAAAAACCACGTCCAGTATTATGACATTAATCGACGGTGTCTGTTAGTAGGAACCAAGTCTTGTAAAGAAAAATTACTGTTTGTATTTTATTGGAATTTATGCTACATTTTGCTATTTGTAAAATTATCATGTTTTGTGTTATTGGGGTTTTTCCGAACAAATAGTCCAAATGAACACCACATGGTATGGATTGTTGGTTGTTAAGTCGTTTTTGAAAAAGCTAATCTAATAAAATAAAAAATGCCATAGGTATAGGTTTTTACTGGTATTTATTTATTTATCTAGCAAATCGGACTTCTTTTATCAAACAACTTTAAAAATATGAACATTAGAAACCCTTCTATGAGGTACAGAGTGAAGAATATGGCGAAGGTAATCAGCGACATGACCCAGCTGATGAGTAACATGATGGCCACACACAACAGGAAGCCTAGCAATAAGACCCACACGTTGGAGTACTGTAAACAAAATTATGATGAATGAGGACGGAAATTCCGATGAGTTGGCGAGCATCACAAACGTTCTTTGAAAGTTTCCGTTTGTCAATCCACGGGAGTGAATAAGTGTCAATGATCTACCTTCACGTAAATAACAAGCGGATTCCTTAAAGATTTATCGCTAAAGCATGGTGATAAATCATGATATTTTGGTGGAACTTACTCGGAATGTAGGCCGCCATCCGAGTGGCCTGACCAGGGCCGCATGGAAGGTGCAGAAGTTGATAAGCGCGTACGAAGCCAGATAGAAGTTAGAGATCAGCGGAGCAATGGTATTCAGGTCGGCTATGGACAAAATTATATTGTTCATTCATAAAAAATCGTCTCGCCTATTCGATAAAAATAATATAAAACAATCTTCCTGGCAATTCTCTAAGCAGCAGCTTAATATTTTTCTTTAAATACTAAAGTAATTAAGATTGGAAAATATCTGCTTTACCAATCTAAATACTGATTTGGTATTTATCAGCCTGGTCTACTCGCTTGGGCAAAAAATATAGGTATATACGTACCGATGAGCAGAAAGATGAGGGAGACAAAGAAGGTAAGCACGTATCCCCTGTAGGGCTCGCCGTGTTTGCCATACGGCTTGGAGAAGAAGATGAGTCCAGGGTAGATGCGGTCGATGCCTAGCGCTTGGATGAGTCGAGGCACCGAGAGCAGGTTTGTCAGCGCTGTGGAGAGCGTCGCTGCCCAACAGCCCATACAATTGGAGATTAATTTTTTTTTCGTCTATCCATCTATCTATCTATCGATCTTGCAGCGATGAAGAGGCTACAGTGAGGGCTGCCGCCGTCCGAGCGCTGGCTATGACTGTCATGTACCACGCTTCGAGAGAGGTAAACTAAGAGTATTTAGATATAATACTTTCAGCGCAGGCTGCAAGTGTTGTGCTGGGCGTTGCTAGTAGGATCTTGCAGCGATGAAGAGGCTACAGTGAGGGCTGCCGCCGTCCGAGCGCTGGCTATGACTGTCATGTAACCGCACTTTGAGAGAGGTAATCTAAAAGTATGCAATATTTTTAGCAAAAACTTCAGCAGTCAAAATTTAACCACATTTAAATCTAGATACTAGGTTTACCGGGTGTAAATAGACTAAAGTGTTAGACAGTTTGCTCGATAGACACTTAGTGAAGCATCTCCATTTTCAAGATGGCCAGTTCGGTTTTAGACCTAATTTATCGACGGAAACTGCTATTATGTGTCTTAAACAAACTGTCCGCTATTATACAGACAGAAAAACACCAGTTTATGCGTGCTTTCTAGATCTTGGTAAAGCTTTTGATCTTGTCTCTTATCCGCTGTTATGGAGAAAGTTAAAGGACTCCAATGTAACCATCACAACTATCAATCTTCTTAGGTTCTGGTACGGAAATCAAGTTAACAATGTTAGATGGAGATACGCAATGTCGGAGTTGTACAAATTGAAGTGTGGAGTCAGACAGGGTGGATTATCTTCGCCTAAGCTTTTCAATTTGTACGTCGATGACTTGATAGCACAGCTCTGTAAAGCCAACGTAGGATGCTCTATTGACGGACATATCATTAACAATATAAGTTATGCCGACGATATGGTCCTGTTGGCACCATCTATTGTAGCACTGAAAAAGCTTATAGGCATCTGTGAATCTTATGTGAGTGCCCATGGGCTCAGGTATAATGCTAAGAAAAGCGAGCTGCTTGTATTCAAGGCAGGAAAGAAAACACACACCTCCTTGCCAACCATCACACTTAATGATTCTCCTCTTCATAGGGTAACGCAGTTTAAATACCTGGGTCACTGGGTCACCGAAGATCTCAGCGACGACGTTGATATAGAACGAGAGCGCAGAGCATTGGCGGTCCGCTGCAATATGCTGGCCCGCAGGTTTGCAAGATGCACGAAACCAGTCAAAATAACGCTGTTTAAAGCATACTGTCAGTCACTTTAAACGGGTGGCCTGTGGGTCAGCTATACGCAGAGGGCCTTCAATGCTCTCCGTGTGCAATATAATAATGCATTCAGGGTGATGTTGAGACTGCCCAGATTTTGTAGCGCGTCAGGCATGTTTGCGGAGGCTAACAACTTGCAAACTATAACATGAACACACCTCCCATCTGCTGTGCTTGGACAACCATGTTTACCTTCTCGATCGTAACTCGAACATCTTTATTACTTTGTCTACTTTAACCAGTAACGGATTAGAGCCATGTAAGTATAAAGAGTTAAAAAGATAGACATTCTAGTACAGACATAGATTTTCACATACTTGTACATACTTTGGTAAAAGAGGATAAAGTCACTTAATCATTTATTTATTTTCTAATGAATATAAACCAAAAACCAACGCTCGTAATTCCTATTAAAATGATTGACTCTGTAAGCCTTGGTCCAAGATCTTTGGTGCCGTTGAAACAAATAATCCTGAAACCTTAAAATAAAGACATTTCTGCCCTCGACCTAAAAAAAATCGCTCTCAATACTTATAAAACCTTCTTACTTAATTAACGTACACGAAAAGAAAAATTCCATTTGAATTTTAGTGCTAATCAGGCTGCATTCAAGATAAGTAGATGAAGTAAAGCGTTGGTTTCTAACCGAACGTCCAAGTATCGACTGGCTTAGGTTGGCTTATCTCGTGTTTTTTCCCGGGAAAGTCCGGCTGTAACGGAAATCCGAGGCGATACGTGGAGTGGCGTACCATCCGTACCATCTGGCATTGCCTTTTAGGAAAAATAGGCGTCGTGTATTTTTTAAACCATTTATTAAATACTTAGGTACCTAAAAACTCATTCTAGAAAGACCGCGTTCTCGGGGTATCGAAAAGTGACCGAGATGATTCTGGGTTCTGACTATAATATGGTGAGGTTCGCATTTTGTAGGAAATGTCGAATATATATATTAGTTGCAGAGTAGGAAGCGTCTCGACAGATCGCAAAAAAAAAATCGATCTGAATCCGTTAATTAAACCGACTAAAAATACATAGGATCATCCGCATAGTCTAGTCTATAATCTAATGGATCCAAGGTCAGACGTTTTTCAGGAGGCTTTCGTCAAAAACAGACGCTTTGAATAAGTCAATTAAAAAAAAAATTGATTCTGATATTTTTACAAATCAAATTTTTAGAGTCATCATCACCCAAAACTGTAAGTACCTACTTCAAAAAGTTTATCGAAATGAAACTAAAACTTATATTTTTCCAGGCACAAAAAGTGGTGTTACTGGAAGATTTGGCAGCCCACTTCAAACTGAAGACTCAAGCAGCCATCGACAGGATCAGTGACCTGCAGGCCTCTGGAGAGCTGACCGGAGTCATTGACGACCGTGGCAAGTTCATATACATCTCCCGGACCGAACTGGAAGACGTCGCCAAGTTCATCAAGCAAAGAGGCCGGGTCTTTAATGATAATATAATTCGTAATAATGAGATAATTATACTATTATATATAATAATAATTACATATTAATTACACATTATTAATTATATAATAATACTATATAAATAATTATAGATTGAATATATATATTATATATTAATAAATAATTATTAATATTAACGTATTAAATATTAATAATATATACTTATGTATATGTATAATTATGTATTATATACAATAAATTACGCAGTTAAAATGCTATAATGCTCTTATAGAACCAGTTTGGGCACAAATTAGACAGCCTTAAGTTCACTATGGCTGTACATTAGCAGTATAATAGCATTATAATAGCTGTTTAAGTAGTAACATCGGACTTAAGGCTGACTTACGGCACTATATGGGACGCAGTGTGAACCATACTAAGTACATGAGTGTAATAAAGAGTAACAAGTGGCTAAATACACAGCCTTCACAGTTATAAAATCCCACAAAATTACTCCAGTGCTACCTAAAGTTCACGTGTGTCCTAAATTATTTCTTTATTTTATTATTAATTATTATCCTCATAGTTGATTTTG
This sequence comes from Ypsolopha scabrella, assembly GCA_910592155.1. Taxonomy (NCBI): domain Eukaryota; kingdom Metazoa; phylum Arthropoda; class Insecta; order Lepidoptera; family Ypsolophidae; genus Ypsolopha; species Ypsolopha scabrella. Next base: position 6,223,041 of record OU342985.1, on the reverse strand, counting down.
TGTGTGCCATCAGAAACCAAACTCCGGCGGATCAAGGATAAAAATGTATGATAACACGAGGTAGTACCTGTTTTAAATACTTAATAATGTTAATGCCATGGGAATGCAACTTTATCGTGAAATATATACATATTTACAGCTGGAAAAACGCAACATCAATGCATTTATTGCTAGTTGGGTAATTTTACCATTCCATGGGAACAGTAATTTTTCGGGATATAAAGTAGTCTATGTGTAAATTGAGGGTACGAGCTGTCTCCATTTCAAATTTCATCCAAATCCATCCACCTGTTGCAGCGTGAAGAAGTATCAAACATACAAACACACGAACTCTCACATTTTTAATATTATTAAATGATTAGTATGATTCCTTTCGTGTTTCATACAGAACAGTTGCACCAAAAATGCGTCATTTTAAACTGAGCTTCCTCGGTAAAATATCAAATAGCAGCCCACCCTTTAGATTGTTCATTTATTTTTGTATAATCTTCATCGACATCTATTTTCATCTGACATACTACATGAATCTCCGAGGGGGTGTCAGAGGTGTTCCGGGTGTGAACTGTGAAATGCAAGTCACAGTCCACACTCGGTACCCCCGCGTTTCACCCAGAGCCGTCTTTAGCCCATGTAGCGCCTGTGTGCAATCATAACCCTGGCGCCCTCTAGTAGGCGCGCGGTCAAAATGGAATACTTACAGTTACATTTTCACCAATGAACGGAAATTCAAGTGCAAATGTTGCAATCTTAAGTGCACAACTAAAAAGCATTTTTAGGAAGGAAGGGGTTACAAGAATATTAAGGTACAACTTTTTTGTTTCCATGTTGAAACAAAAGTTATTGTGTAGTGCCACAGTGTAAAAATCATACAGGAGCTCAAAAAGTAGGTGACTGATTCTAGATAGAGACATAGATGCTCGAGCAATGACATTGAGTTATTGTATTTACTTAGTTGAGGTCAACATTTTTTTCGTTAGTTCAGTGGATCTAGACTAGACGTCTTTAACATTAGGGAGAAAATGTGATTTTAGCTAGAGGACATAAAAAAAATATGGAATGATATATTGAAGGTTATTCGCTAAAAGATTGTTGCCATTTTGTGTCGCCATAACGTGTTAATGCATGTTTTTGTAAGGGTCGGTTTCCAATCTTTAGATTAAACGATATCCAGGTCGAAAGAAAAATATTTGTCAAAAAAGCCAAAAAGCGTATTCGCCATTTTTTGTTCCTCCAATATCGATTTTCTTATTCTTTATTGTACACAAAAAATGTATTAAAAACATTGAATGTATTAATTTAAATACAGCGGCAAGCTTTTCTCTCTAAGAATTTTTTTATAGCAAACCGAATGAAAATGTCTATGGTTTATCGTGTGTCAGTTTTAAATTCACTTACATCGACATCAAGAAGCTACGTATAATATAACAAAGATCGTCTTATTTTAAGAAACTAAGAATACGTAAATTGTAAATTTAAAGTTAAGAACTGTGGTAAAAGCATTGAAAAGAAACAAAAGCGCAAGAAACGGCCATAAATCCCTTATTAGGAAACGGCTTAAGATTGCAAGTAAAGATGTATCAAAGAGCTTTTATAGAGCTTTCCACATTGTTATAGCTTCCGCGATATGATCTTCATTATACGCAACGGCATATTGCCGCTGGCCTGAGAAAGGATGCTGGTATAAAAGCTATAGAAGTACGCATAATATAAACTACAAAACTAGTCATTGCAAAAGTTTGCTCAGTCTTCATACGGGTGATCAAATCTTTTTGTAGATTTTTAAAACTTTTAGTATTGTATACGGAAACCTCGGTGAGAGAGTCCGACTCGCACTTGTCCAGTTTTTCATATTTTGCATTGCCAAATTCTTCAAACAAGAAAGAACAAATTATGGTTTTACAGGGACTTCTCTATTCGTATATACATAAGAAGACGATAAACGTGCCAGTAGGCTTATTCTCAGTCTGTTCTCTATCGTAAAACCCCATTTTATCAGTGAAACTCCGAGTTTTAGAGATTTCGATTCGATTGATCCTCCGGAATTGCCCCCCAGGTTATGCGTACAGCTAGCTACATTCACGTCCGTCAATGCTTAGCTATAAATCATATTCATATATCGGCGAGGAAGGTGTATAGCCTCTCAGAGAAAGTTGTCGTCGAGTGGGTAGAATCTGATCTGTCGCCATTACGTTACAGTGTATCATAATCTGCGCATTATGTTTTTGTGGCTATCATTTCGTCTACGATGCGTATCTTGCTGGTTTGTTAGACGTGGTCTAGGGGACATAATTATGTAATTCGTCATATCCTTACATCTACTCTTGGAAAGCTGTATGAAATAAAATTAGTTGTTTATTTATTGTCATATATAGGTACATAACTAGCCTATTTCCAGGCTCCGCTCGCATTGAAGGAATTACAAACTTGAACAGCCTGTAAGTAATACAGATTTTTGCAAATCTTTCTCTTAGAAATAGAAATTTATTTATTTGCCACAAATCAAAAATTTTAACTAATTAAAAGTAATTAGTTAAGCCTAATTATCACTTTGTTTGCAAAATGAATCAATCTCAGCATTTACTGTAAATTAAGAACGCTGCAGCGCTGATTTTCAGATTTCACATTTTGTTCGGGTAGGTGTATAATATTTTTTATGTTACAGATATTACTTGTGCGATTTCATGGTTGACCCCATAGTAATGGTTGTTTAGAATTAATTTGCGGAATTATCATTTAAATAGCCTAAATTGTTTTTTGCTTAAATTCAAAATATTTAAAATTCTCCTATTTAAGCTACTTAATTGAATAGAGATTATACAAAGTGAAATTTAAGTCATTTTGTTAACTAAAACTGGTGATAGTACTCGTTCATATTAACAAATTTTACTATGGAGCCAACCCTGAAATCGTGAAAAAAATATCAGATGTTCCATAGAAAAGTGAAATACCTACTCGACCCAAATGTATGAAACAGCAGATTTTTTTTTCACGATTTCACGGTTGACTTCATAGTAAAAGTTGTTCATATGAACAAGTACTATCGCCAGTTTTCGTTGTCAAAATGACTCAAATTTCACGTTGTATAGTCAACTAGTAAAGGTACGGAATAACCTCTGAAACTTTCTGAGGGGATTTTATCGTCATAATGTATTATTTTATCTTTTAGAAAGGAATCCTAAGAACGTACTCAGAGGTATATTCTCAAAGTGTTAATGTTTAAAAAAAAACATATAGTACTACTAGTATTTTTTAAGTAACGAATCTACTAACAGTGAGACAAATATATATTGTACAATGTGTCTTAAAAATACATAAACACTTAATACCTAATCCAAACATTAAATATATAGGTAAACGTAACCCTTGTATAATTAAATCATCTTCTGTCAAAACTACTTTTGCATCAAATCAATTTTCATCTAGATCAACCTATTTGTACAATAAGATAAACAGATTACTAAACATTTATTTACTAAAATACACAGATTGTAAAAAAACCATTACTACTTGGATAAAACAACTTAACTACGAAGGTACCCCCGCAGTTGCTCAAGTAGATCCCGTTTCTCCCGATCCCGTACGAATTTCCTAAATTCCCTTCCTGGCTTTTGACTACGTCATACAAACAACAAAAAGACTAAATTCTATGTTCCTAGATCCAGCCGTTTGGTCTAGGCGTTAAAAGATCAGTCAGCTAATGCCCTAAAAAGCGTGTATTTGAGGGCTCACCACCTATCACGTTGGGACGTAATAATCGTCGGTAAAACGCGGGTGTGCCGAGTGTGGACTGTGACATGCATTTCACAGTTGACACCCGGAACACCTCTGACGCCCCCTCGGGAATTCATTTCGTGACGATATAAATAAAATAAAAAAATATATATTCGTCGAACACGAATAATAAACAACTTTAACAATAGTAAACAAGAATCAACAAAAAAAAAATAGATTTCGAAAGAAGTTTTGCAGGGTTTCTGGTGAGCACAAACTTAAGGCAAAAATGTTAACAACTTTTGTTTTACTAATTACGCACGTTGTTTCACCTTTACAATACTTCTTAAAAGTTAAACAACTTTAGTTTGTTTTTTAAGTTTAGTTTCAAAGAGAAGTAGGTTCATAAGATGAACAGAGGTTGTAAATACAGGTGAGGAAAAAACATTATAGCGCCCTGCAAGGGCATAGCAAAGGTTTAATTCTAACTAAATACGTACCCAATGTTAAATATATTAGTAGATAACATTTTCATAATATATTGTTAAACATGGAATTAAAATTTTAAATAATATTATTATTTTAAACAAATTGAATTTTAACTAGGGATTCAGTATATAATTAGTGACATTTTTATCGTATTACAATTGTAAAGTATATGAGTATCATTATTATTAATAAATAGTATTTGCAATTTACAAACGTGTCTCATATAAATTATTACTTAATTATTTGAATGTATGCCGTGTAGGATTTTCGAAGCCCTATATATTTTAATTGAAGCGTGTACCAATTTTGGAGTTAATCGACCCAGAGAATAAAAAGTTTCACAGAAAATTCAACCCCCCATTTCACCCTCTTGGGGTAGAATTTCGAAAAAGGCTTTTCTTAGTGGATACCTACACTTCACAAAGAACACAACCTCCAAACTAGGACCAGCGGTTTAGTCTGTGGCTTGATATATCAGTCAGTCAGGACTTTGAATTATATACCTATATATATAGATTGCATCAAAAGCTTAAGTAATAACGATACAGCAAGGGATCAAAATACCGAATTATTTCACAAACAGCTCGATGCCCCCTTCAGTAATTGCTATTGGAATTTATTTTTGAATATTTGTGTGCTTGCTTGGCAGAAAGCATTGGAGCTAACATGTTTATATATTTTTTCACTTAAGACCAAAATTTTCTTGCGTACTAATAAACTTTTGTTTGGTTTATTAATTGATTGGTTGGTTGAACATCCAACGTTTGCCACCTTTTGTTCATTAAGATGTTGTTTCCAAAAGTCCCCGTGCCCAAGAGTCCCTGCTCACATCTCCAGGGTAGTAGTTATAAACTATACAACCCGGTGTACGATTACCAACTCGCTACAAACTCGACATCGATTCGATTAACCAAAAATGTGATGCTTATTTGTTTAATAAAAGTTTGCGTTTGGGATTTATCGATTTTATCTCTCAAATTTACCTTGTCGAATTACCTTGTCCATAGTATAATTGATATACTGCGTCTCTACCTACCCCTACCATGACAGGCGTGAGTATATTATCATGTATGTTTGAATATACTTTGAATTTGACAGTCGAATCTTGGAAAAATCTTTCACCACGTACACCGAAGATATTTAGTTACCTATTTTTGTCCGGGAAAGCTTTTTACCCGAACAGAAATCAGATTAGTTCTGGACCGGTCACTTTTATTAAGTAAAAAGTATCGGACCTAAGTCCCATAATCCCATTATACACAGTACAACGTAAACATTCGCGTTCCCTGTCCCAAATGCTCCCAATCCAATAATAAAATAAAAAGACAACGAAAAACCAAATGGATGATCGAACATAAAAAGAATTCCTGACTGGTATTACGCGTTACAGACTAAGGGTTAACGAAGTGATCGGATTTTATTGTCTAAAGCCTATTATTGTTCTTTATACAGCAAGAATAAAGCCAAGATTTGCACGAAATTTGGTAACCATAATCCCTAACAGTAATTACTCGGAAGTATTAAATTCGCCTGATATCGATTTTAACGTCGTCTAAAAACAAAGTCAAATATTCGCATGAACTTTACTTCGGTCTTAATAGTCAGATAGAAATGAGTTTGTGGAAACTATTAATTCACGAGTCGCTTTTTTCGGTTTAAATGGACAGAGTTAACCATGTTAAAGAAGACCATAGTGTTTTCACATATTTTAACTGTTTTTTCATCGCTATAGTTTTCCTGTAATTAGCCTATACTCCTAATTTTTTTCATTTTTTTCGATCCACCAGTTTCGGAAATGAGGAGGGGGACATGCATTTTTCTGTGGTTTTTCAAAGATTTCTCGAAATTGGTGCGAGTAAAAGTATATATGTCAAAACAGGAACGTCAGGAACGGCAATAGGAGGGCTACCGTGGGTATTGGACATGATGAACACGCGTAGACGAACAATACAACTTTTATTGTGATCAAAAACAGTCTTACAGCACTTTTAATTACAAGGAACAAAACTACGTGGTGGGAACGGACAAGTCTCTTGGCACATGAGTTACCTCGACCCCTTTCCGAAAATAAGTCCTCAGAAAATTATCTTTTTCCTCCGAAGTCGTACGTAACCCCCGCCAAGAGCCATGTCCAAGCGCGGTAAAACTAGGCGCTTGCGTTTCCACCAATAAAATAAAATTAGGTACCAAAGAAAACAAATACTTCAGATCTGATTGGATAACATAATCAGTCCTGCCAACCTTACAATCAAACAGAACATCGTACAGACTCCTAGGTCTATGGTAAAGACAATCTACCAACTTAACACAATTCTTTCAAATGTGATTGGGCAATTTAATCAGTTCATCCAACATTACAAATCAAAATATTTAGAACAGAATAAAGAAATAAATCACCACAGACCCACTTAATTTCTATTGGCGTATAGCGCCATCTGTCGGCAACGATTGTAAATCAAAAGAAGAGAGAACCGACCATAGATAATGTTTTCGTTCGGTTACTCATTCGATCAAACCGATTCTTAGCTCGTTCTAAAATATTCGCTGTCAACTGGTGGCGCCACACATCTCAATTCGACATATATTTTATAATCAACTCTTTAATATCTACAAATTGATACCCATATTGTATTTTTAGGATATTTTTTTTTATTTTTCTCTCTTTTGTATTGGAAATATTTTGAACAATTTCAAATTTTTCATATTTCTTTTTGCGCCGTATTATGTAAGCAAGTAAATGCTATTTTTGTGGCAAATTCCAAGTCTTTATCTTCAACGGTGTAATGACAGGAGTACCTATTGGTTTTTGTTGCCTAATGTTTGTTGTTATTTCTATTCTATGGATATAGTATTATGGAGACGAGTAAAAGTATTGAAGATATCATAATTTTTGTGTATACAGTTTTGTAGTCATTTTATTGAGATTATTTAATTTCAGAAAATTTAGCGATACTTAAACTACAAATAGGCCAATTACAGCGCCGCATTTAACACTTAAGTATCGCTTAATTTGAAATGCTCAAATTTTAAATGTGGGGACCTATTGAACCAATATAACAAATTTTACCTAAATATACTAGGCTCACAGATATCCTTGAAGTTGTTTTCGCAATTGCATTATGTAGTTTTAAGTTAAAAGTAATTTTTGAGTGCAAAAGCGCGTTAAACTAATCAAATGTTTCACGGTCCTAGCAATATCGCTTTGATAACAATCGTTGAATGCCTACTCAACTACAAATATGTTCCCCTGGTAATAATCAAGGGATGCCAATTAACATTACAATATTAATGTATAATTAAATTAATACATAAAATCAAATATTTATAATAATATACAATTAATTGGTAATAATTAAAATTTCAATATTATATTGATAACTTCTTCTTCTGAAATTCGCCTATTCTTTTTAAACTAAAATCTAGAACCTAAACCGATATCCGCATAGGGGCCGTTCAAGTATTACGTAAGCAGATTTATTACAATTATTTACCCCCCCATCCCCCTTGTCAGCAAAAGTAAGCAAAGCTCTTACCCCCTCCCCCCATGCTTACGTAAATATTTTTCAATTATAAATATATATATATTTTTATATTATAATGTTATAATTATAATTTTAAAAATAAGAAAATAGATTTAGGATAGAGATTATATTTTACTGATACAGTATTCAACATAGAGTAAGGGGCAAAAATATACCGATGACGTAATCATCATCTAGACTCCCCTACCCCCCCATGTCATCGAAAATAAGCAAAACAAAGACCCCCCCCCCCCCTCCATAGTGCTTACGTAATACTTGAACGGCCCCATACCTATTTGACCTTAATTTCACCAGTCCGTGGTTCTACAAGAATTACCCCCTTGAAAACCTTCAAAGCCTACGGATCCTAACCTGAACATACCTACGTGTAACATCAAGACATAATTGACGAAAACATACACTACCAGGAGCCTACAACCTTCAGAACCCTATTTTCATGCATTTTAAGCATTACTATCTTCTTATTTCAGAATGATTTTGTAATGAATTATACTTCTATGTTCGAGGTTAAATTTGTACTACGTATTCCGTTTTTCGGGGTACTGCATCGTCACACAGTTTAAATCTAGAATTAAAAAAATATACAGGTATATCATTTCCGAACACTCGTTCGTTCACCATTCACTACCTCACTCGTCCGCAACAGCCACCGACAAACTTCATTCGTTTTTCGTGTGCCGCATCGTTAACACGCACTCCGTTATTTTAAATATAATTGCTGTTAAAACTTTAGTAACAAGAACATTTTCTTGCTATGGTCAAGGAGAGTAATAAAGATATTCGTCGCAACATAAAAATTCCATATAATTGTCCCCGCGCTCCTTTTGGAATGTTTTCTCCGCCTTTATCCCGGACTGTTCTGGGTCAATTTGCTCCAGTCTCCCGACTTCTAAACACCTATAATAAAGTTAGTCACACCTGTGATATTAATGCAGATAGTTAAGGTTTTTTTAAATTATTGCGTAGAAAAGCTCTATCTAAAGTTAAATAATGTTTGTTAGTTTTAGTAGTTAGATATTAAGATAAAATTTAAAATTTGTAAATTATTAATGTAATTTTAGTAATTAAGAATTTAAGATATGTGTATACTTACATGTTATACATCACTTATATAAAATGCATGCTGTGATTACCATAATAAGTTAGAAGTTTAGCAGTTATTTATGTTCAATGTTTAGTGTTAAAATTAGCTTAATAACTACTGGTTTTCCTAATAAAGAAAATAAATAAATAAATAAACAAAAGTACACAAAAAACTAGAACATTTGAGCGTGTTATCATATTATCATGCAGGATTTTTTAATGTCATAATCGCGCTGATTTGATCACATATGTACGTCTTGAAAAATACAAAATAATATTGTTTAAGTTTTAGGTGGTAGAGCTAATGCCGGGCTCGACTGTGAGGTACCACCATCTTACTCGCAAATCCTCCCGAAGTTGTTCGGGGGAGAGTAAGAGGACAGCTCTCAGGCAAAAAAACCAGGTGGCCCACCATTGCCTGGGACCGATGGAATCAGAATCAGAATCATAATCAGAATCAGAATCAGAAATATTTATTTGTGAACATGGGTATAAATGTTAGGTACAAATAGTTGTTAGTAATATTTTATAAGAGCGCCATGATCTGCCTTACGGCATACAAATATTAATTTAATTACATTTATAATTATTCATACAGTGTGACAAAGTAATATAAATAAAGATCATAAAGTAATGAAAAATTAAATTACAGTCAAAATATTGTCATTTAAAAATTTGTCGATGCTATAATAACATTTTTGAATTAACATAAAGAATAATTTATGTTTAAATTGTACTAATTTTAAATCTTTTATGTCATTAGGGATTTTATTATAAATTTTAGGTGCCATACAATAGATACTTTTCTTCATTAGAGCAGTTTTTGATTCCCTTATACACAAGTGATGCCTAAATTGTTGTCTAACATCTGTAAGTTTAACTTCGGAAAGTTTAACAAAGAGCGAGGGGTTAGTCTTTACAAACACAGCCACTTCGAATATGTATAGCGATGGTACAGTAAGTATTTTTAGAGACTTGAAGTAAGGTTCACAGCTCTGTCGTCGTGTCAGACCACACATTGATCTAACACATCTCTTTTGGGCTTTGAATATGGTTTCCCTCATTGTGGAATTCCCCAGAAAATAATACAATATCGCAGAACTGATGCAACAAGGCCGTGATATTTTTTGTTTGATAAACACTTGTACTTGTCCACTTATTTATATTAATTTCCCTTACCGGTTTCGCTGTTAAAGCATTATCAAAGGTTTGTTTGGTTGTTTACGTACAATGTACGTAATATTGTACGTACCGGTTTCGCTGTTTAAGCATTATCAAAGGTTTGTTTGGTTGTTTACGTACAATATTACGTACATTAATTTCCCTTACCGGTTTCGCTGTTAAAGCATTATCAAAGGTTTGTTTGGTTGTTTACGTACAATATTACGTACATTGTACGTAAACAACCAAACAAACCTTTGATAATGCTTTAACAGCGAAACCGGTAAGGGAAATTAATATAAATAAGTGGACAAGTACAAGTGTTTATCAAACAAAAAATGATTCAAAAGTTCCATCAAGTGCCAACAATCACGAGCATCAACTCCAAGGCCGTGATAGGCTGTTAAAACGACGTCATTGTTGACGATTTGGGAGAGTTTATATAAAAGATATGCTGATTGTCCAAGTCTTTCACATATTTTTGCTGCCTGAGCCTTCCACGTTAGCTTATTGTCAATTAGTAATCCAAGAAATTTGGTAGTTGAGACATTTTCAATTCGTTGTTGTTTATATACAACATTTATATTTGGCGTTTTATTGACGCGTTGATAGAAATTCATTGTTTTGGTTTTTTCTAGATTTACAATTAGTTTATTATTGTTAAGCCAGTCTATTATTTCTTTTAAAGTGTTATTAATGTCATTTTCGAAATTTTCGGTAGTGTTGCTTTTAATTGTGACTGTGCTGTCGTCAGCAAATAGCACCATTGGATGATGAACATTTTTTGGTAAGTCATTAATGTATAATAAAAAAAGTAGTGGCCCAAGAACGCTGCCTTGGGGTAAACCGCATGTCAATTCTCTCTCGTCAGATAAATACTTTATTTCATTTTTAGTTATTGGACAGATTCTAGATATCTCTGTCTGTTGTTTTCTATGGCTAAGATATGACTCTATTAGTCGGAGAACATTACCTCTTATTCCGTATGAATCGAGCTTTTGTAGAAGGATTTTGTGATGTACGAAGTTAAAGGCTTTGGTTAAGTCCATGTATACAGCACAATTTGGTTTAAGTTTGTCCACACTAGGCATAATGTTATTAAGAAAGTCATACATCGCTAAGTTTATTGTCATTTTCTTTCGGAATCCCTTTTGTTCGTCAACTAATATGTCATATTTATTTAAATAAGATTCTAATGCGTTATATATAATTTTTTCAATGATTTTGGAAAATATGGAGACCAATGCTACAGGTCGATCGAATTTCATGTCTTTTCTATCATCTTTCTTAAATAGTAGTTTTACTATGATGGGTTTTAAACCTTCAGGGTACGTGCCTATAAGTATAAGTAAGATGACTTGATATTGTATTAGCTACGTGTTTTATAACTTTAGTATGCACTCCATCGTATCCAACACTATTTTTATTTTTTAATGATTTAATAATATTCAGCACGTTGTTAGCTGTTGTAGGGGACATAAACATTGAAGATGCGAAGTTATTGTATTTGTTTGTATGTTTGTCTATTTCAGTGGTAGAATGTTTAATTTGATCCAAAAAGAAATTGTTGAAGGCATTTGCTATGTCCTTAGGATCTGTTAATGTTGCCTCTTCGACATTAATTTCCGTGATAGGTTCTGTAGGAAAAATATTTTTTGATTTATTAATTAGTTTCCAGCTGGATTTAGACTTATTGTCTGAAGTTTTAATTATGTAATTGTTCTGTGCCTTCTGTGTAAGTTTAATAATCTTTTTGTACTTTTTTGAGTATTCTTTAAATTTTTGTTTATTTTGAAGCGTCGGATTAGCCCTATAGTGCCATAATAGTTTTCGTTGTTTTTTACTGCATTTTTTAATACCACTCGACACCCATCTCGGTTTTTGCCTCGTTTTAATTTTGACTGATACATATGGGAAACAGAGATTATGGAACATAAGAAAAAGTTCAAGGAAAACGTCATATGCTTCGCTGCTGTTGCTAGTTTCATACATTTCAGAGAAAGTCAGATTTTCTAGATAGTATTTGAATTTTTCAAGATTTTCTTTACTGAAATCTCTTTTTTTGACTCTCCATGATTTAATTGTACATGATTTTTTTACAGGTATTTTTATAATTTGGGCTGTGTGATCAGATAAACCATATTCAATTACTTTGCTGCTACAACCTCTCTTTACATTATGAGCAATGTTGTCAATACATGTTTTGCTTTCAAGTCTAGTCGGTTCATTTATGTCAAGTTTTAAATTATATGCCTTTAACAGTTGTACGAAAAATCGCGACGTTGGATTATCATTCAAAATGTCTATGTTAAAATCTCCACATATCACAATTTTTTTATTTGAATTTTTTGAAATCTTTTTTGCATTATTTCCATGATGTCATAAAAAGTCTCAAAATATTTATTCTTTTCTTTCTTTTTTGGAACTCTATATACACAAGCTATAATAACATTTTGTTCAACGAGCTCTATTGCACAGCACTCAAAAATATTTACAATAGAAATTTTCTTAATATCTACCAGTTCCTTATATTCTAGTCCTTTTCTAATCATAATACATGCACCTCCTCTCTTTTTAGATCGTGAAAAATGTGATGCCAGACGGTAATTGGGAATCGTCAGCACATCCTCGTATCCAGACTGCAAAAAATGTTCTGTTAAGCATATTACATCTATTGTTGTTTTTTCGGCCAATAGTTCTTCTAGCGCTATCGTTAATCTATCTGCTTTTTTAAGTAAACTAGCTATATTTTGATGCATAACACATATGTGGTTAAACACGAAAAAAATTGTCATTTTCAAAATAGTCTTCGGTTGAACAGAGAACGTGGTCAATCGTCTCTCTTATTACTTGAAATACAATTTTCATTCCCTTTTCATTTATCGTTCCATATTTTCTTGTGAACATATCATAGTCATATGATAGTTCGAGATTCGAGTCTAGAAGACACGCATATTTATGGGTCATATTGTCGAGGTATAAAAGCTTGTTGAAAGTTTCAATTCTCCAATTGAACATAGTAGAGTAGTTACCGCAGTTGAAGACAGGCAAACATAAGATGATGTTAGTGTGTCGTTGAAATTGTAGAGTTTCTCTCAACATGAGGACCGTGTCATTATAATTATTTGATTTCAAAAAATCTTCACTACCTATCATCATAATACAATAGTCTTCTTTTGTGTATCCTTGTAGCTTTTTGTCAATGCCATCCAGCAGTTGTTTGGTAGATCCATTTGTCACTAAATAAAGACAAATTTCAAATTTATCACCTAGCGTAACTTCAGATAAATTGAGTATTTATTAGAATATTTCTTTTATTACTTGAAATAATAGAGATTTTGTTTCTTCCTAATTGGTTTGATTGATCTGGTTGTGAACTAGTTTCAATGGGAGCATCTATTGTTTTTTGTTTTTTATTTCTAGTCAAAGACGATGGTTTTGGTGTTGATGTGAGCTCCTGCCGTTTTTGTTTCGTTAGATTCTTCGTTTTTGAATTTATGGGTGTCTCAATATTAATTAGGGAAGAATTTCTAGATGATCTGTCATTTGTTAGCTTAATGAGTAAGTCCAATTTCTTATTCATATCAAGAATCTGTTTTTTTAGCTCAGTGTTTTCGATATTCAGCTGATAGATTTCATTATGAGCACTGGTCAGCTCTGTTTGAAGCTGTGTTAGTTGATCCTTCAGTTCAGTAATTGCCGACAGTTCTAGTGTTGTTTCCGGTAGGCTTTGTACTGTGGTATCCAGAAGAGTATTTGAGCTACTATCATTGAAGCAGGATAAGTTTTCCTGTGACTTCACCTTGCGGACCTTATGTCGCCTAGTAGTAATGTTCTCCATACTTGGCTGGGACAGTTAAATAAAAAAAATAAAAAATATTATTATTTCCTTGTGCGGTTCGAACTTGGATTCTTGGCGTGCGAAGCAAGATTTGTACCACTACTCTACCGCTGGTATTAAAGTGCCGCTTGAAATTATGGCTCAGATTCTGCTATGTTCAGGCTGCTAGCCGTGATAGGTCGGTCAATACATTAATATAGATGGCACTCCAATAAGTAGTAGGTAACAACATCTGTTGTTTTGTCTAGTAACTTCAGGTAAAGTTGGTACACTACAGTGTCTGAAGAGGTAAAGTACTAAACTTTCTGAGTTCTTAGTTTGGAGGTTTGGCACTAGATGTATTTTAAGCAGGTAACCGTTAAAGTCCCGTTATGTTGTTTTTTATTGTATTTAATTATGTTTCTAATTAACTAAGGTTTTTCACATAACTTCACAGGTTAACGTGCAGGCACTTCATTTTTCAATGCAGAACTTATGTTGTACATAGGTTACCAGATACTAAATACATTTAATGACGATATTTACATCATTCACTGATATTTATTATTGTCACTGTTTCACTTATTAAAAGTTAAAGATTACATTTGTGCACGATATTTGTGTAGTTGTGAACGTGAATTACTATTTTTTATTAAACTATGAGCAAGTTTTATATTTTTTCTAGTACAAATACGCGGAGCTTTATTTTTGCTGCTAGCGCCACCTAGCGCCACTATACTAGTTTTTAGATGGCGGTATATCCATCCCCAATTGCCGGGCCTTATATAAATCAGACTGGTGACGGGCAGCGGCGTCACTGGTGCAAGGTTTTCGGCACCGCGCTCACCAACCCGCCTCGCGTGTGTGAGTATGGGCATTTCTTCCAGGAGAACCGCCAAGAGTGGCGAAATCCTGGAAAGGCCTATGTCCAGCAGTGGACGAAACAGGCTGATGGATGGATGGATTGTTTAAGTAGCCAAAAAACAGAACCGTCAGTTATAAAAAAGTGTTTTAAATATTTTAGTATACATAGGTAACACTAAAAGTTTCCGGAACTGGCCACTTACATAAACAATATTTAAAAATTTATTGCAACATTTGAAAATAGAACTCTTTGGCTGTAGAATGCAGTTTGTTTCATCTAACTGTCTTTTGTTTTTACCTTGTGGCGCCATTTAAAAAATTGTGTGTCTGCATCAACATGGATTTAACTCGGGAAAATTTTCGTAGTATGATTTTCTACGATTTTAAGTGTAATTTGACAGCTCAACAGAGCATCGCTCGGCTTGAAACAGCTTTTGGCAATGAAGCACCATGCAAGACGACTGTTTATAGCTGGTTTGCAGAATTCAAGCGTGGTCGTATCAATCTCAGTGACGAATCTCGCGATGACCGGCCATCCACCGCTGTGACCAACAAAAACATCGATGCTGTGCGCCGTATGATTGAAACAGACAGGCATGTGACCTACCATGAAATGCGCGCATCCTTAGAAATAGGCATGAGTCAAATACAATCAATCCTACACAAACATTTGGGTGTGAGAAAGCTGTGCTCGTGGTGGATCCCACACAACTTGACCGAGGCTCAAAAAACGGACCGAGTCACTTGGTGCAGTGCCATGCTTACCAGATTCAACGAAGGTGCGTCAAATTTGGTGTGGGACATAGTAACAGGTGAAGAAACATGGATTTATTGCTACGATCCCAAAACAAAGCAGCAATCGAGCGTATGGGTCTTTCAAGATGAGCCGAAACCAACCAAAGTGGCGCGCGTGAAAAGTGCATCTAAGCGGATGATTGCTTCTTTTTTTAATAAAACTGGACACGTGGCTACTGTTGCTTTAGAGAGTCGTCGTACTGTGAATAGTGACTGGTACACGACCATTTGTTTGCCGGAAGTTATTGACGAACTCCGTAAAAATAACCGTAAACGCCGTATCATCCTGCACCACGACAATGCTAGTTCTCACACGGCCAGACAGACAAACGACTTTTTGAAGACGAAAAATGTAGAACTCATGAGTCATCCTGCATACAGTCCCGACCTGGCACCTTGTGACTTTTTTCTGTTCCCAAAAATTAAGAACCAATTACGCGGTCAACGATTTTCATCACCAGAAGAGGCTGTCGAGGAGTATGAAAAACACGTTTCAGAGGTCACCACAGGGGAGTGGCACAAAAGTTTTCAAAACTGGTTTGATCGAATGAAAAAGTGCATAGACGCCAAGGGAGATTATTTTGAAAAACAATAAATTAATTTTGTACCTTTAATAGTATTTTTTCATATTCATTCCGGAAACTTATAGTGCGTCCCACGTATCAGTTATTCCAATGCTTGTTTATCAATCTATTCAAACCTTCTCAGTAATACAACCTTCGGTTAACGACGACCATATAATGTAAACATTTGGATAAGTCAAAGAAATAGTTAACAAAGCAAGGTGAAACATCTGTTGTTGGTTTATCTGCTTTCTTTCTTATTTTATTAGAACAATAGGTTTTTCGAAGAACTGATAATGAATACGTATAGCACTTCGTTTATTACTAAAATTAGACAGGTAATCGAGCGAGATAGAAATTCTTAGCTTGGAATGGGCATTGATCTACTTACACAATGGTAGTTCTTATCTTGCAAGGGTTTAAATGGTACGAAAATTGGTATCTAGGTCTGGAACGGGGTACTAGCATAATATAGCAATTTTACCTATAAATAAAATTGTTATTATGCGTACTTACCCCGTTCCAGACCTACGTTTGCATTGCTGTCTGCTGTTGCATCCTTTTCTCTAAAAGGCTGTAATAGTAAGTAAGTAAGTGATCACATGCAAAATACAGCCTCTATGCAGCTTGAGGGATAACATTAGATTGAAGTGTCAAAAAATGCTTCGGGTTTTAAAGCGGAGTTCAAATATTCTGTTTAAAAGCCTTTAGTTTACACGGAGTATTTTATAAAAATTTAGTACAGTTTTAGCTGTATAATAACGGTTTAATCGCTTTTATAAGTAAATGATCTTTTCTTGACACCTTTTTAGGTCACCAGTAGAACTCTGAGTTCTAATAGTGCTGTATATTTGATGTCGGCAACGCTTGCGTGCTGCTTGGGATGTATCTTTAAAAACTTTTATCAACAGTTTGCGGCTAGGTAGTGATTTTTTCAAAACCCTTATAGCTTGACGTTGGCCAAGGTTACTGCGGGAGATATTGATAAGAATAGAGCAAACCGCATCCAAATCTGTTGAGTGGTTCTCAAGTTAAAACGAAACATACAAACAGACAGTAAAGATTCTACAGATTGTAGTTTTGACCATTGTATAATGCCAATAACATATTACATTTATAATTTCTCAAAAATACGACACAAACTTTCTTACTACTTTACTATTAGTAAGTATAAATAGATGTACATACAGACACAACTTTCTTACTACTTTACTATTAAGTATAAATAGATGTACCTATAGTTACGTAACATAAGCAACGGCAAAGGGGTTTTGCCGAAAGCCTTTCAGTGGAACGCTTTGTTCATTCATTAATCACACAGTTGACGCACCGTCAACGATGTGACGTCACTCTGTCTCCGACGTTCTAACTTGCACTTTATTTAGACAAACTGATATTTCATTTTTACTACTCAATATCACCGATGCAATATTCTCTGTGCATTTCACTATATTTTATGATCGTGCGGATCCATTGAGGAAACATTTTTCTTTAACCCTTTAATTCTCATTATCGTTCAAACAATAGTACACAGTTCAGATCTTGGCTCAGATCTATTTTGCAGTTTGAACGAGTTTTAAATTTAAATAATATATCACCAAAACTGGCCGGACTCGCCCACGAAGGGTTCCGTACCATTATCTATAAAAACGGCAAAAAAATCATGTCGGTTGTATGAGTGCTCCCCTTATATATTAATTTTATTTTAATTTAATTATTTATTTTTAAAGTGAATATACGAGGGGTGGCTGATATAAAATCTCCTTTGTTAAAGAAAGTTTAAAAAATGTTACTGGCCACTATATTCTCGTATTCTTTGTTTATTCCTTTTTTAAAAATTATGACACTTATTTGTTTCTACGAGTTCAATTTTTTTTTGGCGCGTCTTCGTTTTTATCAAGTTGCAATAAAATTAAAAATGGATAAAATTGAGTATCGCGCTGTGATTAAATTCCTCGGTAAAGAAGGGAATACGCCGACGCAGATCCGAGAGCCCATGTTTAAGGTGTTCGGAGATTCATGTCCTTCCGAATTTGTAATAAAGTTTTGGTCAAAGCAGTTTAAACAAGGCCGTGTGAGCTTAGAAGACGATCCCTGTAGTGGAAGGCCCATTTCTGCAGTTACCGCAGATAATGTGGAAAAAGTGAAGAAACTGATCCTTGCCGATCGGCGAATTAAGCAGTGGGAAATAGCTAGAGATGTTGGCATTAGCAAGGAACGAGTTCATGAAATAATTCATGAACATTTGGGAATGTCCAAGGTGAGCGCACGTTGGGTGCCTAAAATGTTGACACCGTTTGATAAGCAAAGGCGTGTGGAATGTTGTCAGTCATTTTTAGACTTGGTAAAGGATAAAGAGGAAGAAACTATCTTGCGAATAGTGACCTGTGATGAAACTTGGATTCGTCAGTGGGATCCCGAAAGCAAACAAGAATCGATGCAATGGAAATTTAAAGGGGAAAAACCACCAAGGAAGTTTAAGGTCCGGCTGTCAGCGGGCAAACTAATGGCAACCATTTTTTGGGATGTTGAGGGGATTCTTATGATAGATTACCTGCCAAAAAACACCACGATGAATGCTGAATACTATGCGAACTTACTTGACCAGCTACGCAAAAAAATAAAAGAAGACAGGAGGGGCAAACTTCGCAAAGGCGTTTTGATTTTGCATGATAATGCACCCGCGCACACGGCCTTTAAGGCGCGGTCATCTCTGACAAAAAACGGCTTTACAGAGATCAACCACCCACCCTATAGTCCAGACCTGGCTCCCTCTGACTACTTCTTAATTAAAAATTTAAAGAAAAATTTGAGAGGGCGCAGATTTTCAACAGACGAAGAGATGAAGGACGCTGTGAATGACTATTTTGACGAACAAAATAATAATTATTATTTTAATGGTATGCTGTCACTTATTGACAAATGTCGTAAGTGCATTTCAGTTGCAGGGGACTATATTGAAAAATAAAAAATAAATTATTAATCCATGTATTTTCTTTCATAGTCAGGTAGATTACTTTTCAGCCACCCCTCGTATAACTGAATATTCTGTGAATATTTCAAGCGTCTACCTGTTGCTGTTATCAATATTGAGGAAAAACGAGCAAAAAAATCACGTTTGTTGTATGGGAGCCCCTTTTAATATTTAATTTTTGTTGTTATAGCGGCAACAAAAATAATACATCATCTGTGAACACTTCCACTGTCTAACTATCACGGTTCCTGAGATACAGCCTGGTGACAGACGGACAGTCAGACGGACAGCGGAATCTTAGTAGTAAGGTCTCGTTGGTTACCTTTTAGGTACGGAACCCTAAAAATCGACTCTTTTAATTCACAGTGCAATGAGATACACTCAACGCGTTCGCGTCCCATTTTTGCTACGGCGTAGCAAGTGCTACGACCCCATAGTTTCCCCCTTCGTAGACCGACCACGTCGTAGTACGAAACGCGTATAATTATGTTTCAGAGGATGCGACTTGTTACACCCAGCAATTTCTTTCATTATCCTTTTATTTACGAGTTTACCTGTCGTAAACATAAACCCGTATCAGCGATTCAATTTCAATTTACAGCTTTCGTGATAGAGTTTACATTAGATGGAGGTAATTTTCATTTATGGGTATTGTCTGCTCTTCTTGACGGCTGACACCACTGACACCGCTTCCTGAGATTAATAAGGTGTCAGCGACTGGCAGGCGGGAAATTGATCAGAGCTAATCAAGTTTATCTTTGGTTTATGCATGAAGCCTCTCACGGATGGTGTGTGCTTCACTTCATCTATTAAATTGATCTAGATTGAATTCACACAGCTCTACGTAGAAAACACCCTTCTCATAAATTGGCTCTGTTAATAAACAAAAGTTACTTTGTTAAAGCTAATCTTTGTCGGAATTTAAAACTTAGACATGTGCATAAAATTTTGAAAAATCTCGTCTCACCCTACTGATTTTGCCTATTCCCATGGGTATTGGAAGTAAATAATATTATTACAAACAAAAAGTTTAACTAAAACAAATTACAACGAAAGATTGTTTACATATAGGTACATATTATATACATAAAATACAAAGAGCAAAACATTTTTACTAAAAATTAAGTTGACTATACAAAAAATATATTCCAAGTCTAGTTAAGAATTTAAAAAGTTTCATTCATTTCTATTGACAAAAGTAAAATTTTTCAGTTTTATATTTTGGCACATACGTATCTCTTATCTGTCGAATGATTAATATGTATAAACATGAGTAGCTGTGGTAAAATGGCGCTCAAAGAAGTGACGGTAGCCAGAAAAAAAAACATGAATACATGAATATAGGTATTAAGTGTGTAAGTAATAAACATTTTTTGTAATATAAGTAATATGTACTCGCAGAATAGTCTTAAATGGTGTTCGGCGTAAACTGAGTCGCTGGTAAAATGTAATAAATAGTACATTACGATACGAGAGCGATGAAACGTTTTCTGACGAGTCTGAGTTTGCGGCACGAGCCGAAGGTGAGTGCTGCAATCACACGAGTCGAGAAAAAGTTTCTCGCACGAGTATCGTATAATATTTTATAGCAAAAGTGCGGAAAATGCCGACTTTACGCAAGCGCAGCGTGCGTAAAGTGGTCATTTTACGCATGGTGTGCTGGAAAGTCAGGGAAGCTCAAGGTGGTCAGGGAAAGTCAGTGAAATCGAAGGGCCACCTGGAAAGTCAGGGAAAAATTTAGATTTTACGCATGCGTCCAAAAATTTCCCAGTTATTGTGAATGAGAATTGAGGAATATTCATGCTCTCGTATGACCCTTAATTTCATATAAAACAGCGTGAGATATGCAGAAATTCATTCCAATTTCAAATATTTCACGGTAACGGCAATGCAAAGACCACTCGGTCATATTATGAAATATATATCAAAATGGCGGAATGGCGAAGATTTCTTAATATGGATACGCTTTGTTGTTGTGTTTGTTTGGTGGAAAAAATATTAAACTTTGTGGTACTGTAAAATAATTTGATTGTGGATCTTACTCGGGGCATTTTTTTTTTCATTTATTATTTTGTTTGTTATTGTTTGTTTGGTTAAAAAAAAAACAAATTTTGTGGTCTTATAAAATAATTTGATCGGTGGAACTTTTACGGGGCAAGTTTTCAAATTTAATTTTTACTTTGTTGTTTTTTTTATTATTTTTAGTTTTTGTGTTTGTTTGGTAAAAAAATATTGAACTTTGTGGTACTGTAAAATAGACTTGCGCAAAGTGTATCCTTGACGGGAGTAATCACATCTAATGTCTTTTGTCTCTGTGATATATATATCTATATCATATCTCATATCTTTCACTTCTATGGCTTCTCATAATGCTTTTAACGCACCTATCTCCGACTTTTTAAATTATGTCATATCTGACCTACGTAAAGACTACTTTTGATTGTGCTAGTAAGCCAACCACAGTTGTTTAGTGACCGCTGCTTCCACGAATCCTTCGCACCTCGCTCATAAACAGTGCGTGCAAGCTGAAAGCCAGATTTTTGCACTTTTAAAGCCCATAAAATAGAAAGTTTATGTGAGATTGCGAGCGAGATTTAGGGAGCGAGATTTGTTTGATATCTCTGGGATATAACTGGGACACAAGTGAGGTCGCCTGACATATATGTCGTATTATATCTTGCTCCGGAGCTACCCGACTCTACTGTAAAATAATTTGATCAGTGGATCTTTTTCGGGGCATGTTTTTAAATTCAATTAATTTTTTTAATTTCTTTTTTAATTTTTACTATTTTTTTGCATGATAAATGAAGAGGTGAGGTGAGCTCCGACAGAGGCCGTGGCCGTAGCAGAGGGAGAGGTCGGGGCAGAGGGGCAGAACCGGAGGAGGTTCGGGGTGGGGTGGCGTACCTCCACAGTCGAGCCCGGCATCGGCTCTACCACCTAAAATAAATGATTTGACTGACGACGACCCCGAGTGGATCGAAATATATTTCGAACTTATTATTTCTTTTTTGCATATATATAAAATTGTACATACATATATATATATTATATATTATTAAAAAACAATTAAAAAGCTTTTACAAAGCTAAAATATTTATTATTATAAAATAATTGACGCAATATACTGACTAGATATTGCAATCTACAAAAAATAAATAATTAAAGTCTGAAAAATATTAAGCCAAGAGTAATAACTACTTTACAGCAATAATGCTCAATCTGCATCCGTCGGAAAATACCAAGGATTGGCCGCTGCCCGTCACCAGACTGATTTTTGTAAGGCCCGGCAATTGGGGATGGATATACCGCCATCCATCGGTCCCAGGCAATGGTGGGCCGCCTGGTTTTTTTGCCTGAGAGCTGTCCTCTTACTCTCCCCCAAATAACTTCGGGAGGATTTGCGAGTAAGATACGATAAGTACTTTTTGGATCATTGTCAGTAATCAAATCATAGTATTCAACTACAAAATTTACAATTTCGCTCTTTTCTTTCCAAAAATGTTTTTGTTAGTTTACTAGATCATTTCGCAACATTTCGAAATAAAAATATATAAAGAATTCTTTGTATTTATTGGAAACTTTATCGTTACTCTGTAGACGAGTTTGTCCCGGAATTACTATGGAAAAACAGTGTTGTCTACTGAATTACCACCTAGTTTTAATGAAAATTACAATAATTATGAAACATTATTTGATTCGAAAGACACTCAATGATCTCTTTATCTAATATGCTTGTTTTTAACAAAAATGTTACGCGTTAAAGATGCATATTTATAAGAACAAGCAGTGTGGATAAAAAGTTGATTAGTCCATATAACAGTAAAATAACTTTCAAACTTAGATAATCAACTTGCAGAATAGAGCTTTACCTGATGGACAAAAAATGTAAGCCAGACAGTTCTGTACAAGTATTAGACTTGTCTTTAAGTGAATGGATATGATAAATGTCATTTATGGCTTTATGCAACAATATTTTATTCAAATTGCAATAATGTATTTATAACAATTTTGTGTTATTTTATAATAACTATAAACATGCTTTAAATGATCTCATTATTATTTACATTATTCTAGTACCTTTTTTTCATATTTATATGCAGGCACCTTCTGTGCATATTTTTACATAATAAAATTGTCAATGTAAGTTAGTGTCTTTTGAAGAAAATGTTGTTTATGTATTCTTTTGCATTGTTTCTAGATATATCGCACATCCGGTGCAAGAACGTCACATGTACATCCGAGAGCGCGAGGAATAACTGACCCTAAGACGTTGTCTCTCCAGTTACTCGCTAAATTGCGCCAAAACCGCAAAGACAAAAGAGCCTTCAGACGAAAAACTACGCACCAGGTATATGGTCAAATTATGTACGTTTTTATACATTTTTCTCAGTTTTTACTTTTTTGCACTTGTGACGTTCTTGCACCGGATGTGCGATATTTGTTTTATTTTGGGAACCTTCAGATCTATTAGATCTTCAGATCCTTCAGATTACTATTATTTGTATCAAAATTTCTAGTGTTTTCAATAAAACATAATAAAAAATATTTCTTTATTTATTATATCTCACTCACATACCCCTCTTGTCAATAAACACCCCTAGAGGAAAACTTTCATACTCTTAATAATAACCATTGGATCTGTCATTCATTGGGACACACTTTTTTAATTGTGGCAAACTATTTGAGAAATCTAAAACATCTTTCTCATAGCTACAGTGGAGACCACAGGGTCAATCCGTGGTGACGGGTGTTACATTTTGTACCCATTCAAATTGGTATAATTCCTAAATAAGAACAGATATATCTGCATTTTGATTATAATTCAATGTTTCAATGTTCTTTTTATTTAAAACAAAAACATATTGGGAATTATCTTATAAATAATCATTAATCAATGATGATAAGTATAATTAAAACATATATATTAATATTAATTACAGATATCATATAAGATATATAATAAATATATATCATATAATTATGTTTGATATGTATTATATGTATTGTTTTTATATATATACGTTTAATACGGCTATCAATATATTTATTAAATTATGTATATTATGAATAATACGTTTCAATAATAATTAGTTAAGTATGTATTATTACTTCATAATAGGAAGGAACTAACTTTCAAATTGCGAAAAAAAAGTCAGCTGTTACATGGAAGGTTACATACCTACTCGACAAAATATATGGAACAACTGTTTTTTTTTCCCGATCTCTCGATTTCTTATCACTGAAAGTTGTTCATATGTACTTCAGTTTCCAACTTCCGCAACATTATCTTAACACCCTGTAAATATTTTCAGAATACTATTTGTTTCGAAGAAAAATCAAACATTTTATCCAATTTCAAGAATCCTTCTACAAACATTTAAAAAGATCTTCATCTTGTCATAAATCCCCGCGACTTTGAAATACAAGTCATTATCCACGATCGAATATCCACGTTTAAATTCCATTATCAGTTACGGCCTAATTTAAGTACTTACAGCCGTACCTACAAAACTTATGTTGAAAAAATCCGTAAACTTCAACGATGTGTCATTAAAACATTGTACCTATCAGGGATTATTTCACGAAATATTCACAATCACAATTAAATTCACTTGTACTTGTTTCACTGCTTTTAATTTTAAGGTTTACACGTTAATCCCGACCGGTTTCGGTTAATACACCATTCTCAAGGGATACAGAAATTCAGGAAATTAAACAAACATTACGACGAGCCGCTAAAAATGTACACAATGATTATGTCGAAACGAAAATATAAATATTAATACAGACACAACTTTTTACTACTGTATTATTAGTGGAGATGTTGTTAACTACGATGATACTCGTAATAAAGAAAACCGCATCCAAATCCGTTAAGTGATCTCGAGTTAAAACGGAACATTATACATGTCAGAGAGACAGAGAGAAAGACAGACAAACATAAAATCTAAATATTGTACTTTTCGCTTTAATACAATACAATTAAAACACATTACATTTAAAATTTAAAAAAATATTCAATGTAAAGACACGGCTTTTCTACTACTTTGTTATTAGTATAGATAGATATGTATTTGACTTAGAATTTTGGTTTTCCCGATGGGAAAATATATGACTTAAACCATAGTATTAATTTGTCTATGCTTAAACCTGGCTGGAATGACCTTTTCAAGCTTAATATTAGCATGAAGTGTGTTAGGATCTTTGGAAATGTAAATTGTGATATAGTTTTCCCGTATGGGAAAAATCATTACTTAAATCAAAGTTCTATTTTGTCCATGATTAAACCTGGCCGTAATCACTTTTTCAAGCTGAATATTAGCAAGAGGTGTATCCGGATCGTAATAGATGTAAATCTGAAGTCAGATAAAACTGATATAGTTTTCTCGTATGGGAAAACATATTACTTAAACCATATTATTAATTCGTTTATGCTTAGACCTGGCTGGAATGACTTTTTCAAGCTTAATATTAGCATGAGGTGTTTTAGGATCGTTGTAGATAGATATCTCTAGTCAAGTTAAACTGATACAGTTTTCTTGTATGGGAAAACGACTGGTTTTTTCACGTATGAATGAATGAATATATTTATTTATTTCAAGAATAACTTAAATCTAAATACATCCCACAAAACCAAGTAGGAATTTGGTTTGTCTGTGGGGAGGGAGTCGCACTTCTTTTTCGTAGGTAGGTACATTAACAATAAATAATAACATTGTTATTTTAATCTATGTTTACATATTTTGTAGAAGGTAAGTTTTATATAATTTTGCAAATTTATTTTTATTTTGTTCAGATCTTGTATAACTAACCATTTGGTCAATGTAAGGCGATAAACCAGCAAAGCAGCGCTTTTTTACCCGACTTGATTCACAAATATTTAATTATTGAACTGAAAATGTACGAGTATCTATAAAAATATAGCCATTTTTACTCAGTGATAGTGCAGCTTTTTATTAAAGAAAGAATTTTAAAAATCGATTCAATAGTTCCAGATTTTATTATTACATACAAACAAACAAATCTTTCCTCTTTATATAATAGTGTAGATGTAGATAGAGCAGGTGTAGATGTCGATAATGGTAACGGTATAATAGTAGTTTATGAAACTGGTACATAAAAAGGTTATTAAAAACACAGTTTAAAAAAAAACTAGCCGAAGGCTAGTTTTTTAATAGAACACGAGTGTTTTAATACCTAGTTATGTATAGTTTCATACACTACTTTATCTAAACTCATGCCTAACAACCTGTTTTCATGATAATCTTGATAAAATTTGTCGTTAGCCATTTTTGAATTTTCTTGTGAAAACTCGTTCTAAAAGTGTTCGTAATTTCCGTCGTTATTTCCATAATGTCAGATGGAGTCAAATTGTCATCACCATCACTGCTGTTAGTAATTTTAGGGCAAAATAATACTTTTGGTTTAACTCATAAAACCACAATAAAAATTATAATTTCCACGTAAGCTATATATGCCGCCAAAATCTAACAGTCCACCACGCATGTGTACGCGTTGCGTGCGCCGGCAGCCATAGACAATGCAGGCCGAAAATAAAATGAAATTGTGAACTCCTTTGTCACGCCGCAATATTACTTAGTACGTGTTAGAGAATATTATATGATAACCTTATTGGTATTTGATATTAAACCTCAGACATGGCTGTATGGGCTAAGTTCCATGTACACAGTTGTACAAGTTCCAGTATCACATGTACTGTAATCTCAGAAAAAGTTTTTTTATAGCATTATGTTGTTTGGAGACCTATACTATCATTTATTTTTTTTTAGAGACGTTAAAAAAAATTATATTTCACTATGGCAGTAGTTTTGAGTTCGTAATGAGGATTTTACGATATGATAGGTTAGATAAATAATATTAAATAATAAAACAGGTTTTTCTAAACAAGTATTTCTCGTCATCAGTTGAAATTATAAGTAAAATCACCTCGAAATCGCGGGTTTTCTGAGCTGCTTCTTTTAGTCAGACCTAAGCTAAGAATATATAAATATTTCTTTTTGCGTCTGCGACATAATGAGAGCGACGTGTTCTTGTTTACGAAAGCTAATCTGAGTTTCGTAATAAGCTGCAAGGGTATCCTAATAGCTAATAATGTCACAGTTGAACACAATATTTTATCTGCGACCATCTTTGCAAATAACAATGTCATGGAAAATGAGAAAAAGAAAGCACGGAATTGTATTTTTTTATTGAGTCATATCCATAAAAAACCGTTTAGCCGGCAGGGAGGGACACTTGACTCTAACAAAAATAGGCACTTTAAAGCTTAATAACGAATTAAAATTTAATAAGGCCAACGAATCCCTAAATCAAAAAATGGTTTTCATAATATGTATACTCATGCCAAATTACAGCTTTCTAGTACTGATGGTTTTTGAGCTAAGCCGCGGACAGACGGACGGACGGAGAGGCGGACATGGCGAAACTATAAAGGTTCCTTGTTGGACTACGGAACCCTAAAAAGGGTGTACGTGTCTTGACTGTTCCAATTACAGTCCACATTAGGATATACCTCTGACGACTCTGGGGATATATTATGTATATAGGGTGATATGTAATATATAGATCTATACCAAAGTATACTTTGTCAACCCGCTAAAAGTAAATATGGCAGCGTTTATACTATATCAATCCATCAGCCTGGTTTATCCACTGCTGGACATAAGCCTTTCCGAGATTCCGCAACTATTGGCAGTCTTCTTGAAAGAAATGCCCATACTCACACACAGACGGGTTCGTGAGCGCGATTCCGAAACCCTCGCTCCAGTAACGCCGCTGCCCATCACCCGTCTATTTTATATAAGGGCCGGCAATTGATAATGGATATACCACCATTCCACCACCTGAGGCCTACCATGAGTTTTGTTTACTAGACACGTTGACGTCTGCGTAAAATATTTATATGAGAAATTGTGCAGCGCCCCTAGCGGCTTAATACAGGAACCAGCATTTCACATACAAAATATTTTACGCAGACAGTAACGTGTATAGTAAGCAAAACTCATGGTAGGCCTACTGGCTGTGCCTGTTTGAGAGCTGTCCTCTTACTCTCTCCATAACATCGGGGGGGTTTGGAGGCAACCCTCCTAGTTTTAACAGAAATACGATACGCCTCGGCAGATTACGATATGCCAAATTCTACGACATGCCGTCAACATTCACACGATTTTGAACAAAACAGATGCAGATTAAACCCAGAAAAATTCCGCGCAGAGTTAAAAGCAAAAAGGTTTCAAATAAGCTGAGCTTTTTTTGTTTCAAATTCCGTAAAGAACAAGGAAGCTTCATCAGGGGCGTCGCTTAATTAAAAAACTGGAGAAACAATGGGTGGTGCCAGTGAAATATGGTTGTACTGCGAATTTACATGAATTTCTACGCGGCTAGTTTATGGCTATACAACCATAGTCTATGATAGAGAAAAATTAAGAGGGCGGGTCACCGCTTGCCCACTACATGAAATTCACGAATGCCTCACGACAAATATTATATAAACGACAATCAGTTTTTACTCACTCTGCAACTAATCAATGTTGTTTTGCCCACCTTTCAGAACATAACAGCTTATCAAAATCAAAAATCAAAATCAAAATATTTTATTCATGAACATGGGTATATGTAAACAAGATCTTATAATATAATTTCAGCACTCCATGTTCTGCCTCTCAGCCTATGAATTTCAGTGTATTCTTAAACATATATTATCTACATAATTAAATTACGGCATGCATTATTATGATAAAAATAAAATTTATATAATTAGATAAGAATGTCCAAAATGTCACAAAAAATGTCGATAACAAACAATAACGAAATTAAGTATTTATAATGTTATGTCATTCAAAAATTCATCTAATTTGTAATAAGCCTTTTCAATGAGAAGACGGAACAAAGATTTTTTAAACAATGTTAAATTCATTTCTTTGAGACAGTTTGGTAACTTGTTATAAATAGAAGTTGCTTTACAAAGAACATTATTTCTCATAAGAGCTGTATTACATTCACGAGAGACCAGTTTATGTCTATGTTGTGGTCGTACAGATTTTAGTTTGTTTAGACATACTTTTACAAATAATTGAGGGTTAGTTTTAACAAATATTGAAATCTCATATATATAAAGACACGGTAATGTCATTATCTTCATATATTTAAATAATGGTTGACAGGTATCTGTTTGTTTAAGACCACACATCGCTCTTACACACCTTTTTTGTGCCTTAAATAAGCGGTCTCGACGTGTAGAGTTCCCCCAAAAAATTACCCCATATCGGAGTCTTGATTCAACAAGACCATGGTATGCAGTTTTAACTGTTTGTAAATTAACAATTTTCGCTAATTTATATAGCAGATATGCTGAGCTGCTCAGCTTTTCAAAAAGGCCATCACAATGTTCTGTCCAAGTCAGCTTGTTATCTATAATTAAACCTAAAAATTTTGTTGATGTCACTTTTTCAATATTAGTGCCCTCATAGTCAACAGTCAATGTTTCTAGTTTTGTAGTTCGTTGGTAAAAGTTCATTAATTTAGTTTTGTCTAAGTTTACTACTAATTTGTTTAAGTCCATCCATATTATTATTTCTTTTAAAGCGTCAGTTATTTCATTTTCCATTTGGTCAGGTGTAACATCTTTAATAATCATGGTGCTATCGTCAGCGAACAATGTTACTGGACAAGAAATTTTTTTCGGCATGTCATTGATATAAATTATAAATAAGAGCGGCCCAAGAACACTGCCTTGGGGGACACATAAGACTTCTCTTGAACTGGATAGATATTTAATTTCGCGTTTGGTTTTTGTGCAGATTTTTGTTATTTCAGTACGTTGTGTTCTATTGCTGAGATAGGACTGAATAAGGCTTAAAATGTTTCCCCTTATGCCATAGGCATACAATTTATCAGTTAGAAATTTATGATCAACAAGATCGAAAGCCTTCGTCATATCCATATAAATGGCAATCGTTGGCTTTCTCTTATCCATGCCAGGAATGATATGGTCGAGGAAGTCATATATTGCCATATTTATGTTTTTTTTCTTTCGAAATCCTTTTTGTTCCTTAGCAAGAAGGTTTCGTGATTCGAAATAATCTAGAAGAGCCCGATAAATAACCTTTTCGAATATCTTTGAAAAAATGGAGACTAAAGCAATTGGACGATAATATTTCATTAATTCCCTATCTAGTTTTTTAAATAATGGTTTGACGATGATGGGTTTAAGTGCGTCAGGATAGATACCTTGTGCTATACATAAATTTGCTATGTGGTTTAAGTATGGAGCAATAATCTCACAAACATGTTTAATAACCTTTGTGTGGATTCCATCATAACCAACACTATTCTTATTTTTCAGTGATTTTATTATTTTTATGATGTCATCAGAGACTGTAGGCCCCATGAACATTGAATGTGTTTCAAATGGTATTTTGTTTTTATTTTCTCGTTCATTTTTTCCAATGTCAGTTTTCGTTTGGTTGATAAAAAACTCATTAAAAGTATCTGCTATTTTCTGAGGATCAGTAATTTCAGTGTTTTCTAATTTTATTTTAGTGATAGGTTCGTTAGGAATGCAAGCTTTAGTGCTGTTAATTATTCCCCAAGCTGCTTTTGACTTGCTATCAGCATTCTGAATTAGGTAATTGTTCTGAGCTTTTTGGGTGAGTTTAATAATCTTTTTAAACTTTTTAGAATAATTCAGAAACTTATCTTTATTTTCAATAGTTCTATTGGCTCTGTATTTCCAAAGTAGTTCCCGTTGTCTTTTACTACATGTCTTGATACCCCGTGATAACCATCTTGGCTTTCGTCTAGTCTTCATCGTTACACTGACAACTGGGAAACAAAGATTATAAAGCATCAAAAAGCTGTCTTGGAAATGT
The DNA here is from genome assembly GCA_910592155.1 of Ypsolopha scabrella. NCBI lineage: Eukaryota > Metazoa > Arthropoda > Insecta > Lepidoptera > Ypsolophidae > Ypsolopha > Ypsolopha scabrella. Next base: position 6,192,145 of record OU342985.1, on the reverse strand, counting down.
TCATAAGCTTCATTTGGATTATTGCTACTATATACTTCGCTTAATGATAACGAATTTAGGTAATTTTTGAATTTTTCCAGATTAGTTTTACTGAAGTCCCTTTTTGATGCTTTATAGCTATACATTATGCATGTTTTTTTCGTAGGGCATTTAAGTAATTGAGCTGTATGATCTGAAAGACCATAGTCTATGACTTCAGACCTAGTACCACGTTTTATATTATGAGCTAGATTATCGAGACAAGTCCCGCTTTGTGGTCTTGTAGGTTCATTAATTGTTAATCGAAGGTTGTAATCTGACATTATTGCTTTGAAACGTGACGTTATGTTGTTTTCTTTCAATATGTTGATATTAAAATCCCCACAGACAACAACGCGTTTATTAGATTGAATGCATACTTTATGTAGCAATACATCCATTTTTTCAAAAAATAATTCGAGAAAATATTTTTTTGACTTTGATTTTGGAATTCTGTAGACACATACGACAATTATATTATGATCCTCTAATGCAATAGCACAACATTCAAATATCCCTTTAATAGAGAATTTAGAAACATCTTTTAACTCCTTAAATCGGAGTTTTTGCTTAACTAAAATACATGCTCCTCCTTTTTTTATATTGTCTCTAGAGTAAATTGCAGCTAGCTGATAGTTTGGTAACACTAATAGGTGCTCCTGTCCAGATATAATATTATGTTCTGTTATTGCTATGATGTCTACTGTGATGTTTTTTGTATATAGTTCTTCCAAACAAATTGATAGTATGTCCGTTTTATTAATAAGGCCTGCAATGTTTTGATGTAAGACGTAAATGTTATTAGTGACGAAAAAACTGTTGATTTTCATTTTTTTTCAGGTCATTTTCATAAATAATAGTTTCATTGTCTTTATTTAAATGTCCCAATTTATCTCTATTAAAGTTGTCAATTTTAGTTATTAGTGTTTGTAGATGTCGAACAACATTTCTCATTCCTCTATTATTAATAAGGGTATACGGTATACGGTATACGAAAGGTGAATTACACTAAACTCAATTCAAAATGTTCCTCTATGACAGGATTGGTCGAACACGTACCACAAGGCCGGCCTCGCGATACAGAACCGCGAGGAGAAGCTAGAAGAGGCCGCCGTGTTGATAGAGAACAACCTGCGGCTCCTCGGAGCGACCGCCATCGAGGACCGGCTACAGGACGGAGTGCCCGACACCATCGCGGCTCTGCTGCAGGCCAACATCCACGTGTGGGTGCTCACCGGCGACAAGCAGGAGACCGCCATCAACATCGCGCACTCCTGCAAGCTCATACACACCAACATGCCCATTCTTATACTCAACGAGAGCAGCTTAGATGTGAGTACTTATTATAAGCTGAACGAGCACCGAAATGCACTGATACGACATTATACTAATGTTCATAAGAAGTGAGTGAATTTCGTTATTTACTCAGGCTGAGCATGATTCAATTCTCGACCAGATGTCGACTAATTCTATATGTAGAGAAACACACGATAATAATGGCCGACCGTTAAACATGACTCATGCCTGCCTGGTGCCGAGGCTGAGGAGGCCTTTTCCTCATTTAGGAGGTTTCCGAATCTTATTTTAAACGTAATTAATTTGAGCCCAGGTGAGATATTTTAAGCTTTTTATAAATGCAGCGAATCGGAAAAAGCCGCAGAATATAGCTGTTCTCATTCCTTAGATATTTCTGTTCCACCTTTTTATTTTGAGGATTACGTATCTTTGAATCGGTTGCAGACTATGGTTGCTATTTACCAGAAACAGATAAAAAATGAACCTCTAAAATATGAGTATTGAACTATTTATGAATTGTGTCATCATTTCAGGTGCGAACGTATCGTAATGATTAATCGCTAAACGAACAATAGGGACACACCAAATAATCGAAGTTACTAATCGAAATTATCATAATACTCGAATAAACGGACGACGAATGTCTGAATAGTTTTGGTAGGTATAGATAACAAATGAGAATGACATTAGGTGATTATTATGTAATTGGCATCTGAATGACAATTTTAAGTTCGGGTTATTAAGTATATAAAAACGAATGTTTCGATTAAACGGATATTTGACAGGCAATGGGACGGAAGGTGAAGTTTCTCTTATAATAACTGCGGATATAAGCCAGAGTCGGCTTCAATATTTTAATTGAGAACTTAAGTTCCAATAGTTAGTGCTTATATTTTAAGTATTCGCCTCTTACTCAGGATACCGTCGGGTCTTTATATTTATCTGTCTTGTGAATTAGTTGGAATGTATTTTATTGGTAAAAACAGAAAAAATAAAAATAGCATAACAATAAAATTAAACTTAACTACACAATCTAAAATCTTAAAATTACCTAAAACGTACAAAAAAAAAGGAAAAATTATACTAAGTAAAATATTTTCTCTAAATCACCGCCGTCGATCGGCAGGGTCCCTAAAAGGCTGGAAGCATTCCCCCGTTGAATGGCTAGGCTAATACGCTGCCCGAGGTATGCCCCAGCCTTTGGGTCGCCCGAAACGTCGACCAGCCGCGAAGATATTTCTTTGAAAATAATCTTCGCGGCTGGAACCCACGGCCCTAAGGTTTCTACTTCAAAAGGCGCAAATATATAGTCCGAGCTTAGATCTGCATACTTGCGCCTCTTGGAGCTTTCGGCCGTGGCTGCCGCAGCGCCAGCTTTACAAGTGACGTTCTATACCAGCGACGTGCCATTTTTCCAAGGAATTAGTGTCATTCCATCGGGCCTCCTGCCATCGCTGCGCGCAATACCATTCGGCTCCAGTATAGCTGGGACTCCGGCGGTAGCAAGGGTCCAACGGCTGACATCATTCAGACTGGCATGCCGCGACAGCCGTCCAGCACTCCTTTTGCAGGACAAATCGTGGTGTCCAAGCTGGTCGACGGTGACACCACATTGACAGCGGAGAGGTTCGTTCGTCCGAATTAGGTCCGTTGGAATTAATTAACTATAAATAATCTGCCCTGTGTTTTTATTAGGCCCTTTAGATATCGAACGCATTAAACCTAGGTATAAGGAATATATCATTAAATGAGTTGTAAAAAAGTACAAATCAATTATGCAATTAGTTTGTACATATACAGATAAAGTTAAATGAAATGTCTTTATAAAATAATTGTGGTATTTTCAGATACTTTCGTATGAATTGCAAAAACTCGTAAAGCGCCAGTACTACCGACCTTTTTCTATCTCACATTACGTTTGCCAAGTATTTCTTAAAATACATGGTCAAGTAGCAATTTGGCAACGTCAAATGTGGGTCCTGTCTTTTAAAATCATAAATTTGTTTAAATTTAATTAAAGAATCATAATTTAATTTTTGGAGCGGGATAAATTGTTACAAATATGCTACTTAATATTTCAAAAAAATTGCCACTTCTTTACGTACTACTAAAAAATTAAGTAATAGAGCAAGTAAAAATAAAATAAGCCATCGTTCATTATACAATTATTTTAAAATTTTAAGTGAATTTCTGCTTTTACATTTGAAGTCAGTTACTATTTTTTTGTTAAGAGCTTACTTCAATTTTTTTTGGTTTGACGCTTTTTTTCAAAGCTATTGTCTCAATATAGAGTATAGTACGCTGTCATTCACGGAGGAGTTCCACTACCAAAAATGTGACAGAGGCATGGCGTCAACCCAAAAAAAAACATAATAAATCACGGGCAAATTAAGAACTTCCTGCTTTTTTGAAGTCAGCTAAAAATATAATTATGGTTTTGCAAACCTTCATCAACCGGTTTAGTAAGGTTAAGAAAAATTAATATTTTATTTTATTAGGCTTTAGCACTAAGTTTTAAACGTTATTCATGAACATGCACGCAAAAGCGTGTTTCAATTTAGGGGTACCTATTTTTAAACAGAGTACATCTGCATTGAAGAACCCGTACTTGGCAAACATTTTTCCGACAAGATTTTAATGTCAGTTAGGCTTTCCTAGCAAAGTTCTGTTATTATATGCACTATAAGATTTTTCCGTTTCTGATGAAATTCTCAAAACAGGCGGAATGCAATTTTATGTTACTTCATACGGTACGTTTACTTGCTAATCTCCATTTAATTCTGCTCGTTCATACTCAAGTAAAGATAACCACTATCTTTTGTAAACTCAGATAAAGCTGTTGCCGTGCCGCGGTTCCTGCGAAAACCATGTTGAGTACTCGACAGTATTTCGTGTTTTTCTAGAAAAGAAGTCATTTGGTTAACAATCATTTTTTCCGTTATTTTGTTAATCACGGATAAAATTGCGATTGGTCGGTAATTTGCGTAAACAACATGGCTACCTTGCTTAAAGATGGGCCTAATAAGTGATAATTTTAGTTGATCAGGGTATATACCCTTCTTCACACTTAAGTTAACAAAATGCGCTAAGACTGGACTTATTTTATTGTTACTACTTTTTATATCTTGTACTTTATTATCGTCGCTTTGGTAGTGAAGGAAAGAACACGGGAGAGATTACATTAAGGTTTATATGTCATCATTTTGTGAGGCCTTACTTCGCTGTTGTGTCATTATTTGTTCGTGAGAAAGTTCTCAATGGCCACGGGATAAAGTAAATTGTTCGCAGTCAGCTTCTGTTTTGGTACCTTTATTGTACAACTTTTCATACGAAATACCTCTATGCACTATAAGGTGCTTTGGACCACACGTAAAAGGATTACTATTTTGTAGTTTATGAATTATTGATTTAGTTAAAATTTGAAAATTTAAGGGAAGGGATTAAAGGATGTTTAAAGGATTAAATAAATTTGGAACGCTCTTATTATTTTGGTAACGATATTCTTTTATGTGTAGTGAAATGTACCGTAGGTATTTTGTGTACTTAAAAGTAACATTTATTTATAGGTAGGCGATATACTATATTCGTTATCTAGATATAAAAATACTCAATTTTCATAGAGGGCTAAAATGTTTTATATAATCTTTAAAAAATAAAGTTGTAAATAATTTAGTAACTATTTACCTGTAAGTAATTCAGTAGTTACATGAAGAAATTATATGAATATGCAGAATGTAATGTTATTAAGTTGCCAAATTAACTTTTAAAATTAATAAGTAATTATTTCTGGGGTAGATGCCCACCATTTCAATTTTCATCTGTATTTCTTTTGATAAGAAAACATTATTAATTATGCTATAATTGAATATTTTTAGACCCTATTTTTTGGGATTAGGTGTAGTATTGAGACCCCATGGACAAAATAGGTCCAATAATAAAAAAATATTTAAGATTCACCTATTATTTAACATCTATAGAGCATTCATGACGGGGTACCGAAAGTCCGTTATATTTTCTTAACTCCTATCACATAATTTATTCAATTATTCTATAGCAAGATCTTCTTTAGTCTTTTTAAGTGAAACAGTACAAGTGTATTTTTTAAGATGTTCTTTAGTCCAGGTAACTGTTCGCTGTTGAACGAAAATTAGAATAAAAAATTAAAATTTACGATACAAAATACGTGGGATAAAAACATAACAAAATATCAACTTTTATATAAAGGATAGATGCCTGTTTCTATAAAATAAAACAAAATATATAAGCACTCAAAATCTTCAAAAACGTACTAACAATATAAGACGGAACAAATAATAACATAAAAACAAAACACTTACTATTTATATTAAAAGATACAAAAGATACTTGGTACACTACTGAATTATTTGGGTGAAACAGAAATTGGCATGAACGTTTTAATTTTTTTACGGGAGCCATGTGCATGCGTCTGGGACGTCGCTGATGCACTGAGGTAATTCCGTTCGCAGTTAAACTGGCTCCCCATTCGTCTTCCCAGAAATGCTCACATTCTTTCTCTTCTTCATGGGGTCCTTAACAATCCCTCTGCTCCCTGTTACTTGCGAAAACGATTTAATTTCCTTTCCGATCACGGTAGAGTGATGCGGCAATGCAATAACAAAACATTAGCTCTTCCAGAAGCGAAAACAAGTTTTTATAATGATTCATTTACTTTTCATGCTGCGCGACTCTGCAACGTTTACCGTTTTCTCTACAAAAGTTTAAAAATGTAAACCTATTTAAGATCAAAGTGAAGCACTTCTTTCATTCTGAATACCCGTCAAAATAGCACTCAATATAAATATATATAGTATTTATGTATTTTTTGTACGTTTCTTTGTACGTTTATGTATTTTTAAGTATGTTTATGTTAAACAATATAAATATTATATTATCTGTCAAATATAAAATAAAATAAAATCGATCTATAATATCAGATATATCCAGGCTTTAAAACCATGTGATGTTTAAAATATCAACATTTACAGATCGTTGACGTCTTGTTCAGTCTATAGATATTCTATATTAAAATTAATTTTAATGAAAATAAGCTGCTAGGATTAAAATTAAAGGCGAAATTTGATATTTTCCAAACCAATTCGACTATCGGTACCCTAATGTCTTTATACTAAGGAACTGGTAGCGGCATCGTAGATACATCCTAAATCTAATGTCAAATGAATAAATAAGTAGTATCCACTAAAATTAATGATTTCAAGATCATGTGATGAAAATGTAACAATTCCTACGTAAGATCTAGGTATGTACGTACAGATCTAAGTTTGTATTGTAAATAATTACCAAGAAAAGTGGAAAGAGAGCTTTTTATTGATAATTTTGTTTATGCTTGCCCACAGATTTAAGAATAATTTTAAATTTTATTCAATCTCATAATTCTAATTCGGTGATTGTTTTCTACGCTTCATTGAAATCTAATTTGCAGTGGCTGCGGAAAAATCAGAATAGTTATACTTTTCCTATCGAGAGTCCATGAAATTAAATGTTTGGGCATATAGAGAGTGTGAATGAAAGTAGAGTGACGAAAGAAAGTTATGCTGCACAAGTGGAAGCTAACGCTCGACTGGGCCGCGCCCTATCAAGGGAGTATGCCGACCAAATAGGTGACATACTGAAAAAGGGCAAAGTAAGAAGTAGGTACCCGCAATAGAAGAGCTTGTATGACTAGGTTGAAGAAGCAAAAGAGGTGTGTCAGGATCGTAGCAGATGTAAATCTGTAGTCTCTGCCTACCCCTCTGGGAGACAGGCGTAAGTATACATGTATGTATGTATGACATTAAATGACAATGAAAATATCATAACGACTAGACATGAAACAGGTAAAATAAATAGTAATTTATTTATATCGTTAGTAAAAATCCAGTCTTTGACGCTTTCCTATAAAATCAAAATCTTATTTATACTAAATTATAGTTATTTATACAGCAAGGAAATATGGTTTGAGATCTTTTAGGAAATAAAAAGAAAATATACATTTCAGTTCACTATATGGTTTACATTGTTTAGTAAAATAATAAATTACAACAAACCTATTACATATGTACATACATGTAGTACGAGAATAATCTAATCCAACATTGTTATCTATAAAATACAAGACATACCAATGTTAACTCGATTAAAAATTCAAATATGGGAGAAATAATTATTGTATTTGTTAAATAACAAAGCTGGAAGATGGATACTACGCAGGTTATAGACCATGGGGGCACAGTCGGTAACCTTATCTCATCGAGTACGAGCATGGCAGTCCTGTGGGAAGCAGATCATGTCGCGTGTATTTATTCATTCACGAATGTTACTATGTGTTACTTTTTTCTGGGTACTCTTCATGGACTACGCTAGGTGCTATTCGGACGGGTGGCCGGGTGCTTTAAGTAGACTACCTCATAAAACTCACAGAAGTATTATATGTAATGAATATAAAAGAAAAACTATCACAGCTAAGTAGGCTTCACAGGTTTACGAACGTTTGCGTTTTACGTGTTCGCGCCAGACTTTTAATCCCCTCTAAGCACGGCAATGTATGGGCCGTTCTTCGGAATGTATGGGACTAGAAGTTTGGCACGATCTGTATTTGTAGACCAACTTTTAAAAGTACTGGGTAACTACGGAACCCTACACTGCGCGTAGTATATAATAATAATCTATATATATAATTGTAATATATTATATTTACATTATAATTAAATAAATGTTATATGATTATGTAATTAAACCTAATGTAATCTCAGACCCGTCCTCGGAATTAAAATCGTCATCAAATTCCTGAGCCTTTTCAAATTCGTCAGAATCAAATTCTAATGAGCCATCACTGTCATCATCTGAGTCGCCTTGTGCAATTTTTATGAAATTTTCTGGTGGTTTCACACCAATCCCTTTTATTTGCTTCTGTCCTTTTTTGTCAATTTGTTTTGTATTAACTTCTTTTTTCTTAGGCTGATTCTTCATCTTCTCTTTAGATTTAACCACTTTTTCTGCAACATCAATTTTAACTTCAACTACTTTTTCTTCTTTTTTTTGCATTTTCTTACTTTTGTTATTATTTAACTCCAAAATTATGGTATGGGCCTGTCAATATTATGGTACTTAGAAAACAATACGGTACGGGTTTTCAAAAAGCTTTACAGATTAAAATTTCTTATTAAGTGAAAGTATCTTTGCTCGCGTCCAGTATAATTTTTAATTGTTTATTAATTTTATTTTCACTCTTCAAGTCATGTAAGACTAAGAATCAGATGACGACGTTGATAAAAACTTTAACGATCTAGATAGTGCTAATATAGCCTAAATTAAAATACAAACAGATATTATAAACATCTAAATCCCGACGCAATGTTTACAATAATAACAATTTTAAAAGCATTCTCAGACATTTATATTTTTTAGCATTGGCACCGCCCTGAATGATATGAATGTTTATTGGCATCCCTCTCGCACATGGAAAACACAAAGAAGGCCCTCAGCAGAGAATATACCTATACTATCCCCTGGTCTTTACACATCACGACATTTATTCGCGTCAATTAAATGGACAATTTTCGCCAAACGTTTTATTCCATTTACATGAAGAAAGTGTGCTAAAGTGCGCTAAGATTGCTTATGATTAAAAATGCGGAAATTGTGGTATTTTTGCGTAACATAATGGAAGTACTATTTATGGTACATGGTACCAACATCTGAATTCTGGTATTACTTGTAATGGCCGGGGGAAAACAAGACTACCTCCCTATGATAATTGAACGAGCGAGCGAAGCGAGCGAGTTCTTGGAGTCTACTTGGACAAGCCGGCGTTTGTATGTATGTATGTATGAATGCTTGTTCGACAATAACTCGAGTATCGTTTATCGGAATGTCAGGCAAGTAAATAAGGCAAAAAGAACCTTAGCTAACATAACGAGCTTTAAGGGGTGTTGATAAAATAATGCCGAAGCTGAAATATACATCAAAACTCATACTGGAGGCTTTGAAAGTGATCAGTAACACGGATCAATAACACTTTTTGCTAGTTTTGTTAATCAAAATCTTGACGTCCCATAGTAATTGATAATAAACATAATAATTTACGAATTTTTCAAAAATCGAACCCTGTTACTCAGCACTTACCAAGTCTTCAGTAAGAAGTTGGCTGTATAAATTAAAAACACCTTATCGTTGCTTAGAGTACTGTCAACAAAATAGCAAATCGAACGTTTTACGTTGCCACTAGTGGCATGGTAGACACTTCCTTGCAGAATGACGTTGTTCCTTCGTTGCTTAGGTTTCGTTTCGAAACGAGCGAAAATCACTCGAAAATCACTAGAGCGTTCAAAAATAAACACGAGTTAAACCGAGGCAGGGTAAACGAACTGTTACCTGACAGTTGCATGGAAATGTTTTCTATTTTATGTACTAGATATTTAAGAATGTGACTTTCCTTTTAATAATAGTAACAAAACTTTGATGTATTAAATAGTTGCGAGGCTTCTTCTCATAAAAATACGAGTCTGGTAAAAATCAAATGTTCTATGAGCTACTCTAATAAATGTATCTGCTACTTGGTAAGAAATCTTTGTTGATTGTAAATCTAAACGATATTTTTTATTTCTTGTTCTAGCTCGACGGCGACGTTTGTTCTAAACCGTCAAGCTCCCATTTTTTACATTTTGACGATTTTTTCCAGGCGACCTAATGTGAACGCTTTTTTCCGATATGCCTGCAAAAGTAAGTGAATAGCTAATTATTATTTGCCCCTAAAATTGGCTTTATGTTTAAAGCTGGTCACCCTATTTTACTAACCCGTCATGGCACTGACACGAGATCGAACCTGATCGAGAGGAATCACGGTGCGCTGTTTGCATTTTCTCTTTGGCTGGGCTTGCGTTTGTAAAGAACACTAAAAAAATAATTTATGAATTTCACAAAAAGGGTCACCGAACCTTGTTACTAACCACTTACTGAGTCTGCAGTAAGAATTTGGCTGCATAAATTAAAGTCGCCTTATTTAAATACCTATTTATGTATTTTTCCATTCGAACACTGTTACACTTCCTCCCTTTTTCCGATTTGTTCATTTCATCCGGAACTGAAACGGTTGCATGTAGTGGTGCTTAGACTCACTTTGATTTTTACTTTCGATGTTTTGGTCTAAGGGTGAGCTTTATCATGGTTCGTGGTATGCTTTGGCGCGTGCACAAGAAGAAGCTACTTGTTTAATAAATTTGTATAACATTTTTGCAACTTTTTTCTAGACTATATTTTATTAAATGGGTTGTTACATTATTTAGATATGGACTGAAGGAAATATTGCTAGCTATTATACAGGGTGTAAATGCAAAGTCAAGAATCCCTTTAGGGTGTGAAAGTATACACGATTCTGATGTCATTCTCTCGCCCAGCGGCCTTTTTACCCGACGGGAGATATATTTTGTGGTGTCATGTCATGTAATTAACGTCCTTGATGTGGTGATGATGGTATGACTATAGACTAGACTTGAATGTTGTTAAAATTACAGGCTATTGTCATGTGAACGGTCGCCTTCCTTACAACGTACTTATTACTTGACATTACCATTTTCTTAACAATACAAACAGAAGCTGCAAAAGGGCCGTATAACGGATTTGAAAAAAAAAACTTTGAATATAATATTGACGCCCAAAAACTCTTTGTTTAAAATAATGTATGCCAATCGATTTTTATACAAGGGAGGTAATTTATCACTTAAACCCGTGTTGAACACTCTACTTTTGATCACTAATGCGAGGAAATATAAAAAACTTACAAAAATGCGTTTTCAAAAAGAAAATGTTGCTGCCGCCATTTTTTTAAGTGACTTTCTTTTTCGTGCAATCGTGTCATACCTACTGGCTTGTGTGACGTTTTAAAATAAAAGCAATTTATCGTGTAATTTTAAAACATCTTTTAAACATTTCATTTAGCATACTAACTTATTACACGTATATGAAAGTCACATTTTTCCATATTGATATTAGAAATAAAATACAGAATAACAAAATAAAAGGAGATGAGACAGGATATATAGTTTCCATGGCCATTTACCTAGGAGAGTGACTGTAAGGGAGTCACGGTCGATTTTAAAATTTACTTTCCTCCCTAGGGTTGGCCATTATGTCGACCAATTGACGCCATTATTGCGTACGAGAGATAAGAATGGAGATAACTCAGTAAAGGTCCAAATGTGTACCTTTTTGTCTCGTTGGCCTTACTTTAGTGATTTTTAGTGTACTTCTATGCTTCGTGCGTGGCCAATGACGATCCGACCGCCAGCCAGTCGGTAAGTTACTAGCGCTTCGCGGCGCAGTGACAATTTATCAAGAGACTTTTAGGACAAATGAAAAAGGATATATCTTCTTCTTCAATTGGTATTTTTAGTTTGTATGCTGTTTTTTGGGATAAGCATCACGAATATTAAATTCATGTGACGCCCTATACCTAATGTCCAAATAAACATCCTGTATATAGAAGAACATACAATATGAATTCTGACAATTGGTTAACATCTAGTGAAAATATAAGCCAAGTTCATACTGAAGACTCGGTAAGGGGACAGGAGTAAGGTACAATGAACCTTTCTGTGAAAAACGCAAAATAAAATTTAAACTTCGTAAACTAATTGAGCCGAGGTTGTTAGTGAATAAGTATGTATACAGACACAAAAAACAGTTTTCGTATTTCGCAAACAGGATCATTGAACCTAGTCCTGACCACTTACCAAGTCTCCGGTATGAATTTTGCTATATAAACGAAAGTCAACTTATATATATTTGGCCCTCAACACGGATTTAGAAAATATTAAAAAGATTCTTTGGTTTGACTACAAGTAGGTACATTCCAACGGACAGACAGACTGACTACAGACGACGAGGCTTTATAGTGTGGGTTTTCGTTTGACGCAATTATCTTTTTTTAAATTTAAACTTTTGAATAATACCAAAACCAGACAGATAATAATGGTATAGCCAAAGAGATTTTATTATAAGTTCATATATGCTATTTGCGAAAAGAGTTTTTCCTCAACCTATTATAATAGTAGTTAATGCTACGAGTGCGTAAAGGAGGCAATAGCTTATACGAGGAACGATTTGAAACACGAGCGATAAGCGAGTGTTTTAAACGTTACGAGTGAGTTATTGCCCTTACGCACGTGTATCATACTACGTTTTTCAATGCATAGTGAGAGTAAATAAATTAAGCGTAATTAAAAAAATAAACAATAAATACTTCAAATGAACTTTAGGCGGGCATTCTTTTTCTTTGCACGCAAGTTGCCAACTTGACAGAAATAAGCTGCTTTCGGTATATGCGTTCGAAGGCTGCTTTCAGTCATACATAACATAATTCGACTTCACCAGCTTATTCGAATAATGTAAACAACAATGGCTGCCCAAAATTATTCTTTAGATACAAAGAATGTTGTCAACAAGGAAGACCGATCGATAACGTTGTATTATTTTAATAATTTACAAAGAATGCAAGTGGCCAGTATAATTTCGCGAACTCACATTTAAAAACTTTTTGTCAAAAACTTCTTATTCATATTACGATTAAATGAGGTTACCTACCAAGAAGTTTATTTTAACCAGATTTCAGTATCCTTCTTGTTACCTATACAGGATGTTTATTTGGACATTATAGGGCGTCACATGAATATTAATATACGTGATGCTTATCCCAAAAAACAACATACAAACTAAAAATGCCAACTGAAGAAAAAGATGTGCCCTTTTTCATTTGTCCTAAAAGTCTGTTTAAAATTGTCACTGCGCCGCAAAGCGCTAGTAACTTACCGACTGGCTGACGGTCGCATCATCATTGATGAAATAGTTGAAATTTTTCCCACTAAAATAAGTCCGATTGGGTTTACTGTACGACTGCGAGATCGCGCGCGAAATTTTCAAAAAAAATTCATCCCCAGTTTACGTGTATGAGAGGTACACTTAAAAATTTTTTTTTCCAACATTTTATTTTACCATTTTGTCGGCGAAAGTAATATTTATATCCATGCCAAATTACAGCTTTCTTGTACTAATAATCTCTGCGCTAAGCCGCGGACAGACGGACAGACGGACATGGCGAAACTATAAGGGTTCCTTGTCGGACTCCGGAATCCTAAAAAAGAGTGTGAAAAATATATTTTTTTGACAAAAATATAAATCTTAGTCCATTGTTTATAAGTAGATCACCTAGATAAAAGATCAATAAATCAAATATATTTTTTCCAATATTAAGATAATCCTACTTTCGTCAAAAGGACCTTTGAAAATCTGTTTTTTTTTCATATTCTAGGGTCAGGTACACTCTTGAAGAGCCTAACCATTACAAGCGAAAAAAAAAACAGAACCGGTTCCGTAGTTCCGGAGATTTCCCACGCGAATCATTTAATAGGTATGTCCTCAGGGAACTACCCGTACCCAGGAAACAAACTATAGCCTTTTTCCAAGTGAAGACCTAACAATTACTACAGGGAAATAATTTCGGGAGTGTAAAGCTACGCTAGGCTACGTGGGGTTGGTTGTGGGATGGAGGGGCAGATCCTGAGTCCCGGCCTGACCTACGTAGTTTTCATTAGCTTTGTTTACGTACAACGAAGGCTTGCCATCATCATTACTCCGTCGTCGTCGGTAAGCAAATAAATTATCTACTTACAGGAATAATAAATAAAAAGCACACTTGTTTTGCCAGCTTCTGTATATGCAAATGCCTTCATAATGACGATTATGATAAGCTAACAACGTACTATTACGGTGCCAAATAACTAAGAGTAATGTCAGACGTTGCCTTAGACTATGTCAGAGGTGCGGACGGGAAGTAAGATTACTCTTAGCTAGGCACGACTGTAATTACACACTTTAGTTCAGGTGAGTTTGGTAAATAGCTGGAATCAGTGTCTTATGTTATTATAAATAATTGTTTGTGTAAATATTTAACGACCGCAACTTTAAATGTTTTGTTAAAAGGTTAGGCTTATTGAACCCGTTATAATCAGCGCTATTGAATTATTTAAACAACAGGTCATATTACGTACTTAAAGTCAATATTCCTTTTCTAGCCGATTAACTAAAAGTTATATAAAGTATTTGAAAATTAATAGTAACTTGGGTTTTGTGCTGCCAAAAAAAAGCTTTTTTTTGTTGCGATGTAGTCTTTAAACTGAGCTTATAAAATCTGAAATACCGTACAAAAATTTAAGCTTAACAGCACTTAAAGTGAGGCCGTGAGAAACTATAAAAGAGATACACAAAATGGAAAGCAGAGGCACATAACACACACATTTCACCAGCTGTGTTTACTTTGTACTTCTTCAGTTTAAAAAAATACTGAGAAATCACTTGAAAAGGCATAAATTTCAAGGTGAAAAATTTCGAAACGGTGTCTTCCACATAAGTAGTACGTAACTGAAGAGTGAAGAACAAAACATGTTTTATAGCTGAATATATCGCTTTGAGTACTCTAAGAGTATCGTTACAAAATAATAATCCAAATCTAATATTGAAGTTTCAAAAAATCATATAAAATAAAGAAATAAAGTTTGAATCAAATGCATTAACATTATTACTGCTCCATCTCTCTTATACATACTAATACCAATTATTTTTAGTTATCATTTAATATATTTCTTTATTTAATTAAATACTGGTATGTTGCCGATTGGCAACACGATGTACTTTGCAGAGGTAAATATATATTAGTCAGCTAGATATGGTGATTATCGTTTATATAGCCTAATTCACACTCGAGTCTTGGTAAGTGGTCAAGCCCAAGGTTCAATGAGCCTTTCTGTGAAATACGCAAAATAAAGTTTAGACTTTCCTTACTAATTGAGCCCAGCCCTGTTACGTATCTTTGAATCGGTTGCCAATCTATGGTTGCTATTCAGTAAAACCGGACAAGTGCAAGTCGTACTCGCCTACCGAGGGTTCCGTACAAATTAGTAAAAGTTAAAAAAAATCTACTTAATTTCTAGGCAAGTAAGCTAGTGAGAAAACTAGCGGCAATATTATACCGCATATAATGTATCATTACACTTGATATATAATTTAATTCATAATATATTAATATATTATCCAAAATATTTAATTTATAATATAATCATTAATTTTTATTAATAATCTATATATAAATATGATATGATAATATATCATCTTGTAAGTATAATTAATTATACATTATCATCATACTTATATATATATTTTTATAAACCAGTAATAATTTTTAAACAGTATAATTGATTTTTTTAACGATGCTATTAATAAATAAAATACTTCAATGGCTCAACGAGGGAGATAAATAAATAATAAATAAATTATAATATGTTAGGATCGAACTTGCATTAATGCTCCATACCATAAACTAATTACTCCTACTTTACATATTTAAAATGATTATTGATAAATAAATTATATTTAACATATATTAGTTAGATTTAAGTATTATATGTCAACTAGTTGCTCTTCTCGAGTTTGCTGCGAGCCTACAGAGCGTCACTTGTACTTTTAATAATAAGTAATATCTTTGTAACCTTTGACTTGGCAATAAATAAATGATATGATATGATATGATAATTACACAAACGAAATTTCAGACCGTGGGAGATTTTAGGGCAAGTTGAAACACTTGACCATTAATATCAGGTTCATATCGCGGACCATAAAACGATTCAAAGAAACTGGATCATTCAGAATCAGGCCCAAACCTGGCCAGAAACCATCTGTTTGTGTCGAAAAGATCATCGAATGTGTTCGTGAGCGAATTAGACGAAATCCGGCTCAGAGTGCTAGCAAGCTCACCAAAGATATGAAATTATCAAGGCGATCGATGAGCCGTATTCTTCGAAACGGTCTTGGATTAAAAGCCTATAAGAAGAAAAATATTCATGGATTGAATGATGCTCAAAAAAAACTAGGGTGAAAAAATGCAGAGAGCTACTCGCTTGGCACGCGGGTGATGATGACATTATATTTCCCGACGAAAAGATGTTTCTATTACAAGATAATAATCAGCAGAACGATCGCGTGTATGGTGTTTCGTTGAGGAATATCTCTGCTGAAAAATTAGCCGTACAACAATTTCATAGTCCTGGCATGGAGTGCGATATCTCCAAGAGGAATGTTGCCGCTACTTTTTATCGACAGAGGTGTAAAAATCGGTAAAAATAAAAGAGACCTCAGGTAATGCTGAAGGCTCAGTAAAAATGTCTGAACTTTTTTAAGTTAGGTCTGGTTTAGCTGTGAACAGCTTAGCAATTCCCATTTTGCTCTTTCCATGAATCGCCGAGATGGTGTCGCATCCGGAGAAGCCGTGGAGAAGGAGAATCGTCTTAGCGAATGGGAGCTGTTGAAGTTGTCGCACTGAAAATAATTTGGTTTCCACATTTCCACGACCTTGTTTCATTAAGAACACGTTGGTATATGGTGGGGCTAATCCTACGAGGAGGACTATCAGGTCCACATCCTCCCCAACTATAAAATTTGAAGAATTAACCCTTTTTTGGACGTTATTACTGAATTTTATAGAGTATTATTAAATAGGTACTTTTACCAAGTAAATTATCTGAATTTTATCATGCGTATCTAATCATGAATGTAGTAAATTACGCTTATTTTGTTTTAATGGAATTTAAGGGCGATTGGGTGTGGTGCATGGTACAAAAGTGTACTTTACCATGTTCAGTTAAGGTACTTTTCTTATAAAACCCTTTAAATCAAATTTCACACACAAATGGTCTCAATTTCAGATGTGTTTTGTTGATATGTGCTTCCAATGATTTCTTATTCAAACTTTTATAATAACAATCAATACACTTATAAATCGTGTTGCGAGATTTAGTTTTAGAATTTGATTTATGGTTTTTTACATGGATACGGAAATGGGCGTGAGCTTTTAATATTATGCCGCAATATGGACAAGGCTTTTCGTTGTGCCCTTTTAAATGCGATTTTAAAGAATGTGGTGTTTTACATATTTTTCCACAAACCTCACAAACTACTCCTGTATTTAAAACATTGTGACCAAGTCTTTTATGTTTCTGTAGTAACTTTTCATTAGAAAAACTCATCGTACATTTATTGCATTTGAAACTTTTTTCAATAAGTTTCACATTATCCTGTATGTAAAAATGTGAATGTTGTTCATTTTCACCGTAATTAATTTCAGTTTGTTTGGTTTTTATCTTTTAATTCATTGGAATTTTAATTCTTACCATACATTTCCTTGATTTACCTTTTGAGACTAAAATGAACTTTTTGTTGATTTGTTTATCAATATTATCAATAGCAGTTGAGAGTTCTTGCTTATAAAGTTTGTTTTTCTGCATTATAATGTAAATATGAATTATCGTATTATATTTTGGTCAGCGGATTAGCCTCGCGATCCAGCGAGGCAATGCCACCAGCCTTTTGGGTACCTTACCCAACGACGATAGCGATCTGGCCAGCATATTTTATTTGTTCCATTAAATAGGTGTCCAAAATTTCCCTTTCTTTTATTTATTTGTATAATATTTAAATTGCTAGGTAATTTTAATTTTTAATTAGTTTAGTTTTGATGTAAATTGTTATTTAAGTTTTAGAATATTTACTGCCCCAATCGCAATAGGGCAAGCTCTTGAGTGGCCTCTAATGGCGCGGTGTCCATTTTCGGATGACGTAATCACTGGGTAATTGGGGTAGGTGTAAACAGGTTGAAATTGTGTAAGCAAGTGAGGAAAAAAATTATTGCACGTTCTTTTAACGGGATAAAGGGAGCTTAACTCGTACGTATCTGTACGAGGTAAAAACTGTTCAAATACAGTAAATGATTTTCACGTCCTGTATAGCGAATACTTTTAAACCAAAATGCATTTATTCAAAGGTGGAGGCCTATACCTTTAAAATTATATACAAGGTGAAATTAAATCAACCGACCAAATTCATACTGAAGACTCGGTTACTCATCAGGAACAAGGTTTAATGACCCTACAGGTGATATTCGAAAAAAAATTGTTTTGACCCGTAGTGCCTGTACTAGGAATTGTACTTAAACTAGTCCAACCAGAACGGGAGCAAAAAAAAATATTTTTCGAAATTGCTCAAAAGGATTACTGAACCATTTTTTGTTTGATAAACACTTGTACTTGTCCACTTATTTATATTAATTTCCCTTACCGGTTTCGCTGTTAAAGCATTATCAAAGGTTTGTTTGGTTGTTTACGTACAATATATGAATCGCTTGGCATGCGGGTAGGACAAACAAATTCTTTTATTTTCTATTTAGTTACTATTTTCTAGAATGTAGTTTTTTTTTTTAGATTGTTTTGGCATCAACACTGATAAAGAAGTTCTTATGATTGCTATCCAAATTTAACAAATACTGGAAAGCGGTGTTTCCAAAACTAAGGTTGAATTTAAAGTTTTTCTGTTTTTTAAAGCAGGAATGACCCATACTCTTTTGTAGAAGGTACCAGTTTCAACTTGATGTCCCGCACGGGGCCCGAGAAAAACAGCCTTGACAAAATGTTCCTTTAATGGTTCCGTATTTTCATTTTCAGAGAATAATCCATAAGGTGACTTATATTGACATAATAGTTTATATTTTTTGATATGATATAGCCAAATTCGTACTAGAGACTTTATACTTTGTTTTTCACAGAAAGGGTCATTGAATCGATTTCTTCGCTTTAATCAAAATCAAAATCAAAATCAAAATATTTATTTTTGCAAAATAGATACATTAAGTATACTTTCTACAAGTCAAAGTTAATTTACACAATATAATATGTCTTTAGAATATAAAAAAAATATATAATAATACGGGAAATAAAATATACACCTGCATTAATAAATGATAGTCGTAAGTTTTTAAATAAATAAATAAATAAAAAATAAATAAAATAAGGGAATCTAGGAATAAAAATATTATATATACATAATACAATGAAGAAATAATAAAAACGGGAAATACATACAAAAAATATTAAGGGTGGGCTACTAAAATGTAATTAAGTACACTTGCATAAAATATAGAAATATAGGAATAAAATTTATGCCAACTTTCTACAAAGATATCAGTAAAGTCAACTTACATATGTATCAATATTGTTAATTTTGGGGTAACAGAATATATTACAATGATCTGCTGTTACAACTCGAAAAGTACGGTCAATTAGGCTTAATGGTTCCTGCCATACCGACACTCATACTTTTTTCCTGTTTATTTTTCTGTCTACATGGATGCAGATAGCAGCTGGACTAAGAAAAATATGGCTGATTGGCATATTTAGTATTTAAATACAGACTTGTAAATCCCGTAAAAATTGACATTTCGAACTAAATATTCCTATGCTATACAACACGAAGCGTGCAACAGTTCTCCCGCGCCGCTGGGAATAGAACCGGAGACAGAAGACGAGGACGGCGAGGCGGACGCACAAACCGGCGGCGGGGAGGCGGAGCCACCAGTCGTCAACGATTATTTTCGAACGATTTACGAATTGAATCTGTCATTGAATGAATTTCCGAATGAAAATGTTATTCATTGTCTATTCTTTCTGTAACTTACAATTTGTTAACGTTGCCAATATATGACGCTATATGTACGCCAGTAGTTAGTCTTTGAATTTGAGTAGACCAACTTATGAAATGTACTGGGCAACTACGCAACCCCACACTACGCGTGGTCCGACACGCACTTCGCCGGTTTTTATTATAATCTTTCTAAAATAAAAAAGGTAGGAATTCGACAAGGAACTGACTGTAAAACAGTTTCAATACGGTTTCCAAAATAAATATTAGTTCTTTTAAGTATGTATGTATCGACAAAATATTGAGTTACTGCAATAATATACATAGGTAATTTGTTATTGTTACTGACCTGGCGACATCGATAATATATTTTATCTAATGTTAAAGTTTATTTATTATTATTTTTTTTTTTTATAACACTTTTTGCACATTTACAAAAATTATATGGGAGACAGATTAACGAAACAAACAAATATTGTGTACAAAGGCGGCACTTATTGCTAATAGCAATATCTTCCAGGCAACCTTTGGAAGCATACAGAGAGATAGACAAAGAAATTACATGGAAGGTGTAAATGCTAATTATAAAAAAGGAGACTAAGAAGAAAATACATTATCTAGGACATAAACTTACATATACTTACAAATTCATGAACCTACTTAAATTAATACTTAAATTAAAATATGCACATATATACTCATAACTATAAAAAATAAATAAACATTAAATAAATATACATAATACTGGATATTCGAATTCTACTATGATGGGTACTCTGTTGAGAAAAATTGTTTTAGTTTTATTTTAAATGAATTCGTATTTTTCAGTGACTGAATAGACACAGGTAAGCGATTCCAAAGTCTTGCAGCGTGTACAGAAAAAGAATCGCTATAAAATTCGGTTCTGTTTTCGGGAATAGCCAACCTTTCACTGTTGCCCAAGCGCATTGCACGCCCGCGCTCTGTAATAAATGTAAAACGTTCACGGAGGTAACTAGGAGCAGATTTATTGTTTAAGACACTATGGAGAAGATTAAGGATGTGAGCATTTCTGCGAAGACGAATGGGGAGCCAATTTAACTGCGAACGGAACTGTGAAACATGATCGTATTTACGAAGAGAAAAGATAAAGCGAATACATAAATTTTGAAGTCGTTCGAGTTTATTGAGAAGCTCCTCAGTGAGATCTAAATAACAGGAGTCCGCGTAATCTAGAATGGGGACAAGAAAAGATTGTGCTAGCATAATTTTGGTTTTGATTGGCAGAAAGCTCTGCATGCGTTTTAATGCGTGAAAGGTACCGTACATCTTTCTGCTTAAAGATTCCACGTGTGGAGCCCAAGACAGCGTTCTATCAAACGTCACACCCAAATTTTTCACTGTATCTGTGTAAGAGATTACCGAAGTATTAAATATAAGCCTTGAAATTGCGTCGATATCAATCTTAGACCGCATACGCGAACTACCAATAATTATAGCTTGCGACTTACTGGGGTTGACCAGCAAGCCGAAGGCCTTAGCCCATACTGATATTGTACTTAAGTCCTTATTCAGAGCACAAATTGCTTCATTAATGCCATCTACAGGTGCATCAACATAGAGCTGCAGGTCATCAGCATAAAAGTGGTAGCGAGAAGATAACTGTTTGGCAAGGATGTTTATGAATATAGAAAAAAGTAATGGAGACAAGACACCACCCTGCGGTACACCTGTTGTTAATGGACACCAGTCCGAAAAACAATCACAGGCCTTGACGCACTGTTGGCGACCGCGAAGATATGATTCAAACCAAGAGATGACGGCTGGAGAAATGTTAAGCGTGCGTAACGCCCCTAGCAGAAGGTCAAAGTCAACTGAGTTGAAAGCGTTGCTGAAATCAAGCAACGTAAGAACTGTGAGACGCTGCTTCTCCATATTAAAACGGATATCATCAGTGACTTTGACAAGGGCAGTTACAGTGCTGTGACTGGGACGAAAACCAGACTGTAGCGGGTTAACTAAATTGTTTCGGAACAGCTATTCACTCAATTGAGTATGGACAATTTTCTCAAGGACTTTGGATAGGAAGGGAAGTATGGAAATGGGGCGATAATTTTTATAGGATGTAGGATTATTGATCTTAGGTAGTGGTATAACGAAAGCTTGTTTCCACGAAGAGGAAAATGTGTTGCTGGCCATAGAGTCATTAAAAAGTTGTGTGAGAGGAGGAAGCAACACATCTAGGATAGGTGTGAGCATGTCCAAGCCTATGCAGTCACTACCAACAGCTTTCGAGGAAATGGAGAGGATACACTTCTTAACATTCTCAACCGTGACATTATTAAAATTAAAAGGTTCATGCTCGAGAGTAGGCAAATTGTTTAAATAATTTAGGGAATTACTTTTGATCGACTGTTCAACAATCATCGGAGGAGTTGTAAAGAAATTGTTGAGACCATTTAGGTCTACGTTTGTAGGTGAAGAAGTAGAGGTTTTGCCTACACCAAGAGTCTTAAGAAATTGCCATATGTTATTTCTCAAATTCAAATTCAAATTCAAATCATTTATTTGTGAGTCATAGGTTAGTGGTTAGATAGCAAGTACATAGGTTTCGTCTCTCCGTGCTCTGCCACATGGCGTACAAATATTCACACAGAAAATAAAATATACACAATTATGTCACATTTTATATAAAATAGTTAAGTCAGTTATAATAAAATTAACATGCATATACCTTTGGACTCACTGTGCATCGGACAAATATTCATTTACGCTATAATAAGTTTTGTCGTGTAAATAGTTTTTAAGATTCGTTTTAAACATTTGGATGTCTTCTGCATCTCTTACGGCCTTTGGTAACTTATTATAGATAGAGGGTGCCATTCCAAAAACACTTTTTCTGAAGAGTGCTTTTTTGTGTTGATAGCTACAGATTTTGTTTCCGTAGCGTTTGCTTTTGAAGTGGTCAAAAAGATTAAAATTTAATTTTACAAATACCGTCATTTCGTAGATATATAGTGACGGGAACGTAAGAATTTTGAAATTTGTAAAATGTGGCTTGCAAGTTTCCGTGCTCCTAATTTTACTGATAGCACAAATGCACCTTTTTTGGGCTTTGAAAATTGTTTCCCTGTTTGTTGCGTTGCCCCAAAATATAACCCCGTAACGTAGTGTGGAATCCACATCACCTTTATAGGCAGTAACTACTGCGTCTTCACTATTTTAGTTAAGTTGTGAAGTGCATATGAGAATTTATTTAGTTTTGAGCATATGTGGTCAATTTGGGCTTGCCATGACATTTTTCTATCTATGTGTAGACCTAGAAATTTTATTGTTTCAGTTTCTTCAATTTTATTGTTAATATATTTTATGTCAATAGGAGAATTATTTGTTTGTTGTTCAAATGTCATTATTTTTGTTTTTTCCAAATTAATTAAAAGTTTATTATTGTTGAGCCACTGTATTATGTCTTTTAGGGTGGTATTTATTTCGCTTTCAAATGTATCTACATTTTCACTTTTAAATAACACCGTGCTATCATCGGCAAATAGAACCATGGGATGTTTTGTGATTTCAGGTAGGTCATTTATGTAGGCCAGAAATAATAGCGGCCCCAAAACACTTCCCTGTGGAACACCGCAACGATTGTCATTATCGTTTGAATAGTAAGCTTTTTCAGTTTTAGTTTTTAAGCATATTATGTCGATTCTAGTTTTTTGTTTCCGATTTGTTAGATAAGATTTAATAAGGTTAAGTGCTTTACCTCTGATCCCATATTTTTCTAATTTATTTAATAATATGTCATGATTCACGTAGTCAAAAGCTTTTGTTAGATCCATATAGAGAGCAGCTACAGGGATACGTTTGTCCATGCTTGTTAATATTGTAACTAATTTCTGTTACATTTGTCTATAGAGGAGTGAATGTGGCGTCTTTGTGCATCTCTACACACTCTATTGCATCTGTTCCTGTATTCCTTAAACAATTTAAAATTTTCTTCTGTAGCATTAGCCTGATATTTTGAACTGGCATGGTCACGTAATGCTTGCAGTGTTTTAATTTTTGGTGTGAGCCAAGGAGCTGGAGGATGTTTCACTGTGACTGGTCTGAGAGGAGCGTGCTTATCATATAGCTCAGTAATAAATTTACTAAGTACTACGACCTTTTGACTAACATCAATAGTCTCATCAAAACCAGACCAATTAATGTTATTGGCGTCCGCAAGCAACGCATCCTTGTCAATTGCACCAAAATTACGCAGCAGAAGAGAGTGTTTTATATGTTTTGGGGGGCGAATTTTGTACGAGAGATAAATAAGGTGATGATGGGAAAAACCAGCTGCAGTTAACTGACCGTGTGTTGCCACACGGTCAGTAGATGAGGTAATTATTAAATCTAAGAGAGAAGGAACACAGTTTGGAAAGAAATGAGTCGCCTTGAGCGGCTAAATGTTTAAAGATAATAGATAATATGCTAAAATGTTGTTATACATAGCCGTATATTGTCAGATATAATTCTTTGATTATTATTATCTATTCAAACATCTCTTTATGTTTTTTATTTGAGTTTTTGAATATAATTTAATTAAGCCCATTGATTCATATGTACGAGTATATAAGTATAGTTACATTTTAATAATCCATAAAATTCATTTCTACCATGTTAGTCTGAGGAAGAAAGGGGGGTGTAGGTTGTTAGGTTGTAAGGGCATCCAAAATAACAGCTATTGTAAGTACTGACAGATAAGCTTTTATATTGTTCTATTTAGGTACAAGTATTTGGAATTTAAACTACATTTTTAATTATAAATGTACATAATATATTTACTATTATTATTCATATTATTTTTAAATATTAGTTGTATTTTGGCATTCCATACATCCCTACGTTACATCTATCAGTTATCATTAGTTTTTGGCTAACTTCACAGGAGAGCCATTAAACTTTTTTTTACTTGAAATGCTTTTGACCCAATACCTACCTATATTTTTTATTTTTTTCGGTATGTTTAACATTGATCAACGTTTACCATTTTTTCAGGTCGTTTCAGGCGTTCTTTAAAATGTATTATCCTAAACACGATACAAGTAAGCAAGAGTTGATTAAAATATCTTATTAAATTTACGGTTGGAAGCCTTCATTTATTCATAAAATGTTGGTAGCTGGAAAACATTTTAAGATGCTTGTTTCCTTGCCTAAAGTACCCAGAACAATCAATGTCTAAATCAAAAACGCTAACAGATATTCTTATGCCTTCCAGCATGCTGAAGCTGTTTGGCTCTACTTCAAGGAGCTGTCCTGGCTGGGCTGACGGACCGGGGGGAAGTACCCCTGTAACTGCGCGAGTTGCCATCAATTTCCATCCCCTCTCGTGGAATGCACCCCTTGCCTCAGGTCACACCCCCCGACGTGTGTTCTTTCATTCCCAGGTCTTTATGCCCAAAAAACACATTTTGCTTTATTTTTAAATTTGTTTTTTGGGGTTTTTGATTTTTTTCTGCATTGGAGCTATTTGCGTTTTTCGTGAAGTTGTTAATTATAATATTTGATAAAGTTTTACAAATTAATGATTTTAGTGAGTGCCCTGCTTTACAATGCCCATCAATTTCTATAAAAAATCATCAGATTGCCAACTTAAAAATGCCCCGCATATTATTATCATCTAAGTTAAAGAAGGCAGTTTTTTAAATCTCCATGCTGAATTATTTAATTAATTAGAGCATACAAATGAAAACAGAAATTTTACAGAATCTGTGGGCACTGACAGTCCTCCTCGTTGCAAGTAATCAAACTATTCATTATTTATGCAATTACCTTACATGACACATTATAATTACATCCCGATAAATAACGATACCGGCTAAACCTTCTTTCGATACAGTCTGATTGAAACCTTCCCAATAAACTTTGGATGGATGGATATATATTTAATTAAATAGAGCATACAAATGAAAACAGAAATTTTACAGAATCTGTGGGCACTGACAGTCCTCCTCGTTGCAAGTAATCAAACTATTCATTATTTATGCAATTACCTTACATGACACATTATAATTACATCCCGATAAATAACGATACCGGCTAAACCTTCTTTCGATACAGTCTGATTGAAACCTTCCCAATAAACTTTGGATGGATGGATATATATTTAATTAAATAGAGCATACAAATGAAAACAGAAATTTTACAGAATCTGTGGGCACTGACAGTCCTCCTCGTTGCAAGTAATCAAACTATTCATTATTTATGCAATTACCTTACATGACACATTATAATTACATCCCGATAAATAACGATACCGGCTAAACCTTCTTTCGATACAGTCTGATTGAAACCTTCCCAATAAACTTTGGATGGATGGATATATATTTAATTAAATAGAGCATACAAATGAAAACAGAAATTTTACAGAATCTGTGGGCACTGACAGTCCTCCTCGTTGCAAGTAATCAAACTATTCATTATTTATGCAATTACCTTACATGACACATTATAATTACATCCCGATAAATAACGATACCGGCTAAACCTTCTTTCGATACAGTCTGATTGAAACCTTCCCAATAAACTTTGGATGGATGGATATATATTTTCGCTCCGTATTACTTCGCTCTCGTCAAAATGTTTACAGCACATGAAAGATCCTTTCGGTGGCTGCCAATTGGCTATCGGTATTGCCTTTGTCCAAAGGCTACGTAGCTTCTCATCTCGAGGAAAAACAAACGTGGAAACTGGCTTTCCTCCATTCTTTAAAGTAGAATCATAGTTTGATTTACAGCCTGGTACACAGCAACGTCGAGGCATCTGAAAAGAAATTGAACTGAATTGTATTTCTATAAAATGTTCTCGTTCTTAGGCTATTTTCAAAGACGAATAAAAAAAATCCTCCCTTAATTAAGATACATACGAGTATATTCGTAGGTATATTCATCCCTCTCTGATAATGGTATTATGAATATATATTAGTATATATAATATAATATATCGGGTATTTTTATGTATATTGATATGTAGATTGATATGTAGACTATTCTGTATTTATGTAACTAGTTTAATTAGTTTATTTAATACGAAGATATTATATTTACACCACCTACACCTTATTCTCTATTTAACATTGTCTTCCACCCAAAGGTTGTCTGGAAGAAATCGCTTAAGCGATAAGACCGCCCATTGTACCCTTTCTGTTAAAATATTTTGTAATTTGTTTTATTATGGTGCACAATAAAGAGTATTTATGTTATGTTCTACAAACTGAGTGGTTTTTAACCTAAGAATTGATGAAATTATGAGAAATAATTAATTGCTTTGCTATCATTGCTATCATGCAATCATTGTCATCATTGCTATCATATTGGTAATTATTTTTCATAATTTCATCAATTCTTTGGTTAAAAACTGCACTCAGTCTGTAGAACATAACATAACATAAATACTCTTTATTGTGCACAATAATGAAACAAATTACAAAATATTTCAACAGACACACACTGTTTATATAATGCTAAAAAAGCCTAGTATTTCTTTAAATTTCCTCAAATTATCACTAAAATCATATCAAAACACGAAATAAAACAGCTTTTTAGCTCCAATGACACTTTTGTACTATCTGACTAACTAGGATTTTAAGAAGATACGTGCGCGTATTAATACTTTGTCACCAACTATGCAAATAGGTCGCACAATATTACCCAATAACTCTGGTTGGTCCAGCTACCCTTATGTTTCCATAGCATCAGCGTTTCACGGGCGACGTTGCCAAACATCTACAACATGGCTTGTAGGTAAAGAAGGCTATGAAGGCCGCCGCCACTCGCGCGCAATTTCCAATCGGTTATAATCGAGTATAAGCGGTTAATTTTCTGTAGCCGTTACTTTTTTGCAAGGTGGCGGCGACACAAAGTAAACCCAAATTCCCAACCGGTTATAAGCGGTTAAATTTCCATGTACATTATTTTTTGGTATGAAGTCATTTCGGTGAATAAAGGTATCGTAATTTATGGGTTATTCAATCCCTGGTTTCTACCTTTGCAGCCGGACTGGGTGTCAAGTTTTTAAATGTGTACGCAAATTCCGCCCTTGTAATAACTTGGTTGGCGATTCACCTGTCGTTCAATACGGTCTTAAGAATCTCGGTACATAAAAAGGTTATTGAAACCACGAGTGTCAGTTTAAAAAACGAGACGTAGCGAGTTTTTTAATTGCACACGAGTGTTTTAATACCTAGTTATGTATAGTTTCGTACACTACTTTATCTAAACTCATGCCTACTAGCCTATTTTCATAATGTTTGTAAATTTGTCGTTAGCCATTTTTGATTATTCTTGTAAAAGCTTATTCTAAACGTGTTCGTAAACTCCTTCGTTATTTTCAAAGTGTCAGGTGAAGTCAAATTATCATCACCATCACTGCTATCAGTAATTTTAGGGCAAAATTATACTTTTGACCCATATAACCACTGGAAATAATAAGTAAATTTTCCTGTAAACTATGGCCATCCATAGACAGGCTATGTCCAACGCGCACGCCAGCCGCCAGCCATAAACAATACCTGGATGAAAATAAAGTTGAACTGTAACCCCATTAGATGGGCCCAATATTGTTTTGTGCGTATTGGAGAATATTATATAAAAATTTCATTGGTATTTGATATTAAACCTCGACGTGGCTGTATGGGCTACGTTCCCTTTGCCTTCCTAGTTAGTGTCACATGTACTGTAATTTCAGAAAAAGTTATTATATAATATTATGTTGTTCGGAGACCGATACTATAGTTTTTAGGGTTCCGTACCCAAAGGGTAACCAACGGGACCCTATTACTAAGATCCCGCTGTCCGTCCGTCCGTCTGTCACCAGGCTGTATCTCATGAACCGTGATAGTTAGACAGTTGAAATTTTCACAGATGATGTATTTTTGTTGCCGCTGTAACAACAAATACTAAAACCAGCCAAGTTCGAGTCGGACCCGCGCACTCGCATATAACAGACATGATTTTTTTTGCCATTTTTGTAGATAATGGTACGGAGCCCTTCGTGTGCGAGTCCGACTCATACTTGGCCGGTTTTTTTCTGTTTATAGACATTCATGAAATATTTTTTTCACCATGCAAGTAGTTTTGGGTTCATAATGAGTATTTTACGATTTTACGATAAGAGGTGAGAGGTTCTCCGAACAAAATAATTCTATAAAAAATCTTTTCCTGAGATTACAGTACATGTTCTATTTCATTTATCTGAGAGTACATGTGATACTAACTAAGAAAGCAAAGGGAACTTAGCCCATACAGTCATGTTTGAGGTTTCCATCCATCCATCAGCCTGTTTCGTCCACTGCTGGACATAGGCCTTTCCAGGATTTCACCACTCTTGGCGGTCCCCCTGGAAGAAATGCCCATACTCACACACGCTGGGCAGGCGGGTTGGTTAGCGCGGTGCCGAAACCCTTGCACCAGTGACGCCGCTGCCCGTCACTAGTATGTTTTAAGGCCTGGCAATTAGGGATGGATATACCGCCATCCATCGGTCCCAAGGCAATGGTGGGCCGCCTGGTTTCACCTGAGAGCTGTTCTCTTACTCTCCCCCGAATAACTTCGGGAGGATTTGCGAGTAAGATGGTGGTACCTCCACAGTCGAGCTCGGCATCAGCTCTACCACCTACAACACCCTACACCTTTTATAGAATTATGTTGTTTGAGGTTTAATATCAAATAATATTCTCTAACACGTACTAAATAATATCGCGGCGTGACAAAGGAGGTCACAATTTTATTTTATTTTCGGCTTCCATAGTCTATGGCTGCCGGCGCACGCAACGCGTACACATGCGTGGTGGACTGTTGGATTTTGGCGCCCATAGCTTACAGACCATTCATTATAAGAAGTCCCCTGGGCCGCGTTCAGTTTGATCGCCCGCCGACGCCCGGCAATCATGCCATCTCCTTTGCACGCGTGGTCTTGTATATGCTATCCTGCTGTCAGTGATGAGCCAGCGATCAAACGCGGCCCAGGGGATTTCTTTTAGTGAATGGTCTGTACGTTGAAATTACTATACTGTGGTTTTATGGGTCAAATCAAAAGTATTATTTTGCCCTAAAATTACTAACACCAGTGATGGTGATGATAATTTGACTCCACCTGACATTCTGGATACAACGACGGAAATTACTAACACCTTTTACAACGAGCTTTTACAAGAAAAATGAAAAATGGCAAACGACAAATTTTATCAAGATTATGAAAACAGGTATGAGTTTAGATAAAATAGTGTATGAAACTATATATAACTTGGTATTGAAACACTCGTGTACTATTAAAAAAATTCGCCTACGCCTCGTTTTTTAAACTGACACTCGTGTTTTTAATAACCTTTTTAAGTACCAGTTTCATAAACTCCATCACAGACAGAGTACAATGGGCGGTCTAATATTATATTATAAGATTATAACATCTGTTTTTAACATCGTGCAAACGATGTAGCCACTTAAAAGCCGTTTTTGATGATGCAGACTTTATTGTAGTATAGAACTAAATCACGGTGTTTACGGAGGATACGTGTTAGAAAGTTATGTTTACTCAAATGGGAAATAGTAGTTCGTTATGGGTTTTGATGATTTGTCAGAGAGTGGGATTTTTTGTATGATAATCTTTTTATTACGTTAACCTATAAACTTTACTCTTTTACAGGGGTATGAGGCTATAGACTTATTATTCAATATATAAAGGTATTTCAACTTGATACCTCAAGCCGTGTGTGGGGAAAAGGGCCTTGATACATGTATAGCCAAGTGGACAACAAAGTGATCATAAGAGGATTCCGTTTGAGGTACGGAATGAGGTATAAATTCATAATGAGTAGGTTACTCAACATTCCAATTTATTTAAAATGTTAAATTTTCGTTTTATAAATTTCATCAAATGTTTGTCAATGTACGTCGCCAATAATGTTCTAAGATGTAACCTCTTGGAAAAAAACAGTTTATTTAATGTTTCATTGTACATATTTTGATTTTTTGTTTAATTTTGAATGATTTTTCTTAATTTTCCCAAAGTATGTCTATTATGCCCTTTACCGGGGACACGGGTAGATGCTTAATAAGATAATATTACGTTACAATACCCAAAAAGAAAATATTACAATCTTATTTCCATAGTAAAATGAACGAACAAAGAGCTCATTACAAAGGAAAAATGTCATACTAGACTTACTGGTCGTTTATGGATATTATCATGAATACTTGTTTATGTATAGTCGCGTTTAGAGATAGTATAGACTGGTATAGATGTGGTGGCCAAATCGTAGAATTGATCATTTCATGATCTGCGGTGCAATTATGTAAAACAATCGTATTAATTTGACAGCCAAAACCAAAAACGTACGCCATCAAATGAACACGATTGTCTTAAGATCAAATACTAGATCGGCAGTAAGAAATATACGATAGGCTTCCAACAAAAAGTCAAAAATAGGTGCGACAACGAGCGAAGCGTGATCATAAACTCGAGCGAAGAGGAGCCGAACGAAGAGGAGCGGATCGAGGCGGACGGGTCTCCAGCTTGCAGACGGAATGAGATATGTTGTGTAAAACCAAAACCCAAAACTGAATAATTAAAGTCATTTTAGAGGTGATTTTTTTTTCTTACCCCTACTTGTGGTGTGTAGTTGTCTAGAACTAATTGAGTAGAGTACAGTTTTTTTTTAACTCCAAAAATAAAGAAATGGAGGGTCATCAAAGTTGTCACTTTTAGACCATTTTTGTTGCGGAGTTTACCTCAAAAACTAAACTAGTTAGGAATTCAAAATTTTCTTAATATTATGTGCCACTTACTATTTTTAAACAAAAAATAAAGAAACTGCTGATTTCTTACATAGGTTTAGGGTTACGTACCCGAATACTCGACAAACTTAATTTTACATTTTTTTTCATCAATTTTCTAGGTACTGATAAGTTTGTAATTTTTATGCAGCACATTGAAATATATTAACTTGATTAATTGAAATAGGCGTTACCTTGCGGAAGTCCATCACTAAGTAAAGGATATATGAATATAATTTGCAATATTCCGCTAAACAATTCTTGTCGTGCTATTCAAAATGCAGACTCGTGCACCGCCCGCCCGCCCGCATAAAAACATGCAACAAGCAAGCAATACAAGCAAAGCAATCTTAAATTAAATAGCAAGCAAGAAAACTTATCGACACGTGTTTCGCCTCTGAACGAGGCATCCTCGGGATGTGTTGCTAGCTCGGCTTCTCCGCAGCAACTGATGTGTTGCTCGCCCAGCCGCTCCGCAGCAACTGATGTTGTTCGCCCGACAGCTCAGCAGCTAGTGACGAGCCGCCGACCAAAACTCGCCTTTTATACACCGGCCTGACTAGTTGTTTGGTGGGGAAAATGGGGAGACGAAAACATGCGTAACAGTGGGGTAGTGGTAAAATTAGTTTGTTCGTTTAGTAAATCAGGGTTATTCTTGTTTTTTAGTATTTCTAATTGTTCTAACACACTCATTCTTAAACCTTTTTTACAAATATGTTTTACTTCAAATGAATGGTTATCAAGCAAACTATGACCGGACTCTAATAGATGTTTTGCAAAGTGTAATTTTTCAGGATGATTATTTCTATGGGCTGAGATATGTTTTTTGTACCTATAAAAAAAATTCAGGACTGACCATTGAACTTGGCACCCATTTAGATCTCAATTCTTTTGTCGTTGAAGTCAACAACCAAGGCATGAACTTGGCTCTCATTCTACATTTATGTTTTTGATGGGATATCATCCCTTTTTGTACAGAAATTACGACATACATACTCTGCTATAGTCTCACGCAACCTATTGGTTTGTTGGACATCTCTATACTCAAACAAAAAATATGCGATCGAAATTAATCGAACGTAATAGACAGCTTCCATCGGGAGGCATTGGAATAATTCGATGTAAGATAAGTGTGTCACCCACCAGTAATTCTATTTTACGACTCATTGTTTAAGTATCATTTCAATAATACATAATTAAATAATTAAATTTAATATATTATTAAATTATTAATTATATGAATTAGTATATATATAATTATAAATAATATTTATTATAATATACAAATATTTATAAATACTATATCCATATAGTAATCATTATATCTATAATTTTAAATTTATTAAAATATATATTATATACGTAATATATAATACAAATTATATCAATAAATTTATTGATTACAATATATTATAATGATTATTGATTAAGATTTTATTTTTAACCATTTAAAAAACGTTCTGTATCACGAAATGTTGCTTTAAACGCTATCCATTCGCTCGGCTCTCCATTAAATTGTAATAATTCCGAAATATATTTCGGTGCTACGGTCTGTGCCGTCGGATATGGCTGGTGTTGTGCTTGCGAAGTTGGTGGTGAAGCTTCCTATTTCGCAAGTAAGACTTAAATCCATGCAGTTGTCCAACGAAGCGTTCGGACGGAGCGATTGTGCGGGGCGAGACTCGGAACTGCTTGTTCGAAATCTGTTTGTAGCTTTGTGGCTTACCTCTCGGGTCTCGTCCCGCACTGAGCGCTTTCGTTGACAACTAGGTATACGGATTTTTAAACTGTGCTTATACAATACATTCAACATTCCTAACAAAATACAAATCTCACCATTTAGGTCTGAACCCAGAATCAGCTTGTCACTTTTCGATATCCTGAGACGGCGGTCGATTTGGGCTAGGCAAAGAGTATTTCCGCCATGCAGCTTC
Source organism: Ypsolopha scabrella (assembly GCA_910592155.1). Classification (NCBI taxonomy): domain Eukaryota; kingdom Metazoa; phylum Arthropoda; class Insecta; order Lepidoptera; family Ypsolophidae; genus Ypsolopha; species Ypsolopha scabrella. Next base: position 6,158,571 of record OU342985.1, on the reverse strand, counting down.
GAATCCTTCCACAAAACACCTTCAATCAAATACGAACATTAAGGATAAACAGCTGAAATAAAAAAATAGTTCGGTTTCCGGTTGTGGAAATAAGTTTTTTAAAAATTTTATGAAGCAATTTTGATTTTCTCAAAATGTCTCCTTTGAGCATTTCTCGCTATTCCTTACGGTTTCTGATTTGACGTGATTAGATCCAGCCCCGGATCTAGGAGGGTAGGGGTGGGGGGGCAAGAGGGTGCACTTGCCCCGGGCGCTAGGGCCGGGGGGCGGCAAAATTGTGACCTCACACTGGTCTCTACTATCTCTTTAGGCCCTTTATTTTCCGTCAATGTGCCTGCAATAATGCCGTAGTAGCGCACTCTGGTTTCAAGTGTTTAAGAAGGACCATTTCTATGCCCTGGGCTGAGTTCAGTTTGATCGCCCGCTCACGCCCGGCGATCGTGACATCTCTTCTGCACGCGTTGAATTTGTATATGCTATCCTGCTGTCAGTGATGAGCGGGCGATCAAACTGAACGCGGCCCAAGTGTTGCTGAATCGCAATCACTAAAAATTGGAAAACATATGAAGACATACATAAAAAAGACTTGCAAGATTCGTTTTCGAATAGTGTTCTGCTCTAAAATTATGTGCTACCATAGACTAAATGGTCTATGGTGCTACATTGCCCACAACTTCAGCATCGTGTGAAAGAAGTTCCAGGAAGCTGAAATAAATAAAAAAAATATTTGCCTGAACTTCAGCACTGGCAACATTGTTCATAGAAAGTGACGTAGCAAACAGTTTGAATTATGACGACATATTAGATAGTTTTGCTGAAAAAGGTGTAGGAAAATAATATTTTGATTGTTAAATGTTTAATCTAGTGTTTTGTGCGGAATGCTCACACACCTAAGTATTTTATATTAAAATAAAAAAATAGGTATGTTTTCTTTTTTCGCAAGGGCGCCAAATTTGCCTTTTGCGCCCTCCGTAAAAATTTGTAGATCCGGGGCTGGATTTATCATTTCCCATTTTTAGAGCCTTTGCCTCGAAGATCCAATAAAATTTTTTTTTCTATTCTTTCTTTTGAGTATCTGGAGGGCGATTCCGGCATTATTTTTCACTGTCAGTCATTAGATATTTGTTTAAACTTTGATAAATTTCCATACGATAAAAATGAGTGACTAAACCACATCAAATAATAACCATTGTTCGCTATGAGTTTTCAATCAGAATAATCAATACATATCCGTACAAAATCCCTTTTAAAATCACACGCAAGCTGCCTTTGCAATTTTTGCGCACTTGTCAGAATATCCGCCCTGAAAGTGAGTAAAAAAAACTGATGTGATATAATGTATCACCACTATATCGCAAACTCTAATAAATCGATAAGTTCCCGAAAAGATGAAAAATAGGATAATAACCTAGGAATTTAGTGTTATCAATATTTTTACTAAAGTATGAGATGTCAAGAGAAGGTCTTTGTTGAAATTGCATAAATTTAGTTTTATTTAAATTAATTATTAAATTACTACATGGTAATCATTCAATTATACATCTTAAGGTGTCATTTATTGCTCATTCTTGGTTAGTTTCACCACAAAATATATTATAACCGTGCTGTCAACTGGGACCATTAATTTTTTGACTTTCAAAAATCGACTTCGTTTCTTATGATTTTATTTGCCGATGACAGCACGGTTATAATATATTTTGTGGCGAAACTAACCAAGAATGAGCAATAAATGACACCTTAAGATGTATAATTGAATGATTACCATGTAATAATTTAATAATTAATTTAAATAAAACTAAATTTATGCAATTTCAACAAAGACCTTCTCTTGACATCTCATACTTCAGTAAAAATATTGATAACACTAAATTCCTAGGTTTAGATATTGACTCAAAATTATCTTGTCGTGTTTCTTAACAAAAGTTGTTCAGTATGATCCGTATATTATATTTATATTACCAGAATATTTACTGTATGTATATTTGTATGCGTTGTTTAGGATTTATTAGAGAAATTTGAACTACTAAATAGGTATTCAAAAGAACAGCCTTAAAAATCATTCCTAGGCAAGAGGCATTGTGATTCATTCGTTGCAGCTGCTTCGGCAAATTACTATTAATAGTTCAGTTGTTCTGTCTATTTAACAATGTTTTTTGATAGTCACAAGGGACATTTGATAGCTGTATTTTTTAAGGTTCCATATTCAAATATTATTTTTAAAATCTATGGTATGATTCCTGTATCCGTCCATCTATCTTTTTGTCTTTCTGTCACAGGTACTTATCTACGAGGGGAATGAAGAAATCAACTTGAATTTTGAATTGTTAAAATCTTGTCCGCATCGAGTTTGTAGTTCTAATAAGAGCGGGAAACTATTTGAAAGGTCGATAGAACTACCTTCTTTATTAAGTAGTATATTAAAAAAAAACGAGAACATAGCGAAAATTCTACGATTGTTGCAAAAGGAACCGGCTTATTGGAATTTTTGTTTTTTTTCCATTATCCAGGCCCTTGCAATCATCCTATTTAGGAAGAACACAAAATTTTTATCAAAATTCAAAGAAGCAATTTTATTTCAATAAGCGCACAATTGTAACATTACTTGAGGTTAAAACGATTTAGTAGTTTTTCTATTCTAGATGTCAAAGCCGTGTTAATATTTGCTGAATACGAGTAAATTGCGTGTGAATTTGGGAAGCGGTCCTTTAATTTTATAAATTATTTAACCGTAAGTCATCGGAAAGTGCTCGGAAAATGATTTTTTCTGCATATCGTGAATTCTGTTTAAACTACGGGAGTTGCTTCGCTCCGCTCCGCTTCGCTCGGCTCCCTAATATGTACTTACATGTCAACCTAACCGCTCCTCCTCGCTTCGCTCGTTGTCGCAACCTAACCCTAGCGGTCGAATAAAATTAAAAATAAGAAAGCTGCTAAAGGCTATTTAGTCACTTCCTATATGATTAAGGAAGTGTATGAGTTGCCGCTAGCGGTGCTCTAGTAAGATCGGATGCGGTATCGTCAATAGTGGCAACGTATGCACTTCCAATAGACGACGATACGTTGCTGCTAGCGGTGCTGTTGTATGTTCGGTTACGGAGCTGTGACTTGAAAAACAAAAAGGATTTTTGTGTATACCATGATTTCTGTTTAAACTGTGAAGATCGCCTCGCCCCGCTCGTCGTCGCTCCTATTTTAGACTTTTTAAAGACTTGTAAACATAACTCCAAAAAAACAACTTCTGACAAAGATTTGGACCCCAAATCACTAGCATTTAATGCTGTTACCAACTGCACCAACGATTTGATATTTAAAGCGACCAATCCAGCGAACATGTTGCAAGTTTGCATCCGATCTTACTAGGGTACCACTAGTGGCAACGCATACACTTCCTTTAATTTATGTAGGCTGCATGTTTTTATGTATCACAACTTCAAATCGATTATTTTGAAGAAATTATTATGTTTTATATAACTATGTTGTTTACTTTTTAACTGGTTTTTATAGATCTTATGACCAGTATTTTTGCTGAAGGAAACGGAAGATTTTTGTCAGAATACCTACTAGTAACTAACTACCTTTATCTGATTGAATCACTTTGTACTGGGATGTAAAAAAAATATTTTCATAAAGACAGAGAAATAACTTCAGAAGTTGTTAAGAGGAAACATGCTCTTTGTATGAATTCATAAAATAATGCTACTTTGTATGAAACATGGTGTGCGCAGGTTTTGAAATTTTTACGAGCTAAATTTTATACGTGCAAAATTTCCCACATACTACATTAGGTATACAAGATGTTACCATGATAACCTTTTTCCTTAAAACGGGATATTCTACCCATTCATATGAACAACTTTTACGGCGATATGACGCCAACATGGAAAACACGAAAATAAAACTCAGCTGTTCAGAAAAATGACCTACCTACCGGTTGACCCTATTGAGAACTGGACAAAAAATGGTAGACCGTGAACATCGAAAGATCAAAGATCGAAAGATCGCAAAGTCATCGAAAATTAATTCGACAAAATGGATTGTACAAATTTTCGAAAATAAAAAAATACTTATCTACAGTTATGGAAGTTCGGGCGAATAGAGTCGTCTTAAGAGCAGACATCACGTCTGTTTTTCGTAGTTTTTAATGGTGTTTCAAACAAAAAATATAAGGTGACATTTATTTATACAGCTATATTTATACTGAAGACTCGATAAGAAGTCAATATTAAGTTTCTATGACCCTTTTTTGAGAAATTTAAACGCAAGCCCACCCCCGAGTCAACTACTTTAAAGGAGATAAATATTGTGTTTTGCAAAATTAAAAGTGATATCGATCCATCATACTGATGATGAACAAGCCTAATAAATAAATATCACTTTATATGCTACAATAATAAGTGAAAATATATAATTGTCATTTGCCCCCACTCCCAAACTTTGACGCGCTTTATCTCTGTCATTTTTTGTTTGATTGACAAAAGAAACAATACAAGTGCAATATTTTTTGATGATCTAAATGACGGACTAAATAGAATAATATTCTGTTTACCCTGTCTACAAGCCTGTACGCTTTAGAAAATAAACCAAGACCTCGGCTGATTGTAAACACGAACATATCTGCCTGCCATCTCTTCTTAGAAATATGTTTATGTGGATAGTAATCTTTAATAAATTTATTCATAAAAAGTAATTACGTCCTAGTGCGATAAAAGTTTTATGGTCTACGGATATCTTTTGTGTGCGTTTTTGAACATTATTTGTATGACAACTGTCTAAAAGTATTGATAGATACCTTTATAGATACCTAAAAACCATATTTTTGAATAATAATTTTGTCTTAGTGTCTCTCCACCAGTCGCGGCAATGTGGAGGCTAAACCCCTGGCCAAAATGACTCCTAGTTCTGTACCTAGGTAGTTAAGGTATTGAGATAATCACCTGTAATTTTCAAACTTGCAACCTACTCATAAATATATTGTTTATTATGATGAATTCAACTAAAAAGATCAACATTTACACTTGCATGAGCGAGATGTTCGAAGGTGCCAAAATTTATGTGGATGATATTGTTATAATAAAATGAAATTTAAAACATTTCATAAGTCAGCATTGTCATGTACTTAATGTAAGTATTTAGTTAAGGTACAGAATAAGTACCTATCTTTCCTGCTTTTTCCGATACGATTAGCTCCGGATTTGAAGAGATTCAGCCATGGCCGGGCTGGAATCGAAAATGTTTAGAAAAAAGGTAATTAATTTTTAACAAGAAAACATGATGTTACAAACATGTTTCTTTGTATCAGTATATATTCAGGGTTCTGTACTCTCGTGTTTGTGTTTATCGTGGTCAGTTTTATTGACTATACTATACTTATATATACTAAAAATGTATGGCGGATTTGTGGTAATATAAATTATATATTTTTCTTATTATTGTTGCAATTATAAAATGTAGCAAACATTTCTACATTCTAAACATGAAATTGTAATTTATTTTATTTTTATTTGTAAATTGGCCGCTTAAAACCTTATGATCACCAAACTCCTTATTCTCTTAAAAACATAGACACGGATAGTTTTAAAAAGAAAACATATGAAATTTACGCTGTGAACATTTGATTTTCATACGAATTTCCTGGACAGTTCTTTATTTATTATTTACCCGGTAAGTCTTTACAGTATGCAATAGTAATATTACAATGTATTTTTGAGAAAAAAATATTTTTAATACCTCTGAAACCCCTTAGGGGATTCGTGTGGTGACGACATGTTTTTATGTTTTGCGCGCCATTGGCCAACCAACGTGTTCTGAGGCTTTAAGAGCGAGGAATACACAGCTTATTATGTTGACATCATACCAACTTACACTAGTAGGTACTTGAAAACACTGTGTTGCCACGAAACACAAAATAGGAATACGGTAAACAGGTAAAATCATTATGGTACACAACATAGATGTCGTATCTTAGTCATACACACCGATTTTCCGTAAAAGGCTGCAAATAGTGTTAAAAGCATAATAATCGATTAAATATATCCTAAGGTCATTTAAATCAATTTATCCCGTAGCAATTATTTTACAAATGAAAAAGAAACATCTTAAATTCAGGTGGCTCCGGCCGTACCGCGCTTTGTAAAGAGGTAAGCGTTCCCTTTCTAGAGTCGGCACCAAACTTAATGGCGGCTCTGAAGTTACGACTATCTCTCTCTTTCATCTGTCTCTCTCAGCCGACTTTAAGTTTGGCGCGATAGCTGTATAAATACGTCGGCCCAATATCTGTGGGCGAGCGCCATTTTATTATTTACTAGCCGTTGCTCGCGTTTATTCAATATTTGTCCCGTTTTCGACTTGGGCGTTATTTTATGAACACCCCTTATAGCATATGTGTTGAAGAGAGTCTCTACGGTGATAAGAAAAAAACGCATCCAAAACCGATGATTGGTTCTCAAACGGAACATTATACAGGGTTAGTTTTTCAAGTGGGCGTGGATGGTCATTCTAAATTATAGGGAATAGCGAAAAATGCTCTTGAGGATTTTAATAAAAACCGGAATTTGTCCCTCTCGCACTGCGGTTCTTTCCGTATGGAGTGATTGATGCAACTGTAACCTATCCTCTTAAATACCCATACGTTTTCCGTAACGATCTCGATCATCAAGTTACGGAGAAAAGTGTATAGTTGTCTACTCACGGATGTTATTGAAATAATAATTGAACAATAACAATTTCGCTGTTGCCCTCAGAATAATACCTATAAATGGTTATTTTTTGAGAATCCGTCGAAGTCGAAAACACTGAAATGAAATTAAAAAATATATGGTGACTTTAATTTATGCAGCCAAATTCTTACTGAAGACTCGGTAAGTGCTCAGTAACAAGGTTCGATGACCCTTTTTGTGAAATTCGTAAATTATTCTTTTCGTGTTCCTTACAATTGCAAGCCCAGCCCCGAGTTAATTACTATGGGACGTCAAGATTTTGTTTTGTGAAATAAGTAAAAAGTGTTATCGATCCGTGTGTAAATTTATACGAGATAATATTAATATGAGAGAATTTGAGTTATATCGGAGCGATATCCTGAAATGAATGAAATTAATTCGCAACGATTAATTCAAATGCAATAATATTAATATTTTTAAAGCAAGTTCAATGCAACACTGGTTTTAGGGTTCCGTACCCGAAGGGTGCCAAACGGGACCTATTAATAAGCCTCCGCTGTCTGTCTGTCTGTCCGTCCGTCTAGGGGTCTACAGTCTCAATCGTAATAGGTAGATAGTTGAAATTTTCACAGAATACGTGTTACTATGGCCCCTACTATATAAATATACAATACTATATATACAATATATACAAATAAGAAAACATATAAAAAGTAAAATTAAAGGGGTCCTCATACTGAAAACCTCGAAAAAGTTACATTATTTAAACGTAATTAGATTTGGCTCTTACTTAAAGAAGGTAAAACGTACAAGTTTTAAATTTACTTGTAGTCACATTGTAGAACATACTCAATAAAAAAAAATAGAAAGTAGGGTTCCGTAGGCTGACGGCGCCAAATTTTTTGTCAGGCGCTGCCATTTTAGCGGCTTTTTTTTGTAGCCTTGATGTTGCTTTGGCATGTATATTGTTATACACCATCACATTTTTAGAGTTCCGCCCCCGGTAGTACGGAATCCTTAGTGTGCGAGTCTGACTCAACTTGGCAAAATTATTATTATTCACATCATTTAAGACGCTGCATGAAATATGAAAGAATAAGTTGTTGCGTAGTTTTCAAAGTCGCGACTATTCATATTAGAATACTAGCTTTTGCCCGCGGCTCCGCCCGCGTGTTTTTCGGTTTAACGACACGCTTTTTACCGGGATAAAAAGTAGCCTATGTGTTAAGTTGGGGTATAAGATATATTCCTTTTAAATTTCATCTAAATCCGTTTAGCCATTTCAGCGTGAAAGTAACAAACATACAAACACACACACACACACATGCACACACACACAATCTTTCAATAACAAATTTATTTAAAATTTTGAAGAATTTTTCAATATTCAGACACGGCTTCTTTACTAAGTACTTTATTATACTAGGTGAAATTAAATCAGCCGAGCAAATTCATACTGGAAACTCGGTTAATCATCAGAAACACGGTTTAATGACCCTCCAGGTGAAATTCGAAAAAAAAAAATTTTTTTTGCCCCTGCTTTAGGAATTGTACTTAAAATAGTCCAACCAGTAAGGGAGCAAAAAAATATTTTTCGAAATTGTCCAAAAGGATAACTGAACCTAGTTCTTGATCACTAACCGAGTCTCGAGTATGAATTTGGTCGGTAGATTTAATTTCACCCTATATAGATATTATAATTATATTATTTCCTCTGTATTCAAGTATCAAATGCATTCAGTTCTCTTAGTAAACTCATTTGAGAATGTTACTTCCTTCCATTTATTTAGATTGAAACAAAGCTGTTAACAACTGATTGTAATAATCAAATGAATGAATGAATGAATATATTTATTTATTTCAAGAATAACTTAAATCTAAATACATCCCACAAAACCAAGTAGGAATTTGGTTTGTCTGTGGGGAGGGAGTCGCACTTCTTTTTCGTAGGTAGGTACATTAACAATAAATAATAACATTGTTATTTTAATCTATGTTTACATATTTTGTAGAAGGTAAGTTTTATATAATTTTGCAAATTTATTTTTATTTTGTTCAGATCTTATACGAACAGGCATTTCATTATATAACATTGGAATTTTGCGTTTAAGCAATCTGCCGCCAAAGTAGTTATTCACTTTTACTGTTTCATATTTACCCTGAGCAGTTGCTCTCGTGTTGAGCCCATGCTGTTTAGGTATCTTATGATCTGGGGTGCCATGGCCATTTACTGCAATTATGTATTTATATTTTAATGAAGCCGGTAGTATTTTACATAATGAGTACAATATTTTGATATTATTTTTGTGTTTTTTCCTAACATTTTTACTGACTAGGAATTTTAAGAATTTTATTTGTATATTTTCAATCTTATCCATGTATGTTTTAAATATAGATCCATAGCAGTCCACACCATAAGATATAATTGAGTCAACCAACGACATATATATAGTTTTTAGCACAGAAATTGGTACTTTGTAACTAAGATGTTTGAATTTAAATAACAATATGCGTAGCTTATTTAATATCCTTTCTATGTGTTTAGTCCAGCCCATATTTTCATCGATGCACATTCCTAGGTATGTAACACATGGAACTTGCTTTATTGTTTTACATTTACAATTAGATAAGTTATTATGGAAACAGTTAAAGTCGTGGGCAACCAGTTGACATGAAGAGTCCGGGGTACAAGAGTACGGAGACCGGATAACAAGGAGGTTAGTTTTTTCGGCATTGAGTACGATTCCGTTATCGTGCGACCATCGCACTACGTTGTCGATATCCTCCTGCACGAGACGCGACACCTCGCCCATGTCGCGGCCGGCCCGCAGCGTGCACAGGTCGTCCGCGAACATGTACGCTGAGCAATGGCGGACCACGTTGCACATGCTGTTCACGTGCATCAGGTAACACAGCGGGCCACAGCCGGAGCCCTGCGCCACCCCGCGCCGCGCCGCCCACTGCTGCGGTCCGCTGTGCTCCTCGCCCACTCTCACCCGGTACGAGCGGTCCGTCAAGTACTGGCGGTACCAGCTATTAAGCGGTCCGCTGATCCCGCACTCCGCCATCGCCCCAAGCAGCGTCTCGTGCCGTAGGGTATCGAAGGCCTTTTTAAAGTCGAAAAATACAGCAACAACAAATTTTTTATCGTTGAGATAACTATTAACTTCGTCCGTAAATTTTACAAGTAATGTTGATGTACTTTTATCCTTCTGAAAACCGTGCTGGCAATCGTTTATAACTGCATGTTCATTAAGGAATCTATTTTGTTGATTAACTATACATTTTTCTATGATTTTTTCTATACTGGATAAGATAGCTATAGGTCTGTAGTTAGCATAATTTTTATGATCACCTTTTTTATAAATAGGTCGCACTATGGCTTCTTTTAGTTTTTGAGGAAACTTCGAATTTTTTATACATAAATTAATTAAGTGAGCTATGACTGGGCTTATTTGTTCACTTATATATCTTAGGTCCCTCATACGTATACCATCTGACCCTGGCGATTTCTTATCACTCATTTTCTTTATGACTTTTTGGACCTCCTTGCTATTCACCGTTCTCCATCTCATCGACATACAAGCCTCATTTCGATAGTCAGCACGGTTTAAGAAAGTTTCGTTACAATCATGAATTATATTATCGATATCATTTTTAAATGTAGTTGCAAAGTTATTACATATTTCTTGCTTTGTATTTCCTGACAAGTGTTTCAATATTACCTCATCTGTTGACTTTTTTCTATTACCAAGTATTCTATTTATATTATCCCATATTTTCTTTACGTTACCATTACATTCGATTATTTTTTGTTTCTCATGTTCATTTCTTATTTTAGAGAATAGCTTTGTACACTTATTTCTGTATTTTGTATAATTTAATCTTTTTAACATGTTTGTTTTATCTTGGAACCATATCATAAATAGCATGAACTGCTACAGCAAATATAATTGTCCAAGTTAAAGAACACGCGATTTTCTTGATTTATTTCAAACCGTAACAAAAGTCGTTGAAATTTAGTGAAAAGAGGTCCTGTTATTGCGTATACCCCTGAACTTAGAGCATATAACACGGGACTAGGCAAGCGCACTTATCCCCCTCTGCCGAAGTACATGAACAATTTGTTCATATAAGTTTGCTTGTGTGCGCGTTTTGTGTTTGTGTTGCAGCCTTTGATTTAGTGTGACATATGCACATGCATCATGATAAAATTGCATAGAGACTTTTTGTTTTAACCTAGCTTTTTTGTGTAAATCTTTTGCGATTTTCAAGAGTTTTCAATTGTTTTGGAGTACAGTGTCAAGGTTTACGTCAATAATGTGCATCTTAGGCTTATTGTTTATTGGCTGGGATGTTATAAAAGCGAAAAAAATGAAAAATATGGGCTGAGAAAAAAAACATTGTCTTTTTTTTTGACGTAATAGTTTTCAAAAGTTGCATAGAGTTCTTAACTACAAGAGTATGTAAAAAAAAATGGCATTTGAGTATACTTTTGGCTCGCTCAAACATGCCAAATATTTCATAAAATTGGTTATGAGCACTTTTTAAAAGGAGGTTTAAGTGATGCTTTATTTTTACCGCTGCTTCAAACATTTAATGAAAAGAAAGTACCATACAACAAAAACTTTGTGTTACCTTCCTGCAGTTTCCTAGCACTACTAGCCACACGATAGGGAATACCAAAGCAGGAGTCATGACCTTATAAGACTTCTTTGAGACTTATTTAGCACATGGGGCAGGTTGCGTAATAATTATAACAATATATTTATTGTTACGAAGAACGAATTTCTATGTTTGTAAGCAAGCAAGTTAAAAGTCGAGTGGAAATTCTGCAGTAGTTTAAGTTTTCTTTATTTTATTTAATGTTGGAATCTGATCCCCTCGTATGTGCAATGTTACCGACGATGGAACTAATAAAATGCGTTATTTTATCTTCTTTCGTGTTTTTAATGTGTACCTCCAGAGTCGAGCCTAGCATCCGCTTTACCACCTGCAATCAATTTCGTAATATTTTATGGAAATAATTTCATTTTCTACTTTATTTATTTGTGTAGCAACACTATCTATGCTTGTGAAATACAGTCTTCAGTAATTCCAACGCCTAACTAATATATTTTCGGTTCTCAGATGTCTTACACACAGGTTTTGCCGACGATATTCACAAGTATGGTAATAGTAAAATCACATCAAGATCCGTTTAGTGGTTGTCTATTTATAATAGTAACAATAAATATACACAGACAGACGTTCCATTGTATATTGAACAGAGAAGGGAAAGATGAAGTCTAACCTGCTGGAATTCCGATTTTTATTGTAGGTAAAGGAAAAACACAAATTTTGTCAAAAAATTATAATAACACAAAAAAGGTAACGCCTACATAACGCCTAGTTTTGCTTAGCAAATAAAACCGTTACACATTACTTAATGGTTGGTACTATACGTTTCTACTGCATCGGCGACTATTAAATGTTTATTATATTCTGATTTGGGCGTCTCTTTAGGTTGGTGAAAAGGGGCACTAGTTATATCCTTTTCCTTCTGTATCGAAGAGACAAGGACGGGATGCTTAAAACAAGGTTAGCCCTGTCAAATAAATTAAGTTGTGCTACACCGAATCAACACTATTATACAAAAATAATTAACTTTATTTTCAGAAGAATACCATATTAAATTGGTGGTAGAGCTGATGCCGGGCTAGACTGTGGAGGTACCACCATCTTACTCGCAAATCCTCCCGAAGTTATTTGGGGGAGAGTAAGAGAACAGCTCTCAGGCAAAACCAGGCGGCCCACCATCGCCTGGGACCGATGGATGGCGGTTTATCCATCCCAAATTGCCGGGCCTTATATAATATAAACCCTGAATATGTATAAATAATTGAGATCAAATTGGGTGTTGAGGCTTATGGAGGTTCCTTCAGTCATAACTGCAATAATGTACAACGTTCTTCACTTGTTTTAAAGCAGAGTTTGTAAGGGTTCTTGCTACTGAATATGTATAAATAATTGATATCAAATTGGGTGTTGAGGCTTATGGAGGTTCCTTCAGTCATAACTGCAATTATAATATCTCCCGCTCCTACCTTCAATGATTAGTTCCCGAACTGGAGCTCACGTCTTTTGATTAAATTTTAATTTACATCGTTAATATTCATGTTTTCAGAAGGTTAATTATTGATAAAAGCAATATTAAAAGCTTCCGTATTTACCCGCGGGAAATAAACATTTCTTTGATTGGATATGGTTTTATGCAGGCTGTGTCAAACAAACATCGCGCAACATTAAATGTAATGAAGTACCATATATCTCATTTTCCAATGAGAGAAATGCCGCAGAAACAAGAACAGAAGCTGTTTATCAATGTTGTACCAAATAACAATCAACAGTTTGCATATTACATCTCTTATTGGGATTCTGCTTCACACGGTGCCATATTGAACTTTACTAATAGTTTTCACCTTCCGTCATCAAAATCAAACTTTTTATCATCTTCTTAGAGTTGAATTTCCACTGATGCCATTGAATTCAATATTTCGTCATCGCCATTAGACTTTTCACCTTAAGTTGTTTCAGCTAAGGTCTTTTTTAGATTGTTGGGAATAGTTCAGTCATATGTCGGAACGTGTTAGTAGAACACGTGTGCGGAATATGTCAATTCATTATAAACTTTGTGTCGTATTGAAGATGACTTGTGACATATTATCAGCGACTGAATAAAGCCCTATCTGTTGCCGTACACGGCGCCATTAAGGATGGTATTGTTCGATCATCACAGAACCCGAATTCTGAGTAATTGACAATTTTGGAGCCGCGTAACGACGTCTATGTATAATTTGTTTATTAATTATCGTCTACTATTATAAGAAATCGTTTGTTTTTAGGCGGAAACAACAAAGGTTCCAATCGTTGATATTTATCTAATCATTAATGATTTATATTATATTATTATTATTATTTTTATTTACTAACATGTTTAATACTATTCTTAGAATCACCATTGAATAAGGGTTTTAAATGGTTCTTATGAGGTGTTATCGTCACGACGTCATGTTATCCTCGAGGGTTGTCAGCCCAAGTAACATTTTACTCCATTTAAGAGTACACATTTAGTTCCCAGGTGTACTTGAAGCATTATTACAGTTCACTCGTGATGTATAAGCTGCATTATTGCGATTAATTACACCTATACCTGTCTAAGGGACTTATAGGAGTGTAGAGTTATACTAATCACAAATAAACAAGACAAGACGCGACATGTGACTGACAATAGACTGTACATATTCCTGGCGGTAAATAATGCACATAGGCTATGTACCGGTATATTATTTACGGTCCAAAACTTAAAATAGCTCAAATAACATTATTATTTACAATTAAACAAAAGATAGTAAACTAAAAACCCTAAAAGTAAAAGAAAAAGAAGAACCTATGCTATAAAATAAAATTAACTTAGAAATAAAACCCTAACTATCAAAAAGTCCGCCCCTCATCGTACCCGGCGCAAAGGTCCCCATTACGCGTTCCCGCGTTGTATGGCTAGGGAAATCCTTTGCGCCAAGTGCGACATGTAGCGGTGGTCTTGGCACCTGTCTGTGGAGATGGAAGGGCGTGAAGCCAGGCACCGCACTCAGGTTTAGTTACGGCTTTTAGTCTTGCTGATTCCGCCCCTGAATTATTTTGTTTGAGCTCTTCTATTATGAAATTGTCTCGAAGTCAGTCAGTTATTAATAAACACACACACACACAAAACAGACACTCAAATCTGTCAAATATATTAGGTATGTCAAATCAAAAGCCATATCAGTCAAATCTATCAAATTTGTCCAATCCGCCTTTGTCAAAATTGTCAGGTCTGTCAACTGTCTCATTTTTGTATAAAATGTATGGATGTTATTTGCTACTAACTTAGTTTTTATATTTTGCTATTAATTTAAAACCACGCACATTGTTAACTAACACAATGAAATATTTAACTAAAATATAGGTATCAATGGATTAGCCATACATTATAAGTGAACATTGTATTGTTCTTTATGGGTAATAAACGTGTTAACCATATTGCCTCCTTACCGCAAGCATAAACTACTATTAAAAACTTATTAAAGAAAGCGTGTACAGTTTTTTCATATAATAAAACATCACATTCAAAAACTTCATATCTTTAATCCTGACAGTTTTTAAATAATTTCTTTTTTTTTTACAGGTAAATGGTGCTATGGAAAGGTAACAGGTAGAAAACGACGAATGATTGTTAAAGGAAGCGCCTCCGTTTACAAAGGAAATATTCTCAATTTAATTTGCAAATGACAATAATGGAGATACAATAGTACATTGTTCACCGATGGAAGAGGGTGTAGTCTCGGCTGCGACATCACATACATTAATACACACGAGTTGGGAATCGCACTTTCTCGTGATACATAGTTATTATACTCGTACGTCTCGTACCACACACCTTTAAGAGGAAAAAAAGACAAATATTTGAATTCGGCGGCGTCATCAAATCTTCACAATCGCTATGAGGCTACATTTCAATTTGACAAATCACAAGTTCATCTTACGGATGCTAAGTGCGCTGCCCCGATTAATCAGGGATGTGCACCCTAAATCCGCAAGATGGCACCGCTGTTTATGGCACCCTGGTCTTACTGTTATCTGGTCTGGTTTCTTAACTGAATCTAATGTTGCTTATTTAGTCCCGGCCCATAGTGCGAACCAAGTGACCAAATATAGGTATATTCCCAAGTCCTTAATTTTATATCTGTCAAAGGTGGGTTAAATGCTTTTATGATTCTAACGGTGAAACAAATGTTAAAAGTTTGATTATGGGAGCGTACATGGATGGGGATGGGGAGATTGTTATTATGGATGGTTGATGTGTGCCTATGATGATTAATGCGGGTATGTAGTTCAATTGCTTTTTAGATATTGCGATTAATTATATTATATACTAATAATATATATTAATACGTTTATATATAATATTTAATTATTATATTATTGTTTATGAATATGATTTAATATAATTAACTTAATGTAATGATAATTTGAAGATATCCTGTCCGCTAACAGTAAATGTGATACCATACATGAAAATTTCGCCTACGACAAATGTCCTGCATGCTAAAAGACCCAAGACCCGGGACTTACCGTCGAAGCAGTGGCGTAGCTAGGTGGTTAAGGGCCCCGGTGCATAGAGAAAGAATCGGGCCCTCACCCCCACTTTCCACGTAGCTTGAACTTATATTGGCTTTCAAAATTAGTGCACCAGGGCCCCTGAGCTCCGGGGCCCTGGTGCACTGCACCACCCGGCCCTACGATAGCTACGCCACTGCGTCGAAGTACAGGCAGGAAACCACCGATTGACGCAGCGGTACTTATTATATATACAAGAGCTTAAATTATCTCCTCAAAAACGAAAAAATTAACAGTAGAAGAGAAATCTAACTAAAAAGTCATCATGTGTAACAGGGGTTTCGAGATTACTTTTTGAGAACATGAAATCCAAATGAAAAATCCCAAGCTGCCAACTACCACCACGATATATTTTAAAAGGATGTTAATCCGGTAAGGTCATCATCATCATCATCATCATCATCATCATCATCATCATCATCATCATCATCATCATCATCATAAATACTTTATTGCACAAAAAATAAGTACAAAAAGGCGGACTTAATGCATAAAGCATTTTCTACCAGTCAACCCACAGATGGTACAAGATAAATAGGTAGGTGGGCGTGCAAGAAGAGTAAAAACTTTAAAATTACAAATTAAATGAAGATACTACTCTAAATTAATAACTATAGGTAACAATACCTAAAAAGAATATATGTTAATACATAAATAAATACAAGTTTTAATAAGTATATTGTAAATAAATACATAAATAAATACATACCATGACTGCAAAAAATAATAAGAATTAAAGAAGTTCATATTTGTGTGTTTTTGGAGAGGTAGTGTCTGTGCACAGATCACTATCTACTTGAAATACAACTACTGATAACTCCAAATATATCGCGCACCCTGGACACCTAGACCAAGACTCTGACAAATCCTTCAACTTCAACTGTCACCACCCGCATGTCATAACGAAACCATGCAGCCAAGCGTCTCGTGTTCCATTTGATATTGTTTGATGATAGTAATGATAGTACAAAACCTACACCAGTCCCACCTCCATCAGTTGCAACTGTCACTCCTACAGAAGATTCGCTTTGTGATGGTCTAAACAATGTGGAAAACGTTGTTTCGCTAGTCATGGTAACACTATCGAATAACCTGCCTAACGATATGCCGAACAGCTTCGTCAGCGACTACAAACCTATTCCGAATTCAGGATCAAAGGCTCAAACGAAAAGCTTAGCTAAAATGCTGCTGTCGATTATTAAAGGTGAACCAATAGTTCAAACACAGGAACAAAAATTCTTACAGCCTTCTATATCTAATTTGGCAGCTAAAATACCGCTTTTAAGAGAAGACGACGAGAAAGTTACTTTAAAAAATGCTGTAGCGAAGCTACAGGAGACGAGCAAAGTTGACCGAAGCGTGGAAGGAGCAGTTTCAAGACTTATGGAAGAGAAACTAGAGCGGAACATTTGAAAGAAGAAGAGAGAAAGACGAAAGAAAAAGAAAAGCCTATACAATGATAAGTCTTTAATATTTTTTTGACTTTAGTCGTGGATAACTACGTATGTATTGCCAAAAACCAATTCATTGCTATTCCATAAAAATAAAATATGAAACAGTAGAATAGAAACCATACTTAGCTTTACAAAATCCGTTTTCAATTTCTTGCTTCCACCGAAGAAGACTTTTTCTTGACCCCGCCCGCTCTCGCACCCCGCGCTCCTCCCCCGCCCGCCCAAATGCATTGCTATAAGGAGTGTTCATATAATAACGCCCAAGCCGAAAACGGAGAAAAGATTTAATAAACGTGAGCATAGCCGCGGGCAAAGGCTAGTTTTATAATAATTGGATTTTCCACACATGAATTAACGTTTTTTTTTATTCACGTCTAAATTTACTACTACTATTTACTACTACTCTTATTATTATTATTATGACTATTTTGATTCTACTCTTATAACAAAAAAATTAAAGTGAAAAATTATTATCACATTTAGTTTATGAGTGTTATAGTAACTTTTCATGGTTTCGCTTCAAATGTGAAAAATCGATCTTTTACACTTTCAGCGACAAATAACGAGTCACAACAGAAAGAACAATGGAATCACGTCTACGTGCGGTTTATTTTCTTCCTAAATTACAACTTGTCAAAACATGTATCGAGGATAGAAAAAAAACGGAAGTGACAAAAATCCACAGTTGTAAAGCCTTATCTATTAGTGCCTTAATAAGAAGCTTAACAATATCTTAACCACTTTTTATCTTTACAAAAAAGAGGGGAAGGCATTTCGTTGATATCTCGTGTCAAGGGGGACAAAATTTCCTATAGCTGAGTTTATTATCTCGTAAAACTTTTCTACTGCTTCATCAATAGAACCTTGGTTTAGCACATGAGTCCAATCAGAACTTGAAATAAAGGCACGTATACTCTCGTAGTCACCTTTCCTAAACCTATGCCTAGGATGATTACCCTCTCTTAGAGGAGTGGTAAAAATATCAGTAACTGTTATATCTACAGAAGGATGGGCGACATCTTCGTTGACTAGAGGAAATAGACAGCGATTTAATTCCAAACCAAAATTACCAAAGATAAGGTCTAAAATATTGTTAGATGAATTGGGAAAGAAATTATATTGTTCAAATCCTAACGAGCAAAACTCATCGTTATCTTTAATATTCATATCATTAATATCATAAAGTCATCACTATCTTTGCATTTATTCAGTAAAATTTTGTTTTTGACTGTAAGGTGTTCATTTACATATATTTTGGAAATACCAGTACAGCCTTTCGCTTGTCCAGAGTGTGTTGAACCATCAAGAGTAGCGAAATTTTGGATAGGCCTATGTCTAGCAGTGGACGAACACTGTCTGATGGATGGATGGATGGATGGGTTATTAGCTTATTAGTATTGTACTAAGGCCAAATTTTTTTCGTCTGTGTATTATGTTACGTTTTAACTCAAGAACCACTTAACGGATTCAGATGCGGTTATCTTTATTATCATATTTATCATCGTAGTGTCCCTGGTCAACATAATAGGCTATAAGGTGTGTCGATAAAATAACCCGAAAACTGTTGATGATAGTGTTTATGTTACGCGCAAATAAAAGATTTTTCCGTTTTTCGCTTGCATGTATAGAACGCATATGTTTCAGATTTTTTCTTTTGTATAACTTTCTGCCCTATTGTGTTTGGGGGTCGTGTAATAGTAATTGTATTTGTTTTAATTAGATCATAACTAGGCTTCATTTTTATTATATTTATATTATTTAATATTATATTTATTTATTATATTGTCTATGAATAGCTCTGATATTGTTGATAATAGTTTCTTTTCGTGTTCTTCGTCTATCGAATATGGCAGTGCGGTGGATAGTGATGATGATTCTATTGCCGGCCCAACCTTGCATGACAGTTTGTCCTCAGTTTTTGTAACCCAAAAAAATAATCTCCATTTAGTACACATTAACGCACAAAGTTTACATGCACATTATCCCGATCTCCTGTCTTCTTTTAGTAATTTGCGCGTTGATGGTATTCTTGTCTCGGAGACGGTTTTAAAGCCTTCTTTACCGTCCACCATGTATTGTTTGCCAGGGTTTCGGTTGATTCGTAACGACAGAACAGATAAAGGCTGGGGTGGAGTAGCGATCTATCTACGTTCGGATATACCCTGCAAGGTAATAAATCAGTCTCCGAGTCAATATTCCAACTCAGCGGAACATCTCTTTATAGAAATATATCTCCATCATTCCAGGGTTCTTCTTGGCGTCTTCTATAGTCCATCCTTGAGAATTTACTACTTCAGTTCTTTCGAGTCACTACTCGAAGAACTTAATCCTCTATATGATGATGTCATTATCCTAGGCAATTTTAACACATGTCTTCTTAAAAATGATTCTCGGTCTTCTCAATTAACTTCCATAATATCTTCTCTAAACATGAAAATCCTGCCTCTTTCCGCGACTCATCATCAACCTCACTGTGTCCCTTCTCTTCTAGATCTAATCATTGTCTCGTGTCCTCATAAAGTTACCTGTCATGGTCAATTCGATGCCCCCTTTTCTTATCACGATTTAATCTTTCTTTCTTATAAAATTAGACCTCCAAAACATCAGCCCAAATTCCTTCTATTGCGAAGTTTCAAAGGTGTGAACCTGGAGGCACTTAGAGCGGATGCATTGGCTTTAGACTGGTCTCCGGTAATCGACGCTACTACGATTGATACCAAGGTAGAAAATTTTAATTCAATATTGACGTCTCTCTTTGACATACATGCTCCGGTCAAAAAAATTAAAGTCAAACATCTACCTGCACCCTGGCTTACCCAAACTATAAAGAACGCAATGGCAAAACGGGATAAAGCAAAGCGTAAGTATAAGAGATATCCTAGTGATGATAACTTTGAGGCATATAAGAAACTGCGCAATCGCTGCACAAGGATGTGTAGAAATGCTAAGAGGCGCCATATTCACGAATCCATCGAAAACTACAATCCTGCACAGGTTTGGAAGTTTTTAAAAACACTTGGGATTGGCAAATCTCCTAAAACCCATCCGGGTCATCTTGACTTCGATGCACTTAATTTGCATTTTTCTCATTCTCCTGTCACGTTAGATGACTCCACTAAAACTAACACTCTTTCGTATTTAAAAAATAAGCCAAAACCCATTTGCACTCCCTTTAGCTTCAAAACAGTATCCAAGAGTGACGTTAAGAGAGCAATCCTTTCAATTTCTTCAAAAGCTATCGGTGATGACAAAATATGTCATCATATGTTACATCTTATCCAAGAAGAATTGCTACATATTTTGGTTCATATCATTAACTACTCACTAGTCACAAGTGCATTTCCTGCAGCATGGAAAAAGGCACATGTTATTCCTCTTCCTAAATCCTCAAATCCTACCTCCTTCTCAGATTTTCGTCCCATATCCATCCTACCGATTCTCTCTAAAGTCCTTGAAACCCTTGTACACAACCAATTATCCTTGTACCTATCTGATAACAAACTTCTTAATAAATTTCAATCTGGCTTTCGCGCTGGTCACAGTACTGTCTCCGCTCTTTTAAAAGTAACTGATGACATACAGCTAGCAATGGACAATAAGGAACTTACTATATTGACACTTTTAGACTTTAGCAGTGCCTTTAATTGCGTAGACTTCGATGTCCTTCTTGGTATTCTCGACTCTCTTAACGTATCTCCTCTGGTTACTGAATGGTTTGATACTTATCTGAGGGATCGCCTACAGTGCATACGCTCAGACGAGGTTACCTCGGAGTGGTGCCAACTAACTGCAGGTGTACCTCAAGGCGGCGTCCTTTCTCCACTTCTCTTCTCCGTATTCATTAATTCCATTTCTGATGTTCTCTCTTCTAGCTACCATCTTTATGCAGACGATTTGCAAATCTACCGCCATTTTAACATAGCTGAAATTAACTCTGCCATTTCTTTTATGAACCATGATCTAAATAACATTCATGATTGGGCTAAATCTTACGGTCTTTTAGTCAATCCAAAGAAATCTCAAGCCATTATCATTGGAACTAGATACATGACCAATTCCCTTAGTTCATTTAGTGTACCACAGATTTCTTTTAATAACATCCCGATTGCCTACATGAAAACGGTGAAAAATCTAGGGGTTATCTTTGACTGCAATTTATCTTGGTCATCGCACGTTACTGAGATTAGCCGACGTGTCTTTGCTGCTTTCCATTCGCTCAAACGCCTCCAGAAATTCCTCCCCTTCGTAACTAAAGTCACTCTCGCACAGTCTCTTCTTCTACCCCTAATCGATTACGCTGACGTTTGTTTTATAGACGCGAATGAAGAGCTCTTGGGTAAATTGGAAAGGTTGCAGAATCTGGGCATCAGATTCGTGTATGGCTTGCGCAAATACGACCACGTTTCATACTACCGCGCGGAACTTAAATGACTCCCTATTCGGAAGCGCAGAAATCTCCATACGTTGTGTTGCCTTTTCAATGTCCTCAAGAGTTCAACAGCTCCGGATTATCTTCGTGAGCGCTTCAACTTCCTGTTTAGCAGAGATATCAATAAACCACTCAGGTCGCACACAGTCACACTCCTTAAAACGCCTTCTCACAATACCGGAGCTTTCGCAAATTTGTTCACTGTTAGAGCCATCAGGCTGTGGAATTCTCTTCCGTACACAATCCGAGATTGTCGCACTATCTCCTCTTTTAAAAAGAAACTAAAGGAATACTATTCAGCAAATCCTTAAGCTATCCTAAATATGTTTATTTATTTATTGCTGTATTATCAATTATCATGTATCGTTATGTCATGTTTATATATAGTCAGTTTATATTAGAGTTAGTTATATTAGTATGTATGTTAGATATATTTATATATTTATATATATTTGATACACCTATGTAAGTATTTTAGTATGTAGTACGTACACATATGGTTACCTATTTATTTTTTAAAGCACTCCTATACTCATTCGGTTTGCTATAAAAAATCTCTTTGAGAGATAAGCTCGCCGCTGTACTCAAATTATTGTATCAAATATTTGTAATCTCCTTTTTTTGTGTACAATAAAGAATAAGAATAAGATTAATTTATTAAAGACAAGTGCGAGCAAAGCCGCGGCCAGAAGCCAGTTTCTGTATCATGTCGTATACAGGTTTTGTGAATCACAAATTGTGATCGATTATACGGATCATGGCAAAACTACAGTTGCATAAAATATACGTATATGGGAGAACGGGATGCAATGTGAGAAACTTTTTGCCGGCTTCAGAACTTACCCAAGGATCTTCATAAAAATATTTTCCTGTCCCGGTTGATTTTCTCTGAATTCGTAACAATGAATAACAATTCTCGTCGAAACGGGACGGAGTGAAGTACCATTGCATGAGGCTAAGCGTTTTTTAATTATTTTATTATTGTTTTGTAAAAATATTCTATACCTATTCTAATAACAAAGTCGTTTATATAAAAATAAAAATAAAAATAAATAAAATAATTTTATTGCAGACAATATTACAGTCCATAGAGATGTTAGTAGGCCTTATAACTATGTTAGCAAAACCTATCATATTAAAATTAATTTAAATATTTACCCGTACAGCTCGACCCCGCCACCTGTACATGATTTTGTATCATGTGTCGCAGGATCGGGCAGTCAGGCTTCTCACTAATGAGTTTGAGAATGGTGTTGGAGCTCCCGCGAATTCCGCGTAGAAGTGACGCGGTGCGCTTGCGCACTATCGCATGGAAGCCATCGGTGTGCGCCAGCGCAAACATTCCGGACGCACTACAGTAACGCGGAAGCCCCAACAACATCCTAAAACCATTATTATATTGTACTCGGAGAGCATTGATAGCCCGCTGCGTACAGTTGACCCACAGACCGCAGGTATATAGAGATTGGCAATATGCCTTAAAGAGTGTTATTTTAACCTCATCACTACAACGGGCAAATCTGCGGGCCAACATATTACAGCGGACTGCCAATGCTCTCCTTTCCCTGTCAATATCACTGTCATCCTTCAAGTCCTCGGTAACTATGTGACCCAAGTACTTGAAGGACGACACTTCAACAAGTTCCACTCCGTTCAGCTTCACAGGAGGCACACAGATCGTTTTGCGATTCTTAGGTCGGAACACCATAAGTTCGCTTTTTTTAACATTATATGTGAGCCCATGGGACTTCGCGTAGCCCTCACATATTGCAATCAGCCTTCTGAGTGCAGCAACCGATGGACTCAGCAGCACCATGTCGTCCGCATAGCTGATGCTATTGACACAGTGTCCGTTAATGTAGCAGCCGACACCAGCGCTACCGAGCCCACCGATCAGCTGATTTACATAAAGGTTGAAAAGCGAAGGAGACGTCAACCCACCCTGTCTTACTCCGCACTCCAACCTGTATGAGTCAGAAAGCTCATTTAGCCATTTGACCTGGTTAGTCTGGTGCCTGTACCAATATTTTAAAATATTGACAAACTCGCCAGGAACACCAGAGTCAATTAGTTTGGTCCAAAGGATATCATACCTAACCAAGTCAAAAGCCTTAGAGAGGTCTAGAAAGGCAGCATAAACAGTTGTGTTTCTATCTGTATAATACTTGACAGTATGCTTGAGAGACAGAATAGCACACTCTGTGGATAAGTGAGGCCTGGATCCAAATTGAGCATCATGCAGGTCTAGGTGCATCTTCAGTTGTCTCTCAAGCAAACCATCAAGGACCTTAGATGTAGTGGTCGCTAATGTAATCGGTAGTTATTCTTATCAGCAATGTCACCCGTTTTGTTTTTAACTATGGGAATAACGACCGATCGCATCAGTTCAGCTGGTAAGTATGAGTGCCTAATACAAATAGTAAACAACAATCCAAGAATTCTAGGGAGGTGTGGCCCGGCATACATGAAATGCTCAATGCTGAGGCCGTCGTGTCCGGGCGACTTTCCCCTTGTCATTCCTTTGATCAGTAACTCTACTTCTTTCGCAGTAATACGTTTCGGCACATCGGACACGACGGCTTCAACATCTTCGCTCCCCGCCTTCAGTGGGGACTGCACCTGAAAATGAGAACTAAACATGTTAGCTATTTCCCTAGGGTTTTGTAGACCATCGACACTTACCGGTACGCTAGGCTTAGGACTCAACTTCCTGGTCTGTTTCCAGAAACCGCGAAAGTCCTTACTTTTGTGACGAGTGGCTAGAATATTCATTTTTATTAAGTCTTCAATGTTTTGACAAAATTTCACTTTTTGTTTAAATACTTTTCTTGATAAACACATATCGTCATAAACACGACCCTGTCGTGGTCGTCCGTACCATACCCAAGTCAAAAACTTATGCCTAGCGTCCCGGTGAGCCTCGCGGACATACTTGTTCCAACCAGCAATGAGCTTGCCACTCTTTCTACCGCTCCCTCCCTTATAACTAAACTCTGCAGCTTCCTGTAACGACGAGATTACCTTATAATATAAGTTATTGATCACATTCGTATGTTCTAAGTTACTATTTTTACATATATTATCACAACACCCATCAAGCTCGCGAGGAAAATGAATTGACTTCAATTTGTCATTACAATATTTTGTGTACTTTTGTATTTGAAGGTCATCACGCTCCCCCCAGATAATTCGGTTTACAGTAGCCTGTGGAGGCGCAGTTGCCTGTCGTAAGGATTTAATATTACATAGAATTTCTAGAGGGAAGTGGTCAGACCAATACACCTGATAGTGCACTTTTACTTGCGTAACAGATTTACATGCAGCTTCAGATACTAAACAGTGGTCAAGCCACCGATGAGTACCGTTAATGTCACTTATAAAGGTATAGGTGTCCGAGCTAAAACCTAAAATTTTAAAATCAATGCATTCCCATGTCTGGTCCGTACAAAAACTTAGTAATTCATTACAGAAATGTTCACCCGGATGTGCATTGAAATCACCCAAGACATACACAGATTCAGTATTATTATTTTCCACTACTGCAACTATTTCACTTAGGCACTCTATATATTCTGCAAGATTTTCTGACGAGTCAGTGGGCATATAGATAGAGAACACGAGCATAGAACGACCCATAACACTCACTTTGATTGCAACAATACGATCGCTCACACACGGTATCACAGACACACAATCAAATCTGGAGATGTTCCATAAGAGAGCCACTCCGCCGTACGGCCTCCCACGTAACAGCGCCTTCGATGTGTCGACTGCAGACTTGCCGAAATATCCAAAAGCTTGGTTAACTTTGCTAAGTTCATGGACTTCATCAGGCAACAACCAGGTCTCCTGAAGTGCGATAATATCCGATATTTCACTTAATGATTTAACGCATTCTATTGACCTTTTAAACGACTTACAATTAAATGTTATTAATGATGTTGTATCTTTCATCTTTGTCTGTTTTTGTCTGTTCTTTTTCTGTTTCACGACCATGAAGATAAACAAAGCGGCGGAATGATATTCCGTCCGGCCATAAATTGCAATCCATAAACATACTTAATTTATCATCATCATCATCATAAATACTTTATTGCACAAAAAATAAGTACAAAAAGGCGGACTTAATGCATAAAGCATTTTCTACCAGTCAACCCACAGATGGTACAAGATAAATAGGTAGGTGGGCGTGCAAGAAGAGTAAAAACTTTAAAATTACAAATTAAATGAAGATACTACTCTAAATTTATAACTATAGGTAACAATACCTAAAAAGAATATATGTTAATACATAAATAAATACAATTTTTAATAAGTATATAGTAAATCAATACATAAATAAATACATACCATGACTGCAAAAAATAATAAGAATTAAAGAAGTTCATATTTGTGTGTTTTTGGAGAGGTAGTGTCTGTGCACAGAATACTTAAAAGAGTTACGGGAGGGGGCTTTTCTGACATCGTCGGGAAGTTCGTTCCAGAGACGAACAGCAACCACACTAAAAGAATTGGATACAAATCCGGAATGATGCAAAGGAATCGAGAGAAGAAGGTTATTTGAGGATCTGAGCATTCTATCGTGATTGTCAGACAAGAGGTGTATCATTGACTTGAGGTATGAGGGGGTATTTGGATCGGTAATTATACTATAAAGAAGGCAAACAATTCTTAGGTTTCTACGGTCGCGAATAGGAAGCCAGTTGAGTTTTGCACGAAACTCTGAAACGTGGCACTTATGTTTATTTATGCAATTTATGTTTAGGAACGAGAACCTTGTATGAACTATAATCTTTTATTTGTTTTGTCTTTATTTTTTGTAGATTCACTACAACATTAGTTTTACTTTTAATATAGGATATAATATCATTTTCACACGTATCTACGTGGACATTATTTATGAACAATGGTATTTTTATATCCGCTGCGCGGAACTTTTGTTCCGTATCTATGCAGGTGCCCTTCTCGGTACTAAAACGATTCCTATATCTTTTTCTTTCCACCAGTTTCCATCCTTCATTTTTATCATTTTCATTTTCCTTCCTGTTTTTGCTGTTGCTACGAACCATATCCGCCATACTGATGCGTTTACTCATTTGCGAGTTCGATATATCGTCGTAGGAAAGAGGCGCCGACTCCCTTATATCTGTAGGAGTTTTGCTCATTGGTGAAGTTTTGCAGCGAAACTCGTTTAGTGAGGCCTGCACCGCGGTTTCAGCCGCGCTCGACACCGCAGTAGCGGCCTCCACGTGTGTCTCGATACGCTGCGGAACAGGGTTATGTGATTGATCAACCGATGCTCTCGACATGTTAAAGATTTAAGATGTCGACATTTAGTTAAAGATTTTGATAAAACTTTAAAATTATCAAGGCGCGTCATTGAAGATATTATTCTGTAGTTCGTCATATATTTTTTATTTTTTTTACATTTATAACGTTTGTTTAAAACCAGATATCGATTTCGACTTTAGAGGTCACGCAGCGTGTATATTGTACACATCTCTCTGATGCCTTGCTTCTGCTTGCAGCTGGCAAAACAGATTATTGTATGGTAAGTCAGTGCCAACATTCTCAATCTACTTCTTTAGGTCAACCACTTTCTGTGTTTTTTTCTTGCTCTTAAAGTAACTGTAGTGATATGGTGATAAAGAAAAAAAATATGGATAAGTAAAGGATATATGAATATAATTTGCAATATTCCGCTAAATAATTCTTGTCGTGCTATTCAAAATGCAGACTCGTGCACCGCCCGCCCGCCCGCATAAAAACATGCAACAAGCAAGCAATACAAGCAAAGCAATCTTAAATAACAAGCAAGAAAACTTATCGACACGTGTTTCGCCTCTGAACGAGGCATCCTCGGGATGTGTTGCTAGCTCGGCTTCTCCGCAGCAACTGATGTGTTGCTCGCCCAGCCGCTCCGCAGCAACTGATGTTGTTCGCCCGACAGCTCAGCAGCTAGTGACGAGCCGCCGACTAGGAGTGAGCGTTACGGAACGTAACGTGTTATTGAAACGAGTTATTTATAAAATAACGGGTAACGTGTTTCGGCTGACAAACTGAAGAGGTTATTTTAGTAACGAGTTATTTTGTATTCTATTATATCACTTATTTTGTTTTTCCAACTGTAAGTTACGCGGCAGGTGCAGGTTTAACCTTTTTTTTTTCAAACTGCCTGCTCGGTAATATAATTTTAGTGTATGCAAGTGAGGCAAAATTTCCAAATCCCTTTTTTTTGTAACAATTTGTAGAAACAATAAACAATAGATGCAGAAATCGTTAGTCCTGCTAGTCAGTGTTGCCGTCATAATTTTTCAAAAGTACAAACTTTATAACGTAGACCACTTATAGTTGCGAATTTGGTAGGTATTTCTGGACATTAATGTCATTAAAAGAAACACAAATATATCATTATTATTTACCAAAGTCTCTGACCAAACTTTGGTGATAGGTGTGAGTATAATGTATGGCATTATATATGTATAGGTACTTACTTTTTACCTAGATACTGACAAGGTGTTAATGATACTTTGTTTTAACATTAGTTTAATTAAAATATGATCTAGAGATACCGAATCCAAAGACATTATTTTCTGTTCAATTGTTCTCTGGTTGGGTATTATCGGTAATCAAAAAATGATTTGTTATTTAAAAACCAAAATTATATTTTGGCAAATCATATAAAACATTGCATAAACAACCAAAATAGCGTATATTACTAATTTTTTATTTATTACGTTACTAAACATAAAAGTGTTATGACATATGCAAAACCAAGCTGATAACAGCTAAGACGGCAACACTTTTTTTCTTTGTATTGTCCGGTATATGAACAAAGGCATCTAAAATTCTGTTTTAACAAGACAATATTTTTGCAACCTTATCACAAGGTGATACCAATGGTTTTGGAATGATAAATAGTCAAAAAGTTTGGTGTTTACAAATAAAACACAATATTAGAAAGTGAGAAGAAAAAACAATTTTAATGTTCCCACGCTTCTCATTGGCCATCTGGTAGCTTTAAAATAAAACACTGGATTTATTTTTACCAAGCCTATTTGCAATTTGCAATAGATGTCTTAAGATCAGGGCCATTTGTATTTGTGCAACTACGATGTGCATAGATTTTCATTGCTTTAAATATTTTCATGAAACCACTTAATTTACATATACTTAAACTATAAAATTGAGTGCTTTATTGAGTGTAATAAACTAATTGATTAAATAGTGGACAAATAGTGGTATCAAAATGAATCGATCTAATATGAGTGTTCTGTGGGATTATTTCAAGAAGGACAATGCCATCAAAAAGGCTAAGTGTAATATTTGTGGCGATACATATAGTTATAAAACAACAACGGCTAACTTGATGGCACATTTGAGAAAGAAACATCTTGATATGCACCAAAGATTGGCTTCAGCTAAGGCATCATCAATTACGGTGGTGGTGACTAATTCTGTCGAAATGCCCATTACTGCTGAGCAAAGGGGTGAAAGTAGCCTGGAATCAAATAAAAACCAATCAACGACAACAGCATCAATTGTACCACGATTGCCTCAGCAACAGAGAATCGAAAAATATGGCTCGGCGAAAAAAATTTCATCCGACCTGAAAAAGAAAATTGATAGAGATTTGTTGGACTTATTCATACACAGCTATCAACCATTTTCACTGGTAGAGGACAGAGCATTTATAAAATTTGTTAAATGGATTCCAGGGTATACCTTACCTAGTAGAAAAAATGTCTCACAAGTGATGGTACCTGCTCTGTATGAGCAGACGAAAGAAAATTTATATAAGGATTTAAAAGAAGCCAAAAATATTGTGAAAATGTGCCTAACAACTGACCTCTGGACCTCACGGGCAAACGAAAGTTATATTGCTGTGACAGGGCACTACATCAACGATAAATTACAATTAAAATCTATTTTAATTGAGTGTTCACATTTCCAAGACGCCCACACAAGTATACATATAAAAGAAAAACTGGAGGAAATTACAAAGCATTGGAGTTTATTTCATAAAATAAACTTTATCGTTTCCGATAATGCAGCCAATGTTCAAAAAGCGATATCTGACCTCGGATGGAAACATTATGGTTGCTATGGGCACACATTAAATCTTATCGTTCAAGATAGTCTCAAAAGAGATATGACAAACCTCGAAAAAATAAAAAAAATCGTTCGTCATTTTAAAACAAGTAGCAGTGCCCTGGAAAAGCTATTAAAGGCACAAATATCGGAAAGCCAAAATATGCCAAAACGCCTCATTCAAGAAGTTGCAACACGTTGGAATTCATCGTATTATATGCTAGACCGATTTGTGGAGCTAGAGCAGTATGTGAGAGCAACCGTGGCAGTGATCAATAAAAATTTGCCTATTATTAGCAATGAAGAGTGGAAGTTGTTTGCGGATTTGCGAAAAATTCTTAAACCTTTTGACAACGCGACAAGGTCAATGAGTGGGGAAAAATACATGACAGGTAGCTCTGTCATTGCTATGACAAGATGCCTAATTGCTGCATGTGATAAACTTTTATTAGAAGGCTTTTGCCCTATGGCCGTTGAAGTGGTAAACGATTTAAAGAGCGGCCTTGAAAGACGGTTTGCAGGTATCGAAAAAAGTCGTACATTTTCTATCTGTACGTTTATGGACCCGAGATATAAAATGTCCGTATTTTTGGACCATAATGAGGCAAAAAATACGAAAAAAAGGGTTCAAGATATGGTAGCAGACATCATTGCCCAGGAAGATCTATCGAAGGAAAGGGAAGAGCAGCCAACATCAAGCAAGGTAGCTGACCCCTTCTCACCTTGGTCAATTTTACATCACATTGTTGGTACCAAGCTGTGCTCGGGGACACCACTATCAAAATCAATCAAAGAAGTTGACACATATTTAAATGATGATATTTTGCCAATTTTTGATAGTAAAGGGGCCTGGAATTGCCCTATGGAATGGTGGCATAACCATCGTCATACTTATCCGTATATGACTAAACTATTTATGAGTTTCGGAAATATTTTGGCCACTTCCGTTCCTTGCGAACGTATTTTCAGCAAGACATGCTTAACAGTAAGTGATCGTCGTACACGTCTTACCACTAAAAAACTAAGTCAACTGAAATGACTGACGTTTTTGAATGTTAATTTAGATCCAAACAGATTTAACGAAAGTTAAAGTAATTAATGTGTTTATATCCCATTAATATTAAAATTAATGGTGAAAACGTGAAAAGATTTACATTTAAAGTGTTACGTGTACAATAATGTTTAAGAATATAGGAATCTCTTAATAGCATCGTTAGTAAGACACCTAAAATACGAGTAAGCAAAATTTCATTTTAATCATGTTATTTTTGTGAAATTGTTAGCGTAAATTGTAGAAATAAAAATAAATCTATACTGTATTATACATAACACATTATTTTTTAAATACTAGGTATAAGTTTTTTCAAATAATACAAAACGCATATCTTAATATTGTTTTGCTTAGGTTAAGTCATTTCACACATTTCATTTTGATTGTATTCAGTTAAAATTCTGTTCAGTGGTAAACAACCTCTTAGGTTTGTTTATGAAAGGCATTCAAAATGTAATGTATAAAATAGCATTAATTTTCTGTGATAGCCTAATTATTACTAAGCCATTTCTGCAAATTGCTTTAAAACGCATTCATCGCATACTTTTGATTCAAATGCAAGTAAAACAAATAAATATGTGAGTTTTGTACCTAATTGAGAGTCTGTAAATTAAAAGATATTTTCTATGAAAATGCCATTTGTATTTAGTCCAAAAACACAGTTAAACCGTTTAAAAACTAATTTTCTTATAGTTATATTGTAATGTAATACATGTTATATGTGTGTATTTTTAGTTTATACAAAAATCTGCCTGCATAGAACTAATATACTACCATTTAATCAATATAATACCATTTACGTAATAACCTGTGTTTAGATAACTACAAATTTCTTGCAACATACAAATAAAAGAAACGTTATTTTGAACCTGTTATCGATATCGTCATCGAAGCGTGATGCTTAAATTCCGTCAACCTCAGTTTCCCTCGAAATAACGCGTTACTATAATAACTTGTTTTCGAAACAGTTATTGGGTTTCAATAACTTGTTTCGTTTCGTTACCGCAGAAACACGTTACGACCCACCTCTACCGCCGACCAAAACTCGCCTTTTATACACCGGCCTGACTAGTCGTTTGGTGGGGAAAATGGGGAGACGAAAACATGCGTAACAGTGGGGTAGTGGTAAAATTAGTTTGTTCGTTTAGTAAATCAAAAAATATGGTTGTTTGATTAATGCTGAAAATTTACTCCATGAGAAACTGTGCTGAACACAGGTATGATGACAGCTGCAATGGACACAGTTCACTGTGTACAAACTAGTGCTCCCCATTTTACGCATAGTCAGAAATACTTCTGATACATTGTTCAGCAAACAAGCTTAACAAAACCGTAGACTTCAAAACAACATAGTTCTATAATTCCACATACACTATGTAGGATGTATATTGACATTTTTTTGAAGTCTGTGTTTTGAAAATGTGATACATTTTGACCATTGATATATTTATAACTAACCTCGTTTACAAAAGCCATAGATGTGCTCTCTTTGAACTGAACGTCATTTTTCATGTCAGAAAATGATATTTCATACTTTTGGAGGAAAGCCTCTTATCTCTATAATCCTGTTAAAAAGTCTGTCAAGCATACACATACACGTCATTCCTAACATAGTGGTTCATCTCAAGGGAAAAACTCTATGGTGATTGAATATCTTAGGTTAGGAGTTTCTTTTTTTTAATATTCTGTAATACGGAACCCTAAAAATTATGGAGTTTATATATGACATTTGTCAAATGCGTACACATGCTAGGTTTTTTCATTGCCACTGCCTACCGAGTACTTGTAGTTAAAACCTCCCAAAGTTAACCTCAGTGTTTTTCTTTACCATTTGGTAAATGACAAGTTTAGATATGTATGCCAATGCTCGTACCATGCACAAAAATAAAATACACACCATGGATACTACAGACAAATAGCCGCAAGAATTCTCTATCTGAATTCCCCCAAAATATATACAATGATAAATCACTTTTTTATGGAAATATTGAAACAAAGACGTAATTGCGTTTCTCTGTGAAAATAAAAGTTTTATTTACAATGCGGTCTTACAATGTTTAACCTATTAAATTATTTTATAAACAAAACATTCACTCACCTGTGAAAATAAAAGAAACAACATTTAAAGCCCTTATTTCAGGTCTTAGATAATTTTCTAAAGGAAAGTTATTTTTAATAATCATAAACTCGGCAAATTCAAATTAAGAAAAACGATGACGCTATGCTCAATACTTATATCTATAAGGTGCCTTTCATTTATAAAGCCAAATTCATGCTGGAAACCGCTGATCGGGACCAATGACGGTTTCTGTGAAATACGCAAAATAAAATGTTCTTGAACACGTATAGAGGCACCAAAAATATGTTTCGTACTTCATAAATTTATTATTTACCTATGTCTTATCCTAATAACATACCACAGTACCAAAATAATTTAGGAACTTTTGCGACAGGGAAAGACCCGCAACCCAGATACGTCTCCATCAAAATTGTCTATTTTGGACAACGAGCTATACATAATTCGTTGTAGGTCTTAGACCATTTTTGTTTCGGGGTCTTCGGGTTTCGACTATTTGGCATTTTCTGTATTAAGTGCCATATAGGAATACTGAAAACGCCGATTTATAATGCAGTTTTAGGGTTACATACCCGAATACTTGATCAATTTAATTTTGCAGTTTTTTTCAATGAATTTTATAGGTGATGATTCTGAAGATAGATTGTAACTCCGTTCAAATTATTTAATTCTATAACTTATTTGAATCGAACGGAACTACAAAGGCGCGTGTTCCCCTCGCACTTGTATGATTTAAATAAAAGTTATAAATTTACGTATGAAAGAAAACAAAATGTATAAAACAAAATAATCAAAATTAGAGAGTCAAGAGAATAGGTGCTGTGAAACCATCAAAGTTGCCTAAGGTATTGTTTATTGGCGTGGGTTGAACAATGTAACAATACTACATGTTGAAAAAAGTACTTTTACTGACAAAAATATAATGCACACTCTTAACGTAACAGAATCTTCTGAAGTCATTCACCTCTCATGGACGTAAACTGGGGATGATTTTTTTTTTCTCGTCTATCCCATAGTGTGGTGTATCGTTGGATAGGTCGTTCAAAACATCAGGCAAGTTTTATGAACAGATGCTTGAAGACAATACCTGGACAAAGTTGATATACTTAATAGCCGATGATGATAGGTGTAGGCGAACGTTCTACCATTGGGCAGAGGCTGTCTAGAGGCGTCTACTAGCCCAGAGAGGTCGTGGGTTCAATCCCCGCGGTGCAGTTTAATTTGTCTTCGGTCTGCGTGCTTCGGAAGTCACAAAATGATGCGGCAAACTAAAGAAAAATGCTTCTTTCTAATGAACTAATTTATATTTTTTAATTTTCATTCATTACCCGTTCCATAACTATTCTTGGTACTTACTTTCAATACACACCTGGACACGACGATTTTATCAATATATATTGGAATCCATAATCGTGTGATATTGAATGCAGTAAAATCCTTGAAACGCCGAATTCGGCCATGTATGGAATAATAGGCATAATTTCGAATGCTTGATTGATTAGTTATGGTTTTAAAAAAGTAAGACAAAATAAAAAGTGTTTTCTTAAAAATGAGCACTTTCCTTTAGTTTGCTGTAGGTATGTCACTAGTAATGACTAATGTAATGACATTTAGTATGACTCATTACTATAATCACTATAAATAAGGATCAAATTCTGGGAAATAATGACTAATTATAGTTACTTCCCAGAATTTGATCCTTATAAGCGACACTATTAAGTAAAATACCAGTCTGCTTTTTAGGGTTCCGTAGTCCGACAAAAAACCCTTGGTTAACGGTTGTTTATAGAAATGTGAAAAATTCACAGAAGTAGTATATATAATGAATTTAAAAGGAAAATAATCACAGCTAAGTAGCCTTTACAGGTTTACGAGTACAGGTCGCAACAGTACAGGGTTAAATTAAGATCCGATAATGCTAGTTAACTATTCAGATACGAAATACTTTTATTTCGATTCTCATCTCGGTTATTGCTCTGTATAAAGTAATTTGTTTTCGGCTTCCGAAGGGCTTCCAAGATAGTAATCAGGGATGGAATGCCGAAACGACTTATCAATTCGATACAGATGTTTTTTCCATGACTTTCTGGAGCTTGGATCTAAAAGTCTAAATAAAGCAAAATCACTTAAGGCCTTAACCCTGGTGCACGATAATCTTACTGAGCGATTTTGAACTTCAGTATGTTGTCAGAAAGTCTACATTAGAATGCTCGCTTCGCGCGCTGCCGGCACGCAAAATCAGTTAATTTTGGAGGTTTTTCTGGATTTTACGAAAAAGTATTTGATGTAGGAGTTTTTCCACTTGACATCGGAAAATAAGCCATGTTTTCTTGTTATAGCAGTAATTTCAGACATAAAACTCAAGCCGCTTAGACATAAAACGAAATAATAAGTTAAAAAGGCATCATTTTCAAAAATAAAATCTATCGAGTGAAATGTGTCCAATTAGGGAACCGACTTGACAACGGAAAGACAAAAGTCTGTAAAAACAAGTGTCCAAGTTTTACATTGATCAGATAAGTAGTTGAGTCAGCATATTAAAACAAAAACCGTTGAAAGACCCAATACAAGCCCATAATATACCATATCAAGAGGAGCGCCG
The DNA here is from genome assembly GCA_910592155.1 of Ypsolopha scabrella. Lineage (NCBI taxonomy): Eukaryota > Metazoa > Arthropoda > Insecta > Lepidoptera > Ypsolophidae > Ypsolopha > Ypsolopha scabrella. The sequence continues at coordinate 6,123,013 of OU342985.1, read as the reverse complement.
CAGTTTTATTAACATATTAATTCGGATCCTCAACAAGTGTTGATAATAATCAACTCATACGCGTTCTGCTACCAACAAAATGTATGAAAGACCCTGTTACTCGTCTGATTTGCACAGAGATTTTCTCGGCCGGGCCCACAACGAGATAAACGATACCAGCGGACAGTAACAAGGTATTTCAATAGAAAGTTTTAATAATAATATGTGACACTTACACAAGTCCAGTAAAATATTGACGGCGTCAAAATACCTCCAGAAGTCCAAAATCTGGGGTCCTCGCTATCTGTTGCTTGGCCGTCTCGTTGCTCCAGTGCTGACCGGTATTATGAAGGGGAAAGACTTAGGCAAGGAACAGCAGGAAGGCAAGGAACGGCCGCGGGCATTCAACACGTGTCACCAAATTATGACGCAATTATCGAAGTATTTTCCTGGAATTAGCCCGGCTTCTACGAGCACAATTCCCCAACACGGTTTCACACTAGAAGACCTTTACTTTTATATGCACACATGTCCCTGAAGCAGGAATCTCTAAAAACCTTTCAGACGACCAATTTTCACAATCAAACCCGAAGAGCAAAATTAACAAGTCATGTCTGTCAAAAATCATAGACAAGACGAACAAAATTAAAAACAAACAAAATGATTACACCGCCGCTAGCGGTTTCTAAAAATAGATTAGAACACTGTGAACGAAGCGCGTTCAATTTGAGTGTTGCGCGAACAACAAGTTTGGATGCATTCCAAATGATTGACCTAATGGCTATTTGGCCAATTCAAATTGATTGTCAGATGGCTATTCGGCTAAGCAAATTTTAGCCAAATAGCCATTAGGTCAATCAAATTTGAAAAAAATTACACAATTGCACCTATGATCTTGCCAAGAATCTTGCTTTGGGTGGAGTATTTATTTATTTCACGTGTTTTTATTTATTTGTAGGTAGTTAATTTACATGTCAACTTTATAATATTTATTGCATTATATTAATCATTTGTTCCTTAATTTTTTATTTGTGTATGTGTTTTGTTTTTAAGTTTAAATTGTATAATAAAATATATTTTTAAATTAGGATTTACATGTAATTAATAACTAATAAGTATATAAGGTGATTTTTCGTTTGTATATCGAAATTCATCGAAGACACGGTAAGTGGTCAGGACAAAGTTCAATGACCCCTTGTATGAAATACAGCCCGCGGCACGGATGTCTAGCGGTGAACGAAAATAGCTGCGCATGGGTACAATTGGGGAGCCAATCAGCGCTTACATCGGATATCACTTGACATCGGAAAAACTCCTACATCAAATACTTTTTCGTAAAATCCAGAAAAACCTCCAAAATTAACTGATTTTGCGTGCCGGCAGCGCGCGAAGCGAGCATTCTAATGTAGACTTTCTGACAACATACTGAAGTTCAAAATTGCTCAGTAAGATTATCGTGCACCAGGGTTAAGGCCTTAAGTGATTTTGCTTTATTTAGACTTTTAGATCCAAGCTCCAGAAAGTCATGGAAAAAACATCTGTATCGAATTGATAAGTCGTTTCGGCATTCCATCCCTGATTACTATCTTGGAAGCCCTTCGGAAGCCGAAAACAAATTACTTTATACAGAGCAATAACCGAGATGAGAATCGAAATAAAAGTATTTCGTATCTGAATAGTTAACTAGCATTATCGGATCTTAATTTAACCCTTGGCCGAGCCTAGCAATTTTTTAAATTTTAACTTCTGATTTTGATAGAATAAAGTGTTATAAAAATACTAATTTCTTGTTTATTTTTTATTTTTATTAATTCATGAAAAAAAAAACCCTGTGGTTTCTATATGACCACTGCCCCTATGAAGAACAGAAATGTGGTGCTAAAATAGGAAATGATACACTTTTCACACAAAATATCGGATTTTTGGACGTTTTATGAAATAGCTTGTTTGTGAGATAAGTTTCTGTGTCGATTTTATTTGCTGGAAACTCCGTTGTAGTGCGAAAATAGTGGTTTATTTCCCGTAGGGTTTGATTTTGACTTTTAATTTTAATTGTTTTTATATTTAAAATGTGCCTACTAACGTTTCTTAATAACCTCTAAAATTATCGGGGTTTGTTTGAAAGTCAGCCTGTATATCTTGTGTGCGAGATTCTTCTATTCCTACTACTGACTAATATGTGACTACTATTTAACAAGGTACTAATAATGATTTCAAACCTATAATTTTGACATAACATATTCGACTCCCTCAACGTAAGCTAAACCAGTGCCGTGTGGTAACCAAAGTATTAACATACAAGTAGATAACGAGTTTAGCAACGAATCTCTGGATGCATAGACGAGATAACATCCCAAACTTGTTGAAATCCGTGTGTTTCGCTACCTGTGGTCGTTAGGTCAGTTAGCGCAAGGTCGGACGTGATTATGTTCCTAATGCGACGAATCAAGGATATGCAAGTATTGTCTCCAACGCGTCATGGGTATACTTTAGCAGTTCTTATTTATAACAAATGAAGATTTATCATGAAATAAAATTGTGTAATTTTTTGTGTGGCCGATTGAACGAGATTTAAACGTCTATTCTCAACACATAAGGCAGTAAATACAACAATTTTGGTAGTACAAAGCTGTTTAGACTTGCGTTTTCTAAAAAGTTGATATCCTTAGAATCATGCATATTTCATACAAACGAAATACTAAAATAATGTTTAAATTAAACAAACTCTTGAGGTAGGGTGTGTTTATTCCGATTGGATTACGGAATATCGATGTTCTCAAATACATGTTAAATAAGAAAACTGATGTAAACAGGAAATATGAGTAAGATATTTTTTCTGTGGAAATTTTAAATTCCTTATATCTCGTCTTTAAATCAGTGTCCTTTCAAAATATATATTCGGAAACCTGGATATTCTGTAATTCGATCGGAATAAACACACACTACCCTAAGAATATCAATAATTTACAAATGGTTTTGGTATTTCGTTTGTATGAACTACCTATACAAATGCTTCGCCGGCCTCATCGATTGTTGGCACTCTTCAGATAATTCTAATAATATTTTCCTTTACGTACCCTTTAAATACGACGTGTTCTAATCAGTGAAACTATGTAGCCTTATTTAAATACTTTCTTCATTCAAAACTGACCTCTACGCCGAACGAGTTAAAAGCCCGACCACCTGCGGCTATTCATTTTGGCATGGGTTTACATATAAAATATACATATAAAATAAAAGGTGGTAGAGCTGATGCCGGGCTCGACTGTGGAGATACCACCATCTTACTCGCAATTCCTCCCGAAGTTATTCGGGGGAGAGTAAGAGAACAGCTCTCAGGCAAAACCAGGCAGCCCACCATTGCCTGGGAGCGATGGTTATAACATTATTTTTACATGTTTTATTATTGACATTTTCAGCCATATAAGCCATTTAAGGCAAATAGGCATACCACCGTTTTAGTACAAAATTTGATAACCCGTTACTCTGTTGTTTTTCGTTACAGACTAAAGCTTAAGACCCCTATAGTTTAATACAGGCATTAACAAGGTCACTATCTAGCAGAAATGTAAAAAATTTTTATAGGTACAATTTAAAGCAAGAAAACAACTTTGTATGCAAATCTGTCCAGCTTGATAGATCTTTAAATCAAAATCAATAGTACGAACTTTTTGCCACTCTTGTTGTATTTTACAGCAAGTAATCCATAAAGTAAATCAAAAAACTATAGAAACCCATAAAAACTTAAATCAAATCTATATTTATATCACTATTATACTAAAATGTATTCAGGTAGGTACTAACAAAAAAACAGTATGAACAGAAAATACGAATATATTCGTACCTGCTGAAAATTTAGTAAAATGAAAACGCCTGTCAAATAATTCGTCATCCTTTGAGTACGGAACCCAAACTTTTATTATTTATTATTTCATTTTTACTATGTATTTATAACAATCTCACCCAGCTTGAAACTTCTATGTATTTCCGTCTTTAATATAAGATAGAGGATGAAACCAATAACCTTGAAAAAGTAGCATTTTTTCAAGGTTTCTTGAATGGGGATTGCTTCTCATATTTTTATTTTTTTTCTTATTTGTCGCGATAGAGGCCATCGTAATATACAATCCTGTGAAAATTTCAACTATTCGCCCATTACGCCTGAAACTGTAGGCCTCTGTGACAGACGGACGGACAGACAGACAGACAGACAGCGGAGGCTTAGTAACAGCTTGTGCCAAGGTTAATCTTGACTATGAATTAAATTTATTTAAAAACATTTGACTTTCTAGCCCATATTAACGGGAATAACTTTGAAATTAACCGATAAAACTTAATAATAAATGTGTTTGTAGTAATCTCATTGATTAAAATATGTAAAAAACAGAAACTTGAATAAAAATATCGTACAGAATAACGTCACTTCCAAATGAATCAGTCTACGTTTTTAGTAAACTTCATTCTTGGATACCTCTACACAGTTAACGTTTTTTGATAATCCCACAAAAGACCGATTGTATTTATTTGATAACAATAAGATTACCCTAATGTTATTTAAACTCACGTAAGCTGACAAAGGTACTGAATTATTATTAAAGTCGAAAATGCCGAAATTAACGGATAAAAAGTAGCCTATGTCTTAAGTTAGGGTATAAGCTATATCCATTCTAAATTTCATCCAAATCCGTTCAGTCGTTTCAGCGTGAAAGAGTAACAAACATACACACGCACACACACGCACAAACTTTCGCATTTATAATATTAGTGTGATATGCATGTTCGGTAATGCAATCAATCATTATGTTAAATTCATATATGGTTTTGTATTGTAAAAATATGGTACTTGAAGTATTTCTAAGAATTGGGGAGGGGATTATAAAAAAAATCGAGAAAGTTTTTTTTTTAATCTGTTTTTTACTTATTCTAACTAAGTTAATATTGATAAGGACTGCGGAATTTGCAAGAGAAAATAATACTTTTGTGACAAAGTGAACGGTGTAATTAAGTAAGTGCACAGATACATAACGCCACATCTATTCTTTTCATAGATCCTCGTCCACCTTGATCTCGTAGAAGTTGAAGAACGAACGAGATGATGCAGAGCGCACGACTTGTTAACACGTGCATCCGAGTTTTAGGTCAAATCAGACCTACTTGAAACTACTCCATGTGAGGTCACAGTCACGCAGGTTCATTTGTATTCAAACTGGTTGAAATGAACTGTGGATTTCAGTTTTGGTTTGATGTAAATATTTATTGGGATTGGTACAAAATCTTATTCTCTGTTCATCCGAGGATTAACTCAAATATAGCAGAACAGATTGAGGTACATATGTTGAAGAATGAATGAAACATTATTTTGCGTTGCCGACTTCAAATTCAAAAATGAAATATGTTATACACAGAGGTTTTATATAAGGACATAGTATAAATAAGTAATAGTATTCTATCTTGATAAAAACGGGCCGAAACGAACCTCCCTCCCACTCTCGGTACAACTCGGTTTACGACAGTCGCGGTTGCATCGCAGTTACGTACGCACGTTGTCGCTGTGATGCTCCCGCGCATTAACGTAAATTATAGCATGAAATTACAGAGTATGTTGTGCATTGTATGGTTGCTTAAATACAACTTTAATAATAATAGCACATTATTATCAAATACGTAAACCGTCAGTTGGCAGCCCTAGCGTGTGTTTAGGCGCCGAGCGGCCGTAGGTATTGATTTCAAGGACACCGCCTAGTTAAACTACTGTTGTTACCTATACTGTGATAAGGATAAAATATTTGTAGTTCTTTGCGATTGCATTAAATGTTACCCGTGTGTGCTTTAGTTATAAGCACGTTGTGCCCTATTTACGTTGTGTCTATTTGTGCCCAAAGTACGGCGATAGGGCTCACCACACATCACGTTTAGGACTTTAATAATCGTCGAAGAAACGCGGGTGTACCAAGTTTGGGCTGTGACTTGCATATCAAAGTTTACACTCTGGAACACCTCTGACACCCCCTTGGGGATTTATGTTCATGAACATGCGTTATTTTATGTTTAATTTAAACTTTTTTGATCTTAGCCAAATCTAATAACTCATTATCTTTGCAGATTAAATCAACAATGAAATCAACAATGAAAAAGGTAAGCCAATTCTTAATCTCGAGAAAATACATAATTCCATACAAAATGTGTACATTATACCAATGATTTACCCATTATTATTAGTATGAAAACAATAAGTTTTCCCACAGTTAAAACTTCTTTGTTTCAATCAATGAATATACACTTGAAGGTATGCGAAAACTTTTAAAAGCGGCTTTTGTCACAAGGTAAAAACAAAAGACAGTCAGATGATGAAACAAACTGCATTCTACAGCCAAAGAGTTCTATTTTCAAATGTTGCAATAAATTTTTAAATATTGTTTATGTAAGTGGCCAGTTCCGGAAACTTTTAGTGTTACCTATGTACTTGTAGTATATAGACGGTATTACTTGCCAAATTTCATAGTTATAGGTCAACGGGAAATACCCTATAAATTTTGATTCCCTTGATGGTGTTACGTGTTTTGCGGCATAACCGCCGTATCTTTTTTAGGATTCCGTACCCAAAGGGTAACCAACGGGACCCTATTACTAAGGCTCCGCTATCCGTCCGTCCGTCTGTCACCATTCTGTATGTCATGAACCGTGATAGTTATGGGGTAACAAAAACACAATGATAGTTCCAATAGCTTCTGATAGAGAGCGTGTATGTCGTTGTAGCTTTCCACAGTTTTTGGAATATTATCGTCTGATTGGTTAATTGGTCAGTTGTGTGTGCGTGGTTCATCGCGGTGAGTTGACGCTACATTACAACGGTACATTCATTATCCATTCTGTATCTCACAAACCGTGATAGTTATGGGGTAACAAAAACACAATTGTTCGCGTGACAGTCAAGCTGAACGCGCTTTGTTTGCAGTTTATAATCTGCGCTTTTAGAGACCGCTAGCGGCAGCATAATCATTTTGTTTCTTTTTAATTTTGCTCTTCTTGTCTATGATTTTGACGGAGATGACTTGTTAATTTTGATCTCCCGGTTTGATTGTGAAAAGGTCGCCTGAAGGGTTTTAAGAGATTCCTGCTTCAGGGACATGTGTGTATAAAAGTAAAGGTCTTCTAGTGAAACCGTGTTGGGGAATTGTGCTCGTAGAAGCCGGGCTAATTCCAGAAAAATACTTTCAAGATTGCGTCAGAATTTGGGTGACACGTAATCAGTCGTCGTGGCCACATTCCTTTGATTTCTTGCTGATCCCTGCCTTGTAGTTCCCCTCCTTCTTACCGGCCCGGCCAGCAGCTGGAGCAGCGAAGCGACCCAAGCAGTGGATAGTAAGGACCCCAGATTTGGACTTTCAATATTTTACTGGATTTATGTGAGTGCCCTTAGTTTATTAAATCTTTCAACTGAAATACCTTGTTACTGTCCGCTGGTATTGTTTAATCTCGTTGTGGGCCCGGCCGAGAAAATCTCTGTGCAGGCCAGACAGGGAACAGGGTCTTTCATACATTTGGTACTAAGCAGAACGCGTTTGAGTTGCTTATTAGCAACAACAATGATAGTTCCAATAGCTTCTGATAGATAGCGTGTATGTCGTTGTAGCTTTCCACAGTTTTTGGAATATTATCGTCAGATTGGTTGATTGGTCAGTTGTGTGTGCGTGGTTCGCCGCGGTGAGTTGACGCTACATTACAACGGTACATTCATTATCATATATCCATTCTGTATCTCATGAACCGTGATAGTTATGGGGTAACAAAAACACAATGATAGTTCCAATAGCTTCTGATAGAGAGCGTGTATGTCGTTGTAGCTTTCCACAGTTTTTGGAATATTATCGTCTGATTGGTTGATTGGTCAGTTGTGTGTGCGTGGTTCACCGCGGTGAGTTGACGCTACATTACAACGGTACATTCATTATCATATATCCATTCTGTATCTCGTGAACCGTGATAGTTATGGGGTAACAAAAACACAATGATAGTTCCAATAGCTTCTGATAGAGAGCGTGTATGTCGTTGTAGCTTTCCACAGTTTTTGGAATATTATCGTCAGATTGGTTGATTGGTCAGTTGTGTGTGCGTGGTTCACCGCGGTGAGTTGACGCTACATTACAACGGTACATTCATTATCATATATCCATTCTGTATCTCATGAACCGTGATAGTTATGGGGTAACAAAAACACAATGATAGTTCCAATAGCTTCTGATAGAGAGCGTGTATGTCGTTGTAGCTTTCCACAGTTTTTGGAATATTATCGTCTGATTGGTTGATTGGTCGGTTATGTGTGCGTGGTTCACCGCGGTGAGTTGACGCTACATTAAATAACATATATCCATTCTGTATCTCATGACCCGTGATAGTTATGGGGTATCAAAAACACAATGATAGTTCCAATAGCTTCTGATAGAGAGCGTGTATGTCGTTGTAGCTTTCCACAGTTTTTGGAATATTATCGTCTGATTGGTTGATTGGTCAGTTGTGTGTGCGTGGTTCACCGCGGTGAGTTGACGCTACATTACGACGGTACATTCAATAACATATATCCATTCTGTATCTCATGAACCGTGATAGTTATGGGGTAACAAAAACACAATGATAGTTCCTATAGCTTCTGATAGAGAGCGTGTATGTCGTTGTAGCTTTCCACAGTTTTTAGCATGATTATCTGCTTATTTAAGAATGATTTTCTGTCGAAAATATCCACTAATTTCAGATTAATTTTCGACTGCAAATTGTGTAATTGTTTTGAGATGATTTACTTCTTAAAACTTTTCTGAAATAAGAAGATAATCATGCATAAAAAAGTTGAAATATTTAGACAAAGTTGGTTGTACGTGTACTTATAATGCACATGCTTTGAGCTAAAACAAAACGACATCTTTATCAAAAGACCAAAGTAGTCGAACGGTGAACGTTGTAACGGTACAGTCATCGAATTTTATAAATCTTTTACCTATCCGCGTTCGGCGCGCAAACGCAGCGTACGAGTCGCATCGATTTATTAAATTCGCGTTCATCTTTAAAACGAGATGCAACCACGCATATCGACAATGAAAGCAAAAACCATTTTTACATATACTCCTATCTCCCACGGGGATAGGCAAGGACTACAGATTTCCATCTGCTATGATCCTGATATACCTTCTTCGCCTCTTCCAAAATCATTTTAAACTGACGCTTGTTAAGGTCGAATATTGTGTGAACAATTTAATAAAATTACTTTAATGTAATTAAATTATTATTAATAAAATGAAATTGATAATATGGCAGATAAATAATATGTTAATATGAATATTTATGACATTATTTTATTTACCCCTTAAAATACGGCCCTGGCTTGAATGCAGTACGGTACAATCACCTAACCCCCTTACATAAGGTGAGGTTATCCAGAGAAATCTGTCCTGCTCCAACGCTTTCATTTTTCACATGTTCATCCTGCTCAGCTAAAGCGGGCCGCTCAGAAAACTCGCGGTTTTGAGGTGTTTTAGTAATTATTTTGGAATAAAAGGGATTAGTTTTTAATATGACGGCCGTTTTATATCACATTTTCCACGACGTTTATTTTAATAAAAGTTTTATTATTTAAAACTTGCTATATTAAGAAAATGAAATGAAATGATATTTAGATCGTAGTTTAGACCTATCTTTGCGATTTAATCGGATCGAGGAAAGTGTAAGCAATCGTGTATCAAACAGCCGAAATATTAAGATCAAAGAGTGAAATATGACATATATTTTTTGCAAAATTTAATCGTCGCTTTTTATTGGCTTAACATTAATTTGAAAAGAGACGAAGTCGGGATAGCCCCCCATAAGGGCCAGTTTAGTCCCACCCTGCTAGTTTTTGTCTAACAATAGTCTAACTAATAGCATAGACTAAATAGTACCCTATTTAGTCTATGCTATTAGTCTGACTAAAGTGACCGATGGACTCTAATGGATCTGAAAACGCCATAAAAAGTGTCTCGCGTAAACTCTCATTGGTAAATAAAATAAAAGGCGGGGCTAGCTGAGATCGCCACATACAAGCAACAAAATTTTGAAACTGGTCAGGCGGAAACCTCGCTGATTGTACGTAATACAAAGAATTGTAAATATATCATCATCATCATCATCATAAGCCACCGCTCTCTGTCTGTCCGTTTGTCAGAGAGAAAATATACCTTTGATTATTTGCATGCTACGATAATTAGCCAAATGAGGAAACTTGAAGCACCTGAAGGTGGTAGAGCTGATGCCGGGCTCGACTGTGGAGGTACCACTATCTTACTCGCAAACCGCACCGAAGTTATTCGGGGGTAGGTAAGAAAATAGCTCTCAGGCAAAACCAGGCGGCCCACCAGATCTTGACCTACTCGTAGGGGCTATTTCGATAAAAATTGCACTTCTTGAAGTTGTATACCTGCTTTTCAATATTGATAAATTATTTTGATAAATTCAGATATAAAATCAGTATATAAAGTTCGGAACCTTTTTCTAGTTTTGTTCAGTACAGAAATTGATTCAGATTGCGTAACTTTCGCTCGATAGAAATAATTATTGAAATGAGGTCTTCTTCCTCACTTTTTTCATAGTATGACAAACAGGAATGACATATAGACGATATTTTATATTCTATTAGATAGATTTCAGCGATATCTAAATTTCCTCAGTTGGAAATTCTGATAGCTATTTTAGTTCATTTTATATTAATTTAAAACCGAAATTTTACTATTTTTTCCGGAACCCGTCCCTCTCGCACTGCGGGGCGTTCCGCATGGAGTAATAGAGACCTTTGCAAGCGCGACATATCCTCTTAAATAGCTATAAATCAAGTGAATTTAGTAATATTGGCATTAGACAAAAATCTTAAATTTCGGGCCGCCTGGTTTTGCCTGAGAGCTGTTCTCTTACTCTCCCCCGAATAACTTCGGGAGAATTTGCGAGTAAGATGGTGGTAATGGAGGAAATCCATGCTGGCCTGATTTTAAAACAATATTCTATGCGGTGCCCGTCTTGATGGCCCCGCCCCTCTTTTCTATGAGCCAATGATATGTAAGGAACGGGTGTGTGTGTTGAGCTGTGTTTGTGTAGCGAAACGGAACTTCATAACAATTAGTCTCAATTTGCATTTCGTTTGTTGCTGACGCACTTTATTTTTTCATTTGTATTCTTTCTAACGACAACGTAACGCTTACCAACGGACTGTTTTGATTGCCTATTTATTGACCTCGGCGTGCACACGGACTTTTGCCTTCTGATTGGACTTTGTGAGAACAGTGATTTATGTGAATATATATAATGAATCGTAATTTAAATCAGGAAGAAAGACGTCCAATTCTGCATTACGTTGACCTGGGATATAACAACGAACAAATTGCGAATATTCTTCATATAACGGTAAGTTTAATACCTTTTTTATTTTTATAATTCCGAACTTGTTTTAATTTGTCTTAATCTCGTTAATATAACATTTTCATTTTATTTATTTCATTTTATAAATGAGAAAACGGTAGTTTTATTCCACAATTTAAATATTATTCGAGTAGTCGCTCTAATTATTTATACAGGCTAAATGTTTTTAAGAGCCGATTTCCAGAATATTTAGAAAAATAAACAAGCACCTAAGAAGCCGGCAGAGCATGCATATTTTAACGAAATAAGAAAATAATTTTTGGATTAAATAAATTTTTGAGGTAGGGTATGTTTATTCCGATTGGATTACGGATTATCTATGTTCCCAAGTATATATTAAATTAGAACACTGATTTCAACATGAAATACAAGTAAAATAAGTTTTCAATGGAAATTTTAAATTCCTTATATCTCGTCTTTAAATTAATGTCCTTTTAAAATATATATTTGGGAACCAAATTCAATCGGGATAAACACACCCTACATCAATAATTTGTTTAATTCAAAAATCATTTTGGTATTTCGTTTAAAGGAAATATGCATGCTCCGCCAGCCTTTTCCCCAATACCTTTAGTATGAGAACTTGACCAAATTTGAAACAAGATTATCTGTATTTATTAATGAATCCAAGTAAATGAAAAAAAAACGCAATTATTTTATCGGATTTCCAGCCACTTGGACTGCGTGTGGACATATAAGTTATTCAGTAATTTATAGTATTATGATTTTATTAACATTTAATGTTACCTAAAACTGCGAGGTAAATAAAAGCCGTAAATTATGTTTCCACGAAGTATCTTATCTCTAATGGTTCCGAAAGTGCAAAAACAACGTCATAAATTACAGATATTTGAGCTATTGTTTATTTTTAAATGCTAATAGGAGTACAGTCTGGGAATATTTTTGTAGCCTTAGAATTCATATCTTAACCTATTGTTTAACACTTTTATGATACACAACACAGCTGTGGATGAAACATCCCGACATCTGTCTTAGAAAATGGCTTAAATGATTTTTTGAAATGAAACAATGCTATTACAAAAGGATTTTATGGTGAACTAAAACTAAATGGGCTTAAGTCTCATCAATGTTATCGCTAATGTAATAAAGACGAAATACATGTTATATTTCAAATTTTGCTTGTGTGGTTTAAATAAAAGTTAAACAGATACAATTTTAGAATTATAGTAAATTGATTTACAATAAAATCATTCGACGCTAGTTTGTAGCCAATAAAATTTACATTTTAATAACTATTTTAGATTGAAATAATATTTTCTCTTTCAGCCGAGAACAGCTCGTCGATGGCGCAATCGGTATGCGGAAGAAGGCCATATTCTTGACCATCCTCGTGCACATGGCCCCCGCATCATCAATGGAGAAAACCTTGCGCGCATGGTTAACCATTATGAAATGCAACCTTTCGCACGCACCAGAGTTTTTGCTGAGGAATTTAACTGCACGATGAGAACGGTTCGCAACACTCTGCACAAGGAAGGTATTCACCACAGAAAGCCAGCAAGAAAAATAATATTAAATGAACGACTCAAGACAGCAAAAGTTGCATTTGCCAGAGAGTTCCGGGACTTTGATTTTAGCAATGCTATTTTCTCTGACGAAAAATGCTTCAAGTCGAGCCAACAGGGTCGCCGGAACCTTTGGCGGATTAACAATACCCGTTATGAAGAAAACAAAGTTGTGGAAAATAAAGAATCTGGACGAATCACCGTTAATATGTGGGGTTGGATGAGCGCTGACGGTCCTGGTGAACTGAAGTTCATATCGGGGAGGGCAAACGGAGCGAGCTACGTAGAATTGCTTGAAGATACAATGTTGCCAACTGTACGAACGGTATATCCTAGAGATAACATGCCAGAAATTAATTTCATACATGACAACTGTCCCATCCACACTGCACGGGTTGTTCAGCAGTGGTTTCAAAGAAATCCGGAAGTGAAGTGTGTGCCTTGGCCTTCTCGTTCCCCAGATCTAAGTCCCATCGAAAATCTCTGGGGTATCATGGTGCAGAGATGGGACAATCGGGAAGAACGCAGGAAAGAGGCACTCGTGCAACACTGCCAACAGGCGTGGGATTCTCTGCGAGGCACTGACTTATGTGCCAACCTCATACGCTCAATGAGAAATAGGTGCGATGAGGTTATAAACGCAGGCGGAGCCTCCATACGGTATTAATTTGTTCAGATGAGACTTTTCGTGTTGATGATTTTGTTGTGTTAATTTTAATATTAAGATTTATTAGATTTTTGTAATGATTCTTGTATATATTTTATGATTTATGGGGAAATAGTACCCACGGTGCACAAGGTAACGTTATTTTTTGCGTAGAAATTAAAAGTGGAAAAGATTTTAATCGGTGACAAATTGACGTCAGTTATTCAATTACAGACAAATCGTGTTTTAAATTTGTTGTGCCTTTTCCACTAAGCGAGTACCGTTTCATCTTAAAAATAGATTAGCTTATTCTTGACGCGAATAAAGATTGTTATTGTGATTTTAATGCACTAGAGCAAAGACTTACCACATTGTTAACGAACTGTGATTTAGTAATTAAAAGATAGAAGAATGCTGCTTTAAGTTTTGTTGTGCCCTTCGCAGTGAGCAGGTGCTGTTACATCTTAAAATAGGTTAAATTTTCGGATTTAAATGTTGCATTTTAAATTATTTGATGTAGATTTGATATTTCGTGTTAATTGTTATATATTTTTCAACATTTAAACAAAGAAGGTAAGATTTTTCGTGTTGATTATTGTATATTTTTTTAATATTTTAAGTAGATTACATTTTAACATAAATTGACTCTTGTATTTTTCATTAATTAAAGTAGACTATTTTTCGTGTTGATTGTTGAATATTTCTTTAAAAAGAACTTTTTGACGCTAGTAACGAATGTTATTGTGATTTTATTGCATTAGAGTAGATACTTTCAAATTTGGTAACGAACTGTGATTTAGTAACAAATATAACATGTATTGTTTCAGAATTTTGTACACTACACGCTTTTAATTAACAGTGTGGTCAATTTCAGTACTTATACCTAATTAAACTGAACAGCTTTCGCAAAGCATAAATGTTATAACATATTTTTTTAAATATTTTGCTAGATTATAAACACGAAAGTTAAGAAAACTTTTAATTACATTATTTTATTTTATTTCATATTATATTATGTGATCAATAGTACAGAGTCCTGAATTATGATAAAGCAAGAGTTTAAAATTTAATGGTCAATTAGTCATGATCTTGTCAAATCCTTCAAAGATGCTGTTTTAGGTTTTTTGTGCCCTTTGCAGCGAGCGGGTACCGTTTCACCTTAAATTGAATCTTTCGATTTTATTGTTGTTTTTTTAATTACTTAAAGTGGAATTGAGTATTCGTGTTGATTATTTTATAATTTTCAAGATTTAAAAAAGGGAAGATTTTTGGTGTTGATTATTTAATATTTTTATATTAAAAGTATTCATGTTGATTGTTGTATTTTTAATAATTTAAAGTAGATTTGATTTTTCGTGTTAATTGTTGTATATTTCTTTAAAAAGAGCTTTTTGACGCTAATTATGATTGTGATGTGACTAGAGCAGAGACACAAAATTGTTAACTAACTGAGATTGTATAAAAAAACATTTTAAATTGTTGTGAGTTTTTGTCATCATATCTCAGAACTCATTAATTTAATTTTATCAAACTGAACGAATTTCGCAAAGCATTAAAGTAAAAATTAACGAAGCCATTTCTGAATGTAACGCACTTCATTTGATTATTTAAGAATCACCGGTTTTTATACTTGTCATTTTCTACATATTTTAAGATAGAATGTTATGTAAATTTTATAAATAAATGTCCTATCTACTTTTTGTGTTTTATTAAGAACGCTACAAAATTAATTATACATAAAATAATACAAAGGTAATTTTTAACCGAACCCCAATAATTTTACAGATTATTAAGAAACGTTAGTAAAGCACATTTTAAATGTAAAAAAGTAATTGAAAAGTCAGAACGGTCTCAGGCGGTAGACAACTGTACTCTCAATCACCAATGAGTTTTTCAAAATTAATGTGCATAGTGTTTGTGTTATTTATTACTTAATACTTACCACTTGCTGAACGGTGAAGGAAAACATCGTGAGGAAACCTGCATGCCCTAAAGTACGGCGATAGGGCTCACCACCCATCACGTTGGGACGTAATAATCGTCGGGGAAACGCGGGTGTAAACTGTGACTTGCATTTCAAAGCTCACACTCGGGAACACCTATGATACCCCCTCGGGGATTCACGTCGTGATACTATGTTAAAAATTGGCTTTAAAATTTATGAAAATATAATTTATGGCTATCCTAGCCATTCCTATAGGAAATAAGTTCAAAATAGTGGTATCAGCAATAAAAATAACTTTGCGTGATCTAATTGTCTTAGCTAGTCAATCTAAATCTTGTCACGAACCTACTAGTAGTGGGCTACTACTGCCCCAACGCTCTAAAATGAAACAAAGGATGACGCCGCAACGCTAAAGACTTAAAAATTATAAAGAATATTCATATCACAAATTTTAATTGCTACCTGCCAGCCCGCCGACACCAGTAGACAATGAATTTACACTCGTAATAATACCTTCTCAAGCTCTCGTTAGCTATTGGTCGAGCGCGTGGATGTGTGAGTGCGGCAACGGCTGGCGGTCTGCAAGCGTTTCTAAGCTTTAAGGTAGGCCAGCGGCCGTTTCCTCGATACCTCCACAGTCGAGCCCGGCATTAGCTCTACCACCTCAACGGAACCCTAAAAATGAAAAAAAAAAGAAACTAAACAACCAAAAAATTGGGGTGTCGTGTTCAGAGGATGCCAAATAATTTGTCAGGGGCAACGTTAGAGTATACATAAGGGGGCAACAAATTTTGGGCCTTGTATTTTGTCGCTTTGGTGTTGCTATGATATCTATTTTGTTATTTTATTACCATAATGTTATTAGAATGCCTATATTGTGTGGCAGCACGGAACCTTTGGTCCACGAGTCTGACTCGCACGTGACCGGTTTTTGTAAGCAACAAAACAAGGATTATAGACAACTAGCTTTTGCCCGCGGCTCCGCTCGCGTGTTATTCGGTTCAACGACATGCTTTTTTCCGGGATAAAAAGTAGCCTATGTGTTAAGTTAGGGTATAAGCTATTTTCAATCTAAATTTCATCCAAATCCGACCAGCCATTTCAGCGTAAAAGAGTAATAAACGTACACACACACACACACACACACAAACTCTCGCATTTATAATATTAGTGTGATAAAATGTAATAAATATAATTTCAGGTGAACGGCTCGGCCTGATGCAGTCACTGGCGGGCTTGGCAGCGTTGTTGCACAGGTTCTCCGTGACTCCCTCGAAGGTCACCTTGAGGCATCCGGTTACAGACCCCAGCTGCACAATCGTTCAGAGTATAGAGGGTGGCATCCCGCTTTCTCTTGTCGCTAGAAAGAAAGTTTTGTAAACTAATATAAGGGATTCGTTTAGGCAAGGGCGGGTTCAGGATTTATTTTGGGGGGGTGGGGGAGGGGGGCACAGAGGACAAATAGATATAAATAAAATAAATGACTGTTTATTTTCAGATTAAAAATCCATAAGTAGGTTAGTGTTAGGCTTAAAACTAGGTTAGTAAAACAAAGGCAACATGAACAAAATTAATTATTTAAATAGAATAGAATAAAATAGGGTTTATTCATAGAAAACAAATAATTCAAGTGTTCAAAGATGAACCTGCTACAAAGATAACTTATCTTTTTGATTGTTACTAATCAAAGCAGTGGGTGATTAGATAAATAATCTAGTGTAATTATCTATTCCAAGCCTATTCCCACTTATTTAGTCTCTTGATGAGTTACAGCAGAAGGTAATGACAAGGTAAAAGTGGGACGCGCGCTATGTCGAGTTCGAATAGCAACGACGGTAACGATGATGACGAGAGCTATCCTCTCCACGAGTGCGTCTTCGGCGGTGACGTTCGAAAACTGTCCTCTCTTTTGCGGTTCAACGACGTGACTCGGAAGGACAAGCATGGCAACACGGCACTCCACCTCGCTGTCATGTTGGGCCGCAAAGAGTGTGTCCAGCTGCTTTTGGCACATGGCGCTCCCGTCAAAGTGAAGAACTTGGCGGGCTGGTCACCGCTCGCAGAAGCCATCAGCTATGGCGACCGACATAGACGACCTGATCTCATCCGAGCCCTCGCCCAGATAAAAGATTTCTACATGGAACTAAAGTGGGACTTTCACTCCTGGGTTCCTCTAGTTTCCAGAATATTGCCATCTGATGTTTGTAAGATCTATAAGGCTGGTTCAGGAATCAGGCTGGATACAACTTTAGTTGATTTCACTGATAAGAAATGGGGGAGAGGGGACATATCTTTCATATTTCAAGGGGAAAAGGCCCCAAGTGAGTCTCTAACTGTTTTGGACAACAAGGCTAAGGTTTATCAGAAGGTGAGGTATGAAGAGACTGAGACAGAAATAGAAGATGAAGTAGACATACTCATGTCCAGTGACATCTTAGCTGCCCAAATGTCAACAAAGGGTATCTCGTTTGCAAGAGCACAATCTGGATGGATATTTCGTGAAGATCGCAAGGAAACTGTGGCTGGTATCTATAGAAGTGACATTTATACAATAACAGGATTGGTATTGGAGTCTAGAAAGAGACGTGAACATCTGTCAACTGATGACTTACAAAAAAATAAAGCCATAATTGAAAGTCTGACTAAGGGCAATACTCAAAATCTAGACACAAATGGGGAGCCAGCACGACGTGCCTCTTTAAACCCCCCACCAGAGTGCGCAGTAGATTGGCCCACATACTTAGCTGCTGTACCAGGGCAATATCCAGGTTTAGGAAGAGAGCTAGTGTACAAGGAATCATCACGGAACTTCCGTGCAACCATTGCCATGAGTGATGATTTCCCTCTGAGTGTGGACATGCTTCTCAATGTCCTCGAAGTGATAGCCCCCTTTGAACATTTTGCAAAATTACGAGAATTTGTAGCCATGAAACTGCCCAAAGGATTTCCTGTCAAAATCGATATCCCAATTTTACCTACAGTGACTGCCAAAATAACATTTCAAAAGTTTGAATTTCGTGAAGATATCGAACCTGGTATGTTTAATATACCTGAAGACTTCATAGAGGACCCGCTGAGGTTCCCTGACTTATGACGCTTTGATATTCTAACACTGTTTGAAGTGAATGAGAGGCCTATGTGGCAGTGGGAGGTGCAACGGGCGCGGGAGAGGCGCGGCGCGCGATTAGCGCTGCGCTGCCGGCGACCCGGGGCATCACCTGGCCTGCTTAGCATTGAGTTCCCTATGCTTTTCGGCCTGGGAAGCTCATACTCTAGCCATTGTGTCCTCTTTGTGGAATAGCCAGTTTTTGTTCTTGACTTGTAGGTATTTGTTTCGTTCATAATTGACTGTAGATCCATCCAGTTCCATAGCGTGTGCGTAAATGGTCTCGCCTATCTATCTCGCTTTAACATACTCGTATATATATGCTCTTTCTCTTTTACATTGCCAATATGACGGTAGTATATACTAAATCTATGGTCAAAACCCTTTTTCTCAGGCCCCGTGAGAGATATAATATTGAACAGAAGTCTACGGCCCTAATAGTGCTCTTACAAAATCAGACTTTTAAGTCAACGCTGAAGAAAGTTATTTCCTTTTACGTAATCAATTTCATACAAATAGGCTCGCCATTTAAACACTAACTATGGCACTTCCGTTTACTTGGAAACCTGAGATTCCATCCACAAGTAGATCTTAGGTATAGAAAGAAAAACTTAAAATTACCTTTATTTAATTATTCAGGAATCAGGCTGGATACAACTTTAGTTGATTTTACTGATATAAAATGGGGGAGAGGGGACATATCTTTCATATTTCAAGGGGAAAAGGCCCCAAGTGAGTCTCTAACTGTTTTGGACAACAAGGCTAAGGTTTAACAGAAGGTGAGGTATGAAGAGACTGAGACAGAAATAGAAGATGAAGTAGACATACTCATGTCCAGTGACATCTTAGCTGCCCAAATGTCAACAAAGGGTATCTCATTTGCAAGAGCACAATCTGGATGGATATTTCGTGAAGATCGCAAGGAAACTGTGGCTGGTATCTATAGAAGTGACATTTATACAATAACAGGATTGGTATTGGAGTCTAGAAAGAGACGTGAACATCTGTCAACTGATGACTTACAAAAAAATAAAGCCATAATTGAAAGTCTGACTAAGGTCAATACTCAAAATCTAGACACAAATGGGGAGCCAGCACGACGTGCCTCTTTAAACCCCCCACCAGAGTGCGCAGTAGATTGGCCCACATACTTAGCTGCTGTACCAGGGCAATATCCAGGTTTAGGAAGAGAGCTAGTGTACAAGGAATCATCACGGAACTTCCGTGCAACCATTGCCATGAGTGATGATTTCCCTCTGAGTGTGGACATGCTTCTCAATGTCCTTGAAGTGATAGACCCCTTTAAACATTTTGCAAAATTACGAGAATTTGTAGCCATGAAACTGCCCAAAGGATTTCCTGTCAAAATCGATATCCCAATTTTACCTACAGTGACTGCCAAAATAACATTTCAAAAGTTTGAATTTCGTGAAGATATCGAACCTGGTATGTTTAATATACCTGAAGACTTCATAGAGGACCCGCTGAGGTTCCCTGACTTATGACGCTTTGATATTCTAACACTGTTTGAAGTGAATGAGAGGCCTATGTGGCAGTGGGAGGTGCAACGGGCACGGGAGAGGCGCGGCGCGCGATTAGCGCTGCGCTGCCGGCGACCCGGGGCATCACCTGGCCTGCTTAGCATTGAGTTCCCTATGCTTTTCGGCCTGGGAAGCTCATACTCTAGCCATTGTGTCCTCTTTGTGGAATAGCCAGTTTTTGTTCTTTACTTGTAGGTATTTGTTTCGTTCATAATTGACTGTAGATCCATCCAGGTCCATAGCGTGTGCGTGAATGGTCTCGCCTATCTATCTCGCTTTTACATACTCGTATATATATGCTCTTTCTCTTTTACATTGCCAATCTGACGGTAGTATATACTAAGGGCGGCTTGCACCAAAATCTTAAATCTAGATTTTGTCGCTAAATCAGGTTTAGGATCTGTCAGTCAATATATTTCTGTCAAATTAAACTCAGCTTAAGTCCTAAATCTAGATTTAAATATTGGTGCAAGTCGGCCTAAATCTATGGTCAAATCCCTTTTTCTCAGGCCCCGTGAGAGATATAAAGTTGAACAGAAGTCTACGGCCCTAATAGTGCTCTTACAAAATCAGACTTTTAAGTCAACGCTGAAGAAAGTTATTTCCTTTTACGTAATCAATTTCATACAAATAGGCTCGCCATTTAAACACTAACTATGGCACTTCCGTTTACTTGGAAACCTGAAATTCCATCCACAAGTAGATCTTAGGTATAGAAAGAAAAACTTAAAATTACCTTTATTTAATTATTCAGGAATCAGGCTGGATACAACTTTAGTTGATTTCACTGATATAAAATGGGGGAGAGGGGACATATCTTTCATATTTCAAGGGGAAAAGGCCCCAAGTGAGTCTCTAACTGTTTTGGACAACAAGGCTAAGGTTTATCAGAAGGTGAGGTATGAAGAGACTGAGACAGAAATAGAAGATGAAGTAGACATACTCATGTCTAGTGACATCTTAGCTGCCCAAATGTCAACAAAGGGTATCTCATTTGCAAGAGCACAATCTGGATGGATATTTCGTGAAGATCGCAAGGAAACTGTGGCTGGTATCTATAGAAGTGACATTTATACAATAACAGGATTGGTATTGGAGTCTAGAAAGAGACGTGAACATCTGTCAACTGATGACTTACAAAAAAATAAAGCCATAATTGAAAGTCTGACTAAGGGCAATACTCAAAATCTAGACACAAATGGGGAGCCAGCACGACGTGCCTCTTTAAACTCCCCACCAGAGTGCGCAGTAGATTGGCCCACATACTTAGCTGCTGTACCAGGGCAATATCCAGGTTTAGGAAGAGTATTAGTGTACAAGGAATCATCACGGAACTTCCGTGCGACCATTGCCATGAGTGATGATTTCCCTCTGAGTGTGGACATGCTTCTCAATGTCCTTGAAGTGATAGCCCCCTTTAAACATTTTGCAAAATTACGAGAATTTGTAGCCATGAAACTGCCCAAAGGATTTCCTGTCAAAATCGATATCCCAATTTTACCTACAGTGACTGCCAAAATAACATTTCAAAAGTTTGAATTTCGTGAAGATATCGAACCTGGTATGTTTAATATACCTGAAGACTTCATAGAGGACCCGCTGAGGTTCCCTGACTTATGACGCTTTGATATTCTAACACTGTTTGAAGTGAATGAGAGGCCTATGTGGCAGTGGGAGGTGCAACGGGCGCGGGAGAGGCGCGGCGCGCGATTAGCGCTGCGCTGCCGGCGACCCGGGGCATCACCTGGCCTGCTTAGCATTGAGTTCCCTATGCTTTTCGGCCTGGGAAGCTCATACTCTAGCCATTGTGTCCTCTTTGTGGAATAGCCAGTTTTTGTTCTTGACTTGTAGGTATTTGTTTCGTTCATAATTGACTGTAGAACCATCCAGGTCCATAGCGTGTGCGTGAATGGTCTCGCCTATCTATCTCGCTTTAACATACTCGTATATATATATTCTTTCTCTTTTACATTGCCAATCTGACGGTAGTATGTACTAAGGGCGGCTTGCACCAAAATCTTAAATCTAGATTTTGTCGCTAAATCAGGTTTAGGATCTGTCAGTCAATATATTTCTGTCAAATTAAACTCAGCTTAAGTCCTAAATCTAGATTTAAATATTGGTGCAAGTCGGCCTAAATCTATGGTCAAAACCCTTTTTCTCAGGCCCCGTGAGAGATATAAAGTTGGCCCTAATAGTGCTCTTACAAAATCGGACTTTTAAGTCAACGCTGAAGAAAGTTATTTCCTTTTACGTAATCAATTTCATACAAATAGGCTCGCCATTTAAACACTAACTATGGCACTTCCGTTTACTTGGAAACCTGAGATTCCATCCACAAGTAGATCTTAGGTATAGAAAGAAAAACTTAAAATTACCTTTATTTAATTATTCAGGAATCAGGCTGGATACAACTTTAGTTGATTTCACTGATATGAAATGGGGGAGAGGGGACATATCTTTCATATTTCAAGGGGAAAAGGCCCCAAGTGAGTCTCTAACTGTTTTGGACAACAAGGCTAAGGTTTATCAGAAGGTGAGGTATGAAGAGACTGAGACAGAAATAGAAGATGAAGTAGACATACTCATGTCCAGTGACATCTTAGCTGCCCAAATGTCAACAAAGGGTATCTCATTTGCAAGAGCACAATCTGGATGGATATTTCGTGAAGATCGCAAGGAAACTGTGGCTGGTATCTATAGAAGTGACATTTATACAATAACAGGATTGGTATTGGAGTCTAGAAAGAGACGTGAACATCTGTCAACTGATGACTTACAAAAAAATAAAGCCATAATTGAAAGTCTGACTAAGGGCAATACTCAAAATCTAGACACAAATGGGGAGCCAGCACGACGTGCCTCTTTAAACCCCCCACCAGAGTGCGCAGTAGATTGGCCCACATACTTAGCTGCTGTACCAGGGCAATATCCAGGTTTAGGAAGAGAGCTAGTGTTAACGCACATACATAAATGTGTGTGTCGCTGATGGACACACACACAAGCAGGCTCGCGGCGGCGACTGGCGGCGAGCGGGGTGAACTATTATTCCGATCTTGACAGGCGACCGAATGCCTCGATGTGTTTTTTATAATTTATACATATGTTATTTGTTATCACCTTGGAACCCAAATTAAACTCAGTTGTACGTTGAAGTCTCGCCCTTCATTTAAGACGAACCTAATCGCCACCTTCCTCGAACTCTCATCATAATTTCGAGCCGGATACGACTTTGGAGAATCATCGCGGTACAGCGAGAACAAAGAACGTAGCGGTGAGGTCGAACGGAGGACGCCTTTGGTTCGCGGTAGACGAAACATCGGGAAATATCAACAATCAAGACCACAGGATCTTCACAATCCAGCTAATGTTACAGATTCCTCTTCAACAACAACGATTAAACCAAGAAAAGGGTCTAGTGTACATACATTTGTGACGTAAGTTCGTTCCAATCAATATAACAATTTAGTATTGTACCTATACACCTAGCCCTATTTTAACAAACCTAAAAAAAAAAAAACAATATTCCTTATCTTAGAGTAGTGCAAATTTAGAGCAGTGTTTACTATAAGTTTTTTCACGATAACAACGGTATAATCCCGTTATTTCAACCTTTCAAACATTTATAACTACCTCCAAACAAATTCTTGTCCGATATTACGCATTTGTTTATTTGCTACATGCGCATTTAAGATTACTAACTATAATACATTCCTCTGTGTACATCATTCCAGCCATTTACCGAAAAAACGGTGTAGGCTGCGTGTTGCATTGCACAGCCTTAGGTCAAAGTTCAGCTGATCATTTTGCTGGACCACCATTTAGCGATGTAGTGCTAGATTGTACGATTGTTGCTAAACCTCCAGCTTCACATTAAAATTGAAGTATCTTTCCAATAACTTATTCTTAAATTATCTATATTTCAGCTCATATTACACACATTTTATATACATCATTTATAGTTGATTGTTCAGTATGGATTTACCAACACTAAAGCGCTCCAGAGCTTCAGTC
Organism: Ypsolopha scabrella; assembly: GCA_910592155.1. NCBI lineage: Eukaryota > Metazoa > Arthropoda > Insecta > Lepidoptera > Ypsolophidae > Ypsolopha > Ypsolopha scabrella. The sequence continues at coordinate 6,098,823 of OU342985.1, read as the reverse complement.
AAAAGTAAACTTACAATATTTAAAACATTTCTAAAATCACTTACGACTGATAAAGCGCTAAATACTTTGAAACTAAATGAATTGAATGCCCGATTTTGCAAAATACAAGACTTATATACTGAATTTGATACCATCCAAACTCAAATAGAACAATTATGTGAAATTCCAGATGATGAGCACAAAGAGCGTGAAAACTTCGAGTCCGTATTCTTTGTTGCTATTGCTGTGGCACAAGAGTTTTTGGATTCCAGTGCTGTCAACGCTGGTCCTGCTTCTACGGAGCATGATGGTGCTTCAGTGACGGGTTCTGGTACTGCGATGCACATGGGCACAGGTGGGCCTAGCGTTAAATTACCTACGATTCAAGTACCTACATTTTCCGGGCGTTACCAGGACTGGCTCGAATATCACGATACTTATAAGTCTCTAATTCACACCAACACAAGTATTTCTAATATACATAAATTCCATTACTTGCGTGCTTCACTTAAGGGTAGCACATCGTTAATTATACAGTCATTAGAGTTTTCAGCCAATAACTACGAAGTTGCATGGCAACTGTTGTGCGAACGATACAACAACAATAGAATTTTAATTAACAATCACATACAAGCGTTATTTAGCATTGATGCTATCACAAAGGAATCATCAACGGCATTACGTAACACAATCGATGCCATTAACAAAAATCTAAGAGCACTTAAAACATTAAATCTACCTACAGAACACTGGGATATTCTCATAATACATATGGTTTCTACCAAGTTGGATGCAATTACATTCCGTGAGTGGGAAACACAACGGAATCTTTTCAAAAATATACCTAACTTAGACGATTTCAGTTCATTTCTAAAGAACCGTGCAGACTTGCTAGAAACTATGGAGGAATCACAATCAAGTTTTGTACGAAGACACAACGATACACAAAGGCATTCTAAGGCATTCATAGCCAATCAGACCACGCCAAAACAATACACGTGTCCTGTATGCAAACACATTCATTCTATATACCAATGCCATCAATTTAAGGCCCTACCAATCGAAACTAGAATACAAAAAATAAAACAATTGAACTTATGCACAAATTGTTTGCGTGCAGGTCACGACGAAAAACGTTGCAGAATGGGTCCCTGCAAATTGTGTGCCCAAAGACACAATAGTATGTTACACATCGAACATAAATCGAAACCGGAGCATAAAGCAAGTACATCACGTGACTGCGTAGTGTTACCATCTTTCGAAAATCAAAAAATGAACGAATCACAATCTAACACGTCATGTTCAAACACAAAATCAAACAACAATATTACACTATCTTCCACACATTCAAGTCAAGTCTTACTATCTACAGCTATTATCAATATCCAAGATCGTTACGGCCGTCTTCACAAGATTCGTACGCTGCTCGACAATGGCAGCACCTCGAGCTTTTTAAAGGAAAGTACACAACGGGAATTACAACTACCAAGCTATTCTACTTCTATATGCGTTCAAGGATTGAACCAACAATCATCTAATATTACAAAAAGATGTGACGTTTCAATATCATCACACACAAATAGTGGATTTACAGCAGATGTCAATTGTTTTGTTGTACCACAAATCACTCAATTCATACCTACGACCAAAATTAACTGTGAGTCTTTCAACATTCCTCACAACATTACTCTGGCAGACCCAACATTCTATGAGCCGTCAGAGATACAGATGTTGTTAGGCGCAGATCTATTTTGGGAGGTTTTACTAAATAATAGAATAACCCTAGGCAACAATAAACCTACTCTAGTTGAAACAACACTTGGATGGTTAGTCTCTGGATCTATACAGACAAATACAAACAAAACAAAAAATACCTATACTACAGTCCACTGCCATTTACTAAACAATATTGATCTCGAAGAAAAACTTAATAAATTCTTTGAGTTAGAATCAGTCTCCACTTCTCAGCAGACCCACACTAAAGGTGACACTGATTGTGAAGATTTTCACAGAAACTACCGTTCGTCAATCAGATGGTAGGTTCGTGGTAACGATACCATTCAAGGAGTCACCTGAATGTTTAGGTGATTCTAAAGAACAAGCATTAATCAGATTCCAATCACTTGAAAGAAAATTCAAACGCAATCCAATATTTAAACAAAAATACACACAGTTTATGGAAGAATATATAGCGCTAGATCACATGTCTGAAAATACAGAAACACACGATACCGAAATTTCATATTTTCTTCCACACCATGGAGTCCTACGTGAGGATAGCCTTACAACCAAATTACGCTGTGTGTTCGATGCCTCGGCTGTCACAAATACCGGTAAATCTTTAAATTTTATACAATACAAGGGCCCTAATGTACAAGACGAATTAATTAGTATACTTTTGCGATTTCGTCAGCACAAATTTGTTGTCACTTCCGATATAGAGAAAATGTTCAGACAAATACTTGTAAATGAGAAACAACGAAATTTGCAACAAATATTTTGGCGGTCAGATTCGGAACAAGAACTCAAACAATATAAATTGCACACGGTCACTTATGGAACTGCTTCGGCGCCATACTTGGCTACTCGGTGCATATACGAACTAGGCCAAACCTGTTCAGATAAAAATGTAAGTGAAACAATCTTACACGACTTTTATGTGGATGACTTAATTACCGGAAGTGACCACGAACAAACACTAATACAAACATGCAAGGGAGTCATACGAGAGCTAGAAGGTGCTCATTTCCATTTGCGTAAATGGCGCTCAAATATGCCTCCAATTCTAAATAAAATCGTAGATGAAAACAGTAGTGATGATTTACTCAATTTAGGTAGGGACGAGTACTCAAAAACACTAGGTTTGCTCTGGGCTTGCCAAAAAGACACATTGTTGTTTTCATCACAAGATATTTTCACAGAAAGGCACAATTTAAACAAACGCTCAATACTGTCCACAGTGGCACAGGTGTTTGATCCACTGGGCCTAATAAACCCATGCATGCTACAAGCAAAATTAATCCTACAGACGCTTTGGGCGAAAAATATTTCATGGGATGGTAAACTACCCCCAGATGTTGAAGCACAATGGAATAACTTTATAAAATACATACCTGAGTTATCCACTATACAAATTCCACGACGTGTCTTATGTGACTCATTTATTAGAGTTGAACTACACGCCTTTAGCGATGCTTCAATTAAAGCATACTCAGCTTGTGTATACGTACGATCAATCTCAAGCAATGGCAATGTGACAGTACGTCTGTTATTGGCAAAAGGTAGAGTTGCACCACTAAAACAAAAACTGACAATACCTAGGCTGGAATTATGTGGAGCTTTACTTGCTACACAGCTCGCTAAAAAAGTTTTAGATTCAATGCGAATCGAATTCCACTCAAGGTTTTACTGGTGCGATTCCACAATAGTACTTGGTTGGATTAAAACCTGTACAAAACAAATCTTGAAACAGTTTGTTTACAATAGAATAAATGAAATAACAAAAAACTCAGATTTGACTACCTGGCATTATGTTCCAACAGAAATGAATCCTGCTGACATCGGATCCCGTGGGCTCTCCGTAAGTCAACTCAGGAACTCATTTTTGTGGTGGGCAGGACCACATTTCCTTCATCACACAGATATACAATGGCCTAATCAACCTCAAGAGACAAAAATTGAAAATTTGCCTGAAATCAAACTCCAATGTCATAACCACTCGTTAAGTGAAGTTAATTTTATAAATACCTTTTCTAATTTTGGTAAACTGCTTCGTATTTTGATTTACATTAAAAGATTCATACATAATACACGAAACCCAAATAATAAAATAATTGGATCTTTAAAGACATCGGAATTTGATTCAGCAACTAAAACACTCTGTAAAATTGTACAAATTGAATTATTTACAGCACAATATAAAACTTTAACTAAAAAACAACTACTACCAGCAAAGGATAAGCTACTAAATCTGAACCCCTTTGTTGACGACACAGGTTTAATGCGAGTTGGAGGCAGGCTATCGAACTCCAACTTCGACTTTAATACCAAATATCCAATTTTATTACATGGAGTACATCACATTACAAAAATACTTGTGCAATACTATCACAACACACTTTTGCATCCTGGACCTCAGTCACTGTTGGCTACATTGCGTCACAAATTTTGGATCATTGACGGAAGAAATCTTGTGAGAAGGGTGACTCATAACTGCATTAAATGCTGTAGATTTTCAGGGAAGACTTTCCAACCAGTTATGGGTAACCTGCCTCAGCAGAGATTACACGTAGGGTACCCGTTCACAAACGTGGCAGTTGATTACGCCGGGCCAGTCCTGATAGCGGATCGTAAGGGTAGAGGATCCAGACTAATGAAAGCATACATCTGTGTGTTCGTGTGTATGGCTCTTCGTGCAGTGCATATAGAGCTTGTCACTGAACTAACCACTCAAGCGTACATTGCTGCATTAAACAGATTCATTGCCCGTCGTGGCAGACCAGAAAATATATTTTCAGATAATGGAACCAACTTTGTTGGGGCATCAAATGAATTAGCGAAATTTCTAAAGAATAATTCCAATGATATCAGCTCCAATTCAGCTGAAAAGGAAATCAAGTTTAATTTCTATCCCGCATTTACCCCCCACTTCAATGGTTTAAGTGAAGGCTCAGTAAAGTCTTTAAAACACCATTTGAAGCGAGTCTTATCTTTAGCCGATTTAGATTACGAAGAGATGAACACTGTTCTTGTGCAAATTGAGAGTATCTTAAACTCCAGACCTTTAACCCCCCTATCAACTGATCCATCCGATTTAGTCCCTTTAACTCCATCTCACTTTTTGATTGGACGACTACCCACTATGTTACCAGCTCCCCAGGTGGATGAGATTAACATAAACACGCTCAAACGATATCAGCGGGTTCAAGCCTTGAAGACACACTTCTGGAATCGATACTACAAAGAGTATATTTTGGAATTACAAAAGCGAAACAAGTGGCTTAAGGACAGAGGACAACCACATCCAGGAGACCTGGTTCTTATTAAAGATGACCGGCTACCACCCAACAGATGGCTACTTGGACGAGTCACTTCAGTGTATCCGGGTACAGACGGCATCAACCGCGTTGCAGACGTCAAAACTTCGTCGGGAACCCTCAGGCGGGCTTTCAACAGGCTCTGTCCACTTCAAGGGTTGGAACAGAACGTTCCAAGGGCGGCAATATGTTAACGCACATACATAAATGTGTGTGTCGCTGATGGACACACACACAAGCAGGCTCGCGGCGGCGACTGGCGGCGAGCGGGGTGAACTATTATTCCGATCTTGACAGGCGACCGAATGCCTCGATGTGTTTTTTATAATTTATACATATGTTATTTGTTATCACCTTGGAACCCAAATTAAACTCAGTTGTACGTTGAAGTCTCGCCCTTCATTTAAGACGAACCTAATCGCCACCTTCCTCGAACTCTCATCAGCTAGTGTACAAGGAATCATCACGGAACTTCCGTGCGACCATTGCCATGAGTGGTGATTTCCCTCTGAGTGTGGACATGCTTCTAAATGTCCTCGAAGTGATAGCCCCCTTTAAACATTTTGCAAAATTACGAGAATTTGTAGCCATGAAACTGCCCAAAGGATTTCCTGTCAAAATCGATATCCCAATTTTACCTACAGTGACTGCCAAAATAACATTTCAAAAGTTTGAATTTCGTGAAGATATCGAACCTGGTATGTTAAATATACCTGAAGACTTCATAGAGGACCCGCTGAGGTTCCCTGACTTATGACGCTTTGATATTCTAACACTGTTTGAAGTGAATGAGAGGCCTATGTGGCAGTGGCAGGTGCAACGGGCGCGGGAGAGGCGCGGCGCGCGATTAGCGCTGCGCTGCCGGTGACCCGGGGCATCACCTGGCCTGCTTAGCATTGAGTTCCCTATGCTTTTCGGCCTGGGAAGTTCATACTCTAGCCATTGTGTCCTCTTTGTGGAATAGCCAGTTTTTGTTCTTGACTTGTAGGTATTTATTTCGTTCATAATTGACTGTAGATCAATCCAGGTCCATAGCGTGTGCATGAATGGTCTCGCCTATCTATCTCGCTTTAACATACTCGTATATATATGCTCTTTCTCTTTTACATTGCCAATCTGACGGTAGTATATACTAAATCTATGGTCAAAACCCTTTTTCTCAGGCCCCGTGAGAGATATAAAGTTGAACAGAAGTCTACGGCCCTAATAGTGCTCTAACAAAATCAGACTTTTAAGTCAACGCTGAAGAAAGTTATTTCCTTTTACGTAATCAATTTCATACAAATAGGCTCGCCAATTAAACACTAACTATGGCACTTCCGTTTACTTGGAAACCTGAGATTCCATCCACAAGTAGATCTTAGGTATAGAAAGAAAAACTTAAAATTACCTTTATTTAATTATTCAGGAATCAGGCTGGATACAACTTTAGTTGATTTCACTGATATGAAATGGGGGAGAGGGGACATATCTTTCATATTTCAAGGGGAAAAGGCCCCAAGTGAGTCTCTAACTGTTTTGGACAACAAGGCTAAGGTTTATCAGAAGGTGAGGTATGAAGAGACTGAGACAGAAATAGAAGATGGAGTAGACATACTCATGTCCAGTGACATCTTAGCTGCCCAAACGTCAACAAAGGGTATCTCATTTGCAAGAGCACAATCTGGATGGATATTTCGTGAAGATCGCAAGGAAACTGTGGCTGGTATCTATAGAAGTGACATTTATACAATAACAGGATTGGTATTGGAGTCTAGAAAGAGACGTGAACATCTGTCAACTGATGACTTACAAAAAAATAAAGCCATAATTGAAAGTCTGACTAAGGAAAATACTCAAAATCTAGACACAAATGGGGAGCCAGCACGACGTGCTTCTTTAAACCCCCCACCAGAGTGCGCAGTAGATTGGCCCACATACTTAGCTGCTGTACCAGGGCAATATCCAGGTTTAGGAAGAGAGCTAGTGTACAAGGAATCATCACGGAACTTCCGTGCGACCATTGCCATGAGTGATGATTTCCCTCTGAGTGTGGACATGCTTCTCAATGTCCTTGAAGTGATAGCCCCCTTTAAACATTTTGCAAAATTACGAGAATTCGTAGCCATGAAACTGCCCAAAGGATTTCCTGTCAAAATCGATATCCAAATTTTACCTACAGTGACTGCCAAAATAACATTTCAAAAGTTTGAATTTCGTGAAGATATCGAACCTGGTATGTTTAATATACCTGAAGACTTCATAGAGGACCCGCTGAGGTTCCCTGACTTATGACGCTTTGATATTCTAACACTGTTTGAAGTGAATGAGAGGCCTATGTGGCAGTGGGAGGTGCAACGGGCGCGGGAGAGGCGCGGCGCGCGATTAGCGCTGCGCTGCCGGCGACCCGGGGCATCACCTGGCCTGCTTAGCATTGAGTTCCCTATGCTTTTCGGTCTGGGAAGCTCATACTCTAGCCATTGTGTCCTCTTTGTGGAATAGCCAGTTTTTGTTCTTGACTTGTAGGTATTTGTTTCGTTCATAATTGACTGTAGATCCATCCAGGTCCATAGCGTGTGCGTGAATGGTCTCGCCTATCTATCTCGCTTAAACAAACTCGTATATATATGTTCTTTCTCTTTTACATTGCCAATATGACGGTAGAATATACTAAATCTATGGTCAAAACCCTTTTTCTCAGGCCCCGTGAGAGATATAAAGTTGAACAGAAGTCTACGGCCCTAATAGTGCTCTAACAAAGTCAGACTTTTAAGTCAACGCTGAAGAAAGTTATTTTCTTTTACGTAATCAATTTCATACAAATAGGCTCGCCATTTAAACACTAACTATGGCACTTCCGTTTACTTGGAAACCTGAGATTCCATCCACAAGTAGATCTTAGGTATAGAAAGAAAAACTTAAAATTACCTTTATTTAATTATTCAGGAATCAGGCTGGATACAACTTTAGTTGATTTCACTGATATGAAATGGGGGAGAGGGGACATATCTTTCATATTTCAAGGGGAAAAGGCCCGAAGTGAGTCTCTAACTGTTTTGGACACCAAGGCTAAGGTTTATCAGAAGGTGAGGTATGAAGAGACTGAGACAGAAATAGAAGATGAAGTAGACATACTCATGTCCAGTGACATCTTAGCTGCCCAAATGTCAACAAAGGGTATCTCATTTGCAAGAGCACAATCTGGATGGATATTTCGTGAAGATCGCAAGGAAACTGTGGCTGGTATCTATAGAAGTGACATTTATACAATAACAGGATTGGTATTGGAGTCTAGAAAGAGACGTGAACATCTGTCAACTGATGACTTACAAAAAAATAAAGCCATAATTGAAAGTCTGACTAAGGGCAATACTCAAAATCTAGACACAAATGGGGAGCCAGCACGACGTGCCTCTTTAAACCCCCCACCAGAGTGCGCAGTAGATTTGCCCACATACTTAGCTGCTGTACCAGGGCAATATCCAGGTTTAGGAAGAGAGCTAGTGTACAAGGAATCATCACGGAACTTCCGTGCGACCATTGCCATGAGTGATGATTTCCCTCTAAGTGTGGACATGCTTCTCAATGTCCTCGAAGTGATAGCCCCCTTTGAACATTTTGCAAAATTACGAGAATTTGTAGCCATGAAACTGCCCAAAGGATTTCCTGTCAAAATCGATATCCCAATTTTACCTACAGTGACTGCCAAAATAACATTTCAAAAGTTTGAATTTCGTGAAGATATCGAACCTGGTATGTTTAATATACCTGAAGACTTCATAGAGGACCCGCTGAGGTTCCCTGACTTATGACGCTTTGATATTCTAACACTGTTTGAAGTGAATGAGAGGCCTATGTGGCAGTGGGAGGTGCAACGGGCGCGGGAGAGGCGCGGCGCGCAATTAGCGCTGCGCTGCCGGCGACCCGGGGCATCACCTGGCCTGCTTAGCATTGAGTTCCCTATGCTTTTTGGCCTGGGAAGCTCATACTCTAGCCATTGTGTCCTCTTTGTGGAATAGCCAGTTTTTGTTCTTGACTTGTAGGTATTTGTTTCGTTCATAATTGACTGTAGATCCATCCAGGTCCATAGCGTGTGCGTGAATGGTCTCGCCTATCTATCTCGCTTTAACATACTCGTATATATATGCTCTTTCTCTTTTACATTGCCAATATGACGGTAGTATATACTAAATCTATGGTCAAAACCCTTTTTCTCAGGCCCCGTGAGAGATATAAAGTTGAACAGAAGTCTACGGCCCTAATAGTGCTCTTACAAAATCAGACTTTTAAGTCAACGCTGAAGAAAGTTATTTCCTTTTACGTAATCAATTTCATACAAATAGGCTCGCCAATTAAACACTAACTATGGCACTTCCGTTTACTTGGAAACCTGAGATTCCATCCACAAGTAGATCTTAGGTATAGAAAGAAAAACATAAAATTACCTTTATTTAATTATTCAGGAATCAGGCTGGATACAACTTTAGTTGATTTCACTGATATGAAATGGGGGAGAGGGGACATATCTTTCATATTTCAAGGGGAAAAGGCCCCAAGTGAGTCTCTAACTGTTTTGGACAACAAGGCTAAGGTTTATCAGAAGGTGAGGTATGGAGAGACTGAGACAGAAATAGAAGATGAAGTAGACATACTCATGTCCAGTGACATCTTAGCTGCCCAAATGTCAACAAAGGGTATCTCATTTGCAAGAGCACAATCTAGGTGGATATTTCGTGAAGATCGCAAGGAAACTGTGGCTGGTATCTATAGAAGTGACATTTATACAATAACAGGATTGGTATTGGAGTCTAGAAAGAGACGTGAACATCTGTCAACTCTTGACTTACAAAAAAATAAAGCCATAATTGAAAGTCTGACTAAGGGCAATACTCAAAATCTAGACACAAATGGGGAGCCAGCACGACGTGCCTCTTTAAACCCCCCACCAGAGTGCGCAGTAGATTGGCCCATATACTTAGCTGCTGTACCAGGGCAATATCCAGGTTTAGGAAGAGAGCTAGTGTACAAGGAATCATCACGGAACTTCCGTGCGACCATTGCCATGAGTGAAGATTTCCCTCTGAGTGTGGACATGCTTCTCAATGTCCTTGAAGTGATAGCCCCCTTTAAACATTTTGCAAAATTACGAGAATTTGTAGCCATGAAACTGCCCAAAGGATTTCCTGTCAAAATCGATATCCCAATTTTACCTACAGTGACTGCCAAAATAACATTTCAAAAGTTTGAATTTCGTGAAGATATCGAACCTGGTATGTTTAATATACCTGAAGACTTCATAGAGGACCCGCTGAGGTTCCCTGACTTATGACGCTTTGATATTCTAACACTGTTTGAAGTGAATGAGAGGCCTATGTGGCAGTGGGAGGTGCAACGAGCGCGGGAGAGGCGCGGCGCGCGATTAGCGCTGCGCTGCCGGTGACCCGGGGCATCACCTGGCCTGCTTAGCATTGAGTTCCCTATGCTTTTCGGCCTGGGAAGCTCATACTCTAGCCATTGTGTCCTCTTTGTGGAATAGCCAGTTTTTGTTCTTGACTTGTAGGTATTTGTTTCGTTCATAATTGACTGTAGATCCATCCAGGTCCATAGCGTGTGCGTGAATGGTCTCGCCTATCTATCTCGCTTTAACATACTCGTATATATATGCTCTTTCTCTTTTAAATTGCCAATCTGACGGTAGTATATACTAAATCTATGGTCAAAACCCTTTTTCTCAGGCCCCGTGAGAGATATAAAATTGAACAGAAGTCTACGGCCCTAATAGTGCTCTTACAAAATCAGACTTTTAAATCAACGCTGAAGAAAGTTATTTCCTTTTACGTAATCAATTTCATACAAATAGGCTCGCCATTTAAACACTAACTATGGCACTTCCGTTTACTTGGAAACCTGAGATTCCATCCACAAGTAGATCTTAGGTATAGAAAGAAAAACTTAAAATTACCTTTATTTAATTATTCAGGAATCAGGCTGGATACAACTTTAGTTGATTTCACTGATATGAAATGGGGGAGAGGGGACATATCTTTCATATTTCAAGGGGAAAAGGCCCCAAGTGAGTCTCTAACTGTTTTGGACAACAAGGCTAAGGTTTATCAGAAGGTGAGGTATGAAGAGACTGAGACAGAAATAGAAGATGAAGTAGACATACTCATGTCCAGTGACATCTTAGCTGCCCAAATGTCAACAAAGGGTATCTCATTTGCAAGAGCACAATCTGGATGGATATTTCGTGAAGATCGCAAGGAAACTGTGGCTGGTATCTATAGAAGTGACATTTATACAATAACAGGATTGGTATTGGAGTCTAGAAAGAGACGTGAACATCTGTCAACTGATGACTTACAAAAAAATAAAGCCATAATTGAAAGTCTGACTAAGGGCAATACTCAAAATCTAGACACAAATGGGGAGCCAGCACGACGTGCCTCTTTAAACCCCCCACCAGAGTGCGCAGTAGATTGGCCCACATACTTAGCTGCTGTACCAGGGCAATATCCAGGTTTAGGAAGAGAGCTAGTGTACAAGGAATCATCACGGAACTTCCGTGCGACCATTGCCATGAGTGAAGATTTCCCTCTGAGTGTGGACATGCTTCTCAATGTCCTTGAAGTGATAGCCCCCTTTAAACATTTTGCAAAATTACGAGAATTCGTAGCCATGAAACTGCCCAAAGGATTTCCTGTCAAAATCGATATCCCAATTTTACCTACAGTGACTGCCAAAATAACATTTCAAAAGTTTGAATTTCGTGAAGATATCGAACCTGGTATGTTTAATATACCTGAAGACTTCATAGAGGACCCGCTGAGGTTCCCTGACTTATGACGCTTTGATATTCTAACACCGTTTGAAGTGAATGAGAGGCCTATGTGGCAGTAGGAGGTGCAACGGGCGCGGGAGAGGCGCGGCGTGCGATTAGCGCTGCGCTGCCGGCGACCCGGGGCATCACCTGGCCTGCTTAGTATTGAGTTCCCTATGCTTTTCGGCCTGGGAAGCTCATACTCTAGCCATTGTGTCCTCTTTGTGGAATAGCCAGTTTTTGTTCTTGACTTGTAGGTATTTGTTTCGTTCATAATTGACTGTAGATCCATCCAGGTCCATAGCGTGTGCATGAATGGTCTCGCCTATCTATCTCGCTTTAACATACTCGTATATATATGCCTTTTCTCTTTTACATTGCCAATCTGACGGTAGTATATACTAAATCTATGGTCAAAACCCTTTTTCTCAGGCCCCGTGAGAGATATAAAGTTGAACAGAAGTCTACGGCCCTAATAGTGCTCTTACAAAATCAGACTTTTAAGTCAACGCTGAAGAAAGTTATTTCCTTTTACGTAATCAATTTCATACAAATAGGCTCGCCATTTAAACACTAACTATGGCACTTCCGTTTACTTGGAAACCTGAGATTCCATCCACAAGTAGATCTTAGGTATAGAAAGAAAAACTTAAAATTACCTTTATTTAATTATTCAGGAATCAGGCTGGATACAACTTTAGTTGATTTCACTGATATGAAATGGGGGAGAGGGGACATATCTTTCATATTTCAAGGGGAAAAGGCCCCAAGTGAGTCTCTAACTGTTTTGGACAACAAGGCTAAGGTTTATCAGAAGGTGAGGTATGGAGAGACTGAGACAGAAATAGAAGATGAAGTAGACATACTCATGTCCAGTGACATCTTAGCTGCCCAAATGTCAACAAAGGGTATCTCATTTGCAAGAGCACAATCTAGGTGGATATTTCGTGAAGATCGCAAGGAAACTGTGGCTGGTATCTATAGAAGTGACATTTATACAATAACAGGATTGGTATTGGAGTCTAGAAAGAGACGTGAACATCTGTCAACTCTTGACTTACAAAAAAATAAAGCCATAATTGAAAGTCTGACTAAGGGCAATACTCAAAATCTAGACACAAATGGGGAGCCAGCACGACGTGCCTCTTTAAACCCCCCACCAGAGTGCGCAGTAGATTGGCCCATATACTTAGCTGCTGTACCAGGGCAATATCCAGGTTTAAGAAGAGAGCTAGTGTACAAGGAATCATCACGGAACTTCCGTGCGACCATTGCCATGAGTGAAGATTTCCCTCTGAGTGTGGACATGCTTCTCAATGTCCTTGAAGTGATAGCCCCCTTTAAACATTTTGCAAAATTACGAGAATTTGTAGCCATGAAACTGCCCAAAGGATTTCCTGTCAAAATCGATATCCCAATTTTACCTACAGTGACTGCCAAAATAACATTTCAAAAGTTTGAATTTCGTGAAGATATCGAACCTGGTATGTTTAATATACCTGAAGACTTCATAGAGGACCCGCTGAGGTTCCCTGACTTATGACGCTTTGATATTCTAACACTAATTGAAGTGAATGAGAGGCCTATGTGGCAGTGGGAGGTGCAACGAGCGCGGGACAGGCACGGCGCGCGATTAGCGCTGCGCTGCCGGTGACCCGGGGCATCACCTGGCCTGCTTAGCATTGAGTTCCCTGTGCTTTTCGGCCTGGGAAGCTCATACTCTAGCCATTGTGTCCTCTTTGTGGAATAGCCAGTTTTTGTTCTTGACTTGTAGGTATTTGTTTCGTTCATAATTGACTGTAGATCCATCCAGGTCCATAGCGTGTGCGTGAATGGTCTCGCCTATCTATCTCGCTTTAACATACTCGTATATATATGCTCTTTCTCTTTTACATTGCCATTCTGACGGTAGTATATACTAAATCTATGGTCAAAACCCTTTTTCTCAGGCCCCGTAAGAGATATAAAATTGAACAGAAGTCTACGGCCCTAATAGTGCTCTTACAAAATCAGACTTTTAAATCAACGCTGAAGAAAGTTATTTCCTTTTACGTAATCAATTTCATACAAATAGGCTCGCCATTTAAACACTAACTATGGCACTTCCGTTTACTTGGAAACCTGAGATTCCATCCACAAGTAGATCTTAGGTATAGAAAGAAAAACTTAAAATTACCTTTATTTAATTATTCAGGAATCAGGCTGGATACAACTTTAGTTGATTTCACTGATATGAAATGGGGGAGAGGGGACATATCTTTCATATTTCAAGGGGAAAAGGCCCCAAGTGAGTCTCTAACTGTTTTGGACAACAAGGCTAAGGTTTATCAGAAGGTGAGGTATGAAGAGACTGAGACAGAAATAGAAGATGGAGTAGACATACTCATGTCCAGTGACATCTTAGCTGCCCAAATGTCAACAAAGGGTATCTCATTTGCAAGAGCACAATCTGGATGGATATTTCGTGAAGATCGCAAGGAAACTGTGGCTGGTATCTATAGAAGTGACATTTATACAATAACAAGATTGGTATTGGAGTCTAGAAAGAGACGTGAACATCTGTCAACTGATGACTTACAAAAAAATAAAGCCATAATTGAAAGTCTGACTAAGGGCAATACTCAAAATCTAGACACAAATGGGGAGCCAGCACGACGTGCCTCTTTAAACCCCCCACCAGAGTGCGCAGTAGATTGGCCCACATACTTAGCTGCTGTACCAGGGCAATATCCAGGTTTAGGAAGAGAGCTAGTGTACAAGGAATCATCACGGAACTTCCGTGCGACCATTGCCATGAGTGAAGATTTCCCTCTGAGTGTGGACATGCTTCTTAATGTCCTTGAAGTGATAGCCCCCTTTAAACATTTTGCAAAATTACGAGAATTTGTAGCCATGAAACTGCCCAAAGGATTTCCTGTCAAAATCGATATCCCAATTTTACCTACAGTGACTGCCAAAATAACATTTCAAAAGTTTGAATTTCGTGAAGATATCGAACCTGGTATGTTTAATATACCTGAAGACTTAATAGAGGACCCGCTGAGGTTCCCTGACTTATGACGCTTTGATATTCTAACACTGTTTGAAGTGAATGAGAGGCCTATGTGGCAGTGGGAGGTGCAACGGGCGCGGGAGAGGCGCGGCGCGCGATTAGCGCTGCGCTGCCGGCGACCCGGGGCATCACCTGGCCTGCTTAGCATTGAGTTCCCTATGCTTTTCGGCCTGGGAAGCTCATACTCTAGCCATTGTGTCCTCTTTGTGGAATAGCCAGTTTTTGTTCTTGACTTGTAGGTATTTGTTTCGTTCATAATTGACTGTAGATCCATCCAGGTCCATAGCGTGTGCGTGAATGGTCTCGCCTATCTATCTACCTTTAACATACTCGTATATATATGCTCTTTTTCTTTTACATTGCCAATCTGACGGTAGTATATACTAAATCTATGGTCAAAACCCTTTTTCTCAGGCCCCGTGAGAGATATAAAATTGAACAGAAGTCTACGGCCCTATTAGTGCTCTAACAAAATCAGACTTTTAAGTCAACGCTGAAGAAAGTTATTTCCTTTTACGTAATCAATTTCATACAAATAGGCTCGCCATTTAAACACTAACTATGGCACTTCCGTTTACTTGGAAACCTGAGATTCCATCCACAAGTAGATCTTAGGTATAGAAAGAAAAACTTAAAATTACCTTTATTTAATTATTCAGGAATCAGGCTGGATACAACTTTAGTTGATTTCACTGATATGAAATGGGGGAGAGGGGACATATCTTTCATATTTCAAGGGGAAAAGGCCCCAAGTGAGTCTGTAAATGCTTTGGACAACAAGGCTAAGGTTTATCAGAAGGTAAGGTATGAAGAGACTGAGACAGAAATAGAAGATGAAGTAGACATACTCATGTCCAGTGACATCTTAGCTGCCCAAATGTCAACAAAGGGTATCTCATTTGCAAGAGCACAATCTGGATGGATATTTCGTGAAGATCGCAAGGAAACTGTGGCTGGTATCTATAGAAGTGACATTTATACAATAACAGGATTGGTATTGGAGTCTAGAAAGAGACGTGAACATCTGTCAACTGATGACTTACAAAAAAATAAAGCCATAATTGAAAGTCTGACTAAGGGCAATACTCAAAATCTAGACACAAATGGGGAGCCAGCACGACGTGCCTCTTTAAACCCCCCACCAGAGTGCGCAGTAGATTGGCCCACATACTTAGCTGCTGTACCAGGGCAATATCCAGGTTTAGGAAGAGAGCTAGTGTACAAGGAATCATCACGGAACTTCCGTGCGACCATTGCCATGAGTGGTGATTTCCCTCTGAGTGTGGACATGCTTCTCAATGTCCTTGAAGTGATAGCCCCCTTTAAACATTTTGCAAAATTACGAGAATTCGTAGCCATGAAACTGCCCAAAGGATTTCCTGTCAAAATCGATATCCCAATTTTACCTACAGTGACTGCCAAAATAACATTTCAAAAATTTGAATTTCGTGAAGATATCGAACCTGGTATGTTTAATATACCTGAAGACTTCATAGAGGACCCGCTGAGGTTCCCTGACTTATGATGCTTTGATATTCTAACACTGTTTGAAGTGAATGAGAGACCTATGTGGCAATGGGAGGTGCAACGGGCGCGGGACAGGCGCGGCGCGCGATAAGCGCTGCGCTGCCGGCGACCCGGGGCATCACCTGGCCTGCTTAGCATTGAGTTCCCTATGCTTTTCGGCCTGGGAAGCTCATACTCTAGCCATTGTGTCCTCTTTGTGGAATAGCCAGTTTTTGTTCTTGACTTGTAGGTATTTATTTCGTTCATAATTGACTGTAGATCAATCCAGGTCCATAGCGTGTGCGTGAATGGTCTCGCCTATCTATCTCGCTTTAACATACTCGTATATATATGCTCTTTCCCTTTAACATTGCCAATCTGACGGTAGTATATACTAAATCTATGGTCAAAACCCTTTTTCTCAGGCCCCGTGAGAGATATAAAGTTGAACAGAAGTCTACGGCCCTAATAGTGCTCTTACAAAATCAGACTTTTAAGTCAACGCTGAAGAAAGTTATTTCCTTTTACGTAATCAATTTCATACAAATAGGCTCGCCATTTAAACACTAACTATGGCACTTCCGTTTACTTGGAAACCTGAGATTCCATCCACAAGTAGATCTCAGGTATAGAAAGAAAAACTTAAAATTACCTTTATTTAATTATTCAGGAATCAGGCTGGATACAACTTTAGTTGATTTCACTGATATGAAATGGGGGTGAGGGGACATATCTTTCATATTTCAAGGGGAAAAGGCCCCAAGTGAGTCTCTTACTGTTTTGGACAACAAGGCTAAGGTTTATCAGAAGGTGAGGTATGAAGAGACTGAGACAGAAATAGAAGATGAAGTAGACATACTCATGTCCAGTGACATATTAGCTGCCCAAATGTCAACAAAGGGTATCTCATTTGCAAGAGCACAATCTGGATGGATATTTCGTGAAGATCGCAAGGAAACTGTGGCTGGTATCTATAGAAGTGACATTTATACAATAACAGGATTGGTATTGGAGTCTAGAAAGAGACGTGAACATCTGTCAACTGATGACTTACAAAAAAATAAAGCCATAATTGAAAGTCTGACTAAGGGCAATACTCAAAATCTAGACACAAATGGGGAGCCAGCACGACGTGCCTCTTTAAACCCCCCCACCAGAGTGCGCAGTAGATTGGCCCACATACTTAGCTGCTGTACCAGGGCAATATCCAGGTTTAGGAAGAGAGCTAGTGTACAAGGAATCATCACGGAACTTCCGTGCGACCATTGCCATGAGTGATGATTTCCCTCTGAGTGTGGACATGCTTCTCAATGTCCTCGAAGTGATAGCCCCCTTTGAACATTTTGCAAAATTACGAGAATTTGTAGCCATGAAACTGCCCAAAGGATTTCCTGTCAAAATCGATATCCCAATTTTACCTACAGTGACTGCCAAAATAACATTTCAAAAGTTTGAATTTCGTGAAGATATCAAACCTGGTATGTTTAATATACCTGAAGACTTCATAGAGGACCAGCTGAGGTTCCCTGACTTATGACGCTTTGATATTCTAACACTGTTTGAAGTGAATGAGAGGCCTATGTGGCAATGGGAGGTGCAACGGGCGCGGGAGAGGCGCGGCGCGCGATTAGCGCTGCGCTGCCGGCGACCCGGGGCATCACCTGGCCTGCTTAGCATTGAGTTCCCTATGCTTTTCGGCCTGGGAAGCTCATACTCTAGCCATTGTGTCCTCTTTGTGGAATAGCCAGTTTTTGTTCTTGACTTGTAGGTATTTGTTTCGTTCATAATTGACTGTAGATCCATCCAGGTCCATAGCGTGTGCGTGAATGGTCTCGCCTATCTATCTCGCTTTAACATACTCGTATATATATGTTTTTTCTCTTTTACATTGCCAATATGACGGTAGTATATACTAAATCTATGGTCAAAACCCTTTTTCTCAGGCCCCGTAAGAGATATAAAGTTGAACAGAAGTCTACGGCCCTAATAGTGCTCTAACAAAATCAGACTTTTAAGTCAACGCTGAAGAAAGTTATTTCCTTTTACGTAAGCAATTTCATACAAATAGGCTCGCCATTAAAACACTAACTATGGCACTTCCGTTTACTTGAAAACCTGAGATTCCATCCACAAGTAGATCTTAGGTATAGAAAGAAAAACTTAAAATTACCTTTGTTTAATTATTCAGGAATCAGGCTGGATACAACTTTAGTTGATTTCACTGATATGAAATGGGGGAGAGGGGACATATCTTTCATATTTCAAGGGGAAAAGGCCCCAAGTGAGTCTCTAACTGTTTTGGACAACAAGGCTAAGGTTTATCAGAAGGTGAGGTATGAAGAGACTGAGACAGAAATAGAAGATGAAGTAGACATACTCATGTCCAGTGACATCTTAGCTGCCCAAATGTCAACAAAGGATATCTCATTTGCAAGAGCACAATCTGGATGGATATTTCGTGAAGATCGCAAGGAAACTGTGGCTGGTATCTATAGAAGTGACATTTATACAATAACAGGATTGGTATTGGAGTCTAGAAAGAGACGTGAACATCTGTCAACTGATGACTTACAAAAAAATAAAGCCATAATTGAAAGTCTGACTAAGGGCAATACTCAAAATCTTGACACAAATGGGGAGCCAGCACGACGTGCCTCTTTAAACCCCCCACCAGAGTGCGCAGTAGATTGGCCCACATACTTAGCTGCTGTACCAGGGCAATATCCAGGTTTAGGAAGAGAGCTAGTGTACAAGGAATCATCACGGAACTTCCGTGCGACCATTGCCATGAGTGAAGATTTCCCTCTGAGTGTGGACATGCTTCTCAATGTCCTTGAAGTGATAGCCCCCTTTAAACATTTTGCAAAATTACGAGAATTCGTAGCCATGAAACTGCCCAAAGGATTTCCTGTCAAAATCGATATCCAAATTTTACCTACAGTGACTGCCAAAATAACATTTCAAAAGTTTGAATTTCGTGAAGATATCGAACCTGGTATGTTTAATATACCTGAAGACTTCATAGAGGACCCGCTGAGGTTCCCTGACTTATGACGCTTTGATATTCTAACACTGTTTGAAGTGAATGAGAGGCCTATGTGGCAGTGGGAGGTGCAACGGGCGCGGGAGAGGCGCGGTGCGCGATTAGCGCTGCGCTGCCGGCGACCCGGGGCATCACCTGGCCTGCTTAGCATTGAGTTCCCTATGCTTTTCGGTCTGGGAAGCTCATACTCTAGCCATTGTGTCCTCTTTGTGGAATAGCCAGTTTTTGTTCTTGACTTGTAGGTATTTGTTTCGTTCATAATTGACTGTAGATCCATCCAGGTCCATAGCGTGTGCGTGAATGGTCTCGCCTATCTATCTCGCTTAAACATACTCGTATATATATGTTCTTTCTCTTTTACATTGCCAATATGACGGTAGAATATACTAAATCTATGGTCAAAACCCTTTTTCTCAGGCCCCGTGAGAGATATAAAGTTGAACAGAAGTCTACGGCCCTAATAGTGCTCTAACAAAATCAGACTTTTAAGTCAACGCTGAAGAAAGTTATTTCCTTTTACGTAATCAATTTCATACAAATAGGCTCGCCAATTAAACACTAACTATGGCACTTCCGTTTACTTGGAAACCTGAGATTCCATCCACAAGTAGATCTTAGGTATAGAAAGAAAAACTTAAAATTACCTTTATTTAATAATTCAGGAATCAGGCTGGATACAACTTTAGTTGATTTCACTGATATGAAATGGGGGTGAGGGGACATATCTTTCATATTTCAAGAGGAAAAGGCCCCAAGTGAGTCTCTTACTGTTTTGGACAACAAGGCTAAGGTTTATCAGAAGGTGAGGTATGAAGAGACTGAGACAGAAATAGAAGATGAAGTAGACATACTCATGTCCAGTGACATCTTAGCTGCCCAAATGTCAACAAAGGGTATCTCATTTGCAAGAGCACAATCTGGATGGATATTTCGTGAAGATCGCAAGGAAACTGTGGCTGGTATCTATAGAAGTGACATTTATACAATAACAGGATTGGTATTGGAGTCTAGAAAGAGACGTGAACATCTGTCAACTGATGACTTACAAAAAAATAAAGCCATAATTGAAAGTCTGACTAAGGGCAATACTCAAAATCTAGACACAAATGGGGAGCCAGCACGACGTGCCTCTTTAAACCCCCCACCAGAGTGCGCAGTAGATTGGCCCACATACTTAGCTGCTGTACCAGGGCAATATCCAGGTTTAGGAAGAGAGCTAGTGTACAAGGAATCATCACGGAACTTCCGTGCGACCATTGCCATGAGTGAAGATTTCCCTCTGAGTGTGGACATGCTTCTTAATGTCCTTGAAGTGATAGCCCCCTTTAAACATTTTGCAAAATTACGAGAATTCGTAGCCATGAAACTGCCCAAAGGATTTCCTGTCAAAATCGATATCCCAATTTTACCTACAGTGACTGCCAAAATAACATTTCAAAAGTTTGAATTTCGTGAAGATATCGAACCTGGTATGTTTAATATACCTGAAGACTTCATAGAGGACCCGCTGAGGTTCCCTGACTTATGACGCTTTGATATTCTAACACTAATTGAAGTGAATGAGAGGCCTATGTGGCAGTGGGAGGTGCAACGAGCGCGGGACAGGCACGGCGCGCGATTAGCGCTGCGCTGCCGGTGACCCGGGGCATCACCTGGCCTGCTTAGCATTGAGTTCCCTGTGCTTTTCGGCCTGGGAAGCTCATACTCTAGCCATTGTGTCCTCTTTGTGGAATAGCCAGTTTTTGTTCTTGACTTGTAGGTATTTGTTTCGTTCATAATTGACTGTAGATCCATCCAGGTCCATAGCGTGTGCGTGAATGGTCTCGCCTATCTATCTCGCTTTAACATACTCGTATATATATGCTCTTTCTCTTTTACATTGCCATTCTGACGGTAGTATATACTAAATCTATGGTCAAAACCCTTTTTCTCAGGCCCCGTAAGAGATATAAAATTGAACAGAAGTCTACGGCCCTAATAGTGCTCTTACAAAATCAGACTTTTAAATCAACGCTGAAGAAAGTTATTTCCTTTTACGTAATCAATTTCATACAAATAGGCTCGCCATTTAAACACTAACTATGGCACTTCCGTTTACTTGGAAACCTGAGATTCCATCCACAAGTAGATCTTAGGTATAGAAAGAAAAACTTAAAATTACCTTTATTTAATTATTCAGGAATCAGGCTGGATACAACTTTAGTTGATTTCACTGATATGAAATGGGGGAGAGGGGACATATCTTTCATATTTCAAGGGGAAAAGGCCCCAAGTGAGTCTCTAACTGTTTTGGACAACAAGGCTAAGGTTTATCAGAAGGTGAGGTATGAAGAGACTGAGACAGAAATAGAAGATGGAGTAGACATACTCATGTCCAGTGACATCTTAGCTGCCCAAATGTCAACAAAGGGTATCTCATTTGCAAGAGCACAATCTGGATGGATATTTCGTGAAGATCGCAAGGAAACTGTGGCTGGTATCTATAGAAGTGACATTTATACAATAACAAGATTGGTATTGGAGTCTAGAAAGAGACGTGAACATCTGTCAACTGATGACTTACAAAAAAATAAAGCCATAATTGAAAGTCTGACTAAGGGCAATACTCAAAATCTAGACACAAATGGGGAGCCAGCACGACGTGCCTCTTTAAACCCCCCACCAGAGTGCGCAGTAGATTGGCCCACATACTTAGCTGCTGTACCAGGGCAATATCCAGGTTTAGGAAGAGAGCTAGTGTACAAGGAATCATCACGGAACTTCCGTGCGACCATTGCCATGAGTGAAGATTTCCCTCTGAGTGTGGACATGCTTCTTAATGTCCTTGAAGTGATAGCCCCCTTTAAACATTTTGCAAAATTACGAGAATTTGTAGCCATGAAACTGCCCAAAGGATTTCCTGTCAAAATCGATATCCCAATTTTACCTACAGTGACTGCCAAAATAACATTTCAAAAGTTTGAATTTCGTGAAGATATCGAACCTGGTATGTTTAATATACCTGAAGACTTCATAGAGGACCCGCTGAGGTTCCCTGACTTATGACGCTTTGATATTCTAACACTGTTTGAAGTGAATGAGAGGCCTATGTGGCAGTGGGAGGTGCAACGGGCGCGGGAGAGGCGCGGCGCGCGATTAGCGCTGCGCTGCCGGCGACCCGGGGCATCACCTGGCCTGCTTAGCATTGAGTTCCCTATGCTTTTCGGCCTGGGAAGCTCATACTCTAGCCATTGTGTCCTCTTTGTGGAATAGCCAGTTTTTGTTCTTGACTTGTAGGTATTTGTTTCGTTCATAATTGACTGTAGATCCATCCAGGTCCATAGCGTGTGCGTGAATGGTCTCGCCTATCTATCTACCTTTAATATACTCGTATATATATGCTCTTTTTCTTTTACATTGCCAATCTGACGGTAGTATATACTAAATCTATGGTCAAAACCCTTTTTCTCAGGCCCCGTGAGAGATATAAAATTGAACAGAAGTCTACGGCCCTATTAGTGCTCTAACAAAATCAGACTTTTAAGTCAACGCTGAAGATAGTTATTTCCTTTTACGTAATCAATTTCATACAAATAGGCTCGCCATTTAAACACTAACTATGGCACTTCCGTTTACTTGGAAACCTGAGATTCCATCCACAAGTAGATCTTAGGTATAGAAAGAAAAACTTAAAATTACCTTTATTTAATTATTCAGGAATCAGGCTGGATACAACTTTAGTTGATTTCACTGATATGAAATGGGGGAGAGGGGACATATCTTTCATATTTCAAGGGGAAAAGGCCCCAAGTGAGTCTGTAAATGCTTTGGACAACAAGGCTAAGGTTTATCAGAAGGTAAGGTATGAAGAGACTGAGACAGAAATAGAAGATGAAGTAGACATACTCATGTCCAGTGACATCTTAGCTGCCCAAATGTCAACAAAGGGTATCTCATTTGCAAGAGCACAATCTGGATGGATATTTCGTGAAGATCGCAAGGAAACTGTGGCTGGTATCTATAGAAGTGACATTTATACAATAACAGGATTGGTATTGGAGTCTAGAAAGAGACGTGAACATCTGTCAACTGATGACTTACAAAAAAATAAAGCCATAATTGAAAGTCTGACTAAGGGCAATACTCAAAATCTAGACACAAATGGGGAGCCAGCACGACGTGCCTCTTTAAACCCCCCACCAGAGTGCGCAGTAGATTGGCCCACATACTTAGCTGCTGTACCAGGGCAATATCCAGGTTTAGGAAGAGAGCTAGTGTACAAGGAATCATCACGGAACTTCCGTGCGACCATTGCCATGAGTGATGATTTCCCTCTGAGTGTGGACATGCTTCTCAATGTCCTCGAAGTGATAGCCCTCTTTGAACATTTTGCAAAATTACGAGAATTTGTAGCCCTGAAACTGCCCAAAGGATTTCCTGTCAAAATCGATATCCCAATTTTACCTACAGTGACTGCCAAAATAACATTTCAAAAGTTTGAATTTCGTGAAGATATCGAACCTGGTATGTTTAATATACCTGAAGACTTCATAGAGGACCCGCTGAGGTTCCCTGACTTATGACGCTTTGATATTCTAACACTGTTTGAAGTGAATGAGAGGCCTATGTGGCAGTGGGAGGTGCAACGGGCGCGGGGGAGGCGCGGCGCGCGATTAGCGCTGCGCTGCCGGCGACCCGGGGCATCACCTGGCCTGTTTAGCATTGAAATCCCTATGCTTTTCGGCCTGGGAAGCTCATACTCTAGCCATTGTGTCCTCTTTGTGGAATAGCCAGTTTTTGTTCTTGACTTGTAGGTATTTGTTTCGTTCATAATTGACTGTAGATCCATCCAGGTCCATAGCGTGTGCGTGAATGGTCTCGCCTATCTATCTCGCTTTAACAAACTCGTATATATATGCTCTTTCTCTTTAACATTGCCAATCTGACGGTAGTATATACTAAATCTATGGTCAAAACCCTTTTTCTCAGGCCCCGTGAGAGATATAAAGTTGAACAGAAGTCTACGGCCCTAATAGTGCTCTTACAAAATCAGACTTTTAAGTCAACGCTGAAGAAAGTTATTTCCTTTTACGTAATCAATTTCATACAAATAGGCTGGCCATTTAAACACTAACTATGGCACTTCCGTTTACTTGGAAACCTGAGATTCCATCCACAAGTAGATCTTAGGTATAGAAAGAAAAACTTAAAATTACCTTTATTTAATTATTCAGGAATCAGGCTGGATACAACTTTAGTTGATTTCACTGATATGAAATGGGGGAGAGGGGACATATCTTTCATATTTCAAGGGGAAAAGGCCCCAAGTGAGTCTCTAACTGCTTTGGACAACAAGGCTAAGGTTTATCAGAAGGTGAGGTATGAAGAGACTGAGACAGAAATAGAAGATGAAGTAGACATACTCATGTCCAGTGACATCTTAGCTGCCCAAATGTCAACAAAGGGTATCTCATTTGCAAGAGCACAATCTGGATGGATAATTCGTGAAGATCGCAAGGAAACTGTGGCTGGTATCTATAGAAGTGACATTTATACAATAACAGGATTGGTATTGGAGTCTAGAAAGAGACGTGAACATCTGTCAACTGATGACTTACAAAAAAATAAAGCCATAATTGAAAGTCTGACTAAGGGCAATACTCAAAATCTAGACACAAATGGGGAGCCAGCACGACGTGCCTCTTTAAACCCCCCACCAGAGTGCGCAGTAGATTGGCCCACATACTTAGCTGCTGTACCAGGGCAATATCCAGGTTTAGGAAGAGAGCTAGTGTACAAGGAATCATCACGGAACTTCCGTGCGACCATTGCCATGAGTGATGATTTCCCTCTGAGTGTGGACATGCTTCTCAATGTCCTCGAAGTGATAGCCCCCTTTGAACATTTTGCAAAATTACGAGAATTTGTAGCCCTGAAACTGCCCAAAGGATTTCCTGTCAAAATCGATATCCCAATTTTACCTACAGTGACTGCCAAAATAACATTTCAAAAGTTTGAATTTCGTGAAGATATCGAACCTGGTATGTTTAATATACCTGAAGACTTCATAGAGGACCCGCTGAGGTTCCCTGACTTATGATGCTTTGATATTCTAACACTGTTTGAAGTGAATGAGAGACCTATGTGGCAATGGGAGGTGCAACGGGCGCGGGACAGGCGCGGCGCGCGATAAGCGCTGCGCTGCCGGCGACCCGGGGCATCACCTGGCCTGCTTAGCATTGAGTTCCCTATGCTTTTCGGCCTGGGAAGCTCATACTCTAGCCATTGTGTCCTCTTTGTGGAATAGCCAGTTTTTGTTCTTGACTTGTAGGTATTTATTTCGTTCATAATTGACTGTAGATCAATCCAGGTCCATAGCGTGTGCGTGAATGGTCTCGCCTATCTATCTCGCTTTAACATACTCGTATATATATGCTCTTTCCCTTTAACATTGCCAATCTGACGGTAGTATATACTAAATCTATGGTCAAAACCCTTTTTCTCAGGCCCCGTGAGAGATATAAAGTTGAACAGAAGTCTACGGCCCTAATAGTGCTCTTACAAAATCAGACTTTTAAGTCAACGCTGAAGAAAGTTATTTCCTTTTACGTAATCAATTTCATACAAATAGGCTCGCCATTTAAACACTAACTATGGCACTTCCGTTTACTTGGAAACCTGAGATTCCATCCACAAGTAGATCTCAGGTATAGAAAGAAAAACTTAAAATTACCTTTATTTAATTATTCAGGAATCAGGCTGGATACAACTTTAGTTGATTTCACTGATATGAAATGGGGGTGAGGGGACATATCTTTCATATTTCAAGGGGAAAAGGCCCCAAGTGAGTCTCTTACTGTTTTGGACAACAAGGCTAAGGTTTATCAGAAGGTGAGGTATGAAGAGACTGAGACAGAAATAGAAGATGAAGTAGACATACTCATGTCCAGTGACATATTAGCTGCCCAAATGTCAACAAAGGGTATCTCATTTGCAAGAGCACAATCTGGATGGATATTTCGTGAAGATCGCAAGGAAACTGTGGCTGGTATCTATAGAAGTGACATTTATACAATAACAGGATTGGTATTGGAGTCTAGAAAGAGACGTGAACATCTGTCAACTGATGACTTACAAAAAAATAAAGCCATAATTGAAAGTCTGACTAAGGGCAATACTCAAAATCTAGACACAAATGGGGAGCCAGCACGACGTGCCTCTTTAAACCCCCCCACCAGAGTGCGCAGTAGATTGGCCCACATACTTAGCTGCTGTACCAGGGCAATATCCAGGTTTAGGAAGAGAGCTAGTGTACAAGGAATCATCACGGAACTTCCGTGCGACCATTGCCATGAGTGATGATTTCCCTCTGAGTGTGGACATGCTTCTCAATGTCCTCGAAGTGATAGCCCCCTTTGAACATTTTGCAAAATTACGAGAATTTGTAGCCATGAAACTGCCCAAAGGATTTCCTGTCAAAATCGATATCCCAATTTTACCTACAGTGACTGCCAAAATAACATTTCAAAAGTTTGAATTTCGTGAAGATATCAAACCTGGTATGTTTAATATACCTGAAGACTTCATAGAGGACCAGCTGAGGTTCCCTGACTTATGACGCTTTGATATTCTAACACTGTTTGAAGTGAATGAGAGGCCTATGTGGCAATGGGAGGTGCAACGGGCGCGGGAGAGGCGCGGCGCGCGATTAGCGCTGCGCTGCCGGCGACCCGGGGCATCACCTGGCCTGCTTAGCATTGAGTTCCCTATGCTTTTCGGCCTGGGAAGCTCATACTCTAGCCATTGTGTCCTCTTTGTGGAATAGCCAGTTTTTGTTCTTGACTTGTAGGTATTTGTTTCGTTCATAATTGACTGTAGATCCATCCAGGTCCATAGCGTGTGCGTGAATGGTCTCGCCTATCTATCTCGCTTTAACATACTCGTATATATATGTTTTTTCTCTTTTACATTGCCAATATGACGGTAGTATATACTAAATCTATGGTCAAAACCCTTTTTCTCAGGCCCCGTAAGAGATATAAAGTTGAACAGAAGTCTACGGCCCTAATAGTGCTCTAACAAAATCAGACTTTTAAGTCAACGCTGAAGAAAGTTATTTCCTTTTACGTAAGCAATTTCATACAAATAGGCTCGCCATTAAAACACTAACTATGGCACTTCCGTTTACTTGAAAACCTGAGATTCCATCCACAAGTAGATCTTAGGTATAGAAAGAAAAACTTAAAATTACCTTTGTTTAATTATTCAGGAATCAGGCTGGATACAACTTTAGTTGATTTCACTGATATGAAATGGGGGAGAGGGGACATATCTTTCATATTTCAAGGGGAAAAGGCCCCAAGTGAGTCTCTAACTGTTTTGGACAACAAGGCTAAGGTTTATCAGAAGGTGAGGTATGAAGAGACTGAGACAGAAATAGAAGATGAAGTAGACATACTCATGTCCAGTGACATCTTAGCTGCCCAAATGTCAACAAAGGATATCTCATTTGCAAGAGCACAATCTGGATGGATATTTCGTGAAGATCGCAAGGAAACTGTGGCTGGTATCTATAGAAGTGACATTTATACAATAACAGGATTGGTATTGGAGTCTAGAAAGAGACGTGAACATCTGTCAACTGATGACTTACAAAAAAATAAAGCCATAATTGAAAGTCTGACTAAGGGCAATACTCAAAATCTTGACACAAATGGGGAGCCAGCACGACGTGCCTCTTTAAACCCCCCACCAGAGTGCGCAGTAGATTGGCCCACATACTTAGCTGCTGTACCAGGGCAATATCCAGGTTTAGGAAGAGAGCTAGTGTACAAGGAATCATCACGGAACTTCCGTGCGACCATTGCCATGAGTGAAGATTTCCCTCTGAGTGTGGACATGCTTCTCAATGTCCTTGAAGTGATAGCCCCCTTTAAACATTTTGCAAAATTACGAGAATTCGTAGCCATGAAACTGCCCAAAGGATTTCCTGTCAAAATCGATATCCAAATTTTACCTACAGTGACTGCCAAAATAACATTTCAAAAGTTTGAATTTCGTGAAGATATCGAACCTGGTATGTTTAATATACCTGAAGACTTCATAGAGGACCCGCTGTGGTTCCCTGACTTATGACGCTTTGATATTCTAACACTGTTTGAAGTGAATGAGAGGCCTATGTGGCAGTGGGAGGTGCAACGGGCGCGGGAGAGGCGCGGTGCGCGATTAGCGCTGCGCTGCCGGCGACCCGGGGCATCACCTGGCCTGCTTAGCATTGAGTTCCCTATGCTTTTCGGTCTGGGAAGCTCATACTCTAGCCATTGTGTCCTCTTTGTGGAATAGCCAGTTTTTGTTCTTGACTTGTAGGTATTTGTTTCGTTCATAATTGACTGTAGATCCATCCAGGTCCATAGCGTGTGCGTGAATGGTCTCGCCTATCTATCTCGCTTAAACATACTCGTATATATATGTTCTTTCTCTTTTACATTGCCAATATGACGGTAGAATATACTAAATCTATGGTCAAAACCCTTTTTCTCAGGCCCCGTGAGAGATATAAAGTTGAACAGAAGTCTACGGCCCTAATAGTGCTCTAACAAAATCAGACTTTTAAGTCAACGCTGAAGAAAGTTATTTCCTTTTACGTAATCAATTTCATACAAATAGGCTCGCCAATTAAACACTAACTATGGCACTTCCGTTTACTTGGAAACCTGAGATTCCATCCACAAGTAGATCTTAGGTATAGAAAGAAAAACTTAAAATTACCTTTATTTAATTATTCAGGAATCAGGCTGGATACAACTTTAGTTGATTTCACTGATATGAAATGGGGGAGAGGGGACATATCTTTCATATTTCAAGAGGAAAAGGCCCCAAGTGAGTCTCTTACTGTTTTGGACAACAAGGCTAAGGTTTATCAGAAGGTGAGGTATGAAGAGACTGAGACAGAAATAGAAGATGAAGTAGACATACTCATGTCCAGTGACATCTTAGCTGCCCAAATGTCAACAAAGGGTATCTCATTTGCAAGAGCACAATCTGGATGGATATTTCGTGAAGATCGCAAGGAAACTGTGGCTGGTATCTATAGAAGTGACATTTATACAATAACAGGATTGGTATTGGAGTCTAGAAAGAGACGTGAACATCTGTCAACTGATGACTTACAAAAAAATAAAGCCATAATTGAAAGTCTGACTAAGGGCAATACTCAAAATCTAGACACAAATGGGGAGCCAGCACGACGTGCCTCTTTAAACCCCCCACCAGAGTGCGCAGTAGATTGGCCCACATACTTAGCTGCTGTACCAGGGCAATATCCAGGTTTAGGAAGAGAGCTAGTGTACAAGGAATCATCACGGAACTTCCGTGCGACCATTGCCATGAGTGAAGATTTCCCTCTGAGTGTGGACATGCTTCTTAATGTCCTTGAAGTGATAGCCCCCTTTAAACATTTTGCAAAATTACGAGAATTCGTAGCCATGAAACTGCCCAAAGGATTTCCTGTCAAAATCGATATCCCAATTTTACCTACAGTGACTGCCAAAATAACATTTCAAAAGTTTGAATTTCGTGAAGATATCGAACCTGGTATGTTTAATATACCTGAAGACTTCATAGAGGACCCGCTGAGGTTCCCTGACTTATGACGCTTTGATATTCTAACACTAATTGAAGTGAATGAGAGGCCTATGTGGCAGTGGGAGGTGCAACGAGCGCGGGACAGGCACGGCGCGCGATTAGCGCTGCGCTGCCGGTGACCCGGGGCATCACCTGGCCTGCTTAGCATTGAGTTCCCTGTGCTTTTCGGCCTGGGAAGCTCATACTCTAGCCATTGTGTCCTCTTTGTGGAATAGCCAGTTTTTGTTCTTGACTTGTAGGTATTTGTTTCGTTCATAATTGACTGTAGATCCATCCAGGTCCATAGCGTGTGCGTGAATGGTCTCGCCTATCTATCTCGCTTTAACATACTCGTATATATATGCTCTTTCTCTTTTACATTGCCATTCTGACGGTAGTATATACTAAATCTATGGTCAAAACCCTTTTTCTCAGGCCCCGTAAGAGATATAAAATTGAACAGAAGTCTACGGCCCTAATAGTGCTCTTACAAAATCAGACTTTTAAATCAACGCTGAAGAAAGTTATTTCCTTTTACGTAATCAATTTCATACAAATAGGCTCGCCATTTAAACACTAACTATGGCACTTCCGTTTACTTGGAAACCTGAGATTCCATCCACAAGTAGATCTTAGGTATAGAAAGAAAAACTTAAAATTACCTTTATTTAATTATTCAGGAATCAGGCTGGATACAACTTTAGTTGATTTCACTGATATGAAATGGGGGAGAGGGGACATATCTTTCATATTTCAAGGGGAAAAGGCCCCAAGTGAGTCTCTAACTGTTTTGGACAACAAGGCTAAGGTTTATCAGAAGGTGAGGTATGAAGAGACTGAGACAGAAATAGAAGATGAAGTAGACATACTCATGTCCAGTGACATCTTAGCTGCCCAAATGTCAACAAAGGGTATCTCATTTGCAAGAGCACAATCTGGATGGATATTTCGTGAAGATCGCAAGGAAACTGTGGCTGGTATCTATAGAAGTGACATTTATACAATAACAAGATTGGTATTGGAGTCTAGAAAGAGACGTGAACATCTGTCAACTGATGACTTACAAAAAAATAAAGCCATAATTGAAAGTCTGACTAAGGGCAATACTCAAAATCTAGACACAAATGGGGAGCCAGCACGACGTGCCTCTTTAAACCCCCCACCAGAGTGCGCAGTAGATTGGCCCACATACTTAGCTGCTGTACCAGGGCAATATCCAGGTTTAGGAAGAGAGCTAGTGTACAAGGAATCATCACGGAACTTCCGTGCGACCATTGCCATGAGTGAAGATTTCCCTCTGAGTGTGGACATGCTTCTTAATGTCCTTGAAGTGATAGCCCCCTTTAAACATTTTGCAAAATTACGAGAATTTGTAGCCATGAAACTGCCCAAAGGATTTCCTGTCAAAATCGATATCCCAATTTTACCTACAGTGACTGCCAAAATAACATTTCAAAAGTTTGAATTTCGTGAAGATATCGAACCTGGTATGTTTAATATACCTGAAGACTTCATAGAGGACCCGCTGAGGTTCCCTGACTTATGACGCTTTGATATTCTAACACTGTTTGAAGTGAATGAGAGGCCTATGTGGCAGTGGGAGGTGCAACGGGCGCGGGAGAGGCGCGGCGCGCGATTAGCGCTGCGCTGCCGGCGACCCGGGGCATCACCTGGCCTGCTTAGCATTGAGTTCCCTATGCTTTTCGGCCTGGGAAGCTCATACTCTAGCCATTGTGTCCTCTTTGTGGAATAGCCAGTTTTTGTTCTTGACTTGTAGGTATTTGTTTCGTTCATAATTGACTGTAGATCCATCCAGGTCCATAGCGTGTGCGTGAATGGTCTCGCCTATCTATCTACCTTTAACATACTCGTATATATATGCTCTTTTTCTTTTACATTGCCAATCTGACGGTAGTATATACTAAATCTATGGTCAAAACCCTTTTTCTCAGGCCCCGTGAGAGATATAAAATTGAACAGAAGTCTACGGCCCTATTAGTGCTCTAACAAAATCAGACTTTTAAGTCAACGCTGAAGAAAGTTATTTCCTTTTACGTAATCAATTTCATACAAATAGGCTCGCCATTTAAACACTAACTATGGCACTTCCGTTTACTTGGAAACCTGAGATTCCATCCACAAGTAGATCTTAGGTATAGAAAGAAAAACTTAAAATTACCTTTATTTAATTATTCAGGAATCAGGCTGGATACAACTTTAGTTGATTTCACTGATATGAAATGGGGGAGAGGGGACATATCTTTCATATTTCAAGGGGAAAAGGCCCCAAGTGAGTCTGTAAATGCTTTGGACAACAAGGCTAAGGTTTATCAGAAGGTAAGGTATGAAGAGACTGAGACAGAAATAGAAGATGAAGTAGACATACTCATGTCCAGTGACATCTTAGCTGCCCAAATGTCAACAAAGGGTATCTCATTTGCAAGAGCACAATCTGGATGGATATTTCGTGAAGATCGCAAGGAAACTGTGGCTGGTATCTATAGAAGTGACATTTATACAATAACAGGATTGGTATTGGAGTCTAGAAAGAGACGTGAACATCTGTCAACTGATGACTTACAAAAAAATAAAGCCATAATTGAAAGTCTGACTAAGGGCAATACTCAAAATCTAGACACAAATGGGGAGCCAGCACGACGTGCCTCTTTAAACCCCCCACCAGAGTGCGCAGTAGATTGGCCCACATACTTAGCTGCTGTACCAGGGCAATATCCAGGTTTAGGAAGAGAGCTAGTGTACAAGGAATCATCACGGAACTTCCGTGCGACCATTGCCATGAGTGATGATTTCCCTCTGAGTGTGGACATGCTTCTCAATGTCCTCGAAGTGATAGCCCTCTTTGAACATTTTGCAAAATTACGAGAATTTGTAGCCCTGAAACTGCCCAAAGGATTTCCTGTCAAAATCGATATCCCAATTTTACCTACAGTGACTGCCAAAATAACATTTCAAAAGTTTGAATTTCGTGAAGATATCGAACCTGGTATGTTTAATATACCTGAAGACTTCATAGAGGACCCGCTGAGGTTCCCTGACTTATGACGCTTTGATATTCTAACACTGTTTGAAGTGAATGAGAGGCCTATGTGGCAGTGGGAGGTGCAACGGGCGCGGGGGAGGCGCGGCGCGCGATTAGCGCTGCGCTGCCGGCGACCCGGGGCATCACCTGGCCTGTTTAGCATTGAGTTCCCTATGCTTTTCGGCCTGGGAAGCTCATACTCTAGCCATTGTGTCCTCTTTGTGGAATAGCCAGTTTTTGTTCTTGACTTGTAGGTATTTGTTTCGTTCATAATTGACTGTAGATCCATCCAGGTCCATAGCGTGTGCGTGAATGGTCTCGCCTATCTATCTCGCTTTAACAAACTCGTATATATATGCTCTTTCTCTTTAACATTGCCAATCTGACGGTAGTATATACTAAATCTATGGTCAAAACCCTTTTTCTCAGGCCCCGTGAGAGATATAAAGTTGAACAGAAGTCTACGGCCCTAATAGTGCTCTTACAAAATCAGACTTTTAAGTCAACGCTGAAGAAAGTTATTTCCTTTTACGTAATCAATTTCATACAAATAGGCTGGCCATTTAAACACTAACTATGGCACTTCCGTTTACTTGGAAACCTGAGATTCCATCCACAAGTAGATCTTAGGTATAGAAAGAAAAACTTAAAATTACCTTTATTTAATTATTCAGGAATCAGGCTGGATACAACTTTAGTTGATTTCACTGATATGAAATGGGGGAGAGGGGACATATCTTTCATATTTCAAGGGGAAAAGGCCCCAAGTGAGTCTCTAACTGCTTTGGACAACAAGGCTAAGGTTTATCAGAAGGTGAGGTATGAAGAGACTGAGACAGAAATAGAAGATGAAGTAGACATACTCATGTCCAGTGACATCTTAGCTGCCCAAATGTCAACAAAGGGTATCTCATTTGCAAGAGCACAATCTGGATGGATAATTCGTGAAGATCGCAAGGAAACTGTGGCTGGTATCTATAGAAGTGACATTTATACAATAACAGGATTGGTATTGGAGTCTAGAAAGAGACGTGAACATCTGTCAACTGATGACTTACAAAAAAATAAAGCCATAATTGAAAGTCTGACTAAGGGCAATACTCAAAATCTAGACACAAATGGGGAGCCAGCACGACGTGCCTCTTTAAACCCCCCACCAGAGTGCGCAGTAGATTGGCCCACATACTTAGCTGCTGTACCAGGGCAATATCCAGGTTTAGGAAGAGAGCTAGTGTACAAGGAATCATCACGGAACTTCCGTGCGACCATTGCCATGAGTGATGATTTCCCTCTGAGTGTGGACATGCTTCTCAATGTCCTCGAAGTGATAGCCCCCTTTGAACATTTTGCAAAATTACGAGAATTTGTAGCCCTGAAACTGCCCAAAGGATTTCCTGTCAAAATCGATATCCCAATTTTACCTACAGTGACTGCCAAAATAACATTTCAAAAGTTTGAATTTCGTGAAGATATCGAACCTGGTATGTTTAATATACCTGAAGACTTCATAGAGGACCCGCTGAGGTTCCCTGACTTATGACGCTTTGATATTCTAACACTGTTTGAAGTGAATGAGAGGCCTATGTGGCAGTGGGAGGTGCAACGGGCGCGGGGGAGGCGCGGCGCGCGATTAGCGCTGCGCTGCCGGCGACCCGGGGCATCACCTGGCCTGTTTAGCATTGAGTTCCCTATGCTTTTCGGCCTGGGAAGCTCATACTCTAGCCATTGTGTCCTCTTTGTGGAATAGCCAGTTTTTGTTCTTGACTTGTAGGTATTTATTTCGTTCATAATTGACTGTAGATCAATCCAGGTCCATAGCGTGTGCGTGAATGGTCTCGCCTATCTATCTCGCTTTAACATACTCGTATATATATGCTCTTTCTCTTTTACATTGCCAATCTGACGGTAGTATATACTAAATCTATGGTCAAAACCCTTTTTCTCAGGCCCCGTGAGAGATATAAAGTTGAACAGAAGTCTACGGCCCTAATAGTGCTCTAACAAAATCAGACTTTTAAGTCAACGCTGAAGAAAGTTATTTCCTTTTACGTAATCAATTTCATACAAATAGGCTCGCCATTTAAACACTAACTATGGCACTTCCGTTTACTTGGAAACCTGAGATTCCATCCACAAGTAGATCTTAGGTATAGAAAGAAAAACTTAAAATTACCTTTATTTAATTATTCAGGAATCAGGCTGGATACAACTTTAGTTGATTTCACTGATATGAAATGGGGAAGAGGGGACATATCTTTCATATTTCAAGGGGAAAAGGCCCCAAGTGAGTCTCTAACTGTTTTGGACAACAAGGCTAAGGTTTATCAGAAGGTGAGGTATGAAGAGACTGAGACAGAAATAGAAGATGAAGTAGACATACTCATGTCCAGTGACATCTTAGCTGCCCAAATGTCAACAAAGGGTATCTCATTTGCAAGAGCACAATCTGGATGGATATTTCGTGAAGATCGCAAGGAAACTGTGGCTGGTATCTATAGAAGTGACATTTATACAATAACAGGATTGGTATTGGAGTCTAGAAAGAGACGTGAACATCTGTCAACTGATGACTTACAAAAAAATAAAGCCATAATTGAAAGTCTGACTAAGGGCAATACTCAAAATCTAGACACAAATGGGGAGCCAGCACGACGTGCCTCTTTAAACCCCCCACCAGAGTGCGCAGTAGATTGGCCCACATACTTAGCTGCTGTACCAGGGCAATATCCAGGTTTAGGAAGAGAGCTAGTGTACAAGGAATCATCACGGAACTTCCGTGCGACCATTGCCATGAGTGGTGATTTCCCTCTGAGTGTGGACATGCTTCTCAATGTCCTTGAAGTGATAGCCCCCTTTAAACATTTTGCAAAATTACGAGAATTCGTAGCCATGAAACTGCCCAAAGGATTTCCTGTCAAAATCGATATCCCAATTTTACCTACAGTGACTGCCAAAATAACATTTCAAAAATTTGAATTTCGTGAAGATATCGAACCTGGTATGTTTAATATACCTGAAGACTTCATAGAGGACCCGCTGAGGTTCCCTGACTTATGATGCTTTGATATTCTAACACTGTTTGAAGTGAATGAGAGACCTATGTGGCAATGGGAGGTGCAACGGGCGCGGGACAGGCGCGGCGCGCGATAAGCGCTGCGCTGCCGGCGACCCGGGGCATCACCTGGCCTGCTTAGCATTGAGTTCCCTATGCTTTTCGGCCTGGGAAGCTCATACTCTAGCCATTGTGTCCTCTTTGTGGAATAGCCAGTTTTTGTTCTTGACTTGTAGGTATTTATTTCGTTCATAATTGACTGTAGATCAATCCAGGTCTATAGCGTGTGCGTGAATGGTCTCGCCTATCTATCTCGCTTTAACATACTCGTATATATATGCTCTTTCCCTTTAACATTGCCAATCTGACGGTAGTATATACTAAATCTATGGTCAAAACCCTTTTTCTCAGGCCCCGTGAGAGATATAAAGTTGAACAGAAGTCTACGGCCCTAATAGTGCTCTTACAAAATCAGACTTTTAAGTCAACGCTGAAGAAAGTTATTTCCTTTTACGTAATCAATTTCATACAAATAGGCTCGCCATTTAAACACTAACTATGGCACTTCCGTTTACTTGGAAACCTGAGATTCCATCCACAAGTAGATCTCAGGTATAGAAAGAAAAACTTAAAATTACCTTTATTTAATTATTCAGGAATCAGGCTGGATACAACTTTAGTTGATTTCACTGATATGAAATGGGGGTGAGGGGACATATCTTTCATATTTCAAGGGGAAAAGGCCCCAAGTGAGTCTCTTACTGTTTTGGACAACAAGGCTAAGGTTTATCAGAAGGTGAGGTATGAAGAGACTGAGACAGAAATAGAAGATGAAGTAGACATACTCATGTCCAGTGACATATTAGCTGCCCAAATGTCAACAAAGGGTATCTCATTTGCAAGAGCACAATCTGGATGGATATTTCGTGAAGATCGCAAGGAAACTGTGGCTGGTATCTATAGAAGTGACATTTATACAATAACAGGATTGGTATTGGAGTCTAGAAAGAGACGTGAACATCTGTCAACTGATGACTTACAAAAAAATAAAGCTGTTAAATAAGGTCCCCAGGATGAAGAAAAACGAAATATTTCGGTGTTTCAGTAGCCTTTTACTAATAAATTTAGATATGATTTTCGGCACAACATTTGTACAGGAAAAGAAATGGTAAAGTGAGAAGGATGAAGTAGCAGAGACAGCTGTCAGATGACAGCTGCGTTCCGATATTAAACTTACGTTCAACATGCTCCCAGCACAAAAATATGCAATGTAATGCAAAAATTACAACAGAGAAATATTAGATTTATACAAAACAAAATTCTGAGAATTTTAAGTCAATGCAAGATCTGATTTGATGGGAATTTAAAGTTTAAAAATCCTATTTGAAGTTATGTAATTAATAAAATAATAAATTAAATGGGGCATGTGATTACAAAATATAATATGCTACATACATAATCAAGTTGCAAAACAAACAGAGTATAAGTTACATTTTAGTTGAGTGATATTAAGTTACTCGATTTAGTAACAAAAAACAAGAAAAATAATTAAATAATTAAACAAAAAATAGAGACAAGTTTTCTTGACAGACTTGTTTGAAAATATTAAACCAAAAAATAAAAACAAGTTTTATTAAGACTAATTTGAAGATTGACTTTCGATTGGTAATCGGATGATCCTACTAAAAGATCTTCGTACGGTCCCCGATGAAGTCTGGATGTCTGCGACGCGAACAATCTTGTCCTTGCCCGGATGAATAGAAGCAACGCGTCCAGTCTTCCACAGCATAACCGGTGCGCCAGGATCACGCAGAAGCACAAGATCGCCCACTGCGATGGACTGCCCCTTGGATGCTCGCCACTTGCCCCGCTGCTGCAATTGGTTCATGTAGTCCCTTGACCAGCTTCTCCAAAAATCTTGCCGCAACTGTTGCAGAAGTTGAAAATACTTTAATTTGTATTCAGGGACATGGGAATAGTCCCAATCTGGCAGTCCTACGAGAGGGCGCCCTATAAGAAAATGAGCCGGGGTTAGGGCGGAAATGTCATTGGGATTGTCACTAAGGGGAAAGAGAGGGCGGGAATTAAGTATAGCTTCAATCTGACACAAAATAGTGCTAAATTCCTCAAATGTTAGAAGAGCATTAGAAAGAATACGCTTCAAATGATGCTTACAGCTGCGAACAGCTGATTCCCACAGACCACCCATGCTCGGTGAAAAAACGGGCTGGAAGTGCCACTTAATACCATCGTTTGCCAGCTGAGAAGCGATGTTATCATTCTGATCTATAAGAAATTTAAATAATTCGCTTAACTCACGTGCTGCTCCTTGGAAATTTGTTCCATTGTCTGAAAATATCGAGTTCATTTTACCTCTCCTTGCTACAAGCCTACGTAAAGCTGCCATAAACGCATCCGTAGAGAGATCTGTAACCAATTCTATGTGAACTGCCTTCGTACACATACAAACAAAAATACAGACATAGCATTTAGAAGACATAGCATTTTACCTCTCCTTGCTACAAGCCTACGTAAAGCTGCCATAAACGCATCCGTAGAGAGATCTGTAACCAATTCTATGTGAACTGCCTTCGTACACATACAAACAAAAATACAGACATAGCATTTAGAAGTCTTGTAGCCGCGGCCCCTTCTGTCACGGACATAATAATGGCCAGTGTAATCTACACCGACTGAAATAAAAGGAGGTGCAGGCATAACGCGAGGTTTAGGTAAATCCCCCATAATAGGATGTGCTGCAGGAGGATTATGTTTATAGCACGTTAGACATTTGTGCAAGATCTTACTTGCCAGAGCCTTTCCATGTATGGGCCAGAATTTCTGCCTTACAAGAGATAATAACAGCTGTGGTCCAGCATGAAGGTATTTTAAGTGATAATAACTCATCATTAATTCGGTGAAAATATGCTTAGCGGGTAGCAAAATAGGATGCTTCTTATCATAATTAAAATCAGATAAAGATAATCTACCTCCTACCCTAAGAATATTATTTTTATCCAGAAACGGGTTAAGTGGGGTAAGATTACTACTAGGTGAAATTGGTTTGTTGACCTGTAATTTGGAATATTCTTCCGGGAAGCATGCTTTTTGTACTAATTTGACCAAACAGTGCAAAGCGCTTTCTAATTCAGTAGATTGGAGACAAGTCTTGATAGCGTTTTGTGGATTCTTACAGTTACGTTGAAACCGAAGCAGCCACGCAGTCACTCTCAACAAAGTGTTGTAATTTGAATAAAGTTCAAAGAATATGTTGCCACATTCGTTATTATTCTGCAAGGAAATATTGCATAATAATTTATTAGTATTACGTTCAGGGGAAATTGCATTAGATGGCGCCACAATTTGAGATTTTTCATATATTATTGGTTCATAAGGCTGAAATTTGGTTTCAGGCTCTGTACTAACAGATGGCGCTGTAAGCGAAGGCCATAGTCCACAAGGGTTTTTCAGGAAGGTCGGGCCAAACCACCAAATGTTGCACTTTGATAGTTTTGCTGGCTCCACACCTCTAGATAAAACATCAGCTGGATTGTCAGCAGAAGGAAGCCAACGCCAAGTATCTGGCTTGGTTAAAAGTTGAATTTTCTTTACACGG
Organism: Ypsolopha scabrella; assembly: GCA_910592155.1. Taxonomy (NCBI): domain Eukaryota; kingdom Metazoa; phylum Arthropoda; class Insecta; order Lepidoptera; family Ypsolophidae; genus Ypsolopha; species Ypsolopha scabrella. The sequence goes on along the minus strand of OU342985.1, from coordinate 6,059,098 downwards.
TTAGACACAAATGTTTGGAGTTTAGAAGGACAAATTTTTATCCAGCAAAGTACAACATTGGAGTCCGTCCATAGATAAGTTCGGCAATCATGCCATTTAATGGAGCCTCTAACTTTATCCATCAAAATGGCTAACAACAAAGCTGCACAGAGCTCAAGTTTGGGAATCGTTTGCGACTTTATGGGAGAAATTCTACTCTTTGAACATAGAAGTCTAGTTGAGATATAACCTTTGGCATCGATGGTACGGATATAAATACATGCCCCGTACCCTTTCAAAGATGAATCCGAGAATCCATGAAGTTCTACTTCGACATGACTATCTAACTTGACATGTCTTTCTATTTCAAGCTCATTAAAATGATGCAATTGTGTGGTGAAGTTAACCCATAAATCGGAGACTTCCTTCGAAGGAACTTGATCCCATGGGATCTGGTCTTTCCACATTTGCTGGATGAGTAATTTAGGTATCAATATACAAGGTCCTAGCAATCCTAGAGGATCAAAAATACTAGAGATTATTGATAAGATTTCTCTCTTTGTAACTTTCGGTTTTAGTTTATCTAGATTAATTTGAAATTTCAATTTATCATCAGCTGATGACCATACTAAGCCAAGTGTCTTACTCTGATCATTATCGAATAGATGAGGTATAGATTCAGACTGATGATCCTTAACACTATCAAGAATCTCAGTACTATTTGACTTCCATTTTCTTAGATGAAATGAGGCTGTACTTAATATCTTGTTGACTTCAGTGACAGTTTGACTTAAATCAGCCTTATTATCGCTAGACGTATTTAAATCGTCAATATAAAAATCTCGGTTAATAACAGAAGCCGCCTTTGGGTATTTTTCTTCAAAATCGATTGCCAACTGTTTTAGACAACGAGTGGCCAAAAAGGAACCTGATGTGGTACCATAGGTTATTGTATTTAAAGCATATACTGAAATTGGTTCAGATGGGCTTTCTCGCCAAAAGATGCATTGAAGGTATCGTTGGTCTGGGGAAATCCACACACAGCGGTAACATTTTTCGATATCAGCGCACACGACATATTTGTGTACTCTGAATCGCAATAAAATTGATATTAGTTCATCCTGAACAATGGGACCTGAATACTGCAGGGAATTTACGGAATAACCGGAATCAGAGTTGCAAGACCCATTGAATACTACTCGGAGCTTAGTGGTAGATTTATTTACATTTAACACTCCATGGTGTGGGAAAAAATATTGTACGAGCCCTAAGTCATCAGATGATAGTCTCGTCATGTGACCTAAGGCCTCATACTCCTTCATGAATTCTAAGTACATTGATTTTAAAGCAGGATTTTTGTTGAGTTTAGTCTCTAAATGTTTGAATCTTTGCAATGCCACCCTACGTGAATCACCGAGATATGAAGTAGGTAATTTGAAGGGGATACTAACAACGAATTTGCCATCAGAAGCACGAGTTGTGGTGGAAGCAAATATTTCTTCACATTTTTGATCATCGTCTGACAAATCCATGCTTTTATTAGTACACTCCTCCAGTTCCCAGAATTTATTTAGTTGAGAGTTTAAAGTAAGGTTGCATCTTACCTTGACTTTAGAATTTTGGTGGTCTGTGTTAAATGGTCCTGAAATGACCCATCCTAGTTTGGTTTTTTGTAGAATTGGTAGGCCCTCACCAAGGCGATACTGCCCAATGCAAAGTAGGTCGTAGAAGAGTTGAGCTCCAATAATTATATCAATATCAGATGCAGTATTATAGTTTTCATCAGCCAGCTTGATGTGCTGTGGAAATTTAAATAGATTTCGGTTACTATCGGTTAGAGTCAAAGAGGATAATTCGCATATTTTGGGAACTATCAGACAATTTAGGTTGGTTTTAAAAGAAGTTGTTTTTGATATTAGTGACAAGTTACACTGTTTGGTTATATTCGATGATTTGTCGTTAATTCCCAAGACCAAAATATTGGTAGATTGAGTGGACAAGTCCAACCCGAGTCGGCTTAGAGCGGCCTGGGAGACAAAATTAGATTGAGATGCCGAGTCAAGCAAAATTTTGCATACTTGTGGCTGTCCCTTACTGTCAAGAATATTAACTTGAGCTGTAGATAAAAAGACATGAGAGTCATTGGTAATGGGCTTGGTTGAATTCAACTTTGATACCATTGAAATGGTATTCTCCGAAGAGATTGGTAGATTTTTGCTGTCACTTACTGTCGCTGGATAAGTAGTGGCCGCATTATTGGTGATAGGTTGCTTGCTAAGATGCAAGAGAGTATGATGACGACTTTTGCATACTCGGCATGGGCTGGCTCGGCAAGTCGGCAACAAATGATTGGATCTGAGACAATTAATACATAGTTTCATACGCTTAACCTCGCGTATGCGTGCACTTACTTGTAGGGCCAAGAATTTTTCACATTGATTGATGAAGTGACCAGCGTTGCAATATGGACACGTAACCCGTGGTTCTCCGTCTGCTTTTCTAAGACCCGCGGCTACAAATGTCTTCTTAACGCTTTTCTGCTGCATGCCGGATGTTGCAAAATCTTTCGAGTCGAGGGTCTCGAGTAGATCGGCTTGCCTCTTGATAAAATTCCTGAAATGCTGTAACGAAGGCAGTTCATTAGAATGGTCACCAGTTTCCTCCCACTTTTTTTGCATTCTTTTATCTAATTTGTTTAGCAGAAGAAAAATTAAAATAGTATCCCAGTCAGCTGTTGGGACATTAAGTTTAGAAAGTGCACGCAAGTGTTTCGAAATTGAATCACAGAAATTTCTTAGGGACTGACTTGTATTAGTCACATTCATGTCTACCAATAGCGCCTTTAAGTGATTGTGCACCAAAAGATTTTTGTTATTAAAGCGTTCACATAAAATTTTCCATGCTATGCTATAGTTTTCCTCGGTTTTGTCAATATCGCTTATCACTTCAAGGGCAGTGTCCTCAAGCTGACCGATGAGGTAGTGGAACCTTTCAATGCCCCTCAAAGACATATTTTTGTTAATCAAGCTATCAAACGTGTCCCTAAATTCCAGCCAAGTATTGGCATCGCCATTAAAAATTGGTAGGGATATATCGGGGAGCTTTACCCGGCTGACAGATTCAGAAGAAGCACTTGCCTGAGGCATGGTTTGAGGTTCCGTCACATATTTGGACAATAAATATTTAAACTTTGACAATACCTCGAAATACGCGTCCTCAAATTGACTTCTTTCCTGTACCTGTTCCTCGATATTCTCAGACAAGAGCTCAATTTTGTGTTGCACTGCCTCAAATGAGCTATACATAGATTTTAGCTTAACTGTTCTGTCCCCCAGTTCCAGCACCTGCTCTGCAGACAAAGGTTCTGTTAGATTTACAATATATTTTCGCGATAATGTTACTCTGCCTTTGAAATAACTACGACTGCGAGTTAAGGCCGCCACGTCAGCTGGAATCGCCATGCTTTTTGGCGGTGCAGTCATTTTTAATTGGGGATTTAAATAGAATTTTTAGGTTAACTTTGCATGTAATAAAAGGTCAAATTATTAGATTTAACTGTGGCTAAGGATGGGGATGAAAGGGAACAGAAGGATACCAGCTCAAAATCAAATAGTATACGTATCCTCTCGTAGCCGCAGTATGGTTCTTCTGCACTCCGGAGCCCAGGCCTGCGAGGATCCTCTGCAGGCAGCGTGTTCAGGTTGATAATCGACTTCTACTCGACGATTTCACGACGTCGACGTGCTGAGATGACGCTCGGAACCAAACCTTTTGTTCGATTCTGATGATCACGATGACGACGTACCAAATCCGCAATTTATTCTCCGATCGTCGATTATTTCCAAAAAACTAGGGGTCACCATGTTAAATAAGGTCCCCAGGATGAAGAAAAACGAAATATTTCGGTGTTTCAGTAGCCTTTTACTAATAAATTTAGATATGATTTTCGGCACAACATTTGTACAGGAAAAGAAATGGTAAAGTGAGAAGGATGAAGTAGCAGAGACAGCTGTCAGATGACAGCTGCGTTCCGATATTAAACTTACGTTCAACAAAAGCCATAATTGAAAGTCTGACTAAGGGCAATACTCAAAATCTAGACACAAATGGGGAGCCAGCACGACGTGCCTCTTTAAACCCCCCCACCAGAGTGCGCAGTAGATTGGCCCACATACTTAGCTGCTGTACCAGGGCAATATCCAGGTTTAGGAAGAGAGCTAGTGTACAAGGAATCATCACGGAACTTCCGTGCGACCATTGCCATGAGTGATGATTTCCCTCTGAGTGTGGACATGCTTCTCAATGTCCTCGAAGTGATAGCCCCCTTTGAACATTTTGCAAAATTACGAGAATTTGTAGCCATGAAACTGCCCAAAGGATTTCCTGTCAAAATCGATATCCCAATTTTACCTACAGTGACTGCCAAAATAACATTTCAAAAGTTTGAATTTCGTGAAGATATCAAACCTGGTATGTTTAATATACCTGAAGACTTCATAGAGGACCAGCTGAGGTTCCCTGACTTATGACGCTTTGATATTCTAACACTGTTTGAAGTGAATGAGAGGCCTATGTGGCAATGGGAGGTGCAACGGGCGCGGGAGAGGCGCGGCGCGCGATTAGCGCTGCGCTGCCGGCGACCCGGGGCATCACCTGGCCTGCTTAGCATTGAGTTCCCTATGCTTTTCGGTCTGGGAAGCTCATACTCTAGCCATTGTGTCCTCTTTGTGGAATAGCCAGTTTTTGTTCTTGACTTGTAGGTATTTGTTTCGTTCATAATTGACTGTAGATCCATCCAGGTCCATAGCGTGTGCGTGAATTATTATAGGTCTCGCCTATCTATCTCGCTTAAACAAACTCGTATATATATGTTCTTTCTCTTTTACATTGCCAATATGACGGTAGAATATACTAAATCTATGGTCAAAACCCTTTTTCTCAGGCCCCGTGAGAGATATAAAGTTGAACAGAAGTCTACGGCCCTAATAGTGCTCTAACAAAATCAGACTTTTAAGTCAACGCTGAAGAAAGTTATTTCCTTTTACGTAATCAATTTCATACAAATAGGCTCGCCAATTAAACACTAACTATGGCACTTCCGTTTACTTGGAAACCTGAGATTCCATCCACAAGTAGATCTTAGGTATAGAAAGAAAAACTTAAAATTACCTTTATTTAATTATTCAGGAATCAGGCTGGATACAACTTTAGTTGATTTCACTGATATGAAATGGGGGTGAGGGGACATATCTTTCATATTTCAAGAGGAAAAGGCCCCAAGTGAGTCTCTTACTGTTTTGGACAACAAGGCTAAGGTTTATCAGAAGGTGAGGTATGAAGAGACTGAGACAGAAATAGAAGATGAAGTAGACATACTCATGTCCAGTGACATCTTAGCTGCCCAAATGTCAACAAAGGGTATCTCATTTGCAAGAGCACAATCTGGATGGATATTTCGTGAAGATCGCAAGGAAACTGTGGCTGGTATCTATAGAAGTGACATTTATACAATAACAGGATTGGTATTGGAGTCTAGAAAGAGACGTGAACATCTGTCAACTGATGACTTACAAAAAAATAAAGCCATAATTGAAAGTCTGACTAAGGGCAATACTCAAAATCTAGACACAAATGGGGAGCCAGCACGACGTGCCTCTTTAAACCCCCCCACCAGAGTGCGCAGTAGATTGGCCCACATACTTAGCTGCTGTACCAGGGCAATATCCAGGTTTAGGAAGAGAGCTAGTGTACAAGGAATCATCACGGAACTTCCGTGCGACCATTGCCATGAGTGATGATTTCCCTCTGAGTGTGGACATGCTTCTCAATGTCCTCGAAGTGATAGCCCCCTTTGAACATTTTGCAAAATTACGAGAATTTGTAGCCATGAAACTGCCCAAAGGATTTCCTGTCAAAATCGATATCCCAATTTTACCTACAGTGACTGCCAAAATAACATTTCAAAAGTTTGAATTTCGTGAAGATATCAAACCTGGTATGTTTAATATACCTGAAGACTTCATAGAGGACCAGCTGAGGTTCCCTGACTTATGACGCTTTGATATTCTAACACTGTTTGAAGTGAATGAGAGGCCTATGTGGCAATGGGAGGTGCAACGGGCGCGGGAGAGGCGCGGCGCGCGATTAGCGCTGCGCTGCCGGCGACCCGGGGCATCACCTGGCCTGCTTAGCATTGAGTTCCCTATGCTTTTCGGCCTGGGAAGCTCATACTCTAGCCATTGTGTCCTCTTTGTGGAATAGCCAGTTTTTGTTCTTGACTTGTAGGTATTTGTTTCGTTCATAATTGACTGTAGATCCATCCAGGTCAATAGCGTGTGCGTGAATGGTCTCGCCTATCTATCTCGCTTTAACATACTCGTATATATATGTTTTTTCTCTTTAACATTGCCAATATGACGGTAGTATATACTAAATCTATGGTCAAAACCCTTTTTCTCAGGCCCCGTGAGAGATATAAAGTTGAACAGAAGTCTACGGCCCTAATAGTGCTCTAACAAAATCAGACTTTTAAGTCAACGCTGAAGAAAGTTATTTCCTTTTACGTAATCAATTTCATACAAATAGGCTCGCCATTAAAACACTAACTATGGCACTTCCGTTTACTTGGAAACCTGAGATTCCATCCACAAGTAGATCTTAGGTATAGAAAGAAAAACTTAAAATTACCTTTATTTAATTATTCAGGAATCAGGCTGGATACAACTTTAGTTGATTTCACTGATATGAAATGGGGGAGAGGGGACATATCTTTCATATTTCTAGGGGAAAAGGCCCCAAGTGAGTCTCTAACTGTTTTGGACAACAAGGCTAAGGTTTATCAGAAGGTGAGGTATGAAGAGACTGAGACAGAAATAGAAGATGAAGTAGACATACTCATGTCCAGTGACATCTTAGCTGCCCAAATGTCAACAAAGGGTATCTCATTTGCAAGAGCACAATCTGGATGGATATTTCGTGAAGATCGCAAGGAAACTGTGGCTGGTATCTATAGAAGTGACATTTATACAATAACAGGATTGGTATTGGAGTCTAGAAAGAGACGTGAACATCTGTCAACTGATGACTTACAAAAAAATAAAGCCATAATTGAAAGTCTGACTAAGGGCAATACTCAAAATCTTGACACAAATGGGGAGCCAGCACGACGTGCCTCTTTAAACCCCCCACCAGAGTGCGCAGTAGATTGGCCCACATACTTAGCTGCTGTACCAGGGCAATATCCAGGTTTAGGAAGAGAGCTAGTGTACAAGGAATCATCACGGAACTTCCGTGCGACCATTGCCATGAGTGAAGATTTCCCTCTGAGTGTGGACATGCTTCTCAATGTCCTTGAAGTGATAGCCCCCTTTTAACATTTTGCAAAATTACGAGAATTCGTAGCCATGAAACTGCCCAAAGGATTTCCTGTCAAAATCGATATCCAAATTTTACCTACAGTGACTGCCAAAATAACATTTCAAAAGTTTGAATTTCGTGAAGATATCGAACCTGGTATGTTTAATATACCTGAAGACTTCATAGAGGACCCGCTGAGGTTCCCTGACTTATGACGCTTTGATATTCTAACACTGTTTGAAGTGAATGAGAGGCCTATGTGGCAGTGGGAGGTGCAACGGGCGCGGGAGAGGCGCGGCGCGCGATTAGCGCTGCGCTGCCGGCGACCCGGGGCATCACCTGGCCTGCTTAGCATTGAGTTCCCTATGCTTTTCGGTCTGGGAAGCTCATACTCTAGCCATTGTGTCCTCTTTGTGGAATAGCCAGTTTTTGTTCTTGACTTGTAGGTATTTGTTTCGTTCATAATTGACTGTAGATCCATCCAGGTCCATAGCGTGTGCGTGAATGGTCTCGCCTATCTATCTCGCTTAAACATACTCGTATATATATGTTCTTTCTCTTTTACATTGCCAATATGACGGTAGAATATACTAAATCTATGGTCAAAACCCTTTTTCTCAGGCCCCGTGAGAGATATAAAGTTGAACAGAAGTCTACGGCCCTAATAGTGCTCTAACAAAATCAGACTTTTAAGTCAACGCTGAAGAAAGTTATTTCCTTTTACGTAATCAATTTCATACAAATAGGCTCGCCATTTAAACACTAACTATGGCACTTCCGTTTACTTGGAAACCTGAGATTCCATCCACAAGTAGATCTTAGGTATAGAAAGAAAAACTTAAAATTACCTTTATTTAATTATTCAGGAATCAGGCTGGATACAACTTTAGTTGATTTCACTGATATGAAATGGGGAAGAGGGGACATATCTTTCATATTTCAAGGGGAAAAGGCCCCAAGTGAGTCTCTAACTGTTTTGGACAACAAGGCTAAGGTTTATCAGAAGGTGAGGTATGAAGAGACTGAGACAGAAATAGAAGATGAAGTAGACATACTCATGTCCAGTGACATCTTAGCTGCCCAAATGTCAACAAAGGGTATCTCATTTGCAAGAGCACAATCTGGATGGATATTTCGTGAAGATCGCAAGGAAACTGTGGCTGGTATCTATAGAAGTGACATTTATACAATAACAGGATTGGTATTGGAGTCTAGAAAGAGACGTGAACATCTGTCAACTGATGACTTACAAAAAAATAAAGCCATAATTGAAAGTCTGACTAAGGGCAATACTCAAAATCTAGACACAAATGGGGAGCCAGCACGACGTGCCTCTTTAAACCCCCCACCAGAGTGCGCAGTAGATTTGCCCACATACTTAGCTGCTGTACCAGGGCAATATCCAGGTTTAGGAAGAGAGCTAGTGTACAAGGAATCATCACGGAACTTCCGTGCGACCACTGCCATGAGTGATGATTTCCCTCTAAGTGTGGACATGCTTCTCAATGTCCTCGAAGTGATAGCCCCCTTTGAACATTTTGCAAAATTACGAGAATTTGTAGCCATGAAACTGCCCAAAGGATTTCCTGTCAAAATCGATATCCCAATTTTACCTACAGTGACTGCCAAAATAACATTTCAAAAGTTTGAATTTCGTGAAGATATCGAACCTGGTATGTTTAATATACCTGAAGACTTCATAGAGGACCCGCTGAGGTTCCCTGACTTATGACGCTTTGATATTCTAACACTGTTTGAAGTGAATGAGAGGCCTATGTGGCAGTGGGAGGTGCAACGGGCGCGGGAGAGGCGCGGCGCGCGATTAGCGCTGCGCTGCCGGCGACCCGGGGCATCACCTGGCCTGCTTAGCATTGAGTTCCCTATGCTTTTTGGCCTGGGAAGCTCATACTCTAGCCATTGTGTCCTCTTTGTGGAATAGCCAGTTTTTGTTCTTGACTTGTAGGTATTTGTTTCGTTCATAATTGACTGTAGATCCATCCAAGTCCATAGCGTGTGCGTGAATGGTCTCGCCTATCTATCTCGCTTTAACATACTCGTATATATATGCTCTTTCTCTTTTACATTGCCAATATGACGGTAGTATATACTAAATCTATGGTCAAAACCCGTTTTCTCAGGCCCCGTGAGAGATATAAAGTTGAACAGAAGTCTACGGCCCTAATAGTGCTCTTACAAAATCAGACTTTTAAGTCAACGCTGAAGAAAGTTATTTCCTTTTACGTAATCAATTTCATACAAATAGGCTCGCCATTTAAACACTAACTATGGCACTTCCGTTTACTTGGAAACCTGAGATTCCATCCACAAGTAGATCTTAGGTATAGAAAGAAAAACTTAAAATTACCTTTATTTAATTATTCAGGAATCAGGCTGGATACAACTTTAGTTGATTTCACTGATATGAAATGGGGGAGAGAGGACATATCTTTCATATTTCAAGGGGAAAAGGCCCCAAGTGAGTCTCTAACTGTTTTGGACAACAAGGCTAAGGTTTATCAGAAGGTGAGGTATGAAGAGACTGAGACAGAAATAGAAGATGAAGTAGACATACTCATGTCCAGTGACATCTTAGCTGCCCAAATGTCAACAAAGGGTATCTCATTTGCAAGAGCACAATCTGGATGGATATTTCGTGAAGATCGCAAGGAAACTGTGGCTGGTATCTATAGAAGTGACATTTATACAATAACAGGATTGGTATTGGAGTCTAGAAAGAGACGTGAACATCTGTCAACTGATGACTTACAAAAAAATAAAGCCATAATTGAAAGTCTGACTAAGGGCAATACTCAAAATCTAGACACAAATGGGGAGCCAGCACGACGTGCCTCTTTAAACCTTCCACCAGAGTGCGCAGTAGATTGGCCCACATACTTAGCTGCTGTACCAGGGCAATATCCAGGTTTAGGAAGAGAGCTAGTGTACAAGGAATCATCACGGAACTTCCGTGCGACCATTGCCATGAGTGAAGATTTCCCTCTGAGTGTGGACATGCTTCTCAATGTCCTTGAAGTGATAGCCCCCTTTAAACATTTTGCAAAATTACGAGAATTCGTAGCCATGAAACTGCCTAAAGGATTTCCTGTCAAAATCGATATCCCAATTTCACCTACAGTGACTGCCAAAATAACATTTCAAAAGTTTGAATTTCGTGAAGATATCGAACCTGGTATGTTTAATATACCTGAAGACTTCATAGAGGACCCGCTGAGGTTCCCTGACTTATGACGCTTTGATATTCTAACACCGTTTGAAGTGAATGAGAGGCCTATGTGGCAGTAGGAGGTGCAACGGGCGCGGGAGAGGCGCGGCGTGCGATTAGCGCTGCGCTGCCGGCGACCCGGGGCATCACCTGGCCTGCTTAGTATTGAGTTCCCTATGCTTTTCGGCCTGGGAAGCTCATACTCTAGCCATTGTGTCCTCTTTGTGGAATAGCCAGTTTTTGTTCTTGACTTGTAGGTATTTGTTTCGTTCATAATTGACTGTAGATCCATCCAGGTCCATAGCGTGTGCGTGAATGGTCTCGCCTATCTATCTCGCTTTAACATACTCGTATATATATGCTCTTTCTCTTTTAAATTGCCAATCTGACGGTAGTATATACTAAATCTATGGTCAAAACCCTTTTTCTCAGGCCCCGTGAGAGATATAAAATTGAACAGAAGTCTACGGCCCTAATAGTGCTCTTACAAAATCAGACTTTTAAATCAACGCTGAAGAAAGTTATTTCCTTTTACGTAATCAATTTCATACAAATAGGCTCGCCATTTAAACACTAACTATGGCACTTCCGTTTACTTGGAAACCTGAGATTCCATCCACAAGTAGATCTTAGGTATAGAAAGAAAAACTTAAAATTACCTTTATTTAATTATTCAGGAATCAGGCTGGATACAACTTTAGTTGATTTCACTGATATGAAATGGGGGAGAGGGGACATATCTTTCATATTTCAAGGGGAAAAGGCCCCAAGTGAGTCTCTAACTGTTTTGGACAACAAGGCTAAGGTTTATCAGAAGGTGAGATATGAAGAGACTGAGACAGAAATAGAAGATGAAGTAGACATACTCATATCCAGTGACATCTTAGCTGCCCAAATGTCAACAAAGGGTATCTCATTTGCAAGAGCACAATCTGGATGGATATTTCGTGAAGATCGCAAGGAAACTGTGGCTGGTATCTATAGAAGTGACATTTATACAATAACAGGATTGGTATTGGAGTCTAGAAAGAGACGTGAACATCTGTCAACTGATGACTTACAAAAAAATAAAGCCATAATTGAAAGTCTGACTAAGGGCAATACTCAAAATCTAGACACAAATGGGGAGCCAGCACGACGTGCCTCTTTAAACCCCCCACCAGAGTGCGCAGTAGATTGGCCCACATACTTAGCTGCTGTACCAGGGCAATATCCAGGTTTAGGAAGAGAGCTAGTGTACAAGGAATCATCACGGAACTTCCGTGCGACCATTGCCATGAGTGAAGATTTCCCTCTGAGTGTGGACATGCTTCGCAATGTCCTTGAAGTGATAGCCCCCTTTAAACATTTTGCAAAATTACGAGAATTCGTAGCCATGAAACTGCCTAAAGGATTTCCTGTCAAAATCGATATCCCAATTTTACCTACAGTGACTGCCAAAATAACATTTCAAAAGTTTGAATTTCGTGAAGATATCGAACCTGGTATGTTTAATATACCTGAAGACTTCATAGAGGACCCGCTGAGGTTCCCTGACTTATGACGCTTTGATATTCTAACACCGTTTGAAGTGAATGAGAGGCCTATGTGGCAGTAGGAGGTGCAACGGGCGCGGGAGAGGCGCGGCGTGCGATTAGCGCTGCGCTGCCGGCGACCCGGGGCATCACCTGGCCTGCTTAGTATTGAGTTCCCTATGCTTTTCGGCCTGGGAAGCTCATACTCTAGCCATTGTGTCCTCTTTGTGGAATAGCCAGTTTTTGTTCTTGACTTGTAGGTATTTGTTTCGTTCATAATTGACTGTAGATCCATCCAGGTCCATAGCGTGTGCATGAATGGTCTCGCCTATCTATCTCGCTTTAACATACTCGTATATATATGCTTTTTCTCTTTTACATTGCCAATCTGACGGTAGTATATACTAAATCTATGGTCAAAACCCTTTTTCTCAGGCCCCGTGAGAGATATAAAGTTGAACAGAAGTCTACGGCCCTAATAGTGCTCTTACAAAATCAGACTTTTAAGTCAACGCTGAAGAAAGTTATTTCCTTTTACGTAATCAATTTCATACAAATAGGCTCGCCATTTAAACACTAACTATGGCACTTCCGTTTACTTGGAAACCTGAGATTCCATCCACAAGTAGATCTTAGGTATAGAAAGAAAAACTTAAAATTACCTTTATTTAATTATTCAGGAATCAGGCTGGATACAACTTTAGTTGATTTCACTGATATGAAATGGGGGAGAGGGGACATATCTTTCATATTTCAAGGGGAAAAGGCCCCAAGTGAGTCTCTAACTGTTTTGGACAACAAGGCTAAGGTTTATCAGAAGGTGAGATATGAAGAGACTGAGACAGAAATAGAAGATGAAGTAGACATACTCATGTCCAGTGACATCTTAGCTGCCCAAATGTCAACAAAGGGTATCTCATTTGCAAGAGCACAATCTGGATGGATATTTCGTGAAGATCGCAAAGAAACTGTGGCTGGTATCTATAGAAGTGACATTTATACAATAACAGGATTGGTATTGGAGTCTAGAAAGAGACGTGAACATCTGTCAACTGATGACTTACAAAAAAATAAAGCCATAATTGAAAGTCTGACTAAGGGCAATACTCAAAATCTAGACACAAATGGGGAGCCAGCACGACGTGCCTCTTTAAACCCCCCACCAGAGTGCGCAGTAGATTGGCCCACATACTTAGCTGCTGTACCAGGGCAATATCCAGGTTTAGGAAGAGAGCTAGTGTACAAGGAATCATCACGGAACTTCCGTGCGACCATTGCCATGAGTGAAGATTTCCCTCTGAGTGTGGACATGCTTCTCAATGTCCTTGAAGTGATAGCCCCCTTTAAACATTTTGCAAAATTACGAGAATTCGTAGCCATGAAACTGCCCAAAGGATTTCCTGTCAAAATCGATATCCCAATTTTACCTACAGTGACTGCCAAAATAACATTTCAAAAGTTTGAATTTCGTGAAGATATCGAACCTGGTATGTTTAATATACCTGAAGACTTCATAGAGGACCCGCTGAGGTTCCCTGACTTATGACGCTTTGATATTCTAACACCGTTTGAAGTGAATGAGAGGCCTATGTGGCAGTAGGAGGTGCAACGGGCGCGGGAGAGGCGCGGCGCGCGATTAGCGCTGCGCTGCCGGCGACCCGGGGCATCACCTGGCCTGCTTAGTATTGAGTTCCCTATGCTTTTCGGCCTGGGAAGCTCATACTCTAGCCATTGTGTCCTCTTTGTGGAATAGCCAGTTTTTGTTCTTGACTTGTAGGTATTTGTTTCGTTCATAATTGACTGTAGATCCATCCAGGTCCATAGCGTGTGCATGAATGGTCTCGCCTATCTATCTCGCTTTAACATACTCGTATATATATGCTTTTTCTCTTTTACATTGCCAATCTGACGGTAGTATATACTAAATCTATGGTCAAAACCCTTTTTCTCAGGCCCCGTGAGAGATATAAAGTTGAACAGAAGTCTAAGGCCCTAATAGTGCTCTTACAAAATCAGACTTTTAAGTCAACGCTGAAGAAAGTTATTTCCTTTTACGTAATCAATTTCATACAAATAGGCTCGCCATTTAAACACTAACTATGGCACTTCCGTTTACTTGGAAACCTGAGATTCCATCCACAAGTAGATCTTAGGTATAGAAAGAAAAACTTAAAATTACCTTTATTTAATTATTCAGGAATCAGGCTGGATACAACTTTAGTTGATTTCACTGATATGAAATGGGGGAGAGGGGACATATCTTTCATATTTCAAGGGGAAAAGGCCCCAAGTGAGTCTCTAACTGTTTTGGACAACAAGGCTAAGGTTTATCAGAAGGTGAGGTATGGAGAGACTGAGACAGAAATAGAAGATGAAGTAGACATACTCACGTCCAGTGACATCTAAGCTGCCCAAATGTCAACAAAGGGTATCTCATTTGCAAGAGCACAATCTAGGTGGATATTTCGTGAAGATCGCAAGGAAACTGTGGCTGGTATCTATAGAAGTGACATTTATACAATAACAGGATTGGTATTGGAGTCTAGAAAGAGACGTGAACATCTGTCAACTCTTGACTTACAAAAAAATAAAGCCATAATTGAAAGTCTGACTAAGGGCAATACTCAAAATCTAGACACAAATGGGGAGCCAGCACGACGTGCCTCTTTAAACCCCCCACCAGAGTGCGCAGTAGATTGGCCCATATACTTAGCTGCTGTACCAGGGCAATATCCAGGTTTAGGAAGAGAGCTAGTGTACAAGGAATCATCACGGAACTTCCGTGCGACCATTGCCATGAGTGAAGATTTCCCTCTGAGTGTGGACATGCTTCTCAATGTCCTTGAAGTGATAGCCCCCTTTAAACATTTTGCAAAATTACGAGAATTTGTAGCCATGAAACTGCCCAAAGGATTTCCTGTCAAAATCGATATCCCAATTTTACCTACAGTGACTGCCAAAATAACATTTCAAAAGTTTGAATTTCGTGAAGATATCGAACCTGGTATGTTTAATATACCTGAAGACTTCATAGAGGACCCGCTGAGGTTCCCTGACTTATGACGCTTTGATATTCTAACACTGTTTGAAGTGAATGAGAGGCCTATGTGGCAGTGGGAGGTGCAACGAGCGCGGGAGAGGCGCGGCGCGCGATTAGCGCTGCGCTGCCGGTGACCCGGGGCATCACCTGGCCTGCTTAGCATTGAGTTCCCTATGCTTTTCGGCCTGGGAAGCTCATACTCTAGCCATTGTGTCCTCTTTGTGGAATAGCCAGTTTTTGTTCTTGACTTGTAGGTATTTGTTTCGTTCATAATTGACTGTAGATCCATCCAGGTCCATAGCGTGTGCGTGAATGGTCTCGCCTATCTATCTCGCTTTAACATACTCGTATATATATGCTCTTTCTCTTTTACATTGCCAATCTGACGGTAGTATATACTAAATCTATGGTCAAAACCCTTTTTCTCAGGCCCCGTGAGAGATATAAAATTGAACAGAAGTCTACGGCCCTAATAGTGCTCTTACAAAATCAGACTTTTAAATCAACGCTGAAGAAAGTTATCTCCTTTTACGTAATCAATTTCATACAAATAGGCTCGCCATTTAAACACTAACTATGGCACTTCTGTTTACTTGGAAACCTGAGATTCCATCCACAAGTAGATCTTAGGTAAAGAAAGAAAACTTTAAAATTACCTTTATTTAATTATTCAGGAATCAGGCTGGATACAACTTTAGTTGATTTCACTGATATGAAATGGGGGAGAGGGGACATATCTTTCATATTTCAAGGGGAAAAGGCCCCAAGTGAGTCTCTAACTGTTTTGGACAACAAGGCTAAGGTTTATCAGAAGGTGAGGTATGAAGAGACTGAGACAGAAATAGAAGATGGAGTAGACATACTCATGTCCAGTGACATCTTAGCTGCCCAAATGTCAACAAAGGGTATCTCATTTGCAAGAGCACAATCTGGATGGATATTTCGTGAAGATCGCAAGGAAACTGTGGCTGGTATCTATAGAAGTGACATTTATACAATAACAAGATTGGTATTGGAGTCTAGAAAGAGACGTGAACATCTGTCAACTGATGACTTACAAAAAAATAAAGCCATAATTGAAAGTCTGACTAAGGGCAATACTCAAAATCTAGACACAAATGGGGAGCCAGCACGACGTGCCTCTTTAAACCCCCCACCAGAGTGCGCAGTAGATTGGCCCACATACTTAGCTGCTGTACCAGGGCAATATCCAGGTTTAGGAAGAGAGCTAGAGTACAAGGAATCATCACGGAACTTCCGTGCGACCATTGCCATGAGTGAAGATTTCCCTCTGAGTGTGGACATGCTTCTCAATGTCCTTGAAGTAATAGCCCCCTATAAACATTTTGCAAAATTACGAGAATTTGTAGCCATGAAACTGCCCAAAGGATTTCCTGTCAAAATCGATATCCCAATTTTACCTACAGTGACTGCCAAAATAACATTTCAAAAGTTTGAATTTCGTGAAGATATCGAACCTGGTATGTTTAATATACCTGAAGACTTCATAGAGGACCCGCTGAGGTTCCCTGACTTATGACGCTTTGATATTCTAACACTGTTTGAAGTGAATGAGAGGCCTATGTGGCAGTGGGAGGTGCAACGGGCGCGGGAGAGGCGCGGCGCGCGATTAGCGCTACGCTGCCGGCGACCCGGGGCATCACCTGGCCTGCTTAGCATTGAGTTCCCTATGCTTTTCGGCCTGGGAAGCTCATACTCTAGCCATTGTGTCCTCTTCGTGGAATAGCCAGTTTTTGTTCTTGACTTGTAGGTATTTGTTTCGTTCATAATTGACTGTAGATCCATCCAGGTCCATAGCGTGTGTGTGAATGGTCTCGCCTATCTATCTAGCTTTAACATACTCGTATATATATGCTCTTTCTCTTTTACATTGCCAATCTGACGGTAGTATATACTAAATCTATGGTCAAAACCCTTTTTCTCAGGCCCCGTGAGAGATATAAAATTGAACAGAAGTCTACGGCCCTATTAGTGCTCTAACAAAATCAGACTTTTAAGTCAACGCTGAAGAAAGTTATTTCCTTTTACGTAATCAATTTCATACAAATAGGCTCGCCATTTAAACACTAACTATGGCACTTCCGTTTACTTGGAAACCTGAGATTCCATCCACAAGTAGATCTTAGGTATAGAAAGAAAAACTTAAAATTACCTTTATTTAATTATTCAGGAATCAGGCTGGATACAACTTTAGTTGATTTCACTGATATGAAATGGGGGAGAGGGGACATATCTTTCATATTTCAAGGGGAAAAGGCCCCAAGTGAGTCTCTAACTGCTTTGGACAACAAGGCTAAGGTTTATCAGAAGGTGAGGTATGAAGAGACTGAGACAGAAATAGAAGATGAAGTAGACATACTCATGTCCAGTGACATCTTAGCTGCCCAAATGTCAACAAAGGGTATCTCATTTGCAAGAGCACAATCTGGATGGATATTTCGTGAAGATCGCAAGGAAACTGTGGCTGGTATCTATAGAAGTGACATTTATACAATAACAGGATTGGTATTGGAGTCTAGAAAGAGACGTGAACATCTGTCAACTGATGACTTACAAAAAAATAAAGCCATAATTGAAAGTCTGACTAAGGGCAATACTCAAAATCTAGACACAAATGGGGAGCCAGCACGACGTGCCTCTTTAAACCCCCCACCAGAGTGCGCAGTAGATTGGCCCACATACTTAGCTGCTGTACCAGGGCAATATCCAGGTTTAGGAAGAAAGCTAGTGTACAAGGAATCATCACGGAACTTCCGTGCGACCATTGCCATGAGTGATGATTTCCCTCTGAGTGTGGATATGCTTCTCAATGTCCTCGAAGTGATAGCCCCCTTTGAACATTTTGCAAAATTACGAGAATTAGTAGCCCTGAAACTGCCCAAAGGATTTCCTGTCAAAATCGATATCCCAATTTTACCTACAGTGACTGCCAAAATAACATTTCAAAAGTTTGAATTTCGTGAAGATATCGAACCTGGTATGTTTAATATACCTGAAGACTTCATAGAGGACCCGCTGAGGTTCCCTGACTTATGACGCTTTGATATTCTAACACTGTTTGAAGTGAATGAGAGGCCTATGTGGTAGTGGGAGGTGCAACGGGCGCGGGAGAGGCGCGGCGCGCGATTAGCGCTGCGCTGCCGGCGACCCGGGGCATCACCTGGCCTGCTTAGCATTGAGTTCCCTATGCTTTTTGGCCTGGGAAGCTCATACTCTAGCCATTGTGTCCTCATTGTGGAATAGCCAGTTTTTGTTCTTGACTTGTAGGTATTTGTTTCGTTCAT
The DNA here is from genome assembly GCA_910592155.1 of Ypsolopha scabrella. NCBI lineage: Eukaryota > Metazoa > Arthropoda > Insecta > Lepidoptera > Ypsolophidae > Ypsolopha > Ypsolopha scabrella. The sequence goes on along the minus strand of OU342985.1, from coordinate 6,040,681 downwards.
AATTGACTGTAGATCCATCCAGGTCCATAGCGTGTGCGTGAATGGTCTCGCCTATCTATCTCGCTTTAACATACTCGTATATATATGCTCTTTCTCTTTTACATTGCCAATCTGACGGTAGTATATACTAAATCTATGGTCAAAACCCTTTTTCTCAGGCCCCGTGAGAGATATAAAGTTGAACAGAAGTCTACGGCCCTAATAGTGCTCTTACAAAATCAGACTTTTAAGTCAACGCTGAAGAAAGTTATTTCCTTTTACGTAATCAATTTCATACAAATAGGCTCGCCATTTAAACACTAACTATGGCACTTCCGTTTACTTGGAAACCTGAGATTCCATCCACAAGTAGATCTTAGGTATAGAAAGAAAAACTTAAAATTACCTTTATTTAATTATTCAGGAATCAGGCTGGATACAACTTTAGTTGATTTCACTGATATGAAATGGGGGAGAGGGGACATATCTTTCATATTTCAAGGGGAAAAGGCCCCAAGTGAGTCTCTAACTGCTTTGGACAACAAGGCTAAGGTTTATCAGAAGGTGAGGTATGAAGAGACTGAGACAGAAATAGAAGATGAAGTAGACATACTCATGTCCAGTGACATCTTAGCTGCCCAAATGTCAACAAAGGGTATCTCATTTGCAAGAGCACAATCTGGATGGATATTTCGTGAAGATCGCAAGGAAACTGTGGCTGGTATCTATAGAAGTGACATTTATACAATAACAGGATTGGTATTGGAGTCTAGAAAGAGACGTGAACATCTGTCAACTGATGACTTACAAAAAAATAAAGCCATAATTGAAAGTCTGACTAAGGGCAATACTCAAAATCTAGACACAAATGGGGAGCCAGCACGACGTGCCTCTTTAAACCCCCCACCAGAGTGCGCAGTAGATTGGCCCACATACTTAGCTGCTGTACCAGGGCAATATCCAGGTTTAGGAAGAGAGCTAGTGTACAAGGAATCATCACGGAACTTCCGTGCAACCATTGCCATGAGTGATGATTTCCCTCTGAGTGTGGACATGCTTCTCAATGTCCTCGAAGTGATAGCCCCCTTTGAAAATTTTGCAAAATTACGAGAATTTGTAGCCCTGAAACTGCCCAAAGGATTTCCTGTCAAAATCGATATCCCAATTTTACCTACAGTGACTGCCAAAATAACATTTCAAAAGTTTGAATTTCGTGAAGATATCGAACCTGGTATGTTTAATATACCTGAAGACTTCATAGAGGACCCGCTGAGGTTCCCTGACTTATGACGCTTTGATATTCTAACACTGTTTGAAGTGAATGAGAGGCCTATGTGGCAGTGGGAGGTGCAACGGGCGCGGGGGAGGCGCGGCGCGCGATTAGCGCTGCGCTGCCGGCGACCCGGGGCATCACCTGGCCTGTTTAGCATTGAGTTCCCTATGCTTTTCGGCCTGGGAAGCTCATACTCTAGCCATTGTGTCCTCTTTGTGGAATAGCCAGTTTTTGTTCTTGACTTGTAGGTATTTGTTTCGTTCATAATTGACTGTAGATCCATCCAGGTCCATAGCGTGTGCGTGAATGGTCTCGCCTATCTATCTCGCTTTAACATACTCGTATATATATGCTCTTTCTCTTTAACATTGCCAATCTGACGGTAGTATATACTAAATCTATGGTCAAAACCCTTTTTCTCAGGCCCCGTGAGAGATATAAAGTTGAACAGAAGTCTACGGCCCTAATAGTGCTCTTACAAAATCAGACTTTTAAGTCAACGCTGAAGAAAGTTATTTCCTTTTACGTAATCAATTTCATACAAATAGGCTGGCCATTTAAACACTAACTATGGCACTTCCGTTTACTTGGAAACCTGAGATTCCATCCACAAGTAGATCTTAGGTATAGAAAGAAAAACTTAAAATTACCTTTTTTTAATTATTCCGGAATCAGGCTGGATACAACTTTAGTTGATTTCACTGATATGAAATGGAGGATAGGGGACATATCTTTCATATTTCAAGGGGAAAAGGCCCCAAGTGAGTCTCTAACTGTTTTGGACAACAAGGCTAAGGTTTATCAGAAGGTGAGGTATGAAGAGACTGAGACAGAAATAGAAGATGAAGTAGACATACTCATGTCCAGTGACATCTTAGCTGCCCAAATGTCAACAAAGGGTATCTCATTTGCAAGAGCACAATCTGGATGGATATTTCGTGAAGATCGCAAGGAAACTGTGGCTGGTATCTATAGAAGTGACATTTATACAATAACAGGATTGGTATTGGAGTCTAGAAAGAGACGTGAACATCTGTCAACTGATGACTTACAAAAAAATAAAGCCATAATTGAAAGTCTGACTAAGGGCAATACTCAAAATCTAGACACAAATGGGGAGCCAGCACGACGTGCCTCTTTAAACCCCCCACCAGAGTGCGCAGTAGATTTGCCCACATACTTAGCTGCTGTACCAGGGCAATATCCAGGTTTAGGAAGAGAGCTAGTGTACAAGGAATCATCACGGAACTTCCGTGCGACCATTGCCATGAGTGATGATTTCCCTCTAAGTGTGGACATGCTTCTCAATGTCCTCGAAGTGATAGCCCCCTTTGAATATTTTGCAAAATTACGAGAATTTGTAGCCATGAAACTGCCCAAAGGATTTCCTGTCAAAATCGATATCCCAATTTTACCTACAGTGACTGCCAAAATAACATTTCAAAAGTTTGAATTTCGTGAAGATATCGAACCTGGTATGTTTAATATACCTGAAGACTTCATAGAGGACCCGCTGAGGTTCCCTGACTTATGACGCTTTGATATTCTAACACTGTTTGAAGTGAATGAGAGGCCTATGTGGCAGTGGGAGGTGCAACGGGCGCGGGAGAGGCGCGGCGCGCGATTAGCGCTGCGCTGCCGGCGACCCGGGGCATCACCTGGCCTGCTTAGCATTGAGTTCCCTATGCTTTTTGGCCTGGGAAGCTCATACTCTAGCCATTGTGTCCTCTTTGTGGAATAGCCAGTTTTTGTTCTTGACTTGTAGGTATTTGTTTCGTTCATAATTGACTGTAGATCCATCCAGGTCCATAGCGTGTGCGTGAATGGTCTCGCCTATCTATCTCGCTTTAACATACTCGTATATATATGCTCTTTCTCTTTTACATTGCCAATATGACGGTAGTATATACTAAATCTATGGTCAAAACCCTTTTTCTCAGGCCCCGTGAGAGATATAAAGTTGAACAGAAGTCTACGGCCCTAATAGTGCTCTTACAAAATCAGACTTTTAAGTCAACGCTGAAGAAAGTTATTTCCTTTTACGTAATCAATTTCATACAAATAGGCTCGCCATTTAAACACTAACTATGGCACTTCCGTTTACTTGGAAACCTGAGATTCCATCCACAAGTATATCTTAGGTATAGAAAGAAAAACTTAAAATTACCTTTATTTAATTATTCAGGAATCAGGCTGGATACAACTTTAGTTGATTTCACTGATATGAAATGGGGGAGAGGGGACATATCTTTCATATTTCAAGAGGAAAAGGCCCCAAGTGAGTCTCTTACTGTTTTGGACAACAAGGCTAAGGTTTATCAGAAGGTGAGGTATGAAGAGACTGAGACAGAAATAGAAGATGAAGTAGACATACTCATGTCCAGTGACATCTTAGCTGCCCAAATGTCAACAAAGGGTATCTCATTTGCAAGAGCACAATCTGGATGGATATTTCGTGAAGATCGCAAGGAAACTGTGGCTGGTATCTATAGAAGTGACATTTATACAATAACAGGATTGGTATTGGAGTCTAGAAAGAGACGTGAACATCTGTCAACTGATGACTTACAAAAAAATAAAGCCATAATTGAAAGTTTGACTAAGGGCAATACTCAAAATCTAGACACAAATGGGGAGCCAGCACGACGTGCCTCTTTAAACCCCCCACCAGAGTGCGCAGTAGATTGGCCCACATACTTAGCTGCTGTACCAGGGCAATATCCAGGTTTAGGAAGAGAGCTAGTGTACAAGGAATCATCACGGAACTTCCGTGCGACCATTGCCATGAGTGAAGATTTCCCTCTGAGTGTGGACATGCTTCTCAATGTCCTTGAAGTGATAGCCCCCTTTAAACATTTTGCAAAATTACGAGAATTCGTAGCCATGAAACTGCCCAAAGGATTTCCTGTCAAAATCGATATCCCAATTTTACCTACAGTGACTGCCAAAATAACATTTCAAAAGTTTGAATTTCGTGAAGATATCGAACCTGGTATGTTTAATATACCTGAAGACTTCATAGAGGACCCGCTGAGGTTCCCTGACTTATGACGCTTTGATATTCTAACACTGTTTGAAGTGAATGAGAGGCCTATGTGGCAGTGGGAGGTGCAACGGGCGCGGGAGAGGCGCGGCGTGCGATTAGCGCTGCGCTGCCGGCGACCCGGGGCATCACCTGGCCTGCTTAGTATTGAGTTCCCTATGCTTTTCGGCCTGGGAAGCTCATACTCTAGCCATTGTGTCCTCTTTGTGGAATAGCCAGTTTTTGTTCTTGACTTGTAGGTATTTGTTTCGTTCATAATTGACTGTAGATCCATCCAGGTCCATAGCGTGTGCATGAATGGTCTCGCCTATCTATCTCGCTTTAACATACTCGTATATATATGCTTTTTCTCTTTTACATTGCCAATCTGACGGTAGTATATACTAAATCTATGGTCAAAACCCTTTTTCTCAGGCCCCGTGAGAGATATAAAGTTGAACAGAAGTCTACGGCCCTAATAGTGCTCTTACAAAATCAGACTTTTAAGTCAACGCTGAAGAAAGTTATTTCCTTTTACGTAATCAATTTCATACAAATAGGCTCGCCATTTAAACACTAACTATGGCACTTCCGTTTACTTGGAAACCTGAGATTCAATCTACAAGTAGATCTTAGGTATAGAAAGAAAAACTTAAAATTACCTTTATTTAATTATTCAGGAATCAGGCTGGATACAACTTTAGTTGATTTCACTGATATGAAATGGGGGAGAGGGGACATATCTTTCATATTTCAAGGGGAAAAGGCCCCAAGTGAGTCTCTAACTGCTTTAGACAACAAGGCTAAGGTTTATCAGAAGGTGAGGTATGAAGAGACTGAGACAGAAATAGAAGATGAAGTAGACATACTCATGTCCAGTGACATCTTAGCTGCCCAAATGTCAACAAAGGGTATCTCATTTGCAAGAGCACAATCTGGATGGATATTTCGTGAAGATCGCAAGGAAACTGTGGCTGGTATCTATAGAAGTGACATTTATACAATAACAGGATTGGTATTGGAGTCTAGAAAGAGACGTGAACATCTGTCAACTGATGACTTACAAAAAAATAAAGCCATAATTGAAAGTCTGACTAAGGGCAATACTCAAAATCTAGACACAAATGGGGAGCCAGCACGACGTGCCTCTTTAAACCCCCCACCAGAGTGCGCAGTAGATTGGCCCACATACTTAGCTGCTGTACCAGGGCAATATCCAGGTTTAGGAAGAGAGCTAGTGTACAAGGAATCATCACGGAACTTTCGTGCGACCATTGCCATGAGTGATGATTTCCCTCTGAGTGTGGACATGCTTCTCAATGTCCTCGAAGTGATAGCCCCCTTTGAACATTTTGCAAAATTACGAGAATTTGTAGCCCTGAAACTGCCCAAAGGATTTCCTGTCAAAATCGATATCCCAATTTTACCTACAGTGACTGCCAAAATAACATTTCAAAAGTTTGAATTTCGTGAAGATATCGAACCTGGTATGTTTAATATACCTGAAGACTTCATAGAGGACCCGCTGAGGTTCCCTGACTTATGACGCTTTGATATTCTAACACTGTTTGAAGTGAATGAGAGGCCTATGTGGCAGTGGGAGGTGCAACGGGCGCGGGGGAGGCGCGGCGCGCGATTAGCGCTGCGCTGCCGGCGACCCGGGGCATCACCTGGCCTGTTTAGCATTGAGTTCCCTATGCTTTTCGGCCTGGGAAGCTCATACTCTAGCCATTGTGTCCTCTTTGTGGAATAGCCAGTTTTTGTTCTTGACTTGTAGGTATTTGTTTCGTTCATAATTGACTGTAGATCCATCCAGGTCCATAGCGTGTGCGTGAATGGTCTCGCCTATCTATCCCGCTTTAACATACTCGTATATATATGCTCTTCCTCTTTAACATTGCCAATCTGACGGTAGTATATACTAAATCTATGGTCAAAACCCTTTTTCTCAGGCCCCGTGAGAGATATAAAGTTGAACAGAAGTCTACGGCCCTAATAGTGCTCTTACAAAATCAGACTTTTAAGTCAACGCTGAAGAAAGTTATTTCCTTTTACGTAATCAATTTCATACAAATAGGCTGGCCATTTAAACACTAACTATGGCACTTCCGTTTACTTGGAAACCTGAGATTCCATCCACAAGTAGATCTTAGGTATAGAAAGAAAAACTTAAAATTACCTTTTTTTAATTATTCCGGAATCAGGCTGGATACAACTTTAGTTGATTTCACTGATATGAAATGGAGGATAGGGGACATATCTTTCATATTTCAAGGGGAAAAGGCCCCAAGTGAGTCTCTAACTGTTTTGGACAACAAGGCTAAGGTTTATCAGAAGGTGAGGTATGAAGAGACTGAGACAGAAATAGAAGATGAAGTAGACATACTCATGTCCAGTGACATCTTAGCTGCCCAAATGTCAACAAAGGGTATCTCATTTGCAAGAGCACAATCTGGATGGATATTTCGTGAAGATCGCAAGGAAACTGTGGCTGGTATCTATAGAAGTGACATTTATACAATAACAGGATTGGTATTGGAGTCTAGAAAGAGACGTGAACATCTGTCAACTGATGACTTACAAAAAAATAAAGCCATAATTGAAAGTCTGACTAAGGGCAATACTCAAAATCTAGACACAAATGGGGAGCCAGCACGACGTGCCTCTTTAAACCCCCCACCAGAGTGCGCAGTAGATTTGCCCACATACTTAGCTGCTGTACCAGGGCAATATCCAGGTTTAGGAAGAGAGCTAGTGTACAAGGAATCATCACGGAACTTCCGTGCGACCATTGCCATGAGTGATGATTTCCCTCTAAGTGTGGACATGCTTCTCAATGTCCTCGAAGTGATAGCCCCCTTTGAACATTTTGCAAAATTACGAGAATTTGTAGCCATGAAACTGCCCAAAGGATTTCCTGTCAAAATCGATATCCCAATTTTACCTACAGTGACTGCCAAAATAACATTTCAAAAGTTTGAATTTCGTGAAGATATCGAACCTGGTATGTTTAATATACCTGAAGACTTCATAGAGGACCCGCTGAGGTTCCCTGACTTATGACGCTTTGATATTCTAACACTGTTTGAAGTGAATGAGAGGCCTATGTGGCAGTGGGAGGTGCAACGGGCGCGGGAGAGGCGCGGCGCGCGATTAGCGCTGCGCTGCCGGCGACCCGGGGCATCACCTGGCCTGCTTAGCATTGAGTTCCCTATGCTTTTTGGCCTGGGAAGCTCATACTCTAGCCATTGTGTCCTCTTTGTGGAATAGCCAGTTTTTGTTCTTGACTTGTAGGTATTTGTTTCGTTCATAATTGACTGTAGATCCATCCAGGTCCATAGCGTGTGTGTGAATGGTCTCGCCTATCTATCTAGCTTTAACATACTCGTATATATATGCTCTTTCTCTTTTACATTGCCAATCTGACGGTAGTATATACTAAATCTATGGTCAAAACCCTTTTTCTCAGGCCCCGTGAGAGATATAAAATTGAACAGAAGTCTACGGCCCTATTAGTGCTCTAACAAAATCAGACTTTTAAGTCAACGCTGAAGAAAGTTATTTCCTTTTACGTAATCAATTTCATACAAATAGGCTCGCCATTTAAACACTAACTATGGCACTTCCGTTTACTTGGAAACCTGAGATTCCATCCACAAGTAGATCTTAGGTATAGAAAGAAAAACTTAAAATTACCTTTATTTAATTATTCAGGAATCAGGCTGGATAAAACTTTAGTTGATTTCACTGATATGAAATGGGGGAGAGGGGACATATCTTTCATATTTCAAGGGGAAAAGGCCCCAAGTGAGTCTCTAACTGTTTTGGACAACAAGGCTAAGGTTTATCAGAAGGTGAGGTATGAAGAGACTGAGACAGAAATAGAAGATGAAGTAGACATACTCATGTCCAGTGACATCTTAGCTGCCCAAATGTCAACAAAGGGTATCTCATTTGCAAGAGCACAATCTGGATGGATATTTCGTGAAGATCGCAAGGAAACTGTGGCTGGTATCTATAGAAGTGACATTTATACAATAACAGGATTGGTATTGGAGTCTAGAAAGAGACGTGAACATCTGTCAACTGATGACTTACAAAAAAATAAAGCCATAATTGAAAGTCTGACTAAGGGCAATACTCAAAATCTAGACACAAATGGGGAGCCAGCACGACGTGCCTCTTTAAACCCCCCACCAGAGTGCGCAGTAGATTTGCCCACATACTTAGCTGCTGTACCAGGGCAATATCCAGGTTTAGGAAGAGAGCTAGTGTACAAGGAATCATCACGGAACTTCCGTGCGACCATTGCCATGAGTGATGATTTCCCTCTAAGTGTGGACATGCTTCTCAATGTCCTCGAAGTGATAGCCCCCTTTGAACATTTTGCAAAATTACGAGAATTTGTAGCCATGAAACTGCCCAAAGGATTTCCTGTCAAAATCGATATCCCAATTTTACCTACAGTGACTGCCAAAATAACATTTCAAAAGTTTGAATTTCGTGAAGATATCGAACCTGGTATGTTTAATATACCTGAAGACTTCATAGAGGACCCGCTGAGGTTCCCTGACTTATGACGCTTTGATATTCTAACACTGTTTGAAGTGAATGAGAGGCCTATGTGGCAGTGGGAGGTGCAACGGGCGCGGGAGAGGCGCGGCGCGCGATTAGCGCTGCGCTGCCGGCGACCCGGGGCATCACCTGGCCTGCTTAGCATTGAGTTCCCTATGCTTTTTGGCCTGGGAAGCTCATACTCTAGCCATTGTGTCCTCTTTGTGGAATAGCCAGTTTTTGTTCTTGACTTGTAGGTATTTGTTTCGTTCATAATTGACTGTAGATCCATCCAGGTCCATAGCGTGTGTGTGAATGGTCTCGCCTATCTATCTAGCTTTAACATACTCGTATATATATGCTCTTTCTCTTTTACATTGCCAATATGACGGTAGTATATACTAAATCTATGGTCAAAACCCTTTTTCTCAGGCCCCGTGAGAGATATAAAGTTGAACAGAAGTCTACGGCCCTAATAGTGCTCTTACAAAATCAGACTTTTAAGTCAACGCTGAAGAAAGTTATTTCCTTTTACGTAATCAATTTCATACAAATAGGCTCGCCATTTAAACACTAACTATGGCACTTCCGTTTACTTGGAAACCTGAGATTGCATCCACAAGTAGATCTTAGGTATAGAAAGAAAAACTTAAAATTACCTTTATTTATTTATTCAGGAATCAGGCTGGATACAACTTTAGTTGATTTCACTGATATGAAATGGGGGAGAGGGGACATATCTTTCATATTTCAAGGGGAAAAGGCCCCAAGTGAGTCTCTAACTGCTTTGGACAACAAGGCTAAGGTTTATCAGAAGGTGAGGTATGAAGAGACTGAGACAGAAATAGAAGATGAAGTAGACATACTCATGTCCAGTGACATCTTAGCTGCCCAAATGTCAACAAAGGGTATCTCATTTGCAAGAGCACAATCTGGATGGATATTTCGTGAAGATCGCAAGGAAACTGTGGCTGGTATCTATAGAAGTGACATTTATACAATAACAGGATTGGTATTGGAGTCTAGAAAGAGACGTGAACATCTGTCAACTGATGACTTACAAAAAAATAAAGCCATAATTGAAAGTCTGACTAAGGGCAATACTCAAAATCTAGACACAAATGGGGAGCCAGCACGACGTGCCTCTTTAAACCCCCCACCAGAGTGCGCAGTAGATTGGCCCACATACTTAGCTGCTGTACCAGGGCAATATCCAGGTTTAGGAAGAGAGCTAGTGTACAAGGAATCATCACGGAACTTCCGTGCGACCATTGCCATGAGTGATGATTTCCCTCTGAGTGTGGACATGCTTCTCAATGTCCTCGAAGTGATAGCCCCCTTTGAAAATTTTGCAAAATTACGAGAATTTGTAGCCCTGAAACTGCCCAAAGGATTTCCTGTCAAAATCGATATCCCAATTTTACCTACAGTGACTGCCAAAATAACATTTCAAAAGTTTGAATTTCGTGAAGATATCGAACCTGGTATGTTTAATATACCTGAAGACTTCATAGAGGACCCGCTGAGGTTCCCTGACTTATGACGCTTTGATATTCTAACACTGTTTGAAGTGAATGAGAGGCCTATGTGGCAGTGGGAGGTGCAACGGGCGCGGGGGAGGCGCGGCGCGCGATTAGCGCTGCGCTGCCGGCGACCCGGGGCATCACCTGGCCTGTTTAGCATTGAGTTCCCTATGCTTTTCGGCCTGGGAAGCTCATACTCTAGCCATTGTGTCCTCTTTGTGGAATAGCCAGTTTTTGTTCTTGACTTGTAGGTATTTGTTTCGTTCATAATTGACTGTAGATCCATCCAGGTCCATAGCGTGTGCGTGAATGGTCTCGCCTATCTATCTCGCTTTAACATACTCGTATATATATGCTCTTTCTCTTTAACATTGCCAATCTGACGGTAGTATATACTAAATCTATGGTCAAAACCCTTTTTCTCAGGCCCCGTGAGAGATATAAAGTTGAACAGAAGTCTACGGCCCTAATAGTGCTCTTACAAAATCAGACTTTTAAGTCAACGCTGAAGAAAGTTATTTCCTTTTACGTAATCAATTTCATACAAATAGGCTGGCCATTTAAACACTAACTTTGGCACTTCCGTTTACTTGGAAACCTGAGATTCCATCCACAAGTAGATCTTAGGTATAGAAAGAAAAACTTAAAATTACCTTTTTTTAATTATTCCGGAATCAGGCTGGATACAACTTTAGTTGATTTCACTGATATGAAATGGAGGATAGGGGACATATCTTTCATATTTCAAGGGGAAAAGGCCCCAAGTGAGTCTCTAACTGTTTTGGACAACAAGGCTAAGGTTTATCAGAAGGTGAGGTATGAAGAGACTGAGACAGAAATAGAAGATGAAGTAGACATACTCATGTCCAGTGACATCTTAGCTGCCCAAATGTCAACAAAGGGTATCTCATTTGCAAGAGCACAATCTGGATGGATTTTTCGTGAAGATCGCAAGGAAACTGTGGCTGGTATCTATAGAAGTGACATTTATACAATAACAGGATTGGTATTGGAGTCTAGAAAGAGACGTAAACATCTGTCAACTGATGACTTACAAAAAAATAAAGCCATAATTGAAAGTCTGACTAAGGGCAATACTCAAAATCTAGACACAAATGGGGAGGCCAGCACGACGTGCCTCTTTAAACCCCCCACCAGAGTGCGCAGTAGATTTGCCCACATACTTAGCTGCTGTACCAGGGCAATATCCAGGTTTAGGAAGAGAGCTAGTGTACAAGGAATCATCACGGAACTTCCGTGCGACCATTGCCATGAGTGATGATTTCCCTCTAAGTGTGGACATGCTTCTCAATGTCCTCGAAGTGATAGCCCCCTTTGAACATTTTGCAAAATTACGAGAATTTGTAGCCATGAAACTGCCCAAAGGATTTCCTGTCAAAATCGATATCCCAATTTTACCTACAGTGACTGCCAAAATAACATTTCAAAAGTTTGAATTTCGTGAAGATATCGAACCTGGTATGTTTAATATACCTGAAGACTTCATAGAGGACCCGCTGAGGTTCCCTGACTTATGACGCTTTGATATTCTAACACTGTTTGAAGTGAATGAGAGGCCTATGTGGTAGTGGGAGGTGCAACGGGCGCGGGAGAGGCGCGGCGCGCGATTAGCACTGCGCTGCCGGCGACCGGGGGCATCACCTGGCCTGCTTAGCATTGAGTTCCCTATGCATTTTGGCCTGGGAAGCTCATACTCTAGCCATTGTGTCCTCTTTGTGGAATAGCCAGTTTTTGTTCTTGACTTGTAGGTATTTGTTTCGTTCATAATTGACTGTAGATCCATCCAGGTCCATAGCGTGTGCGTGAATGGTCTCGCCTATCTATCTCGCTTTAACATACTCGTATATATATGCTCTTTCTCTTTTACATTGCCAATATGACGGTAGTATATACTAAATCTATGGTCAAAACCCTTTTTCTCAGGCCCCGTGAGAGATATAAAGTTGAACAGAAGTCTACGGCCCTAATAGTGCTCTTACAAAATCAGACTTTTAAGTCAACGCTGAAGAAAGTTATTTCCTTTTACGTAATCAATTTCATACAAATAGGCTCGCCATTTAAACACTAACTATGGCACTTCCGTTTACTTGGAAACCTGAGATTCCATCCACAAGTAGATCTTAGGTATAGAAAGAAAAACTTAAAATTACCTTTATTTAATTATTCAGGAATCAGGCTGGATACAACTTTAGTTGATTTCACTGATATGAAATGGGGGAGAGGGGACATATCTTTCATATTTCAAGGGGAAAAGGCCCCAAGTGAGTCTCTAACTGCTTTGGACAACAAGGCTAAGGTTTATCAGAAGGTGAGGTATGAAGAGACTGAGACAGAAATAGAAGATGAAGTAGACATACTCATGTCCAGTGACATCTTAGCTGCCCAAATGTCAACAAAGGGTATCTCATTTGCAAGAGCACAATCTGGATGGATATTTCGTGAAGATCGCAAGGAAACTGTGGCTGGTATCTATAGAAGTGACATTTATACAATAACAGGATTGGTATTGGAGTCTAGAAAGAGACGTGAACATCTGTCAACTGATGACTTACAAAAAAATAAAGCCATAATTGAAAGTCTGACTAAGGGCAATACTCAAAATCTAGACACAAATGGGGAGCCAGCACGACGTGCCTCTTTAAACCCCCCACCAGAGTGCGCAGTAGATTGGCCCACATACTTAGCTGCTGTACCAGGGCAATATCCAGGTTTAGGAAGAGAGCTAGTGTACAAGGAATCATCACGGAACTTCCGTGCGACCATTGCCATGAGTGATGATTTCCCTCTGAGTGTGGACATGCTTCTCAATGTCCTCGAAGTGATAGCCCCCTTTGAAAATTTTGCAAAATTACGAGAATTTGTAGCCCTGAAACTGCCCAAAGGATTTCCTGTCAAAATCGATATCCCAATTTTACCTACAGTGACTGCCAAAATAACATTTCAAAAGTTTGAATTTCGTGAAGATATCGAACCTGGTATGTTTAATATACCTGAAGACTTCATAGAGGACCCGCTGAGGTTCCCTGACTTATGACGCTTTGATATTCTAACACTGTTTGAAGTGAATGAGAGGCCTATGTGGCAGTGGGAGGTGCAACGGGCGCGGGGGAGGCGCGGCGCGCGATTAGCGCTGCGCTGCCGGCGACCCGGGGCATCACCTGGCCTGTTTAGCATTGAGTTCCCTATGCTTTTCGGCCTGGGAAGCTCATACTCTAGCCATTGTGTCCTCTTTGTGGAATAGCCAGTTTTTGTTCTTGACTTGTAGGTATTTGTTTCGTTCATAATTGACTGTAGATCCATCCAGGTCCATAGCGTGTGCGTGAATGGTCTCGCCTATCTATCTCGCTTTAACATACTCGTATATATATGCTCTTTCTCTTTAACATTGCCAATCTGACGGTAGTATATACTAAATCTATGGTCAAAACCCTTTTTCTCAGGCCCCGTGAGAGATATAAAGTTGAACAGAAGTCTACGGCCCTAATAGTGCTCTTACAAAATCAGACTTTTAAGTCAACGCTGAAGAAAGTTATTTCCTTTTACGTAATCAATTTCATACAAATAGGCTGGCCATTTAAACACTAACTTTGGCACTTCCGTTTACTTGGAAACCTGAGATTCCATCCACAAGTAGATCTTAGGTATAGAAAGAAAAACTTAAAATTACCTTTTTTTAATTATTCCGGAATCAGGCTGGATACAACTTTAGTTGATTTCACTGATATGAAATGGAGGATAGGGGACATATCTTTCATATTTCAAGGGGAAAAGGCCCCAAGTGAGTCTCTAACTGTTTTGGACAACAAGGCTAAGGTTTATCAGAAGGTGAGGTATGAAGAGACTGAGACAGAAATAGAAGATGAAGTAGACATACTCATGTCCAGTGACATCTTAGCTGCCCAAATGTCAACAAAGGGTATCTCATTTGCAAGAGCACAATCTGGATGGATTTTTCGTGAAGATCGCAAGGAAACTGTGGCTGGTATCTATAGAAGTGACATTTATACAATAACAGGATTGGTATTGGAGTCTAGAAAGAGACGTAAACATCTGTCAACTGATGACTTACAAAAAAATAAAGCCATAATTGAAAGTCTGACTAAGGGCAATACTCAAAATCTAGACACAAATGGGGAGGCCAGCACGACGTGCCTCTTTAAACCCCCCACCAGAGTGCGCAGTAGATTTGCCCACATACTTAGCTGCTGTACCAGGGCAATATCCAGGTTTAGGAAGAGAGCTAGTGTACAAGGAATCATCACGGAACTTCCGTGCGACCATTGCCATGAGTGATGATTTCCCTCTAAGTGTGGACATGCTTCTCAATGTCCTCGAAGTGATAGCCCCCTTTGAACATTTTGCAAAATTACGAGAATTTGTAGCCATGAAACTGCCCAAAGGATTTCCTGTCAAAATCGATATCCCAATTTTACCTACAGTGACTGCCAAAATAACATTTCAAAAGTTTGAATTTCGTGAAGATATCGAACCTGGTATGTTTAATATACCTGAAGACTTCATAGAGGACCCGCTGAGGTTCCCTGACTTATGACGCTTTGATATTCTAACACTGTTTGAAGTGAATGAGAGGCCTATGTGGTAGTGGGAGGTGCAACGGGCGCGGGAGAGGCGCGGCGCGCGATTAGCACTGCGCTGCCGGCGACCGGGGGCATCACCTGGCCTGCTTAGCATTGAGTTCCCTATGCATTTTGGCCTGGGAAGCTCATACTCTAGCCATTGTGTCCTCTTTGTGGAATAGCCAGTTTTTGTTCTTGACTTGTAGGTATTTGTTTCGTTCATAATTGACTGTAGATCCATCCAGGTCCATAGCGTGTGCGTGAATGGTCTCGCCTATCTATCTCGCTTTAACATACTCGTATATATATGCTCTTTCTCTTTTACATTGCCAATATGACGGTAGTATATACTAAATCTATGGTCAAAACCCTTTTTCTCAGGCCCCGTGAGAGATATAAAGTTGAACAGAAGTCTACGGCCCTAATAGTGCTCTTACAAAATCAGACTTTTAAGTCAACGCTGAAGAAAGTTATTTCCTTTTACGTAATCAATTTCATACAAATAGGCTCGCCATTTAAACACTAACTATGGCACTTCCGTTTACTTGGAAACCTGAGATTCCATCCACAAGTAGATCTTAGGTATAGAAAGAAAAACTTAAAATTACCTTTATTTAATTATTCAGGAATCAGGCTGGATACAACTTTAGTTGATTTCACTGATATGAAATGGGGGAGAGGGGACATATCTTTCATATTTCAAGGGGAAAAGGCCCCAAGTGAGTCTCTAACTGTTTTGGACAACAAGGCTAAGGTTTATCAGAAGGTGAGGTATGAAGAGACTGAGACAGAAATAGAAGATGAAGTAGACATACTCATGTCCAGTGACATCTTAGCTGCCCAAATGTCAACAAAGGGTATCTCATTTGCAAGAGCACAATCTGGATGGATATTTCGTGAAGATCGCAAGGAAACTGTGGCTGGTATCTATAGAAGTGACATTTATACAATAACAGGATTGGTATTGGAGTCTAGAAAGAGACGTGAACATCTGTCAACTGATGACTTACAAAAAAATAAAGCCATAATTGAAAGTTTGACTAAGGGCAATACTCAAAATCTAGACACAAATGTGGAGCCAGCACGACGTGCCTCTTTAAACCCCCCACCAGAGTGCGCAGTAGATTGGCCCACATACTTAGCTGCTGTACCAGGGCAATATCCAGGTTTAGGAAGAGAGCTAGTGTACAAGGAATCATCACGGAACTTCCGTGCGACCATTGCCATGAGTGAAGATTTCCCTCTGAGTGTGGACATGCTTCTCAATGTCCTTGAAGTGATAGCCCCCTTTAAACATTTTGCAAAATTACGAGAATTCGTAGCCATGAAACTGCCCAAAGGATTTCCTGTCAAAATCGATATCCCAATTTTACCTACAGTGACTGCCAAAATAACATTTCAAAAGTTTGAATTTCGTGAAGATATCGAACCTGGTATGTTTAATATACCTGAAGACTTCATAGAGGACCCGCTGAGGTTCCCTGACTTATGACGCTTTGATATTCTAACACTGTTTGAAGTGAATGAGAGGCCTATGTGGCAGTGGGAGGTGCAACGGGCGCGGGAGAGGCGCGGCGTGCGATTAGCGCTGCGCTGCCGGCGACCCGGGGCATCACCTGGCCTGCTTAGTATTGAGTTCCCTATGCTTTTCGGCCTGGGAAGCTCATACTCTAGCCATTGTGTCCTCTTTGTGGAATAGCCAGTTTTTGTTCTTGACTTGTAGGTATTTGTTTCGTTCATAATTGACTGTAGATCCATCCAGGTCCATAGCGTGTGCATGAATGGTCTCGCCTATCTATCTCGCTTTAACATACTCGTATATATATGCTTTTTCTCTTTTACATTGCCAATCTGACGGTAGTATATACTAAATCTATGGTCAAAACCCTTTTTCTCAGGCCCCGTGAGAGATATAAAGTTGAACAGAAGTCTATGGCCCTAATAGTGCTCTTACAAAATCAGACTTTTAAGTCAACGCTGAAGAAAGTTATTTCCTTTTACGTAATCAATTTCATACAAATAGGCTCGCCATTTAAACACTAACTATGGCACTTCCGTTTACTTGGAAACCTGAGATTCCATCCACAAGTAGATCTTAGGTATAGAAAGAAAAACTTAAAATTACCTTTATTTAATTATTCAGGAATCAGGCTGGATACAACTTTAGTTGATTTCACTGATATGAAATGGGGGAGAGGGGACATATCTTTCATATTTCAAGGGGAAAAGGCCCCAAGTGAGTCTCTAACTGTTTTGGACAACAAGGCTAAGGTTTATCAGAAGGTGAGGTATGGAGAGACTGAGACAGAAATAGAAGATGAAGTACACATACTCATGTCCAGTGACATCTTAGCTGCCCAAATGTCAACAAAGGGTATCTCATTTGCAAGAGCACAATCTAGGTGGATATTTCGTGAAGATCGCAAGGAAACTGTGGCTGGTATCTATAGAAGTGACATTTATACAATAACAGGATTGGTATTGGCGTCTAGAAAGAGACGTGAACATCTGTCAACTCTTGACTTACAAAAAAATAAAGCCATAATTGAAAGTCTGACTAAGGGCAATACTCAAAATCTAGACACAAATGTGGAGCCAGCACGACGTGCCTCTTTAAACCCCCCACCAGAGTGCGCAGTAGATTGGCCCACATACTTAGCTGCTGTACCAGGGCAATATCCAGGTTTAGGAAGAGAGCTAGTGTACAAGGAATCATCACGGAACTTCCGTGCGACCATTGCCATGAGTGAAGATTTCCCTCTGAGTGTGGACATGCTTCTCAATGTCCTTGAAGTGATAGCCCCCTTTAAACATTTTGCAAAATTACGAGAATTCGTAGCCATGAAACTGCCCAAAGGATTTCCTGTCAAAATCGATATCCCAATTTTACCTACAGTGACTGCCAAAATAACATTTCAAAAGTTTGAATTTCGTGAAGATATCGAACCTGGTATGTTTAATATACCTGAAGACTTCATAGAGGACCCGCTGAGGTTCCCTGACTTATGACGCTTTGATATTCTAACACTGTTTGAAGTGAATGAGAGGCCTATGTGGTAGTGGGAGGTGCAACGGGCGCGGGAGAGGCGCGGCGCGCGATTAGCGCTGCGCTGCCGGCGACCGGGGGCATCACCTGGCCTGCTTAGCATTGAGTTCCCTATGCATTTTGGCCTGGGAAGCTCATACTCTAGCCATTGTGTCCTCTTTGTGGAATAGCCAGTTTTTGTTCTTGACTTGTAGGTATTTGTTTCGTTCATAATTGACTGTAGATCCATCCAGGTCCATAGCGTGTGCGTGAATGGTCTCGCCTATCTATCTCGCTTTAACATACTCGTATATATATGCTCTTTCTCTTTTACATTGCCAATATGACGGTAGTATATACTAAATCTATGGTCAAAACCCTTTTTCTCAGGCCCCGTGAGAGATATAAAGTTGAACAGAAGTCTACGGCCCTAATAGTGCTCTTACAAAATCAGACTTTTAAGTCAACGCTGAAGAAAGTTATTTCCTTTTACGTAATCAATTTCATACAAATAGGCTCGCCATTTAAACACTAACTATGGCACTTCCGTTTACTTGGAAACCTGAGATTCCATCCACAAGTAGATCTTAGGTATAGAAAGAAAAACTTAAAATTACCTTTATTTAATTATTCAGGAATCAGGCTGGATACAACTTTAGTTGATTTCACTGATATGAAATGGGGGAGAGGGGACATATCTTTCATATTTCAAGGGGAAAAGGCCCCAAGTGAGTCTCTAACTGTTTTGGACAACAAGGCTAAGGTTTATCAGAAGGTGAGGTATGAAGAGACTGAGACAGAAATAGAAGATGAAGTAGACATACTCATGTCCAGTGACATCTTAGCTGCCCAAATGTCAACAAAGGGTATCTCATTTGCAAGAGCACAATCTGGATGGATATTTCGTGAAGATCGCAAGGAAACTGTGGCTGGTATCTATAGAAGTGACATTTATACAATAACAGGATTGGTATTGGAGTCTAGAAAGAGACGTGAACATCTGTCAACTGATGACTTACAAAAAAATAAAGCCATAATTGAAAGTTTGACTAAGGGCAATACTCAAAATCTAGACACAAATGTGGAGCCAGCACGACGTGCCTCTTTAAACCCCCCACCAGAGTGCGCAGTAGATTGGCCCACATACTTAGCTGCTGTACCAGGGCAATATCCAGGTTTAGGAAGAGAGCTAGTGTACAAGGAATCATCACGGAACTTCCGTGCGACCATTGCCATGAGTGAAGATTTCCCTCTGAGTGTGGACATGCTTCTCAATGTCCTTGAAGTGATAGCCCCCTTTAAACATTTTGCAAAATTACGAGAATTCGTAGCCATGAAACTGCCCAAAGGATTTCCTGTCAAAATCGATATCCCAATTTTACCTACAGTGACTGCCAAAATAACATTTCAAAAGTTTGAATTTCGTGAAGATATCGAACCTGGTATGTTTAATATACCTGAAGACTTCATAGAGGACCCGCGGAGGTTCCCTGACTTATGACGCTTTGATATTCTAACACTGTTTGAAGTGAATGAGAGGCCTATGTGGCAGTGGGAGGTGCAACGGGCGCGGGAGAGGCGCGGCGTGCGATTAGCGCTGCGCTGCCGGCGACCCGGGGCATCACCTGGCCTGCTTAGTATTGAGTTCCCTATGCTTTTCGGCCTGGGAAGCTCATACTCTAGCCATTGTGTCCTCTTTGTGGAATAGCCAGTTTTTGTTCTTGACTTGTAGGTATTTGTTTCGTTCATAATTGACTGTAGATCCATCCAGGTCCATAGCGTGTGCATGAATGGTCTCGCCTATCTATCTCGCTTTAACATACTCGTATATATATGCTTTTTCTCTTTTACATTGCCAATCTGACGGTAGTATATACTAAATCTATGGTCAAAACCCTTTTTCTCAGGCCCCGTGAGAGATATAAAGTTGAACAGAAGTCTACGGCCCTAATAGTGCTCTTACAAAATCAGACTTTTAAGTCAACGCTGAAGAAAGTTATTTCCTTTTACGTAATCAATTTCATACAAATAGGCTGGCCATTTAAACACTAACTATGGCACTTCCGTTTACTTGGAAACCTGAGATTCCATCCACAAGTAGATCTTAGGTATAGAAAGAAAAACTTAAAATTACCTTTTTTTAATTATTCCGGAATCAGGCTGGATACAACTTTAGTTGATTTCACTGATATGAAATGGAGGATAGGGGACATATCTTTCATATTTCAAGGGGAAAAGGCCCCAAGTGAGTCTCTAACTGTTTTGGACAACAAGGCTAAGGTTTATCAGAAGGTGAGGTATGAAGAGACTGAGACAGAAATAGAAGATGAAGTAGACATACTCATGTCGATCACGACCTCCTACTTGCTTCCCTTGACCGTTTGAATATATCTCTCCCTGCTTTAAACTGGTTCACTTCCTATCTTCGAGGACGCCGGCAGGCCATTCGCTGTGATCAGACCCTGTCCAATTGGTGTGATTTAGATGCTGGTGTTCCTCAAGGTAGCATTCTCTCCCCTCTGTTATTTTCAATATTTATTAATTTAGCTACACCCTACCTTAAGTGTTCTTACCATCTTTATGCTGACGACCTCCAGCTTTATGGGCAGGCTAAGGTTGGTGACCTTCACGATTGTATTGACCATCTTAACGTTAATCTACGTAGCATACAATTCTGGTCAGAGCGGTTTGGTATAGCGGTAAACCCAAACAAGTGTCAGGCTATCATTGTCGGAAGTTCACAACAAATTACAAAAATTGACTTTGACACGCTGCCACAGTTGAAATATAACGATTGCGGTATCAGCTTCTCTTCTACCGTTAATGATTTAGGTTTAGTTATCGATCAGGATTTTAATTGGGATGCTCAAATCGAAAAAGTTTCTCGAAAATTTTATGCCTCTCTCCATTCTCTTTTAAGTCTGAAAAACGTATTACCTATTTCAACGAAAATCTCTATCGCCAATTCCCTTCTCATCCCTATTATTAACTACGCTGATACCTGTTATTTGGATGCTAAAGAAGAGCATCTCAATAAACTGGAACGCTTGCTTAACACCTGCATCCGTTTCATATTTGGCTTGAGGAAATATGACCACGTTTCAGAGTTTCGTGCAAAACTCAACTGGCTTCCTATTCGCGACCGTAGAAACCTAAGAATTGTTTGCCTTCTTTATAGTATAATTACCGATCCAAATACCCCCTCATACCTCAAGTCAATGATACATCTCTTGTCTGACAATCACGATAGAATGCTCAGATCCTCAAATAACCTTCTTCTCTCGATTCCTTTGCATCATTCCGGATTTGTATCCAATTCTTTTAGTGTGGTTGCTGTTCGTCTCTGGAACGAACTTCCCGACGATGTCAGAAAAGCCCCCTCCCGTAACTCTTTTAAGTATTCTGTGCACAGACACTACCTCTCCAAAAACACACAAATATGAACTTCTTTAATTCTTATTATTTTTTGCAGTCATGGTATGTATTTATTTATGTATTTATTTACAATATACTTATTAAAACTTGTATTTATTTATGTATTAACATATATTCTTTTTAGGTATTGTTACCTATAGTTATTAATTTAGAGTAGTATCTTCATTTAATTTGTAATTTTAAAGTTTTTACTCTTCTTGCACGCCCACCTACCTATTTATCTTGTACCATCTGTGGGTTGACTGGTAGAAAATGCTTTATGCATTAAGTCCGCCTTTTTGTACTTATTTTTTGTGCAATAAAGTATTTATGATGATGATGATGGTGTCCAGTGACATCTTAGCTGCCCAAATGTCAACAAAGGGTATCTCATTTGCAAGAGCACAATCTGGATGGATATTTCGTGAAGATCGCAAGGAACCTGTGGCTGGTATCTATAGAAGTGACATTTATACAATAACAGGATTGGTATTGGAGTCTAGAAAGAGACGTAAACATCTGTCAACTGATGACTTACAAAAAAATAAAGCCATAATTGAAAGTCTGACTAAGGGCAATACTCAAAATCTAGACACAAATGGGGAGCCAGCACGACGTGCCTCTTTAAACCCCCCACCAGAGTGCGCAGTAGATTTGCCCACATACTTAGCTGCTGTACCAGGGCAATATCCAGGTTTAGGAAGAGAGCTAGTGTACAAGGAATCATCACGGAACTTCCGTGCGACCATTGCCATGAGTGATGATTTCCCTCTAAGTGTGGACATGCTTCTCAATGTCCTCGAAGTGATAGCCCCCTTTGAACATTTTCCAAAATTACGAGAATTTGTAGCCATGAAACTGCCCAAAGGATTTCCTGTCAAAATCGATATCCCAATTTTACCTACAGTGACTGCCAAAATAACATTTCAAAAGTTTGAATTTCGTGAAGATATCGAACCTGGTATGTTTAATATACCTGAAGACTTCATAGAGGACCCGCTGAGGTTCCCTGACTTATGACGCTTTGATATTCTAACACTGTTTGAAGTGAATGAGAGGCCTATGTGGTAGTGGGAGGTGCAACGGGCGCGGGAGAGGCGTGGCGCGCGATTAGCGCTGCGCTGCCGGCGACCGGGGGCATCACCTGGCCTGCTTAGCATTGAGTTCCCTATGCATTTTGGCCTGGGAAGCTCATACTCTAGCCATTGTGTCCTCTTTGTGGAATAGCCAGTTTTTGTTCTTGACTTGTAGGTATTTGTTTCGTTCATAATTGACTGTAGATCCATCCAGGTCCATAGCGTGTGCGTGAATGGTCTCGCCTATCTATCTCGCTTTAACATACTCGTATATATATGCTCTTTCTCTTTTACATTGCCAATATGACGGTAGTATATACTAAATCTATGGTCAAAACCCTTTTTCTCAGGCCCCGTGAGAGATATAAAGTTGAACAGAAGTCTACGGCCCTAATAGTGCTCTTACAAAATCAGACTTTTAAGTCAACGCTGAAGAAAGTTATTTCCTTTTACGTAATCAATTTCATACAAATAGGCTCGCCATTTAAACACTAACTATGGCACTTCCGTTTACTTGGAAACCTGAGATTCCATCCACAAGTAGATCTTAGGTATAGAAAGAAAAACTTAAAATTACCTTTATTTAATTATTCAGGAATCAGGCTGGATACAACTTTAGTTGATTTCACTGATATGAAATGGGGGAGAGGGGACATATCTTTCATATTTCAAGGGGAAAAGGCCCCAAGTGAGTCTCTAACTGTTTTGGACAACAAGGCTAAGGTTTATCAGAAGGTGAGGTATGAAGAGACTGAGACAGAAATAGAAGATGAAGTAGACATACTCATGTCCAGTGACATCTTAGCTGCCCAAATGTCAACAAAGGGTATCTCATTTGCAAGAGCACAATCTGGATGGATATTTCGTGAAGATCGCAAGGAAACTGTGGCTGGTATCTATAGAAGTGACATTTATACAATAACAGGATTGGTATTGGAGTCTAGAAAGAGACGTGAACATCTGTCAACTGATGACTTACAAAAAAATAAAGCCATAATTGAAAGTTTGACTAAGGGCAATACTCAAAATCTAGACACAAATGTGGAGCCAGCACGACGTGCCTCTTTAAACCCCCCACCAGAGTGCGCAGTAGATTGGCCCACATACTTAGCTGCTGTACCAGGGCAATATCCAGGTTTAGGAAGAGAGCTAGTGTACAAGGAATCATCACGGAACTTCCGTGCGACCATTGCCATGAGTGAAGATTTCCCTCTGAGTGTGGACATGCTTCTCAATGTCCTTGAAGTGATAGCCCCCTTTAAACATTTTGCAAAATTACGAGAATTCGTAGCCATGAAACTGCCCAAAGGATTTCCTGTCAAAATCGATATCCCAATTTTACCTACAGTGACTGCCAAAATAACATTTCAAAAGTTTGAATTTCGTGAAGATATCGAACCTGGTATGTTTAATATACCTGAAGACTTCATAGAGGACCCGCTGAGGTTCCCTGACTTATGACGCTTTGATATTCTAACACTGTTTGAAGTGAATGAGAGGCCTATGTGGCAGTGGGAGGTGCAACGGGCGCGGGAGAGGCGCGGCGTGCGATTAGCGCTGCGCTGCCGGCGACCCGGGGCATCACCTGGCCTGCTTAGTATTGAGTTCCCTATGCTTTTCGGCCTGGGAAGCTCATACTCTAGCCATTGTGTCCTCTTTGTGGAATAGCCAGTTTTTGTTCTTGACTTGTAGGTATTTGTTTCGTTCATAATTGACTGTAGATCCATCCAGGTCCATAGCGTGTGCATGAATGGTCTCGCCTATCTATCTCGCTTTAACATACTCGTATATATATGCTTTTTCTCTTTTACATTGCCAATCTGACGGTAGTATATACTAAATCTATGGTCAAAACCCTTTTTCTCAGGCCCCGTGAGAGATATAAAGTTGAACAGAAGTCTACGGCCCTAATAGTGCTCTTACAAAATCAGACTTTTAAGTCAACGCTGAAGAAAGTTATTTCCTTTTACGTAATCAATTTCATACAAATAGGCTGGCCATTTAAACACTAACTTTGGCACTTCCGTTTACTTGGAAACCTGAGATTCCATCCACAAGTAGATCTTAGGTATAGAAAGAAAAACTTAAAATTACCTTTTTTTAATTATTCCGGAATCAGGCTGGATACAACTTTAGTTGATTTCACTGATATGAAATGGAGGATAGGGGACATATCTTTCATATTTCAAGGGGAAAAGGCCCCAAGTGAGTCTCTAACTGTTTTGGACAACAAGGCTAAGGTTTATCAGAAGGTGAGGTATGAAGAGACTGAGACAGAAATAGAAGATGAAGTAGACATACTCATGTCCAGTGACATCTTAGCTGCCCAAATGTCAACAAAGGGTATCTCATTTGCAAGAGCACAATCTGGATGGATATTTCGTGAAGATCGCAAGGAAACTGTGGCTGGTATCTATAGAAGTGACATTTATACAATAACAGGATTGGTATTGGAGTCTAGAAAGAGACGTAAACATCTGTCAACTGATGACTTACAAAAAAATAAAGCCATAATTGAAAGTCTGACTAAGGGCAATACTCAAAATCTAGACACAAATGGGGAGGCCAGCACGACGTGCCACTTTAAACCCCCCACCAGAGTGCGCAGTAGATTTGCCCACATACTTAGCTGCTGTACCAGGGCAATATCCAGGTTTAGGAAGAGAGCTAGTGTACAAGGAATCATCACGGAACTTCCGTGCGACCATTGCCATGAGTGATGATTTCCCTCTAAGTGTGGACATGCTTCTCAATGTCCTCGAAGTGATAGCCCCCTTTGAACATTTTGCAAAATTACGAGAATTTGTAGCCATGAAACTGCCCAAAGGATTTCCTGTCAAAATCGATATCCCAATTTTACCTACAGTGACTGCCAAAATAACATTTCAAAAGTTTGAATTTCGTGAAGATATCGAACCTGGTATGTTTAATATACCTGAAGACTTCATAGAGGACCCGCTGAGGTTCCCTGACTTATGACGCTTTGATATTCTAACACTGTTTGAAGTGAATGAGAGGCCTATGTGGTAGTGGGAGGTGCAACGGGCGCGGGAGAGGCGCGGCGCGCGATTAGCACTGCGCTGCCGGCGACCGGGGGCATCACCTGGCCTGCTTAGCATTGAGTTCCCTATGCATTTTGGCCTGGGAAGCTCATACTCTAGCCATTGTGTCCTCTTTGTGGAATAGCCAGTTTTTGTTCTTGACTTGTAGGTATTTGTTTCGTTCATAATTGACTGTAGATCCATCCAGGTCCATAGCGTGTGCGTGAATGGTCTCGCCTATCTATCTCGCTTTAACATACTCGTATATATATGCTCTTTCTCTTTTACATTGCAAATATGACGGTAGTATATACTAAATCTATGGTCAAAACCCTTTTTCTCAGGCCCCGTGAGAGATATAAAGTTGAACAGAAGTCTACGGCCCTAATAGTGCTCTTACAAAATCAGACTTTTAAGTCAACGCTGAAGAAAGTTATTTCCTTTTACGTAATCAATTTCATACAAATAGGCTCGCCATTTAAACACTAACTATGGCACTTCCGTTTACTTGGAAACCTGAGATTCCATCCACAAGTAGATCTTAGGTATAGAAAGAAAAACTTAAAATTACCTTTATTTAATTATTCAGGAATCAGGCTGGATACAACTTTAGTTGATTTCACTGATATGAAATGGGGGAGAGGGGACATATCTTTCATATTTCAAGGGGAAAAGGCCCCAAGTGAGTCTCTAACTGTTTTGGACAACAAGGCTAAGGTTTATCAGAAGGTGAGGTATGAAGAGACTGAGACAGAAATAGAAGATGAAGTAGACATACTCATGTCCAGTGACATCTTAGCTGCCCAAATGTCAACAAAGGGTATCTCATTTGCAAGAGCACAATCTGGATGGATATTTCGTGAAGATCGCAAGGAAACTGTGGCTGGTATCTATAGAAGTGACATTTATACAATAACAGGATTGGTATTGGAGTCTAGAAAGAGACGTGAACATCTGTCAACTGATGACTTACAAAAAAATAAAGCCATAATTGAAAGTTTGACTAAGGGCAATACTCAAAATCTAGACACAAATGTGGAGCCAGCACGACGTGCCTCTTTAAACCCCCCACCAGAGTGCGCAGTAGATTGGCCCACATACTTAGCTGCTGTACCAGGGCAATATCCAGGTTTAGGCAGAGAGCTAGTGTACAAGGAATCATCACGGAACTTCCGTGCGACCATTGCCATGAGTGAAGATTTCCCTCTGAGTGTGGACATGCTTCTCAATGTCCTTGAAGTGATAGCCCCCTTTAAACATTTTGCAAAATTACGAGAATTCGTAGCCATGAAACTGCCCAAAGGATTTCCTGTCAAAATCGATATCCCAATTTTACCTACAGTGACTGCCAAAATAACATTTCAAAAGTTTGAATTTCGTGAAGATATCGAACCTGGTATGTTTAATATACCTGAAGACTTCATAGAGGACCCGCTGAGGTTCCCTGACTTATGACGCTTTGATATTCTAACACTGTTTGAAGTGAATGAGAGGCCTATGTGGTAGTGGGAGGTGCAACGGGCGCGGGAGAGGCGCGGCGCGCGATTAGCGCTGCGCTGCCGGCGACCGGGGGCATCACCTGGCCTGCTTAGCATTGAGTTCCCTATGCATTTTGGCCTGGGAAGCTCATACTCTAGCCATTGTGTCCTCTTTGTGGAATAGCCAGTTTTTGTTCTTGACTTGTAGGTATTTGTTTCGTTCATAATTGACTGTAGATCCATCCAGGTCCATAGCGTGTGCGTGAATGGTCTCGCCTATCTATCTCGCTTTAACATACTCGTATATATATGCTCTTTCTCTTTTACATTGCCAATATGACGGTAGTATATACTAAATCTATGGTCAAAACCCTTTTTCTCAGGCCCCGTGAGAGATATAAAGTTGAACAGAAGTCTACGGCCCTAATAGTGCTCTTACAAAATCAGACTTTTAAGTCAACGCTGAAGAAAGTTATTTCCTTTTACGTAATCAATTTCATACAAATAGGCTCGCCATTTAAACACTAACTATGGCACTTCCGTTTACTTGGAAACCTGAGATTCCATCCACAAGTAGATCTTAGGTATAGAAAGAAAAACTTAAAATTACCTTTATTTAATTATTCAGGAATCAGGCTGGATACAACTTTAGTTGATTTCACTGATATGAAATGGGGGAGAGGGGACATATCTTTCATATTTCAAGGGGAAAAGGCCCCAAGTGAGTCTCTAACTGTTTTGGACAACAAGGCTAAGGTTTATCAGAAGGTGAGGTATGAAGAGACTGAGACAGAAATAGAAGATGAAGTAGACATACTCATGTCCAGTGACATCTTAGCTGCCCAAATGTCAACAAAGGGTATCTCATTTGCAAGAGCACAATCTGGATGGATATTTCGTGAAGATCGCAAGGAAACTGTGGCTGGTATCTATAGAAGTGACATTTATACAATAACAGGATTGGTATTGGAGTCTAGAAAGAGACGTGAACATCTGTCAACTGATGACTTACAAAAAAATAAAGCCATAATTGAAAGTTTGACTAAGGGCAATACTCAAAATCTAGACACAAATGTGGAGCCAGCACGACGTGCCTCTTTAAACCCCCCACCAGAGTGCGCAGTAGATTGGCCCACATACTTAGCTGCTGTACCAGGGCAATATCCAGGTTTAGGAAGAGAGCTAGTGTACAAGGAATCATCACGGAACTTCCGTGCGACCATTGCCATGAGTGAAGATTTCCCTCTGAGTGTGGACATGCTTCTCAATGTCCTTGAAGTGATAGCCCCCTTTAAACATTTTGCAAAATTACGAGAATTCGTAGCCATGAAACTGCCCAAAGGATTTCCTGTCAAAATCGATATCCCAATTTTACCTACAGTGACTGCCAAAATAACATTTCAAAAGTTTGAATTTCGTGAAGATATCGAACCTGGTATGTTTAATATACCTGAAGACTTCATAGAGGACCCGCTGAGGTTCCCTGACTTATGACGCTTTGATATTCTAACACTGTTTGAAGTGAATGAGAGGCCTATGTGGCAGTGGGAGGTGCAACGGGCGCGGGAGAGGCGCGGCGTGCGATTAGCGCTGCGCTGCCGGCGACCCGGGGCATCACCTGGCCTGCTTAGTATTGAGTTCCCTATGCTTTTCGGCCTGGGAAGCTCATACTCTAGCCATTGTGTCCTCTTTGTGGAATAGCCAGTTTTTGTTCTTGACTTGTAGGTATTTGTTTCGTTCATAATTGACTGTAGATCCATCCAGGTCCATAGCGTGTGCATGAATGGTCTCGCCTATCTATCTCGCTTTAACATACTCGTATATATATGCTTTTTCTCTTTTACATTGCCAATCTGACGGTAGTATATACTAAATCTATGGTCAAAACCCTTTTTCTCAGGCCCCGTGAGAGATATAAAGTTGAACAGAAGTCTACGGCCCTAATAGTGCTCTTACAAAATCAGACTTTTAAGTCAACGCTGAAGAAAGTTATTTCCTTTTACGTAATCAATTTCATACAAATAGGCTGGCCATTTAAACACTAACTATGGCACTTCCGTTTACTTGGAAACCTGAGATTCCATCCACAAGTAGATCTTAGGTATAGAAAGAAAAACTTAAAATTACCTTTTTTTAATTATTCCGGAATCAGGCTGGATACAACTTTAGTTGATTTCACTGATATGAAATGGAGGATAGGGGACATATCTTTCATATTTCAAGGGGAAAAGGCCCCAAGTGAGTCTCTAACTGTTTTGGACAACAAGGCTAAGGTTTATCAGAAGGTGAGGTATGAAGAGACTGAGACAGAAATAGAAGATGAAGTAGACATACTCATGTCGATCACGACCTCCTACTTGCTTCCCTTGACCGTTTGAATATATCTCTCCCTGCTTTAAACTGGTTCACTTCCTATCTTCGAGGACGCCGGCAGGCCATTCGCTGTGATCAGACCCTGTCCAATTGGTGTGATTTAGATGCTGGTGTTCCTCAAGGTAGCATTCTCTCCCCTCTGTTATTTTCAATATTTATTAATTTAGCTACACCCTACCTTAAGTGTTCTTACCATCTTTATGCTGACGACCTCCAGCTTTATGGGCAGGCTAAGGTTGGTGACCTTCACGATTGTATTGACCATCTTAACGTTAATCTACGTAGCATACAATTCTGGTCAGAGCGGTTTGGTATAGCGGTAAACCCAAACAAGTGTCAGGCTATCATTGTCGGAAGTTCACAACAAATTACAAAAATTGACTTTGACACGCTGCCACAGTTGAAATATAACGATTGCGGTATCAGCTTCTCTTCTACCGTTAATGATTTAGGTTTAGTTATCGATCAGGATTTTAATTGGGATGCTCAAATCGAAAAAGTTTCTCGAAAATTTTATGCCTCTCTCCATTCTCTTTTAAGTCTGAAAAACGTATTACCTATTTCAACGAAAATCTCTATCGCCAATTCCCTTCTCATCCCTATTATTAACTACGCTGATACCTGTTATTTGGATGCTAAAGAAGAGCATCTCAATAAACTGGAACGCTTGCTTAACACCTGCATCCGTTTCATATTTGGCTTGAGGAAATATGACCACGTTTCAGAGTTTCGTGCAAAACTCAACTGGCTTCCTATTCGCGACCGTAGAAACCTAAGAATTGTTTGCCTTCTTTATAGTATAATTACCGATCCAAATACCCCCTCATACCTCAAGTCAATGATACATCTCTTGTCTGACAATCACGATAGAATGCTCAGATCCTCAAATAACCTTCTTCTCTCGATTCCTTTGCATCATTCCGGATTTGTATCCAATTCTTTTAGTGTGGTTGCTGTTCGTCTCTGGAACGAACTTCCCGACGATGTCAGAAAAGCCCCCTCCCGTAACTCTTTTAAGTATTCTGTGCACAGACACTACCTCTCCAAAAACACACAAATATGAACTTCTTTAATTCTTATTATTTTTTGCAGTCATGGTATGTATTTATTTATGTATTTATTTACAATATACTTATTAAAACTTGTATTTATTTATGTATTAACATATATTCTTTTTAGGTATTGTTACCTATAGTTATTAATTTAGAGTAGTATCTTCATTTAATTTGTAATTTTAAAGTTTTTACTCTTCTTGCACGCCCACCTACCTATTTATCTTGTACCATCTGTGGGTTGACTGGTAGAAAATGCTTTATGCATTAAGTCCGCCTTTTTGTACTTATTTTTTGTGCAATAAAGTATTTATGATGATGATGATGATGTCCAGTGACATCTTAGCTGCCCAAATGTCAACAAAGGGTATCTCATTTGCAAGAGCACAATCTGGATGGATATTTCGTGAAGATCGCAAGGAACCTGTGGCTGGTATCTATAGAAGTGACATTTATACAATAACAGGATTGGTATTGGAGTCTAGAAAGAGACGTAAACATCTGTCAACTGATGACTTACAAAAAAATAAAGCCATAATTGAAAGTCTGACTAAGGGCAATACTCAAAATCTAGACACAAATGGGGAGCCAGCACGACGTGCCTCTTTAAACCCCCCACCAGAGTGCGCAGTAGATTTGCCCACATACTTAGCTGCTGTACCAGGGCAATATCCAGGTTTAGGAAGAGAGCTAGTGTACAAGGAATCATCACGGAACTTCCGTGCGACCATTGCCATGAGTGATGATTTCCCTCTAAGTGTGGACATGCTTCTCAATGTCCTCGAAGTGATAGCCCCCTTTGAACATTTTCCAAAATTACGAGAATTTGTAGCCATGAAACTGCCCAAAGGATTTCCTGTCAAAATCGATATCCCAATTTTACCTACAGTGACTGCCAAAATAACATTTCAAAAGTTTGAATTTCGTGAAGATATCGAACCTGGTATGTTTAATATACCTGAAGACTTCATAGAGGACCCGCTGAGGTTCCCTGACTTATGACGCTTTGATATTCTAACACTGTTTGAAGTGAATGAGAGGCCTATGTGGTAGTGGGAGGTGCAACGGGCGCGGGAGAGGCGTGGCGCGCGATTAGCGCTGCGCTGCCGGCGACCGGGGGCATCACCTGGCCTGCTTAGCATTGAGTTCCCTATGCATTTTGGCCTGGGAAGCTCATACTCTAGCCATTGTGTCCTCTTTGTGGAATAGCCAGTTTTTGTTCTTGACTTGTAGGTATTTGTTTCGTTCATAATTGACTGTAGATCCATCCAGGTCCATAGCGTGTGCGTGAATGGTCTCGCCTATCTATCTCGCTTTAACATACTCGTATATATATGCTCTTTCTCTTTTACATTGCCAATATGACGGTAGTATATACTAAATCTATGGTCAAAACCCTTTTTCTCAGGCCCCGTGAGAGATATAAAGTTGAACAGAAGTCTACGGCCCTAATAGTGCTCTTACAAAATCAGACTTTTAAGTCAACGCTGAAGAAAGTTATTTCCTTTTACGTAATCAATTTCATACAAATAGGCTCGCCATTTAAACACTAACTATGGCACTTCCGTTTACTTGGAAACCTGAGATTCCATCCACGAGTAGATCTTAGGTATAGAAAGAAAAACTTAAAATTACCTTTATTTAATTATTCAGGAATCAGGCTGGATACAACTTTAGTTGATTTCACTGATATGAAATGGGGGAGAGGGGACATATCTTTCATATTTCAAGGGGAAAAGGCCCCAAGTGAGTCTCTAACTGTTTTGGACAACAAGGCTAAGGTTTATCAGAAGGTGAGGTATGAAGAGACTGAGACAGAAATAGAAGATGAAGTAGACATACTCATGTCCAGTGACATCTTAGCTGCCCAAATGTCAACAAAGGGTATCTCATTTGCAAGAGCACAATCTGGATGGATATTTCGTGAAGATCGCAAGGAAACTGTGGCTGGTATCTATAGAAGTGACATTTATACAATAACAGGATTGGTATTGGAGTCTAGAAAGAGACGTGAACATCTGTCAACTGATGACTTACAAAAAAATAAAGCCATAATTGAAAGTTTGACTAAGGGCAATACTCAAAATCTAGACACAAATGTGGAGCCAGCACGACGTGCCTCTTTAAACCCCCCACCAGAGTGCGCAGTAGATTGGCCCACATACTTAGCTGCTGTACCAGGGCAATATCCAGGTTTAGGAAGAGAGCTAGTGTACAAGGAATCATCACGGAACTTCCGTGCGACCATTGCCATGAGTGAAGATTTCCCTCTGAGTGTGGACATGCTTCTCAATGTCCTTGAAGTGATAGCCCCCTTTAAACATTTTGCAAAATTACGAGAATTCGTAGCCATGAAACTGCCCAAAGGATTTCCTGTCAAAATCGATATCCCAATTTTACCTACAGTGACTGCCAAAATAACATTTCAAAAGTTTGAATTTCGTGAAGATATCGAACCTGGTATGTTTAATATACCTGAAGACTTCATAGAGGACCCGCTGAGGTTCCCTGACTTATGACGCTTTGATATTCTAACACTGTTTGAAGTGAATGAGAGGCCTATGTGGCAGTGGGAGGTGCAACGGGCGCGGGAGAGGCGCGGCGTGCGATTAGCGCTGCGCTGCCGGCGACCCGGGGCATCACCTGGCCTGCTTAGTATTGAGTTCCCTATGCTTTTCGGCCTGGGAAGCTCATACTCTAGCCATTGTGTCCTCTTTGTGGAATAGCCAGTTTTTGTTCTTGACTTGTAGGTATTTGTTTCGTTCATAATTGACTGTAGATCCATCCAGGTCCATAGCGTGTGCATGAATGGTCTCGCCTATCTATCTCGCTTTAACATACTCGTATATATATGCTTTTTCTCTTTTACATTGCCAATCTGACGGTAGTATATACTAAATCTATGGTCAAAACCCTTTTTCTCAGGCCCCGTGAGAGATATAAAGTTGAACAGAAGTCTACGGCCCTAATAGTGCTCTTACAAAATCAGACTTTTAAGTCAACGCTGAAGAAAGTTATTTCCTTTTACGTAATCAATTTCATACAAATAGGCTCGCCATTAAAACACTAACTATGGCACTTCCGTTTACTTGGAAACCTGAGATTCCATCCACAAGTAGATCTTAGGTATAGAAAGAAAAACTTAAAATTACCTTTATTTAATTATTCAGGAATCAGGCTGGATACAACTTTAGTTGATTTCACTGATATGAAATGGGGGAGAGGGGACATATCTTTCATATTTCAAGGGGAAAAGGCCCCAAGTGAGTCTCTAATTGTTTTGGACAACAAGGCTAAGGTTTATCAGAAGGTGAGGTATGGAGAGACTGAGACAGAAATAGAAGATGAAGTAGACATACTCATGTCCAGTGACATCTTAGCTGCCCAAATGTCAACAAAGGGTATCTCATTTGCAAGAGCACAATCTAGGTGGATATTTCGTGAAGATCGCAAGGAAACTGTGGCTGGTATCTATAGAAGTGACATTTATACAATAACAGGATTGGTATTGGAGTCTAGAAAGAGACGTGAACATCTGTCAACTCTTGACTTACAAAAAAATAAAGCCATAATTGAAAGTCTGACTAAGGGCAATACTCAAAATCTAGACACAAATGGGGAGCCAGCACGACGTGCCTCTTTAAACCCCCCACCAGAGTGCGCAGTAGATTGGCCCATATACTTAGCTGCTGTACCAGGGCAATATCCAGGTTTAGGAAGAGAGCTAGTGTACAAGGAATCATCACGGAACTTCCGTGCGACCATTGCCATGAGTGAAGATTTCCCTCTGAGTGTGGACATGCTTCTCAATGTCCTTGAAGTGATAGCCCCCTTTAAACATTTTGCAAAATTACGAGAATTTGTAGCCATGAAACTGCCCAAAGGATTTCCTGTCAAAATCGATATCCCAATTTTACCTACAGTGACTGCCAAAATAACATTTCAAAAGTTTGAATTTCGTGAAGATATCGAACCTGGTATGTTTAATATACCTGAAGACTTCATAGAGGACCCGCTGAGGTTCCCTGACTTATGACGCTTTGATATTCTAACACTGTTTGAAGTGAATGAGAGGCCTATGTGGCAGTGGGAGGTGCAACGGGCGCGGGGGAGGCGCGGCGCGCGATTAGCGCTGCGCTGCCGGCGACCCGGGGCATCACCTGGCCTGTTTAGCATTGAGTTCCCTATGCTTTTCGGCCTGGGAAGCTCATACTCTAGCCATTGTGTCCTCTTTGTGGAATAGCCAGTTTTTGTTCTTGACTTGTAGGTATTTGTTTCGTTCATAATTGACTGTAGATCCATCCAGGTCCATAGCGTGTGCGTGAATGGTCTCGCCTATCTATCTCGCTTTAACATACTCGTATATATATGCTCTTTCTCTTTAACATTGCCAATCTGACGGTAGTATATACTAAATCTATGGTCAAAACCCTTTTTCTCAGGCCCCGTGAGAGATATAAAGTTGAACAGAAGTCTACGGCCCTAATAGTGCTCTTACAAAATCAGACTTTTAAGTCAACGCTGAAGAAAGTTATTTCCTTTTACGTAATCAATTTCATACAAATAGGCTCGCC
The DNA here is from genome assembly GCA_910592155.1 of Ypsolopha scabrella. Classification (NCBI taxonomy): domain Eukaryota; kingdom Metazoa; phylum Arthropoda; class Insecta; order Lepidoptera; family Ypsolophidae; genus Ypsolopha; species Ypsolopha scabrella. The sequence goes on along the minus strand of OU342985.1, from coordinate 6,005,699 downwards.
ATTTAAACACTAACTATGGCACTTCCGTTTACTTGGAAACCTGAGATTCCATCCACAAGTAGATCTTAGGTATAGAAAGAAAAACTTAAAATTACCTTTATTTAATTATTCAGGAATCAGGCTGGATACAACTTTAGTTGATTTCACTGATATGAAATGGGGGAGAGGGGACATATCTTTCATATTTCAAGGGGAAAAGGCCCCAAGTGAGTCTCTAACTGTTTTGGACAACAAGGCTAAGGTTTATCAGAAGGTGAGGTATGAAGAGACTGAGACAGAAATAGAAGATGAAGTAGACATACTCATGTCCAGTGACATCTTAGCTGCCCAAATGTCAACAAAGGGTATCTCATTTGCAAGAGCACAATCTGGATGGATATTTCGTGAAGATCGCAAGGAAACTGTGGCTGGTATCTATAGAAGTGACATTTATACAATAACAGGATTGGTATTGGAGTCTAGAAAGAGACGTGAACATCTGTCAACTGATGACTTACAAAAAAATAAAGCCATAATTGAAAGTTTGACTAAGGGCAATACTCAAAATCTAGACACAAATGTGGAGCCAGCACGACGTGCCTCTTTAAACCCCCCACCAGAGTGCGCAGTAGATTGGCCCACATACTTAGCTGCTGTACCAGGGCAATATCCAGGTTTAGGAAGAGAGCTAGTGTACAAGGAATCATCACGGAACTTCCGTGCGACCATTGCCATGAGTGAAGATTTCCCTCTGAGTGTGGACATGCTTCTCAATGTCCTTGAAGTGATAGCCCCCTTTAAACATTTTGCAAAATTACGAGAATTCGTAGCCATGAAACTGCCCAAAGGATTTCCTGTCAAAATCGATATCCCAATTTTACCTACAGTGACTGCCAAAATAACATTTCAAAAGTTTGAATTTCGTGAAGATATCGAACCTGGTATGTTTAATATACCTGAAGACTTCATAGAGGACCCGCTGAGGTTCCCTGACTTATGACGCTTTGATATTCTAACACTGTTTGAAGTGAATGAGAGGCCTATGTGGCAGTGGGAGGTGCAACGGGCGCGGGAGAGGCGCGGCGTGCGATTAGCGCTGCGCTGCCGGCGACCCGGGGCATCACCTGGCCTGCTTAGTATTGAGTTCCCTATGCTTTTCGGCCTGGGAAGCTCATACTCTAGCCATTGTGTCCTCTTTGTGGAATAGCCAGTTTTTGTTCTTGACTTGTAGGTATTTGTTTCGTTCATAATTGACTGTAGATCCATCCAGGTCCATAGCGTGTGCGTGAATGGTCTCGCCTATCTATCTCGCTTTAACATACTCGTATATATATGCTTTTTCTCTTTTACATTGCCAATCTGACGGTAGTATATACTAAATCTATGGTCAAAACCCTTTTTCTCAGGCCCCGTGAGAGATATAAAGTTGAACAGAAGTCTACGGCCCTAATAGTGCTCTTACAAAATCAGACTTTTAAGTCAACGCTGAAGAAAGTTATTTCCTTTTACGTAATCAATTTCATACAAATAGGCTCGCCATTAAAACACTAACTATGGCACTTCCGTTTACTTGGAAACCTGAGATTCCATCCACAAGTAGATCTTAGGTATAGAAAGAAAAACTTAAAATTACCTTTATTTAATTATTCAGGAATCAGGCTGGATACAACTTTAGTTGATTTCACTGATATGAAATGGGGGAGAGGGGACATATCTTTCATATTTCAAGGGGAAAAGGCCCCAAGTGAGTCTCTAATTGTTTTGGACAACAAGGCTAAGGTTTATCAGAAGGTGAGGTATGGAGAGACTGAGACAGAAATAGAAGATGAAGTAGACATACTCATGTCCAGTGACATCTTAGCTGCCCAAATGTCAACAAAGGGTATCTCATTTGCAAGAGCACAATCTAGGTGGATATTTCGTGAAGATCGCAAGGAAACTGTGGCTGGTATCTATAGAAGTGACATTTATACAATAACAGGATTGGTATTGGAGTCTAGAAAGAGACGTGAACATCTGTCAACTCTTGACTTACAAAAAAATAAAGCCATAATTGAAAGTCTGACTAAGGGCAATACTCAAAATCTAGACACAAATGGGGAGCCAGCACGACGTGCCTCTTTAAACCCCCCACCAGAGTGCGCAGTAGATTGGCCCATATACTTAGCTGCTGTACCAGGGCAATATCCAGGTTTAGGAAGAGAGCTAGTGTACAAGGAATCATCACGGAACTTCCGTGCGACCATTGCCATGAGTGAAGATTTCCCTCTGAGTGTGGACATGCTTCTCAATGTCCTTGAAGTGATAGCCCCCTTTAAACATTTTGCAAAATTACGAGAATTTGTAGCCATGAAACTGCCCAAAGGATTTCCTGTCAAAATCGATATCCCAATTTTACCTACAGTGACTGCCAAAATAACATTTCAAAAGTTTGAATTTCGTGAAGATATCGAACCTGGTATGTTTAATATACCTGAAGACTTCATAGAGGACCCGCTGAGGTTCCCTGACTTATGACGCTTTGATATTCTAACACTGTTTGAAGTGAATGAGAGGCCTATGTGGCAGTGGGAGGTGCAACGGGCGCGGGGGAGGCGCGGCGCGCGATTAGCGCTGCGCTGCCGGCGACCCGGGGCATCACCTGGCCTGTTTAGCATTGAGTTCCCTATGCTTTTCGGCCTGGGAAGCTCATACTCTAGCCATTGTGTCCTCTTTGTGGAATAGCCAGTTTTTGTTCTTGACTTGTAGGTATTTGTTTCGTTCATAATTGACTGTAGATCCATCCAGGTCCATAGCGTGTGCGTGAATGGTCTCGCCTATCTATCTCGCTTTAACATACTCATATATATATGCTCTTTCTCTTTAACATTGCCAATCTGACGGTAGTATATACTAAATCTATGGTCAAAACCCTTTTTCTCAGGCCCCGTGAGAGATATAAAGTTGAACAGAAGTCTACGGCCCTAATAGTGCTCTTACAAAATCAGACTTTTAAGTCAACGCTGAAGAAAGTTATTTCCTTTTACGTAATCAATTTCATACAAATAGGCTCGCCATTTAAACACTAACTATGGCACTTCCGTTTACTTGGAAACCTGAGATTCCATCCACAAGTAGATCTTAGGTATAGAAAGAAAAACTTAAAATTACCTTTATTTAATTATTCAGGAATCAGGCTGGATACAACTTTAGTTGATTTCACTGATATGAAATGGGGGAGAGGGGACATATCTTTCATATTTCAAGGGGAAAAGGCCCCAAGTGAGTCTCTAACTGTTTTGGACAACAAGGCTAAGGTTTATCAGAAGGTGAGGTATGAAGAGACTGAGACAGAAATAGAAGATGAAGTAGACATACTCATGTCCAGTGACATCTTAGCTGCCCAAATGTCAACAAAGGGTATCTCATTTGCAAGAGCACAATCTGGATGGATATTTCGTGAAGATCGCAAGGAAACTGTGGCTGGTATCTATAGAAGTGACATTTATACAATAACAGGATTGGTATTGGAGTCTAGAAAGAGACGTGAACATCTGTCAACTGATGACTTACAAAAAAATAAAGCCATTATTGAAAGTTTGACTAAGGGCAATACTCAAAATCTAGACACAAATGTGGAGCCAGCACGACGTGCCTCTTTAAACCCCCCACCAGAGTGCGCAGTAGATTGGCCCACATACTTAGCTGCTGTACCAGGGCAATATCCAGGTTTAGGAAGAGAGCTAGTGTACAAGGAATCATCACGGAACTTCCGTGCGACCATTGCCATGAGTGAAGATTTCCCTCTGAGTGTGGACATGCTTCTCAATGTCCTTGAAGTGATAGCCCCCTTTAAACATTTTGCAAAATTACGAGAATTCGTAGCCATGAAACTGCCCAAAGGATTTCCTGTCAAAATCGATATCCCAATTTTACCTACAGTGACTGCCAAAATAACATTTCAAAAGTTTGAATTTCGTGAAGATATCGAACCTGGTATGTTTAATATACCTGAAGACTTCATAGAGGACCCGCTGAGGTTCCCTGACTTATGACGCTTTGATATTCTAACACTGTTTGAAGTGAATGAGAGGCCTATGTGGCAGTGGGAGGTGCAACGGGCGCGGGAGAGGCGCGGCGTGCGATTAGCGCTGCGCTGCCGGCGACCCGGGGCATCACCTGGCCTGCTTAGTATTGAGTTCCCTATGCTTTTCGGCCTGGGAAGCTCATACTCTAGCCATTGTGTCCTCTTTGTGGAATAGCCAGTTTTTGTTCTTGACTTGTAGGTATTTGTTTCGTTCATAATTGACTGTAGATCCATCCAGGTCCATAGCGTGTGCGTGAATGGTCTCGCCTATCTATCTCGCTTTAACATACTCGTATATATATGCTTTTTCTCTTTTACATTGCCAATCTGACGGTAGTATATACTAAATCTATGGTCAAAACCCTTTTTCTCAGGCCCCGTGAGAGATATAAAGTTGAACAGAAGTCTACGGCCCTAATAGTGCTCTTACAAAATCAGACTTTTAAGTCAACGCTGAAGAAAGTTATTTCCTTTTACGTAATCAATTTCATACAAATAGGCTCGCCATTAAAACACTAACTATGGCACTTCCGTTTACTTGGAAACCTGAGATTCCATCCACAAGTAGATCTTAGGTATAGAAAGAAAAACTTAAAATTACCTTTATTTAATTATTCAGGAATCAGGCTGGATACAACTTTAGTTGATTTCACTGATATGAAATGGGGGAGAGGGGACATATCTTTCATATTTCAAGGGGAAAAGGCCCCAAGTGAGTCTCTAATTGTTTTGGACAACAAGGCTAAGGTTTATCAGAAGGTGAGGTATGGAGAGACTGAGACAGAAATAGAAGATGAAGTAGACATACTCATGTCCAGTGACATCTTAGCTGCCCAAATGTCAACAAAGGGTATCTCATTTGCAAGAGCACAATCTAGGTGGATATTTCGTGAAGATCGCAAGGAAACTGTGGCTGGTATCTATAGAAGTGACATTTATACAATAACAGGATTGGTATTGGAGTCTAGAAAGAGACGTGAACATCTGTCAACTCTTGACTTACAAAAAAATAAAGCCATAATTGAAAGTCTGACTAAGGGCAATACTCAAAATCTAGACACAAATGGGGAGCCAGCACGACGTGCCTCTTTAAACCCCCCACCAGAGTGCGCAGTAGATTGGCCCATATACTTAGCTGCTGTACCAGGGCAATATCCAGGTTTAGGAAGAGAGCTAGTGTACAAGGAATCATCACGGAACTTCCGTGCGACCATTGCCATGAGTGAAGATTTCCCTCTGAGTGTGGACATGCTTCTCAATGTCCTTGAAGTGATAGCCCCCTTTAAACATTTTGCAAAATTACGAGAATTTGTAGCCATGAAACTGCCCAAAGGATTTCCTGTCAAAATCGATATCCCAATTTTACCTACAGTGACTGCCAAAATAACATTTCAAAAGTTTGAATTTCGTGAAGATATCGAACCTGGTATGTTTAATATACCTGAAGACTTCATAGAGGACCCGCTGAGGTTCCCTGACTTATGACGCTTTGATATTCTAACACTGTTTGAAGTGAATGAGAGGCCTATGTGGCAGTGGGAGGTGCAACGGGCGCGGGGGAGGCGCGGCGCGCGATTAGCGCTGCGCTGCCGGCGACCCGGGGCATCACCTGGCCTGTTTAGCATTGAGTTCCCTATGCTTTTCGGCCTGGGAAGCTCATACTCTAGCCATTGTGTCCTCTTTGTGGAATAGCCAGTTTTTGTTCTTGACTTGTAGGTATTTGTTTCGTTCATAATTGACTGTAGATCCATCCAGGTCCATAGCGTGTGCGTGAATGGTCTCGCCTATCTATCTCGCTTTAACATACTCGTATATATATGCTCTTTCTCTTTAACATTGCCAATCTGACGGTAGTATATACTAAATCTATGGTCAAAACCCTTTTTCTCAGGCCCCGTGAGAGATATAAAGTTGAACAGAAGTCTACGGCCCTAATAGTGCTCTTACAAAATCAGACTTTTAAGTCAACGCTGAAGAAAGTTATTTCCTTTTACGTAATCAATTTCATACAAATAGGCTCGCCATTTAAACACTAACTATGGCACTTCCGTTTACTTGGAAACCTGAGATTCCATCCACAAGTAGATCTTAGGTATAGAAAGAAAAACTTAAAATTACCTTTATTTAATTATTCAGGAATCAGGCTGGATACAACTTTAGTTGATTTCACTGATATGAAATGGGGGAGAGGGGACATATCTTTCATATTTCAAGGGGAAAAGGCCCCAAGTGAGTCTCTAACTGTTTTGGACAACAAGGCTAAGGTTTATCAGAAGGTGAGGTATGAAGAGACTGAGACAGAAATAGAAGATGAAGTAGACATACTCATGTCCAGTGACATCTTAGCTGCCCAAATGTCAACAAAGGGTATCTCATTTGCAAGAGCACAATCTGGATGGATATTTCGTGAAGATCGCAAGGAAACTGTGGCTGGTATCTATAGAAGTGACATTTATACAATAACAGGATTGGTATTGGAGTCTAGAAAGAGACGTGAACATCTGTCAACTGATGACTTACAAAAAAATAAAGCCATAATTGAAAGTTTGACTAAGGGCAATACTCAAAATCTAGACACAAATGTGGAGCCAGCACGACGTGCCTCTTTAAACCCCCCACCAGAGTGCGCAGTAGATTGGCCCACATACTTAGCTGCTGTACCAGGGCAATATCCAGGTTTAGGAAGAGAGCTAGTGTACAAGGAATCATCACGGAACTTCCGTGCGACCATTGCCATGAGTGAAGATTTCCCTCTGAGTGTGGACATGCTTCTCAATGTCCTTGAAGTGATAGCCCCCTTTAAACATTTTGCAAAATTACGAGAATTCGTAGCCATGAAACTGCCCAAAGGATTTCCTGTCAAAATCGATATCCCAATTTTACCTACAGTGACTGCCAAAATAACATTTCAAAAGTTTGAATTTCGTGAAGATATCGAACCTGGTATGTTTAATATACCTGAAGACTTCATAGAGGACCCGCTGAGGTTCCCTGACTTATGACGCTTTGATATTCTAACACTGTTTGAAGTGAATGAGAGGCCTATGTGGCAGTGGGAGGTGCAACGGGCGCGGGAGAGGCGCGGCGTGCGATTAGCGCTGCGCTGCCGGCGACCCGGGGCATCACCTGGCCTGCTTAGTATTGAGTTCCCTATGCTTTTCGGCCTGGGAAGCTCATACTCTAGCCATTGTGTCCTCTTTGTGGAATAGCCAGTTTTTGTTCTTGACTTGTAGGTATTTGTTTCGTTCATAATTGACTGTAGATCCATCCAGGTCCATAGCGTGTGCATGAATGGTCTCGCCTATCTATCTCGCTTTAACATACTCGTATATATATGCTTTTTCTCTTTTACATTGCCAATCTGACGGTAGTATATACTAAATCTATGGTCAAAACCCTTTTTCTCAGGCCCCGTGAGAGATATAAAGTTGAACAGAAGTCTACGGCCCTAATAGTGCTCTTACAAAATCAGACTTTTAAGTCAACGCTGAAGAAAGTTATTTCCTTTTACGTAATCAATTTCATACAAATAGGCTCGCCATTTAAACACTAACTATGGCACTTCCGTTTACTTGGAAACCTGAGATTCCATCCACAAGTAGATCTTAGGTATAGAAAGAAAAACTTAAAATTACCTTTATTTAATTATTCAGGAATCAGGCTGGATACAACTTTAGTTGATTTCACTGATATGAAATGGGGGAGAGGGGACATATCTTTCATATTTCAAGGGGAAAAGGCCCCAAGTGAGTCTCTAACTGTTTTGGACAACAAGGCTAAGGTTTATCAGAAGGTGAGGTATGGAGAGACTGAGACAGAAATAGAAGATGAAGTAGACATACTCATGTCCAGTGACATCTTAGCTGCCCAAATGTCAACAAAGGGTATCTCATTTGCAAGAGCACAATCTAGGTGGATATTTCGTGAAGATCGCAAGGAAACTGTGGCTGGTATCTATAGAAGTGACATTTATACAATAACAGGATTGGTATTGGAGTCTAGAAAGAGACGTGAACATCTGTCAACTCTTGACTTACAAAAAAATAAAGCCATAATTGAAAGTCTGACTAAGGGCAATACTCAAAATCTAGACACAAATGGGGAGCCAGCACGACGTGCCTCTTTAAACCCCCCACCAGAGTGCGCAGTAGATTGGCCCATATACTTAGCTGCTGTACCAGGGCAATATCCAGGTTTAGGAAGAGAGCTAGTGTACAAGGAATCATCACGGAACTTCCGTGCGACCATTGCCATGAGTGAAGATTTCCCTCTGAGTGTGGACATGCTTCTCAATGTCCTTGAAGTGATAGCCCCCTTTAAACATTTTGCAAAATTACGAGAATTTGTAGCCATGAAACTGCCCAAAGGATTTCCTGTCAAAATCGATATCCCAATTTTACCTACAGTGACTGCCAAAATAACATTTCAAAAGTTTGAATTTCGTGAAGATATCGAACCTGGTATGTTTAATATACCTGAAGACTTCATAGAGGACCCGCTGAGGTTCCCTGACTTATGACGCTTTGATATTCTAACACTGTTTGAAGTGAATGAGAGGCCTATGTGGCAGTGGGAGGTGCAACGGGCGCGGGGGAGGCGCGGCGCGCGATTAGCGCTGCGCTGCCGGCGACCCGGGGCATCACCTGGCCTGTTTAGCATTGAGTTCCCTATGCTTTTCGGCCTGGGAAGCTCATACTCTAGCCATTGTGTCCTCTTTGTGGAATAGCCAGTTTTTGTTCTTGACTTGTAGGTATTTGTTTCGTTCATAATTGACTGTAGATCCATCCAGGTCCATAGCGTGTGCGTGAATGGTCTCGCCTATCTATCTCGCTTTAACATACTCGTATATATATGCTCTTTCTCTTTAACATTGCCAATCTGACGGTAGTATATACTAAATCTATGGTCAAAACCCTTTTTCTCAGGCCCCGTGAGAGATATAAAGTTGAACAGAAGTCTACGGCCCTAATAGTGCTCTTACAATATCAGACTTTTAAGTCAACGCTGAAGAAAGTTATTTCCTTTTACGTAATCAATTTCATACAAATAGGCTGGCCATTTAAACACTAACTATGGCACTTCCGTTTACTTGGAAACCTGAGATTCCATCCACAAGTAGATCTTAGGTATAGAAAGAAAAACTTAAAATTACCTTTATTTAATTATTCAGGAATCAGGCTGGATACAACTTTAGTTGATTTCACTGATATGAAATGGGGGAGAGGGGACATATCTTTCATATTTCAAGGGGAAAAGGCCCCAAGTGAGTCTCTAACTGTTTTGGACAACAAGGCTAAGGTTTATCAGAAGGTGAGGTATGAAGAGACTGACACAGAAATAGAAGATGAAGTAGACATACTCATGTCCAGTGACATCTTAGCTGCCCAAATGTCAACAAAGGGTATCTCATTTGCAAGAGCACAATCTGGATGGATATTTCGTGAAGATCGCAAGGAAACTGTGGCTGGTATCTATAGAAGTGACATTTATACAATAACAGGATTGGTATTGGAGTCTAGAAAGAGACGTGAACATCTGTCAACTGATGACTTACAAAAAAATAAAGCCATAATTGAAAGTCTGACTAAGGGCAATACTCAAAATCTAGACACAAATGGGGAGCCAGCACGACGTGCCTCTTTAAACCCCCCACCAGAGTGCGCAGTAGATTGGCCCACTTACTTAGCTGCTGTACCAGGGCAATATCCAGGTTTAGGAAGAGAGCTAGTGTACAAGGAATCATCACGGAACTTCCGTGCGACCATTGCCATGAGTGATGATTTCCCTCTGAGTGTGGACATGCTTCTCAATGTCCTCGAAGTGAAAGCCCCCTTTGAACATTTTGCAAAATTTCGAGAATTTGTAGCCATGAAACTGCCCAAAGGATTTCCTGTCAAAATCGATATCCCAATTTTACCTACAGTGACTGCCAAAATAACATTTCAAAAGTTTGAATTTCGTGAAGATATCGAACCTGGTATGTTTAATATACCTGAAGACTTCATAGAGGACCCGCTGAGGTTCCCTGACTTATGACGCTTTGATATTCTAACACTGTTTGAAGTGAATGAGAGGCCTATGTGGCAGTGGGAGGTGCAACGGGCGCGGGGGAGGCGCGGCGCGCGATTAGCGCTGCGCTGCCGGCGACCCGGGGCATCACCTGGCCTGTTTAGCATTGAGTTCCCTATGCTTTTCGGCCTGGGAAGCTCATACTCTAGCCATTGTGTCCTCTTTGTGGAATAGCCAGTTTTTGTTCTTGACTTGTAGGTATTTGTTTCGTTCATAATTGACTGTAGATCCATCCAGGTCCATAGCGTGTGCGTGAATGGTCTCGCCTATCTATCTCGCTTTAACATACTCGTATATATATGCTCTTTCTCTTTTACATTGCCAATCTGACGGTAGTATATACTAAATCTATGGTCAAAACCCTTTTTCTCAGGCCCCGTGAGAGATATAAAGTTGAACAGAAGTCTACGGCCCTAATAGTGCTCTTACAAAATCAGACTTTTAAGTCAACGCTGAAGAAAGTTATTTCCTTTTACGTAATCAATTTCATACAAATAGGCTGGCCATTTAAACACTAACTATGGCACTTCCGTTTACTTGGAAACCTGAGATTCCATCCACAAGTAGATCTTAGGTATAGAAAGAAAAACTTAAAATTACCTTTATTTAATTATTCAGGAATCAGGCTGGATACAACTTTAGTTGATTTCACTGATATAAAATGGGGGAGAGGGGACATATCTTTCATATTTCAAGGGGAAAAGGCCCCAAGTGAGTTTCTAACTGTTTTGGACAACAAGGCTAAGGTTTATCAGAAGGTGAGGTATGAAGAGACTGAGACAGAAATAGAAGATGAAGTAGACATACTCATGTCCAGTGACATCTTAGCTGCCCAAATGTCAACAAAGGGTATCTCAATTGCAAGATCACAATCTGGATGGATATTTCGTGAAGATCGCAAGGAAACTGTGGCTGGTATCTATAGAAGTGACATTTATACAATAACAGGATCGGTATTGGAGTCTAGAAAGAGACGTGAACATCTGTCAACTGATGACTTACAAAAAAATAAAGCCATAATTGAAAGTCTGACTAAGGGCAATACTCAAAATCTAGACACAAATGGGGAGCCAGCACAACGTGCCTCTTTAAACCCCCCACCAGAGTGCGCAGTAGATTGGCCCACATAATTAGCTGCTGTACCAGGGCAATATCCAGGTTTAGGAAGAGAGCTCGTGTACAAGGAATCATCACGGAACTTCCGTGCAACCATTGCCATGAGTGATGATTTCCCTCTGAGTGTGGACATGCTTCTCAATGTCCTCGAAGTGATAGCCCCCTTTGAACATTTTGCAAAATTACGAGAATTTGTAGCCATGAAACTGCCCAAAGGATTTCCTGTCAAAATCGATATCCCAATTTTACCTACAGTGACTGCCAAAATAACATTTCTAAAGTTTGAATTTCGTGAAGATATCGAACCTGGTATGTTTAATATACCTGAAGACTTCATAGAGGACCCGCTGAGGTTCCCTGACTTATGACGCTTTGATATTCTAACACTGTTTGAAGTGAATGAGAGGCCTATGTGGCAGTGGGAGCTGCAACGGGCGCGGGAGAGGCGCGGCGCGCGATTAGCGCTGCGCTGCCGGCGACCCGGGGCATCACCTGGCCTGCTTAGCATTGAGTTCCCTATGCTTTTCGGCCTGGGAAGCTCATACTCTAGCCATTGTGTCCTCTTTGTGGAATAGCCAGTTTTTGTTCTTGACTTGTAGGTATTTGTTTCGTTCATAATTGACTGTAGATCCATCCAGGTCCATAGCGTGTGCGTGAATGGTCTCGCCTATCTATCTCGCTTTAACATACTCGTATATATATGCTCTTTCTCTTTTACATTGCCAATCTGACGGTAGTATATACTAAATCTATGGTCAAAACCCTTTTTCTCAGGCCCCGTGAGAGATATAAAGTTGAACAGAAGTCTACGGCCCTAATAGTGCTCTTACAAAATCAGACTTTTAAGTCAACGCTGAAGAAAGTTATTTCCTTTTACGTAATCAATTTCATACAAATAGGCTGGCCATTTAAACACTAACTATGGCACTTCCGTTTACTTGGAAACCTGAGATTCCATCCACAAGTAGATCTTAGGTATAGAAAGAAAAACTTAAAATTACCTTTATTTAATTATTCAGGAATCAGGCTGGATACAACTTTAGTTGATTTCACTGATATGAAATGGGGGAGAGGGGACATATCTTTCATATTTCAAGGGGAAAAGGCCCCAAGTGAGTCTCTAACTGTTTTGGACAACAAGGCTAAGGTTTATCAGAAGGTGAGGTATGGAGAGACTGAGACAGAAATAGAAGATGAAGTAGACATACTCATGTCCAGTGACATCTTAGCTGCCCAAATGTCAACAAAGGGTATCTCATTTGCAAGAGCACAATCTGGATGGATATTTCGTGAAGATCGCAAGGAAACTGTGGCTGGTATCTATAGAAGTGACATTTATACAATAACAGGATTGGTATTGGAGTCTAGAAAGAGACGTGAACATCTGTCAACTGATGACTTACAAAAAAATAAAGCCATAATTGAAAGTTTGACTAAGGGCAATACTCAAAATCTAGACACAAATGTGGAGCCAGCACGACGTGCCTCTTTAAACCCCCCACCAGAGTGCGCAGTAGATTGGCCCACATACTTAGCTGCTGTACCAGGGCAATATCCAGGTTTAGGAAGAGAGCTAGTGTACAAGGAATCATCACGGAACTTCCGTGCGACCATTGCCATGAGTGAAGATTTCCCTCTGAGTGTGGACATGCTTCTCAATGTCCTTGAAGTGATAGCCCCCTTTAAACATTTTGCAAAATTACGAGAATTCGTAGCCATGAAACTGCCCAAAGGATTTCCTGTCAAAATCGATATCCCAATTTTACCTACAGTGACTGCCAAAATAACATTTCAAAAGTTTGAATTTCGTGAAGATATCGAACCTGGTATGTTTAATATACCTGAAGACTTCATAGAGGACCCGCTGAGGTTCCCTGACTTATGACGCTTTGATATTCTAACACTGTTTGAAGTGAATGAGAGGCCTATGTGGCAGTGGGAGGTGCAACGGGCGCGGGAGAGGCGCGGCGTGCGATTAGCGCTGCGCTGCCGGCGACCCGGGGCATCACCTGGCCTGCTTAGTATTGAGTTCCCTATGCTTTTCGGCCTGGGAAGCTCATACTCTAGCCATTGTGTCCTCTTTGTGGAATAGCCAGTTTTTGTTCTTGACTTGTAGGTATTTGTTTCGTTCATAATTGACTGTAGATCCATCCAGGTCCATAGCGTGTGCGTGAATGGTCTCGCCTATCTATCTCGCTTTAACATACTCGTATATATATGCTTTTTCTCTTTTACATTGCCAATCTGACGGTAGTATATACTAAATCTATGGTCAAAACCCTTTTTCTCAGGCCCCGTGAGAGATATAAAGTTGAACAGAAGTCTACGGCCCTAATAGTGCTCTTACAAAATCAGACTTTTAAGTCAACGCTGAAGAAAGTTATTTCCTTTTACGTAATCAATTTCATACAAATAGGCTCGCCATTAAAACACTAACTATGGCACTTCCGTTTACTTGGAAACCTGAGATTCCATCCACAAGTAGATCTTAGGTATAGAAAGAAAAACTTAAAATTACCTTTATTTAATTATTCAGGAATCAGGCTGGATACAACTTTAGTTGATTTCACTGATATGAAATGGGGGAGAGGGGACATATCTTTCATATTTCAAGGGGAAAAGGCCCCAAGTGAGTCTCTAATTGTTTTGGACAACAAGGCTAAGGTTTATCAGAAGGTGAGGTATGGAGAGACTGAGACAGAAATAGAAGATGAAGTAGACATACTCATGTCCAGTGACATCTTAGCTGCCCAAATGTCAACAAAGGGTATCTCATTTGCAAGAGCACAATCTAGGTGGATATTTCGTGAAGATCGCAAGGAAACTGTGGCTGGTATCTATAGAAGTGACATTTATACAATAACAGGATTGGTATTGGAGTCTAGAAAGAGACGTGAACATCTGTCAACTCTTGACTTACAAAAAAATAAAGCCATAATTGAAAGTCTGACTAAGGGCAATACTCAAAATCTAGACACAAATGGGGAGCCAGCACGACGTGCCTCTTTAAACCCCCCACCAGAGTGCGCAGTAGATTGGCCCATATACTTAGCTGCTGTACCAGGGCAATATCCAGGTTTAGGAAGAGAGCTAGTGTACAAGGAATCATCACGGAACTTCCGTGCGACCATTGCCATGAGTGAAGATTTCCCTCTGAGTGTGGACATGCTTCTCAATGTCCTTGAAGTGATAGCCCCCTTTAAACATTTTGCAAAATTACGAGAATTTGTAGCCATGAAACTGCCCAAAGGATTTCCTGTCAAAATCGATATCCCAATTTTACCTACAGTGACTGCCAAAATAACATTTCAAAAGTTTGAATTTCGTGAAGATATCGAACCTGGTATGTTTAATATACCTGAAGACTTCATAGAGGACCCGCTGAGGTTCCCTGACTTATGACGCTTTGATATTCTAACACTGTTTGAAGTGAATGAGAGGCCTATGTGGCAGTGGGAGGTGCAACGGGCGCGGGGGAGGCGCGGCGCGCGATTAGCGCTGCGCTGCCGGCGACCCGGGGCATCACCTGGCCTGTTTAGCATTGAGTTCCCTATGCTTTTCGGCCTGGGAAGCTCATACTCTAGCCATTGTGTCCTCTTTGTGGAATAGCCAGTTTTTGTTCTTGACTTGTAGGTATTTGTTTCGTTCATAATTGACTGTAGATCCATCCAGGTCCATAGCGTGTGCGTGAGTGGTCTCGCCTATCTATCTCGCTTTAACATACTCGTATATATATGCTCTTTCTCTTTAACATTGCCAATCTGACGGTAGTATATACTAAATCTATGGTCAAAACCCTTTTTCTCAGGCCCCGTGAGAGATATAAAGTTGAACAGAAGTCTACGGCCCTAATAGTGCTCTTACAAAATCAGACTTTTAAGTCAACGCTGAAGAAAGTTATTTCCTTTTACGTAATCAATTTCATACAAATAGGCTGGCCATTTAAACACTAACTATGGCACTTCCGTTTACTTGGAAACCTGAGATTCCATCCACAAGTAGATCTTAGGTATAGAAAGAAAAACTTAAAATTACCTTTATTTAATTATTCAGGAATCAGGCTGGATACAACTTTAGTTGATTTCACTGATATGAAATGGGGGAGAGGGGACATATCTTTCATATTTCAAGGGGAAAAGGCCCCAAGTGAGTCTCTAACTGTTTTGGACAACAAGGCTAAGGTTTATCAGAAGGTGAGGTATGGAGAGACTGAGACAGAAATAGAAGATGAAGTAGACATACTCATGTCCAGTGACATCTTAGCTGCCCAAATGTCAACAAAGGGTATCTCATTTGCAAGAGCACAATCTAGGTGGATATTTCGTGAAGATCGCAAGGAAACTGTGGCTGGTATCTATAGAAGTGACATTTATACAATAACAGGATTGGTATTGGAGTCTAGAAAGAGACGTGAACATCTGTCAACTCTTGACTTACAAAAAAATAAAGCCATAATTGAAAGTCTGACTAAGGGCAATACTCAAAATCTAGACACAAATGGGGAGCCAGCACGACGTGCCTCTTTAAACCCCCCACCAGAGTGCGCAGTAGATTGGCCCATATACTTAGCTGCTGTACCAGGGCAATATCCAGGTTTAGGAAGAGAGCTAGTGTACAAGGAATCATCACGGAACTTCCGTGCGACCATTGCCATGAGTGAAGATTTCCCTCTGAGTGTGGACATGCTTCTCAATGTCCTTGAAGTGATAGCCCCCTTTAAACATTTTGCAAAATTACGAGAATTTGTAGCCATGAAACTGCCCAAAGGATTTCCTGTCAAAATCGATATCCCAATTTTACCTACAGTGACTGCCAAAATAACATTTCAAAAGTTTGAATTTCGTGAAGATATCGAACCTGGTATGTTTAATATACCTGAAGACTTCATAGAGGACCCGCTGAGGTTCCCTGACTTATGACGCTTTGATATTCTAACACTGTTTGAAGTGAATGAGAGGCCTATGTGGCAGTGGGAGGTGCAACGGGCGCGGGGGAGGCGCGGCGCGCGATTAGCGCTGCGCTGCCGGCGACCCGGGGCATCACCTGGCCTGTTTAGCATTGAGTTCCCTATGCTTTTCGGCCTGGGAAGCTCATACTCTAGCCATTGTGTCCTCTTTGTGGAATAGCCAGTTTTTGTTCTTGACTTGTAGGTATTTGTTTCGTTCATAATTGACTGTAGATCCATCCAGGTCCATAGCGTGTGCGTGAATGGTCTCGCCTATCTATCTCGCTTTAACATACTCGTATATATATGCTCTTTCTCTTTAACATTGCCAATCTGACGGTAGTATATACTAAATCTATGGTCAAAACCCTTTTTCTCAGGCCCCGTGAGAGATATAAAGTTGAACAGAAGTCTACGGCCCTAATAGTGCTCTTACAATATCAGACTTTTAAGTCAACGCTGAAGAAAGTTATTTCCTTTTACGTAATCAATTTCATACAAATAGGCTGGCCATTTAAACACTAACTATGGCACTTCCGTTTACTTGGAAACCTGAGATTCCATCCACAAGTAGATCTTAGGTATAGAAAGAAAAACTTAAAATTACCTTTATTTAATTATTCAGGAATCAGGCTGGATACAACTTTAGTTGATTTCACTGATATGAAATGGGGGAGAGGGGACATATCTTTCATATTTCAAGGGGAAAAGGCCCCAAGTGAGTCTCTAACTGTTTTGGACAACAAGGCTAAGGTTTATCAGAAGGTGAGGTATGAAGAGACTGACACAGAAATAGAAGATGAAGTAGACATACTCATGTCCAGTGACATCTTAGCTGCCCAAATGTCAACAAAGGGTATCTCATTTGCAAGAGCACAATCTGGATGGATATTTCGTGAAGATCGCAAGGAAACTGTGGCTGGTATCTATAGAAGTGACATTTATACAATAACAGGATTGGTATTGGAGTCTAGAAAGAGACGTGAACATCTGTCAACTGATGACTTACAAAAAAATAAAGCCATAATTGAAAGTCTGACTAAGGGCAATACTCAAAATCTAGACACAAATGGGGAGCCAGCACGACGTGCCTCTTTAAACCCCCCACCAGAGTGCGCAGTAGATTGGCCCACTTACTTAGCTGCTGTACCAGGGCAATATCCAGGTTTAGGAAGAGAGCTAGTGTACAAGGAATCATCACGGAACTTCCGTGCGACCATTGCCATGAGTGATGATTTCCCTCTGAGTGTGGACATGCTTCTCAATGTCCTCGAAGTGAAAGCCCCCTTTGAACATTTTGCAAAATTTCGAGAATTTGTAGCCATGAAACTGCCCAAAGGATTTCCTGTCAAAATCGATATCCCAATTTTACCTACAGTGACTGCCAAAATAACATTTCAAAAGTTTGAATTTCGTGAAGATATCGAACCTGGTATGTTTAATATACCTGAAGACTTCATAGAGGACCCGCTGAGGTTCCCTGACTTATGACGCTTTGATATTCTAACACTGTTTGAAGTGAATGAGAGGCCTATGTGGCAGTGGGAGGTGCAACGGGCGCGGGGGAGGCGCGGCGCGCGATTAGCGCTGCGCTGCCGGCGACCCGGGGCATCACCTGGCCTGTTTAGCATTGAGTTCCCTATGCTTTTCGGCCTGGGAAGCTCATACTCTAGCCATTGTGTCCTCTTTGTGGAATAGCCAGTTTTTGTTCTTGACTTGTAGGTATTTGTTTCGTTCATAATTGACTGTAGATCCATCCAGGTCCATAGCGTGTGCGTGAATGGTCTCGCCTATCTATCTCGCTTTAACATACTCGTATATATATGCTCTTTCTCTTTTACATTGCCAATCTGACGGTAGTATATACTAAATCTATGGTCAAAACCCTTTTTCTCAGGCCCCGTGAGAGATATAAAGTTGAACAGAAGTCTACGGCCCTAATAGTGCTCTTACAAAATCAGACTTTTAAGTCAACGCTGAAGAAAGTTATTTCCTTTTACGTAATCAATTTCATACAAATAGGCTGGCCATTTAAACACTAACTATGGCACTTCCGTTTACTTGGAAACCTGAGATTCCATCCACAAGTAGATCTTAGGTATAGAAAGAAAAACTTAAAATTACCTTTATTTAATTATTCAGGAATCAGGCTGGATACAACTTTAGTTGATTTCACTGATATGAAATGGGGGAGAGGGGACATATCTTTCATATTTCAAGGGGAAAAGGCCCCAAGTGAGTTTCTAACTGTTTTGGACAACAAGGCTAAGGTTTATCAGAAGGTGAGGTATGAAGAGACTGAGACAGAAATAGAAGATGAAGTAGACATACTCATGTCCAGTGACATCTTAGCTGCCCAAATGTCAACAAAGGGTATCTCAATTGCAAGATCACAATCTGGATGGATATTTCGTGAAGATCGCAAGGAAACTGTGGCTGGTATCTATAGAAGTGACATTTATACAATAACAGGATCGGTATTGGAGTCTAGAAAGAGACGTGAACATCTGTCAACTGATGACTTACAAAAAAATAAAGCCATAATTGAAAGTCTGACTAAGGGCAATACTCAAAATCTAGACACAAATGGGGAGCCAGCACAACGTGCCTCTTTAAACCCCCCACCAGAGTGCGCAGTAGATTGGCCCACATAATTAGCTGCTGTACCAGGGCAATATCCAGGTTTAGGAAGAGAGCTCGTGTACAAGGAATCATCACGGAACTTCCGTGCAACCATTGCCATGAGTGATGATTTCCCTCTGAGTGTGGACATGCTTCTCAATGTCCTCGAAGTGATAGCCCCCTTTGAACATTTTGCAAAATTACGAGAATTTGTAGCCATGAAACTGCCCAAAGGATTTCCTGTCAAAATCGATATCCCAATTTTACCTACAGTGACTGCCAAAATAACATTTCTAAAGTTTGAATTTCGTGAAGATATCGAACCTGGTATGTTTAATATACCTGAAGACTTCATAGAGGACCCGCTGAGGTTCCCTGACTTATGACGCTTTGATATTCTAACACTGTTTGAAGTGAATGAGAGGCCTATGTGGCAGTGGGAGCTGCAACGGGCGCGGGAGAGGCGCGGCGCGCGATTAGCGCTGCGCTGCCGGCGACCCGGGGCATCACCTGGCCTGCTTAGCATTGAGTTCCCTATGCTTTTCGGCCTGGGAAGCTCATACTCTAGCCATTGTGTCCTCTTTGTGGAATAGCCAGTTTTTGTTCTTGACTTGTAGGTATTTGTTTCGTTCATAATTGACTGTAGATCCATCCAGGTCCATAGCGTGTGCGTGAATGGTCTCGCCTATCTATCTCGCTTTAACATACTCGTATATATATGCTCTTTCTCTTTTACATTGCCAATCTGACGGTAGTATATACTAAATCTATGGTCAAAACCCTTTTTCTCAGGCCCCGTGAGAGATATAAAGTTGAACAGAAGTCTACGGCCCTAATAGTGCTCTTACAAAATCAGACTTTTAAGTCAACGCTGAAGAAAGTTATTTCCTTTTACGTAATCAATTTCATACAAATAGGCTTGCCATTTAAACACTAACTATGGCACTTCCGTTTACTTGGAAACCTGAGATTCCATCCACAAGTAGATCTTAGTTATAGAAAGAAAAACTTAAAATTACCTTTATTTAATTATTCAGGAATCAGGCTGGATACAACTTTAGTTGATTTCACTGATATGAAATGGGGGAGAGGGGACATATCTTTCATATTTCAAGGGGAAAAGGCCCCAAGTGAGTCTCTAACTGTTTTGGACAACAAGGCTAAGGTTTATCAGAAGGTGAGGTATGAAGAGACTGAGACAGAAATAGAAGATTAAGTAGACATACTCATGTCCAGTGACATCTTAGCTGCCCAAATGTCAACAAAGGGTATCTCAATTGCAAGATCACAATCTGGATGGATATTTCGTGAAGATCGCAAGAAAACTGTGGCTGGTATCTATAGAAGTGACATTTATACAATAACAGGATCGGTATTGGAGTCTAGAAAGAGACGTGAACATCTGTCAACTGATGACTTACAAAAAAATAAAGCCATAATTGAAAGTCTGACTAAGGGCAATACTCAAAATCTAGATACAAATGGGGAGCCAGCACAACGTGCCTCTTTAAACCCCCCACCAGAGTGCGCAGTAGATTGGCCCACATACTTAGCTGCTGTACCAGGGCAATATCCAGGTTTAGGAAGAGAGCTCGTGTACAAGGAATCATCACGGAACTTCCGTGCAACCATTGCCATGAGTGATGATTTCCCTCTGAGTGTGGACATGCTTCTCAATGTCCTTGAAGTGATAGCCCCCTTTGAACATTTTGCAAAATTACGAGAATTTGTAGCCATGAAACTGCCCAAAGGATTTCCTGTCAAAATCGATATCCCAATTTTACCTACAGTGACTGCCAAAATAACATTTCTAAAGTTTGAATTTCGTGAAGATATCGAACCTGGTATGTTTAATATACCTGAAGACTTCATAGAGGACCCGCTGAGGTTCCCTGACTTATGACGCTTTGATATTCTAACACTGTTTGAAGTGAATGAGAGGCCTATGTGGCAGTGGGAGCTGCAACGGGCGCGGGAGAGGCGCGGCGCGCGATTAGCGCTGCGCTGCCGGCGACCCGGGGCATCACCTGGCCTGCTTAGCATTGAGTTCCCTATGCTTTTCGGCCTGGGAAGCTCATACTCTAGCCATTGTGTCCTCTTTGTGGAATAGCCAGTTTTTGTTCTTGACTTGTAGGTATTTGTTTCGTTCATAATTGACTGTAGATCCATCCAGGTCCATAGCGTGTGCGTGAATGGTCTCGCCTATCTATCTCGCTTTAACATACTCGTATATATATGCTCTTTCTCTTTTACATTGCCAATCTGACGGTAGTATATACTAAATCTATGGTCAAAACCCTTTTTCTCAGGCCCCGTGAGAGATATAAAGTTGAACAGAAGTCTACGGCCCTAATAGTGCTCTTACAAAATCAGACTTTTAAGTCAACGCTGAAGAAAGTTATTTCCTTTTACGTAATCAATTTCATACAAATAGGCTTGCCATTTAAACACTTACTATGGCACTTCCGTTTACTTGGAAACCTGAGATTCCATCCACAAGTAGATCTTAGGTATAGAAAGAAAAACTTAAAATTACCTTTATTTAATTATTCAGGAATCAGGCTGGATACAACTTTAGTTGATTTCACTGATATGAAATGGGGGAGAGGGGACATATCTTTCATATTTCAAGGGGAAAAGGCCCCAAGTGAGTCTCTAACTAATTTGGACAACAAGGCTAAGGTTTATCAGAAGGTGAGGTATGAAGAGACTGAGACAGAAATAGAAGATGAAGTAGACATACTCATGTCCAGTGACATCTTAGCTGCCCAAATGTCAACAAAGGGTATCTCATTTGCAAGAGCACAATCTGGATGGATATTTCGTGAAGATCGCAAGGAAACTGTAGCTGGTATCTATAGAAGTGACATTTATACAATAACAGGATTGGTATTGGAGTCTAGAAAGAGACGTGAACATCTGTCAACTGATGACTTACAAAAAAATAAAGCCATAATTGAAAGTCTGACTAAGGGCAATACTCAAAATCTAGACACAAATGGGGAGCCAGCACGACGTGCCTCTTTAAACCCCCCACCAGAGTGCGCAGTAGATTGGCCCACATACTTAGCTGCTGTACCAGGGCAATATCCAGGTTTAGGAAGAGAGCTTGTGTACAAGGAATCATCACGGAACTTCCGTGCGACCATTGCCATGAGTGATGATTTCCCTCTGAGTGTGGACATGCTTCTCAATGTCCTCGAAGTGATAGCCCCCTTTGAACATTTTGCAAAATTACGAGAATTTGTAGCCATGAAACTGCCCAAAGGATTTCCTGTCAAAATCGATATCCCAATTTTACCTACAGTGACTGCCAAAATAACATTTCAAAAGTTTGAATTTCGTGAAGATATCGAACCTGGTATGTTTAATATACCTGAAAACTTCATAGAGGACCCGCTGAGGTTCCCTGACTTATGACGCTTTGATATTCTAACACTGTTTGAAGTGAATGAGAGGCCTATGTGGCAGTGGGAGGTGCAACGGGCGCGGGAGAGGCGCGGCGCGCGATTAGCGCTGCGCTGCCGGCGACCCGGGGCATCACCTGGCCTGCTTAGCATTGAGTTCCCTATGCTTTTCGGCCTGGGAAGCTCATACTCTAGCCATTGTGTCCTCTTTGTGGAATAGCCAGTTTTTGTTCTTGACTTGTAGGTATTTGTTTCGTTCATAATTGACTGTAGATCCATCCAGGTCCATAGCGTGTGCGTGAATGGTCTCGCCTATCTATCTCGCTTTAACATACTCGTATATATATGCTCTTTCTCTTTTACATTGCCAATCTGACGGTAGTATATACTAAATCTATGGTCAAAACCCTTTTTCTCAGGCCCCGTGAGAGATATAAAGTTGAACAGAAGTCTACGGCCCTAATAGTGCTCTTACAAAATCAGACTTTTAAGTCAACGCTGAAGAAAGTTATTTCCTTTTACGTAATCAATTTCATACAAATAGGCTCGCCATTTAAACACTAACTATGGCACTTCCGTTTACTTGGAAACCTGAGATTCCATCCACAAGTAGATCTTAGGTATAGAAAGAAAAACTTAAAATTACCTTTTTTTAATTATTCCGGAATCAGGCTGGATACAACTTTAGTTGATTTCACTGATATGAAATGGAGGATAGGGGACATATCTTTCATATTTCAAGGGGAAAAGGCCCCAAGTGAGTCTCTAACTGTTTTGGACAACAAGGCTAAGGTTTATCAGAAGGTGAGGTATGAAGAGACTGAGACAGAAATAGAAGATGGAGTAGACATACTCATGTCCAGTGACATCTTAGCTGCCCAAATGTCAACAAAGGGTATCTCATTTGCAAGAGCACAATCTGGATGGATATTTCGTGAAGATCGCAAGGAAACTGTGGCTGGTATCTATAGAAGTGACATTTATACAATAACAGGATTGGTATTGGAATCTAGAAAGAGACGTGAACATCTGTCAACTGATGACTTACAAAAAAATAAAGCCATAATTGAAAGTCTGACTAAGGGCAATACTCAAAATCTAGACACAAATGGGGAGCCAGCACGACGTGCCTCTTTAAACCCCCCACCAGAGTGCGCAGTAGATTGGCCCACATACTTAGCTGCTGTACCAGGGCAATATCCAGGTTTAGGAAGAGAGCTAGTGTACAAGGAATCATCACGGAACTTCCGTGCGACCATTGCCATGAGTGATGATTTCCCTCTGAGTGTGGACATGCTTCTCAATGTCCTCGAAGTGATAGCCCCCTTTGAACATTTTGCAAAATTACGAGAATTTGTAGCCCTGAAACTGCCCAAAGGATTTCCTGTCAAAATCGATATCCCAATTTTACCTACAGTGACTGCCAAAATAACATTTCAAAAGTTTGAATTTCGTGAAGATATCGAACCTGGTATGTTTAATATACCTGAAGACTTCATAGAGGACCCGCTGAGGTTCCCTGACTTATGACGCTTTGATATTCTAACACTGTTTGAAGTGAATGAGAGGCCTATGTGGCAGTGGGAGGTGCAACGGGCGCGGGAGAGGCGCGGCGCGCGATTAGCGCTGCGCTGCCGGCGACCCGGGGCATCACCTGGCCTGCTTAGCATTGAGTTCCCTATGCTTTTCGGCCTGGGAAGCTCATACTCTAGCCATTGTGTCCTCTTAGTGGAATAGCCAGTTTTTGTTCTTGACTTGTAGGTATTTGTTTCGTTCATAATTGACTGTAGATCCATCCAGGTCCATAGCGTGTGCGTGAATGGTCTCGCCTATCTATCTCGTTTTAACATACTCGTATATATATGCTCTTTCTCTTTTACATTGCCAATCTGACGGTAGTATATACTAAATCTATGGTCAAAACCCTTTTTCTCAGGCCCCGTGAGAGATATAAAGTTGAACAGAAGTCTACGGCCCTAATAGTGATCTTACAAAATCAGACTTTTAAGTCAACGCTGAAGAAAGTTATTTCCTTTTACGTAATCAATTTCATACAAATAGGCTCGCCATTCAAACACTAACTATCGCACTTCCGTTTACTTGGAAACCTGAGATTCCATCCACAAGTAGATCTTAGGTATAGAAAGAAAAACTTAAAATTACCTTTATTTAATTATTCAGGAATCAGGCTGGATACAACTTTAGTTGATTTCACTGATATGAAATGGGGGAGAGGGGACATATCTTTCATATTTCAAGGGGAAAAGGCCCCAAGTGAGTCTCTAACTGTTTTGGACAACAAGGCTAAGGTTTATCAGAAGGTGAGGTATGAAGAGACTGAGACAGAAATAGAAGATGAAGTAGACATACTCATGTCCAGTGACATCTTAGCTGCCCCAATGTCAACAAAGGGTATCTCATTTGCAAGAGCACAATCTGGATGGATATTTCGTGAAGATCGCAAGGAAACTGTGGCTGGTATCTATAGAAGTGACATTTATACAATAACAGGATTGGTATTGGAGTCTAGAAAGAGACGTGAACATCTGTCAACTGATGACTTACAAAAAAATAAAGCCATAATTGAAAGTCTGACTAAGGGCAATACTCAAAATCTAGACACAAATGGGGAGCCAGCACGACGTGCCTCTTTAAACCCCCCACCAGAGTGCGCAGTAGATTGGCCCACATACTTAGCTGCTGTACCAGGGCAATATCCAGGTTTAGGAAGAGAGCTAGTGTACAAGGAATCATCACGGAACTTCCGTGCGACCATTGCCATGAGTGATGATTTCCCTCTGAGTGTGGACATGCTTCTCAATGTCCTCGAAGTGATAGCCCCCTTTAAACATTTTGCAAAATTACGAGAATTTGTAGCCATGAAACTGCCCAAAGGATTTCCTGTCAAAATCGATATCCCAATTTTACCTACAGTGACTACCAAAATAACATTTCAAAAGTTTGAATTTCGTGAAGATATCGAACCTGGTATGTTTAATATACCTGAAGACTTCATAGAGGACCCGCTGAGGTTCCCTGACTTATGACGCTTTGATATTCTAACACTGTTTGAAGTGAATGAGAGGCCTATGTGGCAGTGGGAGGTGCAACGGGCGCGGGAGAGGCGCGGCGCGCGATTAGCGCTGCGCTGCCGGCGACCCGGGGCATCACCTGGCCTGCTTAGCATTGAGTTCCCTATGCTTTTTGGCCTGGGAAGCTCATACTCTAGCCATTGTGTCCTCTTTGTGGAATAGCCAGTTTTTGTTCTTGACTTGTAGGTATTTGTTTCGTTCATAATTGACTGTAGATCCATCCAGGTCCATAGCGTGTGCGTGAATGGTCTCGCCTATCTATCTCGCTTTAACATACTCGTATATATATGCTCTTTCTCTTTTACATTGCCAATCTGACGGTAGTATATACTAAATCTATGGTCAAAACCCTTTTTCTCAGGCCCCGTGAGAGATATAAAGTTGAACAGAAGTCTACGGCCCTAATAGTGCTCTTACAAAATCAGACTTTTAAGTCAACGCTGAAGAAAGTTATTTCCTTTTACGTAATCAATTTCATACAAATAGGCTCGCCGTTTAAACACTAACTATGGCACTTCCGTTTACTTGGAAACCTGAGATTCCATCCACAAGTAGATCTTAGGTATAGAAAGAAAAACTTAAAATTACCTTTATTTAATTATTCAAGAAACAGACGAGCTTATTTAGACCCTTTATTTATGTGGAGCTAATAGATCGTAAGTTCCAAGTTAGCTTGGTCGATGTAACTGTTCGTGGAATACGTTTGTGATTTAAAGGCTATTTACAGAACTTTCAGGGCACGAGTAAGACTCTAGCTATTTTAGCGACTTGTTTTTGGTTGCTCTAATGTTGCCATAGCATATATTGTTGATATATATATTTTTAGGGTTCCATAAACGTATTGTGTGAGTGTAGGAACCCTTTGTAGGCGAATCCAGCTCGCACTTGGCCAATTTATTTAAATTTCTAAGAATTAATTTTATTGAAAATTATGTATGGGCAAGTGAAATTAATTTTTCCCATTGTTTATGGGTATTTTCTTTCGGCAAGTTTTTTTTATACACAGTTGTGTATTCAACTGTAAATTCATTAAGAACCAAAATGAATCTATGGCTTATATCCAAATGAAAAATATTTTTTTTGGTTTAAAAATTATTTCTATATATTTTTTAAGCTACTTGTAGACATTTGGGATTTCGTTTTAAATCTAAGGAATTGGCTCTTAAAGGCAGCAGTTAATTTTGTGCACTGTCCTGGTGCCTTAAAAGGGCCACTTTGGATGAATCATATCATGATTCTGTTCTATTGCCGTCTCTTTTGCTTGGGTGAATAAATTCTATCTCTGTCCTACTTTCAAATCATTTTATGATTCACCCAAGTCGGCCTTTTGAAGCCTCCTGATCCGAAACTGATTCTAAACCAGGACGTAACCCTACGTGATCGAGTAACAAGATGAGATGATTTGCGCTGCATACTAATTTACGAGCTATGTACTCTTCAGGGGTACGCTGAAAAACAGCACTGTTCGGACTCTCAGCCGGCAGTACCGCTGATCGTACTACCATTTGCAAAAAGCCGATGAATGATAATACATACAAGAGCATAAAGTAGTGAGAAATAATTGTTAAGTACGTAATCTACATATAACAGGTGGTAGAGCTAATGCCGGGCTCGACTGTGGAGGTACCACCATCTTACTCGCAAATCCTCCCGAAGTTATTCGGGGGAGAGTAAGAGAACAGCTCTCAGGCAAAACCAGGCGGCCCACCATTGCCTGGGACCGATGGATGGCGGTATATCCATCCCCAATTGCCGGGCCTTATATAAAACAGAAGACTGGTGACGGGCAGCGGCGTCACTAGTGCAAAGGTTTCGGCACCGCGCTCACCAACCCGCCTGCCCAGCGTGTTGGTGAGCGCGGTGCCGAAACCCGTGAGTATGGGCATTTCTTCCAGGAGGACCGCCAAGAGTGGCGAAATCCTGGAAAGGCCTATGTCCAGCAGTGGACGAAACAGGCTGATGGATGGATGGACGTAATCTATAATCTGCATAAACTAATATACACAATTTTTTTTCTAATTTTTTGTAAGTTTAGTTTGAAGTCGTTTTTTTTGGCAATAAACTCTTTTTTCTTTCTTTCATTTTGCAGTAGAACAGTGCATAAAATAACTTCCAAAGCAGTTTCCTGCAAGTACTTAATCTGAAGCATTTTGTGCAGTGGAAATAAAAACTTGCATTATTTTCGTCTTAAATACGCCAGAGAAAAACAAGTGGGAAATGGGCCTTGGAAATTTGATTGGTGGTTCCTATTATGGTACTTTTGTGATTCAGCCTAGAGAATGATTACAAATATGAAAAATACGTCATCGAGTAACAAAATGAGATTAATAGGTATCATAGGATATTCCTGTTAGACCCTTTGATGAAAAAAACTAAGGTGGCGACCGAGCCTGGAATTGTATATAGGTAAAGTGAGCCGAGTTTTATATATTTGTATGGAACTATAGAAAATTAACAGTCAGGGGATAAATACCTAATGTCTTTCGAATCTATCAATATTTTGTGGACCAGTAATTTTATGGTACTTAATTATCTGGCTTCGGGTGATTTTGGTTCTAATAAAATGTTCGTATATACACAGATCTTTTGAATAAGTCGTTGCCCCTGGAGAAAAGCCCTAAATGTAGATAGGCCCTAATATAGTATAATAACGCACACAGGGATAATGTAGCTTTCTATTAGTGTTTTTTTTTACCGGATCTGTATTTATGGAGATTACTTCTTACACCCAAACTCACAAAAAGCGTTTCCTCTTTCTAATATTAGTGTATGTAACATATAAGTATGTATAATAAATAAATAATATAATAATATTTTACGATCTTTGGCCATCTGATTCTGAATTGGTTATTTTGAGAACATTTTTGGTGAACTAAACATTTGGACTAACCCATTTTCTTGTAATGTTAAAGATGTTTAAGAGTGATTTACATTAGTTAATTTTCTAATTCTCTTTACTTACAGCAAATGCACCTGAACTAAGTCTACTACATGCAGCTCTTATATGTGAACCCCATTGTAGTATATCATTTACAGTAATTCCAAGAAGTTTTATGTTATTCACAAGTTCGAATTTGGTTCTGGAACGGGTGCACAGAAGATTTAGGGAACAGTTATTTCCAAAAGACTCAACATTGCTAGTCAGTCCAATTCCATAACTTGTGAATGATTTTGCATGCACATATAATCTTAAGATGATGTTGTAGAAGCCAGAAACTGGCAATAGTACTCGTCAATATGAACAAGTTACATATACGATGGAACCAAATACCAATCATTATAAAAAAAATCTGCTGCTGTTCTATAGAAAAGTACCAATTTAACCAAAATATATGAAACAAGTGTTTTTTCCCTAGTTTGCTGTTACAAAATTAAATAAATTTAGATATATATTCAAATATATTATTATACGAATGAACAAACATAGTACATTATATAATATATATATTTACACATAATAATTTTACATTATATAGGAAATGAAAATAAATATTATCATTATAATATACATAATAGTATATGTTCCGACTTGACGGAAGTCTTGATATTTGATTGATAATAATTGATACTCGAGTAGGTATATAAAAATATCTGTGTTTTATTTAGTTGATCGAATGACTTGATGATATGATAGTGGGTGAGCACGCGTGTTGGCCTTGTTGCTAACAATTACGAACTGACTCGTGTTCATGCAAATGTGTCCGATGGCGTAAACTGCTTACGCAGTAAATTGTACGACTTGCCTCGTACATGCTCCCACACCGGAAAAGATGCGAGATTAAATCTGATTGAAATGATACAAGATGATTCAACAGTTTCTTAAAATGTATACTTGTTAGTAAATGAGTGAATGACAAATAATGAATTAAATCTATATTGAATTTTATCGGTCCTTGTTATCACCGATAACATAAACCGCACGAAACACGGGTGACGTTGATTTGTTACGTTTCACTTTATCGATTTGACCAATACACTGAACACTTTTACTAGCGCGACACTCATCATCACCATTACTGAAAACTCGAGCCTTGTTGCTCGGTACACTTGCACTAAACTCGTCACTGACGCGCTCGGCGCGAGGGGCGCGGGGAGCGGCGGCCGGCCGCGGATCTGTCTGCGCGGCCGTCTCAACCGCAGCCGAAGATTCCCGTTGGAACCGCCTGCGCTTGCAGAAACACATTGCTAGTACCACTGCTGATATTACCATTATCCCAATAATAACGTAAGATATTATATAATGATGAATATCATGATTGGACATGCTGTCATATAATGGTATTGTCTCTTTCATTTCGTCAATTGTTTCTTGTAAGTCTAATAATTGCTTTTGATGCTCTTTGATGTCCGGTTCTGTTGTATTCGCTATATATATGGGTATAGAAATATTTATTATTCTATTAATAGGAGCCATCGTGGGCACTTCCAGATCTGTATATTACTCAAGCAAGAGCTTGTGAGTATACACAGTATGATCCTTAAACTTAATTATACAACCTTGACTCGTAGTCAATAATCCTGCGCTTGATAAATGCAAAGGCGTAATCTGATCATCACACATTAACTTGAGCTGACAATCGTTGCAGCAGAAATAAAAGTAACTATTTTGTTTATTCAGATCTATCCATTTAGGCTCGCATGTTTGTTTGTATGATTTACATCTCTCTAACCCTTGTTCTTTTTTACATAAACTTTCGTCATTCTTGATGTGATAAATTGGTGATTTCAACGAACATAAAATAGTGTCAGAGTCTTGATGAAGACACAATTTTAATTCGTTTTCTGATACATGTAAAGGGGCATCTTTCTTGATATTTATAGCTAGGTAACTTGATACGGGCTGTATGTATATCATAGTATAGTTATTATATAATCTCGGGATATTAATGATTTTATAAATTTCGTACAAGTCTCGATTTATAAGAGGTAATTTGGTCTCAAATATTAGATAGTTGGTCGACATTCTTGCTTTGATTTTTAATAAATGATAGATTTCGGGTAAGTTTACGCTGTCTGTAGGTAGTGATAAATCTTTAGGTATTTTCCTTGCTATAATATTGAGTTCGGTGCGAAGTTGCTCCGGTGTTAGAAGATGAAGGCTTAATTGGCCGTTATAAATGTTAGTCAAAGTATCTAATAAGATATCTTGCATATTTTTCAGGTGTGTCATAATATTATTTGCTAACATAGCTGACATAGTGAAGTCACTGATAATTCTAGAGTCGAAATTTTCAGTTTTTAATACATTAACAACGATTTCTAAGTTCTGTAACCTTTGATTAATTAATTTGTGTTGCTTTGTCATGATATTTTCAGTTCGTTTCAGCAAATTAAACTCTCCTTCGACGACCGAAGTTTGATTCTTCCACAATAATGATAAATGTTCTTGATTTTTCTTGATTAAATCTATATCTTGCTCATATTTTTCAGCGAAGTGGTTATCTAGAATTCCAAATAGGCTGTTTGCTACATAACCAACTCCGTTCACGAGACCACGCCGCAGCCGCGGGCGCGCGCTTGGCTTCTGTCCATTCAGCAAAATTTCATTGTAGTGATGCAGTTCCTCGTAACCGAGCTTTAATTGTAAAATGATTGCTTGACAAAAATATTGTTCTCTTATCTCCTTACATATGTTTTGAATGTATGTTATGTGTTTATTTAATGTCTGTGTTCCTTCGTAGTAAGGACTCATGTCGTAGTAGACGACTAGGCGCCATTCGTCCCTGATTAGAGACATGTCTGCATATTTATCGAAATACAGACTTTGATTGCTTTGCAGTTGAGTCACATTGTATGAACCTTCTATGCTTGTAATAAGGCTCATTATGAATATCATCACTTCAAAAACAGTTTGTGAGAAACTGAATGATCTTTTCTCCTTGTTTGAGAAACATAGCATCTTTGATTATCCTTGATATTTTCAGACTTTTTTAACTTGCTTGGCTTGATTATGAGTTAT
This sequence comes from Ypsolopha scabrella, assembly GCA_910592155.1. Classification (NCBI taxonomy): domain Eukaryota; kingdom Metazoa; phylum Arthropoda; class Insecta; order Lepidoptera; family Ypsolophidae; genus Ypsolopha; species Ypsolopha scabrella. Next base: position 5,974,444 of record OU342985.1, on the reverse strand, counting down.
TACTAACTTGATTATGAACCTCTGGGTTCCTGTTTTCTTGATGAACTGGTAATAAAGAAAGCTTGATAATTGGCTGCTTCATGATTCCAGTGATACGACACTGATACGGGTTGGCGTCGTGAATGATAACTGCATCGTTTAACTTGATATTATTTTGTGGCTGTTGCCATTTTTACGGGTCGAACCCTTCAGTGGTCTTGATTCCACTTCCCTTGTTGGATGCTCTTAATGCTGAGTCTCCCATTAACTGATAATGTTGACTGGCAACGTGTCTTCTGAACTTCACGCATTGGAAAAATCCTTTCTTTGCGGCCTTGATGCCTGCCATGAGCCAGTATCTCTGTCTCATGAACGTGGAAGTCAGCTGAGCGTCACCGTGATAAGTGAGTTCGTAAGACTGATCTATTTGTTAGATCTGCTAACCGATTGTTTTTCGGTATTATGATAAGGTCGATTTTTACTTGTTTCAAACGACCACCCACTATCAAAACTTGATCTTGATCCAAAAATGGATGTAACATACAATTCTTGCATTTGATGTACATATTTTATTTTCCGTTTATAGATCTTTTATTTCTTGATTAAAATATTCTTGCTGTACTTGTTTTATAATCATGATTTTTGCTTGCTTTAATTCACTCAGCGTGAGATAGGATTTTCTTGCTTCCTTTTTTGCTTTCTTGCTTGCTATAAAGCGATATACCCATGCTAGTATTTTTGGTATTTATTCAATAACTGATTTCTAATGCTTTCATCTTGTTGTGTGCTATTTGCTTAATTTTACGTATACTTCTTGATCAGTAACGTATCTTGCCTTTTAACTTGCTTGTTTCATGGCTTCTTCGGTGGATGCCGGTAAAAATGTCGGACCGTTCCACCAAAGATGATGACCTTTTAATTGTGAATCTGCTGGGTTCTCTTTAGACTTGATATAGTGCTAGCTGTCAAATACTATTTCTTGTGCCCTTTTATTGACCTTGCTACCAGAGAGTCTACCCAGCAGTAAGTCTTGATATCGTAACCTTCCAGGCTATCCTTGATTTTAGCCAACAGTTTCATGAAAAGGTGCGCTTCGCACAACTCCAGTCTCGGAAGGGATAGATTTTTACTAATAGGCACTAATCTTGTATTGCATGCTGATAATAATGGACGCTTTGCCGGTTTTTTTTGTTTGATAACCATTGAATACTACACGAAGACGTCAAGTGTCAGAGTCCTTGCGGAGCACGCAATGGTGAGGCAAATAATACTCGGGCGATTGTTTCTTGTAAGCTGGTGTCATATGGCACAATGATAAGTATTCATGTACAAATTGTTTATATTCACTTGCTATATATGGTTGCTTGTCAAACTTTCGCTCCAACTGTCGAAATTGGGCAATGGCTTTGTTTTTAGACGTTCCCAACTCTTCCTTAATACTTGATTTTAAAGGAAGGCGAACTTCAAATCTGCCGTCGGGGCGCCGTGTCGTCGTTTCCTTGTAGTACTTGATGACTTGCTCATCTCCTGATGACATACTTGATTGCTCAGAGATATCCTCGACTCGCCAAAATTGTTCAATTTCATCGAGGTTATTTAATGTGACATTGCATTGTAAAGTATGGTTAACATTACCACTCAAAATCCAACCTAAGCGTGTTTTCTGAGCGATAGGTACGTCGGGGCCAGCTCTACGGATCCCAGATAAAATTATCTTGCTATATACGTCGGCACCCAGCAGTAAGTCGACTGCGCTACTAACATGGAAGTTAGGGTCAGCCAAATTAATGTTCTGTAAAAATGGCCAAGTTGGCTTATTGAAAGTACAACCTGGTAAATTTTTTACCAACGTTTTCATGATAATTGCATCCGTTTCAAATGAAAAGTTCTCTTGATTAGAACTACATTGCAGTGTGACCATTCCTTTACAAGCGCTCCTCTTATCACCAATGCCTGATATGACGCCGTGGCACTGCCTACGCGGTAAACCCAAAAATTGGGCTGCCTTTTCCGAAATTATTGTCGTCATTGAACCCATATCGACCAACGAACGTATGTTATGATATGACCCATCATGAGCCTGAACTTTGACGATAGCCGTTGACAACAAAACTTCAGGAAATTCGTCCTGTAAGGACACGTGCGTACCATGTACATGTTCTGACCTCGTGCCGCGCTCACCCGTGCGGCTGCCGCCAGACGCGGCATTTCTTGCTGCCGATCTAAAAAGTGTCTTGTTACTAAATGCATCGTGTAAAATGATATTGTGATTTGAATTACATTCTCGACATTTTCTATCAGAAAAACAAGCTTTACCTTGATGGTCATACAGACAGTTTTGGCACAAATTCATGCTGGTGATCGTACCTCGTTTTATATGTGGTGGCATTTCTAGAAATTTTGGGCAATAGTACAACCCGTGTTCGTTATTTCCACACACCGGACACTTTGATTTCGCAATATATGTACTTTTACCGGACGTCTTGTTGTTTGATACGTATGTTTGTTTGAAATATGTAGGTTTTTTGTTACTCGTGTTGAGGTTACTGGCCAGAAAAAGTTATTAAATACGCAGGAAATTGAAAAATTAATGGCAACACCAGCAGAATCTGTACACGTGCAACAAAATCAGAACAACATACAGAAAAATAAACTTTGCATCATAACAAGTAACAAAAGTAATCCTATTTTAAAGATATCCGAAAACAGTCTTGGTGATATGTTTCATATTTGTCATTATTTGACACATAATGGCTCAATAAAAGAGCTACTAGAAGGTATCGGAGATAAGGTGCAGGGATATACAAAAGATGATTTTTGTATCATACTTATCGGTGAAAGTGATTTTCTCAAAACTAATGACTACGTAGAGAAGGTGATTTTTATAAGAGAAAAGCTGCGTACTTTGAACCACACGAATATTATAATGTGCTTACCAGTGTTTAAATGTGCAGACTACACTTACATGTTTAACTCAAGGATAGAGACATTCAATAAACTCTTGTATCTTGATAATATGACTCATAATTATGCATGTCTTATGGATACTAATAAGAACCTATCCTATGAGTTTGACATGTTTTCGTGGCGCTACGGATTTGTAAACAACTATGGAATGAAAATAATATTTCAACAGATATTAGAGACGATTGATTTCATAAAATTTTGTAAGGATAAAGAAATACTAAGCGGACATTTTCACAAGACAAACATTGATGAGTTTTTTCGTATTTAATCATGTATTTATACTACATCAAAACATTGTAAGCATTTTAAAGAAGGCTGATAGTTTAATGGTCTGCTTAGAAGAACTAGCATCTGAACAGAAAACTGTCGATGTAATATGTGTAACTGAGCACTTTATGATGGATGGACAAGAAGAATTATTGACAGTACAGAACTATCATCTGGCAACTCATTTCTCACGGAACAAGAAAAGAGGAGGTTCCTGTATTTTAGTAAGGTCAGGACTTCAGTATAGGGAACTAATAGATGTAAAAAATATATCGATCTTGGGAATTTTTGAATGCTGTGCAATAGAGCTTGTTGAGCATAATTTAATTATTGCTTGTGTGTACAGAGTTCCAAAGAAAAAACAAGTAAAAAAGTATTTTGCTTTGTTTCATGAGAAGTTGGAAATCTTGCTAAAATTATTAAGCACAAATTCGAGTAAAAAGGTTGTGTTATGTGGAGACTTTAACATAGATATTCTAAGAAGCAACCCCGTTAGTAGATATTTTAGTCAACTTTTGAAGGCTTACAATCTGAAACTTGAAATAAAGGAACCAACAAGACTAGTCAGTAAAACATGTTTAGATAATTTCGCGCACAATGTGAAGCGAGGTTGTGAGGGTAGAGTGATTGAGTACGGTTTATCCGATCATACAGCACAATTGTTAAAGATCCCTGTGAAAAAATCTTGCAGAATTAATTCATGGTCAACTACTAGACGAGACTTCAGTACAGAAAATCTCGAAAAATTCAAAATCATTTAGAAAATTTAACTTTTTCGGACATGTATGAATCGAATGACTGTAACAGCGCTTATGACATTTTCTTTGGGACGTTTATTTTGTTTTATAATCTTTGTTTTCCTTTCGTTACTGTAAGGCGAAGAACACATCAAAAAGCTAAATGGGTGTCTAAAGGCATAAAAAAATGTAGTAGAAAGCAACGTGAATTGTTATGGTGCTATAGAACAAATAAAACCGAAGAAAACAAAAATAAATTGAAAGATTACACAAAAAAACTCAAGATAATAATAAAATTAACACAAAAAGCGCAAAACAACTACGCCATAAAAACAGCTGAAAATAAATGTCGTACAAGCTGGAAAGTGATAAATAATTGCAAAACCAATTTTCCAAAAGAACCAATACATAAAATAGACACCGCATATAAAACGCTCACAGATCCTACAGATATTGCTAATGCATTCAATGACTTTTTCGTAGACCAAATTAAAACTTCAACAACAAACAGTATTAAATTTAATGAAATTGTTAACAATTCAGCAAATTCAATGTTTATGGCACCAATAGCGCCTAACGATATTGTTAAGGTGATAAAGGCACTCAAAAATAAAAATAGTGTAGGATATGATGATGTACATACAAAGCCTTTAAAGTACGTTGCAGAAGTTATAAGTGGCCATCTTTCTTACATTATCAATATGGGTATTAGTCAAGGTATATATCCAGACAAGCTTAAGCCGGTAATAGTAAAACCGTTGTTTAAAAAAGAAGACAAGAAAAACATGAAGTTTTATCGGCCAGTTGCTTTAACATCAGTATTGTCTAAAATTTTCGAAAAGATTATATACAATGCCTTAGAGTCTTACTTAAATCAATTCAATATTCTGATTAAAGAACAAAGGGGATTCAGGAAGAAAATGAACATTAATATGGCTATATATGACATGTTAAATGAAATAACTGGATATGTGGACAAAAGAATGCCTATATGTGCAGTGTACATGGATTTAACAAAGGCGTTTGATTATGTAAATCACAACATACTACTACATAAACTAAATTCATATGGTATCAGGGGAAACATACTTAGTCTAATCAAATCGTATCTAAATAATAGGGTACAATATACGGAAATAACGAGGATATGTCCAAAAACAAAAAAGGAAATTAAATATCTATCTGGTGACAGACGGATCACTTGTGGAGTTCCACAGGGTAGTGTGTTGGGTCCTTTGTTGTTTATACTGTATATTAATGACTTGCCTAAAAATATTGCTTTTCCCATGGTGTTATTTGCGGATGACAGCACAGTAACAATCAATTGCAATGACATTAATAATTATGAAAATACAATCAATGACATTTTAAAAGATATAATTCAATGGCTAAATAATAATAAATTAATTGCAAACTTGAACAAGACAAAAATAATGACTTTTTATCAACGTGTGAATAAAACCCCAAATCTCAATATAAATTATAATGATAAACAAATTGAAGAAGTATCTGTGACAAAATTTCTCGGATTATTGGTTGATAATCACCTCACATGGAAGGCTCAAGCTGCATCAGTTTGCGAAAAACTAGGAAAGTCAGCGTATCTTTTATTCAAACTATCCAGTATTGTTAGCAAAGACGTGGTTTTAACTGCCTACCATGGACTAGTAGCATCTGTTTTGCGATATGGAATAATCTTTTGGGGCAACTCCACGGCAAAAAATGACGTCTTTAAGGCTCAGAAACGGTGTATTCGGTCCATGTGTGGTCTGAAACAGCATGAAACTTGTGTACCGTATTTTAGGTCTCTTAAAATACTAACCATGCCCTCGCTTTACATTTTTGAAGTTGCTATATTTGTAAAAACAAACCCCGAGCTCTTTGTTGAGGTTTCCCAAGTACACTTCCATGATGTAAGAGCCCAGTATAGAAACGACTTGTGTTTACGGAGCTCAAAAACAACTCTCATGCGAAATAGCATATTCTGTATGGCTGCGAAAATATTTAATAAAATTCCAACCAGCATTAGAGATTTGAACTTTAGACAGTTTAAGAATAAATTATATTTGTTTTTACTTGATAAATGCTATTATAAAATTGATAATTTCTTTAATGATAACTTTTAATTTTAATTACTCGTATACGTTTCTTTGAATGTTACTTGTATATCTACTTCAGACATTTTATGTATATTATCAAGAATTTTGACATTCCTATTTGAATTCACCTTTCTTATGTATTTGCATGTGCATGTAACAGAATAATTTAATAAAAAAAAAAAAAAAAAAAAAAAAAAAACCATTCAATATTTGTACGCCGTCAGGTAGAACATAGTGCTCTTAATTAATACCTAACATCTTGTTGTGACATTTATAAATTGTACATACATTTCCTATGTTCACAAATAAACTATTCTTTCTTTCTTTCTTTCTTTCTTAGATTGAGGATAATTATTGTACTGACTTGTTTTTGTCAAGGTGTTTTCTTGCTTTTTCTTTGATGTTTCTAAGGCAGTGAACTTGTTTTCAAGGAATTCTACGAATTCTCGTAAAGAAGGCAGCTCCCTTGGCTGCTTCAAAGATGTCATGTACTCGTTATGCGTTTCAGCGTCGAGTTTTTGGGATAGAATATGCACTAATAAGGGGTCCCAGGTGCTTATATCTATCCCTAAATTCTTGATAGCGTTTAATGTTTCGAGGGTTGTGTCATGTATTTTTTGAATATGACTGAAAGACTGTTGCTGAAGGGTGGAAATATTTATCAAAATATTGATATGGGACGTGAAGATCTTTTTCTTGTTGTTATACCTATTGTTCAAAATCTCCCAACAAGTATGATAATTGTCCGAACCAATCGGTAGGTGCTGCACAATTCTCTCAGCTTCACCTCTAAGCTTTCCCTTGAGGAACTGCATTTTTTGCGCACTTGATAGCGACGGATTATTATGTATCGTCTCAGTAAAGAGATCTTTAAATGATGTCCACTGTTGAAAATTACCGCTAAAAGCTGGCAGCTCCATTTTTGGTGTAGATTTTTCTCTATAACACACCGACCACATTTTCTTGTTAATGGCCCTTTTAATGTTATTGTACGTTTGCTCATTATAGAAAAATGTACTTTGATATTCTTCGTTCTGACCTTCTAACTCACTATCTATCTCTAAATGAAGCGAATCTATAGCCGACCAACGAGACTGAATTGTACGAATGAGATCGTCGAACTCCCATTTTTCTGTAATTGACTCTAAATCTATGTTCGCTATCGTTCTCTGAAAAGCCCTTAGATTACTGGCTTGCTTTTTAAGTAAATCGTCTGTCTTGCTACAGACGCCCTGAGCCCTGAACGAAGTAGACATAGCCTGAGTCTCTTGCGAGTCACCCAAGCGTGGCGTGTCCGACCTTGCTGCCGTCTGCTCCGTCGCCACCTGCTGAGCCAATACACCCAGTGGAGTGGCAGGCTTCAAAAACGGTTTTTGGGCAAATAACTACCAATATTAGCCTTGATATGCTCATACCGATCCTTAGTTTTTTCAAAATGCTTGTCTACGAAATAGTCATGAGACTTTATGTCGAGCCCACATAACTGAATATGATTGGATTGGAACTCTTGCCAGCATTTATCGAGGGTTTCAATCCTACGCTTGATATAGTCAGCCGTTTTACGGTCTGCACCATCTTTCTTAAAATTGGAGTACACTTGCTCTATAGCTCCAATTATTCTGCTGTTGCGTTATAAGAAGATCCTCCATACTTGATTTATTAATTTATTTGCTGCGCAAACTTGATAGGACTTGATAAAACTTGATAGCTTGATATAAATGATAATGGAAAGATCTTACTTGAAGCTGCTTGATACCGCTTGCTAGAAGGAGACTTCCTGCTCCTCACGATCCTTGATTGATCGCGAAACCACTTGATAAGGCACTGGATTAACACTTTTATCCTCGGCACTCAGTGGGACGTACTTGCTAGTTCAGTTCACGCGACACAGTCTTGTTTCGTGCACACGCGATAGGTTCGAAGGACCATGTTCCGACTTGGCGGAAGTCTTGATATTTGATAGATAATAATTGATACTCGAGTAGGTATATAAAAATATCTGTGTTTTATTTAGTTGATTGAATGACTTGATGATATGATAGTGGGAGAGCACGCGTGTTGGCCTTGTTGCTAACAATTACGAACTGACTCGTGTTCATGCAAATGAGTCCGATGGCGTAAACTGCTTACGCAGTAAATTGTACGACTTGCCTCGTACAGTATATAATATACGTATATATTTACATTATATTATATGATATAGAATAATATATAAAGGAGATATATATACTTATATATAATCCGTATCTGGCTTGCTATATTTATTTATTTATTTATTTATTTATGATAGGAAAACAAACAGCTTTAAATCGAAAATTAACATAACATGGCAATGCAAGTTAGCCTATAGTTTTCACAATTTAGTATAAATACAGTTGATTTGTGAACTGCCTAATAAATAAGAAAACACTCAGTGTAATGTAATATTATTATAATATACTTACTTGTTGTAAATAATATATTTAATATATATATATGTATATTTATATAATACAAAGCTGTATCTATACCTACGTAAAATATTAGTTTATTTGTGGTTGCACCTAAACCTTCTTCATGTCACTCCTTAAAAAATAGATTTGCTGCGAGTCTCTTAAATGTGTCTGAGCTTGTGTGAAACAGGTCAATATCAATTTCATGACTTAACGTATTAAAACTCCGAGCTGCACGTATTGTATACGTATTTTGCCTGTAGTTAGTACGCACAGCGGGAACGTGTAATTTGCTCTGGTGACGAGGGTTGGCAGACCTGGGAACTTGTAAATTGATATAGCTTAAGAGTTCAGGGCAGTCTATATTTCCGTTAGCTATTTTTATGAGGTAGTCTACATCTGCAATATTGCGTCTGACGTCAAGTGGTAGCAGATGGTGTCTCTTGCATCGTGCCTCGTATGTAGCATCAGTTACTCCAGTTTTGTATTCCAGGTATCGGAGAAAACGTTTTTGTATCCCTTCAATTCTTGTGATGTATATGGCATACCTGGGATTCCAAACTTGGGAACAATATTCAAGTGTACTTCGAATGAACGAGCAATAAAGAATTTTTATAGCTTTTATGTTTCTAAAATGCTTGCACGATCTAATTATGAACCCTAGGTTTCTAGAAGCCCTATTAACTATGCTTTCAATATGTTTGTCGTACAGAAGTTTAGAGTCCTGTACGACACCTAAATCTCTAATTGAGTCTGTTCGTGGTAGAAGATGATTTTTAATGGCGTACGGAAAAATTGTCACAGATGATTTACGCGAGAACGACATGACATAGCACTTAGAAACATTGAGGTCGAGTTTGTTTAAGTGGCAATAATCCTCAAACCGCCGAAGGTCCTCTTGTAAGGCGACACAATCTTGATTATTTTGGATTGGCTTTAAAATTTTCATGTCGTCTGCAAAAAGAAGGATCCTCGCAGACCTGAAGTAGCCAGCTATATCGTTCATAAACAAAATAAATAGGAGTGGACCTAAGAGTGAGCCCTGTGGTACACCCGAGGGAACCGTGAGCCACTGTGAGCTATAGTTGTTTATCACAACCGACTGGGTCCTGTTTTTGACGTATGACTGGAACCATCGATAAAGATCTCCATGAATACCTGAAGAGTAAAGCCTCTCTATAAGCCGTACATGGTCTATGCGATCAAAAGCTTTACTATAGTCCGTGAATATTATATCTACTTGACTACCTTCTTCCATTCCAGCTGTAACATGCTCGTGAGTTAGGACAAGATTCGAAGTTGTTGATCGTTGTTTTAGAAAACCGTGCTGCTCTAACGAGAACGAACTCTTTAACGCTGCATAAGTCTGCTCATAAACTATCCTTTCCAATACCTTAGCAAATAAACATAGTTTCGAGATACCTCTATAGTTATCAACAAAATTTACATCTCCTTTTTTGTGGATTGGTGTTATGTACGCAGATTTCCATAAAATCGGCATAATACCTTCATTAACGGAACGTTTGAATAAAATAGATAAGGGCAAAACCAATGCTTCGGCACAATTTGTTATAAATACAGGAGAAATGTTGTCTGGACCTGCCCCTTTTTTAAGATCTAATGATTTTAACACCGTGAGTAAACGAGTTAGATTAATCTCTATACCTGAAATAAGATGAGTCTGGGGAACCTCGATGAGATTGACGTTACCGGTTGAGGGAGGCGAAAAGTTTTTTCCAAAAAAGTCGGAAAATGCTTCACAAATGTCCTTCCCAGAGTCCAACGAGCGACCTTCGTAATTCATGAGGGAGGGAATATTATTAGAACCTTTATTATTATTTTTTACATATGACCAAAAACTGGATGGGTCAGCAATAATATTATTTTCGATATTAGCCATATACTCGGTGAAGCAAATATTTTCAACAATTTTCGCTCTTTTCCTAAGTACCGAGAAAGAGTTGTAATCGGACAAATTATTGTATTTTTTATATTTGCGATGATATTTATCTTTTTCTTTTAATATTTTCAGTAGTGCATCCGAATACCATGGTGGTTTTGTGTGTTTTGTTTCTTTTTTAACGGGAACGAAATCTTTTATAATTTTATAAAGTGAATTATAAAAGAATGTAACAGCTTCTTCGAGGCTAAATTTATATAAATGCAGAATCCATGGTATTTCATTTAAATGGTTTATTATATGTTCATAGTTTGCTCTATGGTATATGTATCTAGTCCTAGCCTTATATGGAAGAAAAATCATATTATCAATGTGAAAGCCTACCTCCAATGCTCTGTGATGAGGATCTTCAGGAACAAGGGGATCGTCACACGGCGACACAATGCACGACGCATTTGAGAATATCAAGTCGAGAATGCGATTATTAATATTTTTAACCGCGTTGAATTGATTAAAGCTGCATTGGCCTATTGTATCAAAAAAATGTGTCTGAGAGTTTCCAATTAAACTAGATGGTTCATGATTTGTTTCCTGCCACGATACATTGGGAAGGTTAAAATCACCAATAATAAGGAAAATTTGATCTGGGTTCGAGGAATATTATATCGAATAATTTGTCTGAGAAGTTCATAAGTTGTGTGGAAAACGCGTTGCCTGATTTCTCAGTACAAAGATAAATTATGCATAAATTTAAATGATATACTTTGTTGTGATCAGCCTTGAGCTTTAAGGATACCCACAAATCCTCTGCTGAAGATCTCCAGTCAATCTGTTGGGAAACTGAAAACTCCCGACGCACTGCAACAAGAACCCCACCGCCTCGAGTCTGTCCGGTTAAGTCGTAACGTCTGTCACGTCTAAAGATCGAATATCGGTCATCGAAGAGCTCGCTGTTCCTAACACCCTCCAAGAGCCACGATTCCGTGATTGCAATTACGTCATAGCCGCCTAGTAAAACATTTCTTTTAAATACGCCTACCTTACTACGCAAACCTCTTGCGTTTTGATAATACACGTTAAGATTCACTGTAGTAACTAAAACAATATATTTTTGTGTATTCAACAGTACAGAGTTCAAAGTTGACGTTGGCAGGAATAATTATCATTGAAACAAATTTCACCGACGTTGAGCCATCTGATACGAATGCGTAGATAATTAATTGCAGATCAAGCAGGCTCGACTCGCGGCCGTCGCCGCGCTGCCGCTGCCGCCGCCGCCGCCGTCCGGGCAACAAGGCATTCTCATTTAGTGTAGCTACGTTCACAGCGGTGACGTATTTTACATGGTCAGTGGTGACGTACAGCTTAGCTAGGTCACGGGTGTAACAACTATGAGTAGTAATAGGTATTGGAGTTGCAATAATGAGGACTGATTCGTGACCACTGCGCTGAGATAAAAGACAGTTACTACCCGCTTCTGTAATCGCTTTTAGTTCTGTAGTTCTATGCAATGAATAATTTGAGCTATTTTTATACAGGCTTTGGTAATGAGTTAAGAGAATTATAGGTATTGTTGATTTTGTAGTGCGATATGATACGAGATGTAGAAGATGTGTATATATAATGTTTAAATAGGAATGGAATATATATATAATGATAGGATATTTTAAATAAATACATGTTGTGTATGGGTTGTATTGATATTTGTTAATGACGTGTAAATAAGATAGTTGTACATATACTTTAATAATATGTTTTAAATGAGTGGATGCTGTGTATGTGTTATAGTAATAATATTTATTGATCGCTTGTGTAGGGATTACCCAATATATGAATATTGATACAACATAAATAATATACGTAATAAGGTGTATACAATAGTTATTTGTATTATTAATTTTCTTACTAAAATAAATACAGTGTCTATTTACTTGATTTTCAACAGATCTTCTTCTGCTTTGATGGTAAAAACAGCTGACGTTGGAGATTTTCGTGCTAAGATCTTGCAATGATGTACCCATACGAACTGAAAATCCACTTCACGTTGACGTTGTTTGGCTTTCGAAAGTAGGTTCTTGAAGTGTACAGTCAGGTGGTAGTTTATGTAGATTCTCGTTTTGTCACCTAGTCCAATCGTGCTTTGCGTTAAATCTTTATGCTGACGTGATGCGGCTATGAAATCTTCTTTCAGGTAACGATTAGTGAACGATAATATAATTGGTTTTATGGCATCTTTTTGTCTAGTTTGCACTCTTGTGATTATGTTGATGTCCTGTTTTGTAACGGGACATTTTATAACATCACCTATTTTCGCTGCCAGATCAAACAAGTTTTCATTCTTGTGGAAGGGCACATTTTTAATTTCCACATTGTTAGACCTGTTCCTTTGTTCACTCTCATGTAATTCACTTTGCATATTTTTTAGCGCAGCTTGTAGGGTAGGTATAACAGACGATACCTCTTGTATTGATCTTACATTATCTTCCAATCTTTCGATCCGTGCAGTAAATGAGCTGATCGTGTCGTGAGCCATCTCTAGTGACGTTTTCACATCACCAATCTCTTCTTTGATCGCCTTCAAGTCTTGAACAAGGACATCCAGATTGCCGAGCTTACTTAATATGTTGAGGAGCTGAGACTGCATAACGTCCAGTTTCTTGTTGGAGTCTGGGTCACTGTGCGATACTTCTGCAGCAGATGCATCCCGGTGAGCTGGAGATGGAGATGCAGCGAGATTTTTGCAGTAGGGGCAGCGCCAGAACGGTTTGTTTTTGCCTAATTTGCGATAGTTTGTTTCCGATATTCCAGCGCAGGCAAAATCGTACATTTGATGACACTGGCTACATAAGGCTCCCTCCGTCATATTTGACTTGCATTTCCCGCACTCGAGCATTTTTAATTCGTATAAAAACAGATTAACCTGTGACAGTTCGCAAATATCGCAACTGTATATGTGACGACGTTGTACAGATACGTGCACGCTTGTCGCTCGACCGCGCGAAACTGATAGATATAGATATCAAGATTTATTGTCATAAATATGATATAATAATATAATCATATAATATATGTGATATTTTAATATATTATCAAATATTAATAAGTCTTGTTATATATATTAATATATAATAAACGTATTATATGAATTCGCAAATAGGTTTAAATGTTACCCATAATGTTTTTGAACGACCTATTCAACGGTACCCCAAACTATGGGATAGGCGAGAAAAATAAATCATCCCCAATTTACGTGTATAATATTAATATGTATACCCATACCGAATTACAGCTCTTTAGTAATAATAGTCTCTGAGCTAAGCCGCGGACAGACGGCCATGGCGAAACTAGAAGGGTTCCTTGTCGGACTACGGAACCCTAAAAGGCGGCGGTAGCTCAGTCGGTAGAACGCTGGCCTCTCAATCTTGAGCCCCAGGTTTGATCCCCGGTCGGGCATACATCAATAAATTTTCGGAATTTAAGTACGAGTGGATAGTGTTTGTGTTCTTACCACTTACTAAACAAATCTTATAAGACTAAAATCAAACGTTGTACTGTATAGTTAAAATTTAAAAGTTCAATGGGCGATACCATCACAGCCTTTGTGGTTATTCTATTTATAAATAATTAACTTAATGCGTTTCTTTTTTCCCTTGTCTGCTCTCCATATACACACAATGTTTAGGTTGTGGCCACTGCAGAAAGACCAACACGACTTAACTTATTTGACAGGACTAACCTTATTTTAAGCGCCCTGTCCTTGTATTATCGATACAGAAAGAAAAAGACAGAATGCTTCATTTAAGTTTAGTTCTGTCGAATAAGTTAAGTCATGCTACACCGAATCGACACCAATATTTGGCTTTGAAATTGAGCATAAGGGTTTAGTGAAACAAGGGTCAAGTTTCACAGTAAACATAGATAGAGCCACAAGCACATGATATGGAAACATACATACTGGAAAAGCTAGTGAGTTAAGCCTCTCTTGAGCAACGTTGGTCTTCTGTCTGAACTGCTGGCACTTGTCCAAGAAGCAGGCGCACTTGGCACACAGCAGCAGTACAACGTTTTTCAATGTATGGTGTGAGTAAATAAATAAAACGTAATTAAATAAATAATAAATACTCCAAATGAACTTGACGGAAATAAGCTGGTTTCAGTTTGATTTGTTCGTAGCTCATTTCTGTCAAGTCTATTTATGGTAAACAAAGACTGGCAAATTTTTTTCAATAAATAAATAAAGCAACACTAGTTTGGTAAAGTTGACTGACAACAGTTTTGAAGGTCCTTACTAGCATTTGCATTGAAAATTCCATTTAATGTGAATATTACCCGTTATTGAAAGAAAAATACGTTCAAACAGTGAACTACATAAACCATCGCATGGACCCTTAGATCATTTAACAGGGACCTGGCAAAGCGCGACTCTTAGTACTGAAATAATTCTGCCGTTTTCCACGGGAGGGGAGGTAAACACGCACAGCACACATTTACTCATTCACGCACACTCCTGCGAAAAGTTGATATGTCACACTAAATCAAAAACTGCAACACAGACACAAAACGCGCACACAAGCAAACTTACATGAACAATTTGTACTTCGGCAGAGGGGAATGCGTGCGCTTGCCTAGTCCCGTGTTAAATGGTCTAAGCATGGACCACTAAAAGTAGAACATACTCGATCTCTTTCTACATTTTAACCTCCTTGAGACTTCCAATACTCCGAACACTCTCTATCTCTGTCTAACCCCCTTCCAGGGTTCTCGGTGCACGCGTCGGTGCACGCGGCGCGTCCGGACGTGCGCTGCGTCCTTCACATCCGCTCCCCCGCCGCCCTCGCCGTCTCCGCCATGAAGAACGGACTGCTGCCGCTGTCTACTGAAGCGGCCATACTCGGGGAGATCGCTTACCACACAGTCCCCGCTGGTACGTATCGTGGCGACATCTGTACTTCCATCAGGGAACTACTAGCGCGCGCAGTCAAGCTGCAGACGCAACTAGTACTGCAGAGTTATCATAGATGGCGCTTGTGTCAATGGGAAATTGATTACAGTTATTCGTCTGTTACCGACTTGCGTGGATTGGACAGCCTGATAAACGCCACGCCCGCTTTCAATCTCACACTTTTTGCCAAAAACTACACAACCTGTAACCAATTTCCAAAAAGTTTTTGGTCACTGTCTCCTCATCCTAGAATATATTATAATAGAATATTCAGTTAATCATGTGCCACAACAAAATTACATTAAAAATAAATTACAAAGGAAATAAAACAAAACATAATAATATGAGACTAAAACTAAAAGAAGTCATGGGTCGCAGCAGAAAAAATGGCCAAGACTCAGCATATGCTCTATTCTTACAAAGTTAGACCGACAGTGATGATTTCTGGTGTCATCAATTCTTTCCATCAGACGCGATAATAGCTAAGCGTCAGCCAATTAATCGTATAAAAAATAATGGGATAACAGGCTTCCTGAGGATATGCGAATATACAAGTATTTACTCCAAAATCGGTGATTTACTATAAATACTACGTGTCCACAGGCGTCCTGGACAACAAATACAAATACAAATACATATAGCGCGACCGGGTGATCCGCATCCTGGGGCCGCACTGCAAGGTGCTGTTCCTCACGTCGAACGGCGCGCTCTGCTGCGGGGAGACCCTGGAGGAGGCGTTCTACCAGGCCAAGAACCTGACGACCGCGTGCGACGTGCAGCTGCGACTCGCCTCGTTGCCGCTCGACGCGCTGCACATCATCGACGACGACGCCAGGAAGCAGGTACTTACTGCTGGTCTTGTCTCATCCATACGTCAGTTGGTGAGCGCGGTGCTAAAACCCTCGCACCAGTGACGTCTTTGTCCGTCACCAGTCTGTTTTTTATACAGTCCGGCAATTGGGGATGGATATACCGCCATGAATCGGTCCCACTTGATACCCTGATGTCAATAAATATTTACCACTTCGTATCTGTCTGATCTATTCTATCTGTATTGTTATAAATTAATTTTTTAGAGACGTTCATGAAAAATATTTTTCAATATGCCAGTAGTTTTGAATTCGTAATGAGGATTTTACGATATGAGGTTAGATAAATGTTATTTATAACACTGAAAGATTATTGGAACTCAAAGAACGCTGACGCGTATGACATTTTGGCCACAATATTGTAGTTATTTGCCATAATGTTCAATCGTACTTGAAGGGTGCCAAACGGGACCCTTTTACTAACCCTCCGCTGTCCGTCACTGAGGTCTACAGCTTTAGCCGTTATAGATGGCCAGTTGAAATTTTCACAGAATACGTGTTGCTATGGCTTTTACGGTAAATGCCAAAAACGGAAAAAAAACAATTCAACATAACTCCTCGAAAATGTAACATATTTTTAACGTTTTTTACGATAGTGTTTTAGAGTTCCGTACCCGTATTGTAAGGCGGTACGGATCCCTTTATGCGTGAGTCCGACTCTAGTCCGACTGGCCGAATTATTACTGAACTTATATCTATTGGAACCTGCAATATTGTGAAAATAAAATAAAAGAATAAAAAATAAAAAGTGAAAACAAATTTTACCAGTCGGGGTTTGAACCCGCCAAGATCGACAATGCTACGGCGGCGAACCTTCCATATGTCTCACTAAAATTCTCATTGCGCTGCTCCCTTTTGTCATAGCGTGATGATATATAGCCATAAACCTTTCCGAAGAAATGCTTTATCTTTCAGTGAAAACTGCATCAAAATCCATTGATTGGTTCTCAAGTTATAAGCGAACGAACAGACAGACGTACAGATAGACAGATAGACAGACGTTGTATTTTATATGTATATATAGAGAAGAGATGTATTATTATTATTATTATATTAGCCATCTTACAGCATTCAGGTTTTCTTAGTACAAGGAAAAGAAACAAACAATCCAATCCGAGTTTATCTGTCAAATTTACCGAATCAATGCTTACGTACTTGCAGTACAGATTTTGTATGTACACTGCAGCGCACGCACCCAACCATTGTTCTCCTGTCCTTGATGATATAATTTATGATGTCACTGGCTTTTACCTGCGACAAGCACACGCGATGAAAACCGACAATGACGTAAACGACATTGAAATGACGATCGCTGCGTCTCTGGATAGCGCAAAATAGTAGAAAATAATACTTTCTCATACGGAGGCGATGGAAGGAAAAAAAAAATTCAGTATGTGGATCTATAAATTGTCTTAAGTATGGTGAAAGATTCATAAAAATCGCTATCTTTAAAATCTATAACTTTTGATTTGTTTTTGTCGAAAGTGAAGACATTTTTTTTTACTAATCATGGATATTATATTTGTCTTTTTTAAGTATTTGGACCACCCGCATAGAAGGAGTGGCCTTCAAAGATAGGTCTAAATTACAGTTTGAGTATATCACCTTAAAGTGAATTTAAATTATAAATAACTTGATCTATGACCAGTAAGGATTTCTTTGTAAATCTAGTTCAAGAGGTAAATTTTGTTTTAATAAGCATATCATCATTACGTATTTTACAACCCAAGTTACTCCTAGACACTAAGCTATACAGCAGTGACAACCTCATTCAAGCCTGTTAAGTAGTTTCACGTGGATCGCGAGCCTGATGATGATACCTGGGCGGTTCCGGTCAAGGCTTAGTGCTTCGCTGGTGAGCCCTCCAATGGCTGACACAGCCTATCTTGGTCTTGAAAGTGCGATCGCACAGGCTGCATGCCAAAAATCTATTTACATAATTATATGGGACTAGCTTTTGCCCGCGGTTTCACTCGCGTTGAATTAGTTTTTGTGTACTCCTATAAAATCGGTCAATATTATTCGGACTGTTACCTACAGTAAACACAGCTGGTGAAATGTGTGTGTTATGCGCCTCTGTTTCCCATTTTGTGAGTCTCTTTTATAGTTTTTCCATGGGAACAAAGGGAAAAAGTAGTTTTTGGTCCTATTCCAGGTCTAGAACTACATTCATGTAAAATTTCAGCCCAACCGGTTCAGTAGTCACGGCGTGAAAGAGTAACAAACCATCCATCCATCCATCCAAACTTTCGAATTTATAGTATTAATGGGATGGCTGCGGGTGGTCTTGCGTTGATCTCATCGCGCTTGGTTTGTTTAAATTTTTTACTAGTCTAAGGGAGCCGCATTTTTATTTATTTTTCTCTTGTACTACGGACAAAACGCCACTTACCATTTGAATGCGTATTTATATAACTAACCACTTCGTACCGGTGAATGAAAACACTGTGAGGTAACCTGCATGCAATTGAGGGTGACAACTTATCACGTTCGTGAGTTAAAATAGTCTGTGAAAAGATGGTGTACGAGTTTTGACCATTTGAACCCCTTTAATGTTACACCGAGTCTGGGATATTACCTACGGGACGTCTATGTAATGTGTAAAACTACAGTAAGTGTACTAAAACAATAAGAACTTTGTTTCTAGGTTTTTTCTATGTAGACGCCTGTCATTTAATTACACCATTCGTCTCGCAGAGACGCTGCTAATATTTTACGATGACTCTAAACATTGTATATTGGTATCGATTCGGTGTAACACAACTTAACTTATTTGACAGGACTAAACTTAATGTAAGCATTCTGTCTTTTTCTTTCTGTATCGAAAAGACAAGGACAGGACGCCTAAAATAAGTTTAGTCCTTAAGTCGTGCTTAGTTCAAAGGAAACACTCGCAGCACTTGTAGTAGTAGATCTAAGGCGATTATCCGGCACAAAAAAGGTAACCGCTTCTCTTGTTTGGTACAGCAAAATTATTTGTGTGAACCATTGTTAAGATATTATTCAGTGAATGAAAAATACGCATCATAATACGTACAGTATTTATTGAATTATTTATTTGTATGAAACCTAAACCGCGCAGTCGAAGTTTCCATTTAACGTAGCATCTAAATACCAGGGCAACGTAAGCACTGATAAAGGTTCCCTTCTTGCCAAGCGATTTGGAGCCTTAAAATCACCTCTTTCAGGTTCATATCCATAACAGCATAATCATAAAATGCTCCAGTGTTATTTTTGTGAAAGACACAAAAAAGCTCCAAGGACTTTTTTATATAAAGTCTTAAAGTTAACTTTTCTGTGTCGGTGTGAAATAAAAAAGTGGTTTAGTGATTCGATATGAAACTAGACCTAAGTTCTTATGAAAACAATTCAAAAACTGAACCTTTACACGTAAATATGTGAAACAAAAATAGAAAATTCAGCTTTGCTTGCGTGCACCCATTCGACCATTTATAAGTGACGACGCGTCGTACCGGTCAAAAGTGCTACCCGTGCACGCAAGCACAATTACCAGTACATGTGTACAGATCCCTATCTTACGTTCACACACACTAATAATTTATGAAAAATTAATTATCAAAGCCAGCTAAAGTTAAATAAAACTGTTTCTTATTTTAACTGAATTCCATAAAAGAGGTTGTCAATTCGTCATGTACGTGCATTGCATTATGTGTTATTCTACTATTGGTATTAGTTGAAACAATAAGTATGTATAATAATATAATAACAGTATTCATAAAAGTCATGTCATACCGTGAAATGTTGGTGACTATACGAATGGTGACGGTTTCGATCAGTTCCGAGACCCTCTCGGTCATCTTTATTTATGTAATTCCAAAATCACAGCATTTTATCATACATATGTATTATCATACAGACAGGGCATTTAAATAACTTATATTGTATATATGTTAACACTTTATTTAGTTTGCTTAATGTGTTTGAACTTGTATTTTCTATTGTTGCTTTTTCACTGTCACAATATCATAGGTATCTTGTTGTCTTAGGAAAGGGCTTTCTTAGCAGAAAGGTTTCTTATATATCATACAAGAAACCTTCTTTCATGTTCGTAGGTTCAGTCGTTCGTTTCAGGCGTTGATAGATCAGTTAGTCAGGATATTTTTTATATATTATGTATAGACGATACATATCGATCCATTTATGTTGAGTAAGTTCGCCGTGGAGAAAAGATTTCTTTTATGTGTGAATGCAAACAGGGTCATTGAACCTTGGTCCTGTGCGCTGACCGAGTCTCTAGTATGAATTTGTCTGCATAAACGAAAGTCCCCTTACATATAATTAATAATTTTTGTTTTATTACATGAATTTAAAATCGTAAAAAATTTCCAGAAACGATTCTACGTGAACTCCATCAACAATTCCGATGAGGTGTACAAAATCCCCATCACCTACACGACGGAACGACAAATGGAATTCGAAGATACTAAGCCAGCATTCATTATGAATAATAAACCTCATGTGTTCACCGATTCAGACGTAGCGAACCACAGCTGGATCATGTTTAACATTCAGGAGACAGGTAAAAGATACTCCAAATTGGGCAGTATGAATTAGGCAATATAAACGAAAATCACCTTACATAGATAAGTATCGTTCTATATCAGACCTACAGACCATTGTTTTATATATAACCAAGATGGTAATCTGTCCTCCAATAGAATACCGAGCATTCTTTATTCTCCATCCATCCATCCATCAGCATGTGTTCGTCCTTTCTAATATTTCGCTACTCTTGGCGGTCCTCCGTCCTCCTCATCCAGCCGACACCCGCAACGTCCTTCAGATCATCGGTCCCGCGGGCGCGAGGTCGGCCTACGCTACGCTTTGCTGTACGGGTCTCCATTCTAACGCCTTTCGGCCCCAACGGCCATCATGTCGGCTTAACTGTTGAAACAAAATTACTTCCTTAAATATTTCTCATTAATGTTGCCAGTTTACTACGATTTTTTGTTTTGAATAAAACATAATTACAATTAAAATTTCATGTCATAATAATTGCTGATCCTTAACTAATCGAATTCTGTAATTATATTGAAAATCTATTCGTTTAATTAGACCGTAAAACATAATTAACGTCACTCTAAATTTCGAGAAAATCATGATCCGCAAAGACACTCAATACAAAAAGCGTAATCTGGTGGAATGGCTCTTAAGCCTTAAAGTGCAAATGTTTCCTACTAGCTAAACGGTTTTTTTGGATATGTGAAAAAATTCATGACAGAAGGATGTATAACGAAGTTAAAAGGAAAACTATCACAGCTAAGAAAGCTTCGCAGGGTAACGAATAATAGTCGACTTTGCAGTTTTGTTTTTTACATTTTGTAGGTAATGTTATGTTTTTAATTTTTATTCAAAGTTATTTAAAGGGTACGGAACACACTTGACCGGTTTTATTTCAGATTATCCTGTAACGTATATGAAACGTACGTTTAGAAATTGTGACTTGTATAACCTTTTTTGAAGGGCTCCTGCGGTCAAATTAGAGATCTAATTTCCACATTTCACTGAAACTAACGCGTTTTGTTCAGATATTTTGTTTTATTTTAATTTTAGAATCTCTTAGACTATGAGGCTAGTAAAAAATGTATGTACAATTTATGTAATAAAATTGTTACTAAGAATAGAGAGTAGAGTAGAATTGATAAAAGGGCCTTTTTCATAACTTAACAACTTCCCTGTCTAATGAGTCATATCACAGGAACGTATTGGGATAAGTTCATGAACAATTTCAGGCACATTTAGTGTTTGTGATAATAAAAGAAAACTCCGCGATTTTGGGAGACTCTCATACGCTTATTGATGTTATAAATTGCAGGCTCCTTAAGTAGTCCGGTTGTGGTAGAGGGGGCGTCAATTAACGATCAAACTGATAGCAACTCTTTATTCTCGACGCGACGTGTAACTATTATGACTTTAGTGCCTTAGGCTGAGATTCAGAGTGCATTTTGAGTCCAAACTCAATCTGGGTCAAAAAGTGACGTGATCTCATACTAGAGTGACGTTTGTAAGATTGAGTTCCTCTTGAGTTCGAACTCAAAATGCATTCTGAATCTCAGCCTTAGTGTAACTGCCATAATAGGTAAGGAAAAACGGGTTGTTGAGGATATTTCTTAAGTTTTCCTTAGCTGAGAGTTCTTAATAGTAAAATCAAGCTTTAAATAACTTGTTAGTTACAAGACAGATGAATAAGTAGATAGGGTTTTTATGGTAAAATATGAGATTATGAAAAATGTTAAAACGAAATAACATTCACCTAGTGGGAAAGTTCAGGCTGGAAAATATTTATTGGTAAAAACCGAAATAATAAAAATAACATTACAATAAAATTAAACTTAACTACACAATCTAAAATCTTAAAATTACCTAAAACGTACAAAAATCGCAGGCAGGGTCCCCAAAAGGCTGGAAGCATTCCCCCGTTGAATGGCTAGGCTAATACGCTGCCCGAGGTATGCCCCAGCCCTTGGGTCTCCCGAAACGTTGACCAGCCGCGAAGATATTTCTTTGAAAATAATCTTATAATAATAATTAAATAATCCCATGGCCCTAAGGTTTCTACTCCGAAAGGCGCAAATATATAGTCCGAACTTAGATCTGCATACTTGCGCCTCTTGGAACTTTCGGCCGTGGCTGCCGCAGCGCCAGCTTTCAGGCTTATACTTTTGAATTACAGTGTTTTTGCATTGGTCGTATTAAGTTCAAGGGCTTGCATAAACACCAAATTGGTCATAAAGTTTTACAACAGGTGGCGTAGCGGCAGCATCAGCTGACTGAGTTAGGTACTGAATCTCCTGGTAAAAATGTTCCGTGTACTGAATGTTTGATAAGCTCTAAGCCTATTTGAGCTTGTAATTTTCAACGCGCTTGAACGCTTTTTCTCAAAAACTCTGTTTAGTTTAGAGCTTTTCGTTTAAACGACCACCCCAACTCGCCACAGTCGTCGCCTCGACATTCAGTGTTGCTTTTACCAAAGAGAATAAAATATACTACGTAATAAGAGTCGAGACTTCCCTATAACTGATTAATGCGTATTTGCCACGGAATTCCCCGCAACTAGTACCAAACTACAATAAGAAATGATAAATCACAAACAAAGCTGCCAACATAAGTGTGGAGGGATGTACTACAGAAGCAATACATTTTATCGATATCTTCTTTTTTACTGTTGAATTTCATGTGTAATGAAAAGGCCAATTACGAAGACTTCGCCGCCGGTGCTCTTGGCGGACGGACGTGTAAATTGTTATTTATTTATCCACACGCGCGCGCACTTTTCGATAATGGTGCAGTGTAAAAAGTGTAGGCTTTTTGTGTCGACTACCAAACCAGATGTTGTGCAATGCAAGGGAGCCTGTGGTAGCTACTTTCACAAGGCATGTATTAAAGAAGACCTGAAGATCTTTGAGAAAAACGGGGTATGTCCAAAATGCGTTGATAAAACGCCACAGAAACCCCCGACTCTGACTAAAAGCGATGTTTCGATGTCTGTGGAATGTCTGCTGAAGGAGTTAAACAAAAAGCTTGAAATCATGTTTAATATTGAAAAAAACATGACGGAACTTACGGAAAGTGTGGATTTTTATGCAGAAAAATACCAGGAAATGCTAAAACTTCAACAGGAGTCCCAGGATAGAATGAAAAAGCTGGAAAACAAGGTCAGTGATATATCTAACCAAAATATATATCTCAGTAAATACAATGAGTCCCTAGAAGAAAGAATTTGTATGTTGGAAGACAAAGAGTTTGAAAAGAACATTGAGATTGGGAACCTGGAAGAGAAGAAGGATGAAAACTTGAAGGACGTATTGAAAGAGGTCATTAGGGGGTTCGATATCGGTGAAGAAAGTGTAAATAATATAGAAAGTGCTTGGAGGGTAGGCGCTCCGAACCGCCCGAAAAAGAATGCGGGTAGCCAGAGCCAACAGCCCGCCCGACCGCGGCCGATTGTGGTTGCTATGCGCTCGCGCGCGGCCAGGGAACAATGGATGAAAGCGCGCAAAAACAACAGAGTGACTAACGCTCAAATTAATGGTGGTAATAATAAAACCCAGATATATATAAATGAAAACGTGTCTAAGAGAACTAGGGACCTATTTTGGCAGGTTAAAAACTCGCTTAAAACCTACTTTAGATACATATGGATACAAAACTCCAAGATCCTTATCAAAAAGAGTGAAGATGAGCCGAAAATTATTCACATAAAGAGGGAGAAAGAAATAAAGAACTTTCTTGTAATGGAAGAAAATAAATAGTTTTACTTTATTCCATATGTTACTAGATAAGTAAAAACATTATCATTACAGAGCTTGATACGATAATATCACTTTCAGACACTGGTGATATAAAATACACCAAGTATATAAATACAGATACATGGATAAATAATATAAAAGAAAACAGCGGTGAAACGCAAATATTGCAGTTTAATATAAGATCAATCCAAAAAGGGTTTGACCAATTTATTCTAATGATTAAGGAAGTTTTGGACAATTTATCCATAATCATATTAACAGATGTAAATATCAAGGAACACAACGTATCACTATTCCAGATTCCTGGTTTTACAGCCTTTTCTAATACGCGTCAAAGTAAGAAAGGTGGGGGCGTTCTCATTTATGTAAAGGACCATCTTTCATTCGAATGTGAAAACAGAAATGGTTGCAGTTTTGAAATGATACAAGGCAGATTTCAAATAAACAACAAGTTGATACATATATTAGCTATGTATAGACCACCAAAGTCCAATAAATTTAGATATATACAGGAACTGAACGATATTTTACGGGATATACCGGAAAAAGAGGATATTTTGTACTTGGGAGATATTAACATAGATATAAAAAATAAGGGATTAAACACAGTCGTAACCAATTATGAAGATATTTTATGTCGGTATGGATTGCAGTGCGGTTTACGAGACTATACCCGCGAAGAAATCATAAACGGCAAGATAACGCAAACCTGTATCGACCATATCTATGTGCGAGTGCGGTATGATAGTGTGCGTTCACATCTACTGACGTGCAAGATATCTGACCATTATCTAACAGGTGTGATGTTGAGCGGGACTACAGTGCAAGACGGTGGTGAAACTATGAGGAAAGTACTCAATAATAAACTTGTTGTGAGTAAACTAATTTATTACGACTGGAATGCTCTTTTTAGTATAGAATGTCCTTTGAAATTGTACGAATCTATCTGTGATATTTTTGGAAGTATTTATGATGAGAGCTATAGGGAGGTGCCTAGTAACAAAAATAAAGTAAATAGAGAATGGATGTCTACACAACTTTATTACATGCTTTGTAAAAAAGATGAGTTATTTCGAAGATGGAAAAAAGAACCAAAAAATATGACTTATCGATTAGATTACACTAAATGGAGAAACAAAACATCAAAAATCATAAATACTTCAAAAAATAACTACAGAAAACAAGTAATTAAGGACTGTAAGACAGACATTAAAAAAATATGGGAAAATTTGAACAATTGGCTAGGTAAATCAAAAAATGGTTTGGATTGTGTAATTAATAAATATTTAGGAAACAAGGAACAAAATACAAAAATAATATGTAATAAATTTGCAGAAACGTTTACAAATGAAATTAATAACATCAAACATACTTGTGATAAAAAGTTTTTAGAAAGATCGTCGTATGTAAAGGAAATACCTCTTTCATTCAATTTTCGGAAGGTGAACGCAAACAAAATAGAAAAAATTATTGATAGCATGGATGAAAAGAAATCAGCTGGTTCCGACCGGATTAGAATGAAAGACATAAAAGTAATAAAGAAAAAAATTAGCCCTTTGCTTGCGAAGTTTGTAAATCTGTGCATTCAAAGAGGCCTTTATCCTGCAGAACTTAAATTGTCGATTATAAGACCAATATATAAACAGGCAAGTCATTTTGAGTATACTAACTATAGACCAATTGCAATACTGTCAACAATAAATAAAATTGTAGAAAAGGTTATAGTCGGACAAATTTCCGAATTTTTAAATAAACATAAAATAATTAATAGTTCACAACATGGCTTTCAGAAAAATAAGGGCACTAATTCTGTTTTGTTTGAGTTTACTGACGATGTTTACTCTTTATTAAATAAGAAACAACATGTGATCGCCTTATTTATCGATTTTAAGAAGGCGTTTGACACGCTGGACTACTGCACGTTATTACAAGCAATGGATGAATGTGGAGTAAGAGGTCCTGTAAAAGTATGGTTTCGGAATTACTTGGAGCATCGACGATTAAAAGTAAAGGTTAATGAAACAACGAGTGACGATTATGACATAAAACATGGTGTGCCAACCGGCTCTGTGTACGGTCCCGTTGGATACATAATGCACGTAAATAGTGTCAGCAATGTTGTCAAAAATTGTAAAACTTATATGTACGCGGACGACACGTGTATTATGTATTCAGATACAGATGTGAATAATATAGAAAAATGTATTCAAGAGGATTTTGATAATATAGTCAAGTGGTCTCATGATAATGGCATTATTTTGAATACAGAGAAAACGAAATTTATGCATATTAGATCTCAACGAAGCCGAGAAAAGGAATTATCGTTTAATATCATCGGGCACTCATATGAGTGCTTCCATCAAAATAATGTTAATTGTCAATGTAAATGTTTACAAAAAGTAGATAAAATTAAATATTTGGGCCTTACAATAGAAAAAGATATGAATTGGAAATTACATATAAAAGAAATATGTGCAAAGCTTAGAATATTATTAGCTAAGTTCAGAAATCTTAAATATTTTGTGAATAGATCTTTATTATACTGTGTTTATCACGCACTTGTTGAATCAGTGATCAACTACGGGTTGGCTAGTTATGGTCGAACATTTCCCACTTATTTAAATGAAATAAAAAGACTTCAGTTAAGGTTCCTTAAATGCATAGTGAGTAAAAATATTAAAAGTAAATGTAAAGGTGAATATGAAAACCTCTTCAAAATTTGTAGAATAATGCCGATAGATACGAGAGTAAAATATGAGATAGCCATAGAAATGTTTGGAAAACCAAATTTCTTAAAAATATCAAATTGTAGCTATCCTACCCGTAGTACCAAAAGAAACGAAACCAAATACCTAATACCTAAACATTGTAACTACTACGGATCCCGTATGGGTATCAGTATGTTACCTAGAATTTATAAAAGCTTCCCAACAGACTTCTGTGTTACTAATGTTAAAAAATCTGTCTTTAAGACCAAACTCAAGCGCCTTCTTTTATGTAAGACTTAAATCAAGAAAAAAATATTATTATTGTTAAATAAATATTGTACCATTTGTTTACTAAAAAGTGTTTTGTATAGTGTGGATATAAATTAAGTTAAATTAAGAGCTTGCCGACAAACCGCGATAGTGGTTTGGCAAAATTGTAATAATTTTAAGTATTTTTTCTAGAACAATAAACAAATTCAATTCAAATTCAATTCAGTTTTATGAGGGCTTTCAATAATTTGTATGTGACAGTTTTGCAATAATACGTTTCTAGTTTTAACAGCTCTAGATAAAACTGAAGCCTTCGAACTTTTTATGCAAAAAAAGGAAATAAAAAGCTTCCTGTTCAATTAATTTAATTCTCATTACATAAAAATATGAGTAATGATGTTGACTTGGACTTGGCCCTGAAGTAGATGGCTCTGAAAAAGAAAAAAACGATTACGTCTTTAAATTAAATAATAATGTTAAAAAGTAAATTTTTGCAACTTCAATCTGGCTGGCACATAAATAAAAAACCGGACAAGTGCGAGTCGGACTCGCCTACCGGGGGTTCCGTACAAATTTGTAGGCACAAATTATAAATATTTAATAAAATTTATTATTAATTACACTTGTAGTTTAAGACGGTTCTGTTTGCCAAATTTCATAGTTCTAGGTCAGCGGGAAATACCCAATAAATTCTGATTACCTTGAGAGTGTCGAAATATATGTTTTTTGCGGCATAAATAGACATATCTTTTTTTACGTTACCTTAGAAATTTGATTTTTCCACAGCATCAAGGGACTGTAAACTTGAGTATATGGTTTTAATTTCAACTCTGTACCTTCTCGCGTTCTCGACATAAAGGGTCTTGACAGACAGACGGATAGACGGACAACAAAGTGATTCTATAAGGGTTTCATTTTTTCCTTTTGAGGTACGGAACCCTAATAATATTTTTAATAAAATGACGTATGTATGTACGTACCCTTATCTAAACACACGTGACAAGTAAACTCATGCAAAATCGTATCAGGAAGTGATGCTTCTTTGAGTTGATTTGAAGGTATGGTTGACTTTTGAACCGAGTTTTCTTATTGAAATGTTTGTCATCAAAGTGCTTTCCATAGGAAAATTTTTTATTGGTAGATAACAGAGGTCTTCACTGCCAGTGACTTTTACTTACTGCTGTCACCTGTAATAATAGTATTATTTTAAAAAGCAGCTTCACAATATCGTAATTCCAAAAAAAACAAGACCGCATTTTTGGAAAGTGATTTGACTATTTTGTCAGTTTAATTTTCTCTATAAGTTACGTTGATTAACCAATCAACATAAAATAAATAATACAAAACATTTTCCATTATTTTACGCAAAAATAGTTATATCCTATAATTTAATTAAGGACTGTCAGTGAAAACGAGGCACATTTTTCACCTTAAAAATATATTGTACTATGATATTAGGATGAAATTATGACACCCTAACCTTAGTGGAAATGTTATGATTTATCGACACAATCCCATCACTATTCAATTTAACACACCCTTAAAGGATTCTTGCCTTTGCTTTTACACCCGGTATAGATAGATGCCAAACAAGGCGCAAAAATGGTAGCGCCTGGTAAGCAAATTCGGCACTCTCTGAGTACGGAACCCAAGTTTTTATATATTTTTTGTTTTACTTTAAAATATTTATAACAATTTTACTAAATTTGAAACTTATTTATCAGTGTCTTTATGAAAATTTTTTTTCGATATTTTTTATTTTGGGACCCGTCTAGGTTGTCAATAGTTTTTAATTTTTTTATCATTTGTCAGGAAAGAGGCCATAGTACCACGTGTTCTTTGAAAATTTCAACTGGCTACGGTTGATTATATAGACCCCTGCTGTGACAGATGGATGAACAGACAGACAGACAGCGAAGGCTTACAATTTGACAAGCTCAATCCTTTCCGTGTCTGTAACGTATCGATTTCGTAGTGCTGTTTACGGAACCCTAAAGAGGTTACGAGACTTGTGACTCTAATTGGAGCAATTCCGTCGCAAGCGCAGCCCTCGACTTCGTTATTCGGATTAATTGTGTGGAACCGACGCGACGACCGAGCGACGCGAGCGGCTGTCCGACAATGTAAATATAATACATTTGATTATTGTATTTAATTATAATTAAACTTATATAAATTGATTACATAATATAAATAAATCCGTTTAAAATATTATTTCAATATATATATAATATTATATTTATTTATTAATATAATTAATAATTGATTGCACGCTGGGTCAGAAAAGGTATTTGGACTAGGTATGGCGATAGATTTTAGTGGTTTTATCCCCAAATAACACGGTAACAAAGAAAGGAAATTAATGGTTTTGAAGGAAGCTCACCGGTAATCCGTTTTCAGCAAAATGTCGCTTCTTCCACGGCGGGGGTGGCCACCCACAGATGACACAACACAATTGCACCTTTCTATATATTTAGATATAGTCCTACGAGAGTTTTCAGCTTAATTTGATGCACTTTTCCTAATTATTAGATGCGCGTGCGCGGAGGTAATGTCTCCATTTTTTATTGATTTTCTCGACTGCTGCGGAGCGCGCGGCTATTGGTGAGCCAGCGAGCGAATCAGCGAGCTAAGGGTTGAGGGGAAAAGAGACAAGGATATGCGGAACGCACTAGGTGTGCAAAGGACAAAATACAGTTACCGTGTTATTACAACAAATTCGGAAAACTTTATTTAATTATATTTGCCACTTAAATTGGCGTAATCATCCCCCCGGGCTTGACAGGATGGAATCCTTCAAGTTTATGAAATATTTAACATTAATTACTTTAAATTATTATTATTTATTTATTTTATTTTACTATGCAATATTACTTATATTTTAAGTTTTAATCTAATGAACTTACGATATTCTGTGGACTGTATGTATTTAAGTTTATTTATTGACTAGGTAATTTGAATACTTTTCCAATCGACCTCCGGTAGACGCCCGATTTAGTTCGAACATCTAAAACACGGACAATGTTATCCGTCTTGTTTGGATATGTTCGCTCGACCACACCGATAGGCCAATCTAAAGGACTGCTGTTATCAGATTTTAACAGAACAACAGTTCCTACTTCAATCGGTTCACTATGAGTCAGCCATTTACTACGGACCTGCAAAGTGTTTAGGTATTCGACCTTCCATCTTTTCCAAAACGACTGAACAATTTGGTCGACTACACGTTTTCGTTGGAGAAGAGTGACATTTTCGTTAGTCAAATCCTCAGACGGGAGGGATTTCAAGGGCGTCATCACGAGAAAATGCGCGGGCGTCAGAGCTAGTGGCTCAGCAGGGTCACTACTCAGTACCGAAAGGGGACGCGAATTTAATATGACCTCGATTTGAGCAAGGACCGTGGTCATTTCCTCGAATGTCAATAACTGACTCCCTACTACTTTTGTGAGGTGATTTTTGACACTTTAACATTACTTTCTGCCATCGAATTAAAGTGTGGACTCAGCGGTGGAAAGAATTTAATCTCAATCCGATTATCGCGCACCACGTTAGCGAATTTGTCTTTATAATCTTCCGATTCTAACAACTGGTACATTCCGTCTAAGTAAGACTTCGCTCCGATGAAATTCGTACCGTTATCGGAATAAAGGACCGCTACTGGACCGCGTCGCGATAAAAATCTTTTGAACGCATTCAAAAACGCTTCAGTACTTAAGTCGGATGCAAGTTCGAGATGCACAGCTTTAGTTACCAGACATACGAACAAGCACAGGTATGCCTTCATGCTATGTACCCCACGACGCCGATAAGGCACTATTAGTAAAGGACCTGCATAGTCCGAAGAAACGTGACAAAAGGCTTTTAAATTAGTATTTTGAAACCTACAAGCAGGCAAATCTGCCATAAAAGCCATCGTGTTCCTAGGATTGGCCTTGAAACAGACATTGCATTGTTGCACTCGTTTTCGAACGATACTACGGGCAGACAATATCCAAAATCTTTGCCTTAATAAAGACATGAGTAATTTAAAAATCAGACGAACTTACCTTAAGTGAAGTCTGATGTTAATTTTATTAACGCTTCCTCCGTAGATATAATTATTAACAATGTAGTATTCCTTCCACTTTACAGGCAACGCGTATTCAGAGTAATCAATTAAAAAAAAAAAAAAAAAAAAATTTACCGGTTGTCTATGCTCTTGCGCATGAGGACATCCCTGTCCATGAAATGTCACTTTTTTAGAGTTTATAGTATGTTATAATATTAAGATGGAATGCTGGCATAGGGATTTATCTAAAACTTAAACACATAATAAGGCCACGTTCCATCTTTCTGTATAAATAATGAGTGGAGACAATAGTTTATTGTTTCAGTCCTAATGTTAGCTTCTGCCCTAATATTGCCGTTGTTAAAATAAAAGGGCGGGTAAGTGGTGGGTAATTATATCTACGGAGGAAGCGTTAATAAAATTAACATCAGACTTCACTTAAGGTAAGTTCGTCTGATTTTTAAATTTTATAACACGCTTCCTCCGTAGATATAATTATTAACAATGTAGATGTTCAGAGCTAAAGGCAATAGAGGCTGTATTGCTAAGGGGATTTAATTAGTTTTATCAATTAAACAATTAAAAGTAGAATTATGTACTAATCAACATTTATTATGAGTAAAACATGCTTATCCATTTAGTTAGGCTATGATTCTTATTTATAGGAACTATAAGTAAGCTTAGTCATACAAATGAGATGGTGATTAAACCAGCATGGCATAATGTCATGTAGGGTTCTTATAATTAAAACTGTTTTTTAATTATCAACAATCTAACTGCTGATGCAGTTAATGAGAAAAAATATAGATACACCTAGGTATATTATATATATATAGTATATATTTACTTTAAGATAGAAACCGCAAAAGAAGTGTCAGCTAAATTTTGTATTGGTAAATTATAATGTTTTGCAAACACTGCTGACCTCTCCGACCAGCCGGCAGTTCTTTTAATGATATCTATAGATATGCCGTTGGATTTTGCTTTGGATGTGGTGGCATGTCTTGTGCTATGTGAAGAAAATACTTCTGTATTTACGCCACTTTCCTTGAGAACCTGCTTTATCCATCGGCTTATAGTTTGGGACGTAGCCTTCTTAAATGGTTTGGCATGAGTCACAATTAAGTAAGGTTCGTCTCCTCGCAAATCTTGAGATTTTTGTAAATATGTTTTCAAGGTGGCAGCAGGACAGATGTTCTCGCTTTCGAAATATGGAATGGTTAATACAGTTTTCTTTCTGGTTGATGCTGAAGTCTTAAGAATGTCTGATACCAGAATTGTAATACAATTAGTAGAAAAGTGTATATCTGAAATCTTAATTGCTGCCAAAGTTTGTACTCTTTGAGCTGTTGTGAGAGCCAACAAGGTGACTAATTTCTTTGATAGCTCCTTAAAGTTCAGGTCAATAGTAGGTTTCTTGCCAAGAAATTCTAGTACAATAGCAGGGTCCCAGGTTTCATTGTATTTTGGTAAGGGAGGTCTCTGTCTGTATGCTCCTTTGAGGACCCGTTTAACATTCTCATCCCTCCCTATTTCAGAGCGTATTAATAGAGACAGAGCTGATCGGTGATTATTGAGAGTTGAATAACTAGCTCCAGCACTGAAACTCTCAGCCAGGAATCCTATGACTTGTGAATTTGATGCTCTATATGTATCTATATTCCTGGTCTGACAATATTCCCACCATTTCTTATAAGAACAGTTATATTGTTTCAGCGTACCTGGCGCCAGAGATGTCAGTATCACATCTTCGGAAGACGGAGGTAGTGATCTTAATTGTAGTGCTGTCCGGAGAAGATGCCCGCAGCCAGGGTAAGCTGATGACTCAGGCGGTGGTGTGAGCTGAAGGGAGATAATAGGAGTTTGCTATTAGGCTGAAAATATATGATGTCTGATAAAGCCATTTGTTTTATCAACGGGTACCACGGCTGGGAAGGCCACTGTGGAAAGACCAGTATCCCTGTAGCTCTATCTGCTCTTATTTTCTGTAAACACCGTGCGACCAAAGAGAAAGGAGGAAAGGCATAAAAGAAAAAACTAGTCCAGTCTAATGTAAACGCATCGATCTCAAATGCAAGTGGGTCCCTCTTCCAAGACACATATTTGGGGCATTTGGCATTTATCCTTGTGGCAAACAGATCAATGTTAGGTTTACCGAATTTAGATATAATATCTTGAAAGGCAAAGTCTGCTAACTGCCATTCAGTATCAATATTATTATTCCTAGACTCTTTATCTGCTTCTTTATTTTCTGTAGATTTTATATAAGATGCAGAAAGCCAGATGTTTTTGGCTTCACACCATTGCCAAATCTGTCTTGTAATCTGGTTAAGGTGAACAAATTGGGTACTACCCATCTTATTAATACAAGATAATGCGGTGGTGTTATCAACCCGTAACAAAATATAGCAGTTTGTCAAGTCTTTGGCAAAGGACATAAGGCCAAAACGGGCAGCTATTAACTCAAGTTCGTTAATGTGCTTAGTTTGTTCATCTTCATTCCAGAAACCTCCAATAGACTCGCCTAAGCAATGTGCTCCCCAGCCACTTAACGAAGAGTCTGTGAAGATCTCCCGGTGAATCTTTTGGTAGCCAAAGAATTTTACTGTTGTCAAAATGTTAGAGTACCACCATAGTAGATCTGGGGTAATGGATTCAGGAATTTCCATGTCTGAATCATAATTGTTGTTAGATTTCAATAAGGCTAGATATCTTTCTCTTTCTAATAATTTGGTGTACAACCAACCATAAGGTACAGCAGGGCATACAGCAGTTAGGTTACCTAAGAGGTTGGCAAAGTCTCTTATCTTACAAATATTTTTATTGAGGTATCTATTAATTAAGTCCTTTATTTTACATCGTTTTTCTACAGGTAGCTCAAGTGTAAGGGTTTTTGAGTCAATAATAAATCCTAGGAACTTACAGCGAGTCCTGGGAATCAAATTACTTTTTTCGTAATTTGGGATATACCCTAAGCACTCTAAAGTACTAATTATAAGTCTAGTGTTATTTAAACACTCTTCATAAGATCGGGCCATGCATTGAATGTCATCTAGGTATGCCACTGTTAAGCAGCCCAAGCTTCGTAGGTAAGACATAACAGGTTTAAGAGTTTTAGTGAAGATACTTGGTGCTGTGGTGAGACCGTAAGGTAAGGCAGTAAATTCATATAATTTCTCATATTGAAACCTTAAAAACTTTCTTTGATGTTGAGCAATATTTACTAATAAATACGACTCCTTCAAATCAATTGTGGTCATGTAATAATTTGTATCAATTAGTTTCATTGATGTTCGGATATCTTCCATTTTAAAATGGGTAGTAACTAGATATTTATTTAGTGATTTCAAGTTTAAAATGAAGCGATATTTCCCATTCTTCTTTGGTGTCAGAAATATTTTTGACAAAAATTGGCCCTCAACAGGCTGACAAACCTGGATAGCACCAAGGTCTAACAAATTTTTCAAGGACTCAAGCATTTGTGATTGTTCTGTACTTGAAAGTGAATGGGTTATAGGGCAGACAGACTGCAAAGGTATGGTGTGAAAGGGTAATTCATACCCTTTCACCCATTTGAGTATAACCGGATCTTTAGTTATCTTCATCCAACAATTAACAAAGTGAGAAAGATGACCAGCATGTACCTGTTTTATCGGTTGTTGTTGTAGCGAGCACGGTTGTAATTCCTCACGGGACGGCTCTGCTGTGGATGACTCGGAGCTGGACGAGACATTTGGGCCTTCTTTGCTGTTGGAGCTGCTTGATATGTCTTCGGTCCCCCTCGGGCCACTGCTTTGGGATAGCGGGGGGGACCACGCCAGTTTCCCGTCTGTCGTTTGGTGGTTGATGGTCGGTTCGGCACTTGCATAATTTTCTTGATTGTGTTTCCCGACTTCACAATGTTCTTGTTGTTGTTGATTTTTTCTGTGAGATCTTGACCAAAGATGTACTCATCTCTCTTTAAATCTTCTGTCATCTTCAAAAAATTTTTGTCAAGCATTGGTGACACCAGTGCTTTTCTTGTCACAGTTTTTTGATAGTGTAAATCAGCTAATAGTCGGCCAGCATCAGCCAAGAATTCTAGCATACTAATTGGTTCCGTGGACTCTCCCTTCAAAATTTTGGACATAGTTTGTCCTATTAGAGACAATGCCATACCTAGCTGGTTTTGAGCAATGCACATAGTTTTATTCTTTAATTTAGCCCCTTCAGAGATGGCTGCAATCACCTCTGGGTTTAAGGAGGGTGGTTTCAGTAATTTGCAGTTACTTGGCAATTTGTACTTGCTCAAAATATCTTCCTTGATTTTCTGTTCGAGCCCTTCTTGTAGTGGTTTGTTCCAACGAGCTGCTATGGCATCATTGAAGATGTTGTCAGCAAATATTTGAGGGCTTTCCTCTTCCTTCCCCAAGGCTGCAATGAGTTCCAATCCTGAAATGGAGAGGGAATGTTGAAATATCTGAAGTGTTTAATGCAGTTAACTTCAGATATACTGTCCAGAGTGTCACGCACTTATTGTTGCAGTATTCGAAGTTTCACATCGAAAGCCATAAATTAGTGTCACGCACCATTTAAGGTAAGTACCCAAAAAAGATATCGCGTACCTAGTTTGGTCTTCGTGTTTCGTATCGCGTACTACTACACGGCATACATATTTCATGATTTTCAAAAACATGAACGTAGCATTGTACTAACCTTCTATATTCTCTTGAACAGGGCTTGGATTTTGTACGGGGCTTCGAAGAAGGCTTGGCGGAACACTGCGCCCACGCGGGACGCTGTGCGGTGGCGAGCGCGATCGACTACCGCTTGCGTTCCGATTCGACAAAGGGCTGCGACTCCGATTTGGGCTACGAGACTGGCTATGATCAGAAGTGCGGAGGCGTCCTTGAAAGGGGCTGCGGCTGTGTCCAGAACTTGATTGTCTTGATCGGCGGCGGTAATGGCGTCGTCGGCGGCGTGGGCTACGGCTACGACGCGATCGTGTTTCCTCTAATCTTCTTAGTTTGCGGTTATATTTCCTTCTCTTGCGGTCCATGGAGTCATCCCGAGGCATTTTGTGGCTCTTGGTCAAGGTTCCTTGCACTTTTCTTGATTTTTAGGTCGTTTCGAGAAAAGGCAAAACGTGCGTTGCCCGCGCGTGAAAAAAAAGTGACATTTCATGGACAGGGATGTCCTCATGCGCAAGAGCATAGACAACCGGTAAATTTTTTTTTTTTTTTTTTTTTAATTGATTACTCTGAATACGCGTTGCCTGTAAAGTGGAAGGAATACTACATTGTTAATAATTATATCTACGGAGGAAGCGTGTTATAAAATTGAGGACCTGTGTGCAGATATTTTCTGTGATAATAATCAATTATTAGATTTACTATGTGATCTTTCCGAGGGAGTAGCATTGGATGCTGACTGTCATAATTCAAATCCGCATGGACTAGTCGCCCACCTACCCTGAAGACCCCTTCTTTTATGAAAGCATTGAGCTTCAAGAAAGCAGGGGGTAATTTATTTCCCGCAAGCGCAATTTTGATCTCATTAGAGAAGTGTATTTTCTGTAGGTCTTTAATTACATATTCTTCAGCTCGATCTAACTGGGGAACTTCAAATTTCTGAGGTAGTTTTTTCACAAAACGAAGAACATAGATCACTATTCTCAGTAATTTAGACCACGAGGACACCCTAGAAGCGAGCTCATAGAAGACGGGCGCAGAAGTCGGAGGGGTTGCAGAGGTAGTAGCCAAGACATGGACCTTTATTTCAGGTACTTCATCTTTTACCGCTGTGGGATCAAAGCGATTCACTGGCCATTCAGACACGGGCGTACTTACGAACGGCGGCCCATGGAACCAAAGAGGATGCTCGAACAATTGAGCGGGAGTGAGTCCTCTGGAGAGGCAATCAGCGGGATTTTCTTTCCCACTTATGTGATAGAAGTGTCTAGGATCCAACTCATTATGAATTTTGGCAACCCTATTAGCGACAAAAGTCTGCCATCGAGTGGGACAGGAATGTATCCAAGCTAGTGCGACCGTGCTGTCTGTAAACGCATGCACATTGGATATTTGACATCGAGTAGCATAGGCGTCAATGACGACACGCATTAATTTAGCGAGTATCAAGTTCGCGCACAACTCCATTCTAGCCAGAGTTATTATTACGGTTTTTGACGGCGCCACTCTCGATTTAGCACAAATCAAATTGACTACACAACGATTTTCGTTCGGTAAGTAAACATGTAAATACACTAGGCCACCGTAAGCGCGTTCTGAGGCATCCGCAAAGCCTACTATTGAGACAATGCAGTCGCCATTCACGCCCATGTGCCTCGGTAATTTTATGTTTTGAAACAAGGGCAATTCGGACTCAATCTGTTGCCACAAAGTCACAATATTAGGAGGGGGAATATCATCCCATCCGATATTATTTTCCCATAAGGATTTTATTATTAATTTTGATAATAGAGTTACCGGGGCCACGAATCCCATTAAGTCCCACAACCGGGCAATAGTCGACAGGATATTCCGTTTAGTACACTCGCGTGATTCGACCTTGACACTGAAGGTAAACACATAATAAAAATTTTAACACATAATTTTAATGATAAAAAATCACAAAGTGCGATCGCGCTTAATATCTATTTTTCTTTTATTGTCATCAAAAATGTATAAAAGAACGGTTTAAAGAAAACATAAAAATAAGTCCAATAATTAAAGTTACCTAAACTGAATAAGATTTCATGGCAATGTTTTTTTATATAAAATAGATGGACCGAAAACATGTTATCTAGATCTAGGCAATAAAAATATTATAATATATCAAATTTGTTATAATTGTATATTGAATTTGTTTTATGCTGCATCATTTATCCAGAAACATAAAATAACATTGTCGGAATTAAAATTAATGTTAAATTTTTGTCAATTTCATAAGCTCGGTTTTTAGGTGATCTACCGTTTACCGAAACCTTTAAGCAGAAATACTAAAGCAATGGGGTACGAGCTGACGCACACTTGTACGACTGACGTCAGCTTGCACTTTGTATTTAGCAATTTAATACCCATTGAAGGTTATTTAGGAAGTTATTTTTTTATGTTTTTGGTGAATAGCAACCATAGATGGCAACCGATACTGAGTTACATAATAGGCCCGCAGTTCATTATAAAAGATGCACAACACATATGATACTATTTTGTGATTGTTTATCAGTCGATAAACAAAATGTTGGTCAGTATAATGCGACTTTTTTATAATACAATACAATAACAATAGATGTACTACGAAATAACAGATTTTCTTTCAACCCACTTTTTGACTCTCTAGATTTATTTGTACACTATAACCTACGAGTAAAGCTTTGATTTTCAGGGTCGACTAGTTAGATTTTCGTGGATTTTGCCTATACCCAGAATATCAAAGAGAGCTCTATCGATTTTGAGAAAATCACTCAAGGTTTGTGAATTCTAGTCGGCACGATTTTTTAGTTGGTCGAACTAAATCTCGGTGCAAAATGCACATCATAACATCGTTTTTCTTAGTTTTGAATAAAAAGTACCTATGCAAAATTGCGTTTTAAGGCATTTGGCGGAAATTGATTACTAATAATAGGGTTTTTGCATACAAATTATGTTATTTTATGCCTTACATTTTGATTACATTCAATTACAACGATAAATACGCCTTTAAGTTTGTTAACCGAATGCAATCGGAGTAATAGAATTTAAATATGAAAACTTAATTAGTAATAAATTTCCGACAATTGCTTTAAAACAAAATTTTTGCATACTTTTTTCAAAAGTAAGGAAAACAATATTATGAACTACAATTTTTAGGGTTTCATTACCCGTTCTGTCTGTCCGTCTGTCACAGGGGTCTACAGCTGCAGCCGTACAATTGAAATTTTCACAGAATACGTGTTGCTATGGCCCCTAACACGGCAAATAAAAAAAATTAAACAAATGATTTCCTTGGGAGGCCAAACAAAAAACTGCGAAAAAGTTGCATCTTAATGACGGTAATACAATACAAGTTTCAAAATTGGGTTATTTGTTTTAAAGTTAAACAACAAATAATAAAAATTAGGTTTACGTGCTCAGCGGGAGCCGAATTTATTTGTCAGGCGCTCTAAAGCTTCAAATTTTGAAAATTCTAGTGTTTAATTAATAACCCATGAAAATGTATTAGTTTCACCTACTATATATGTATATTTTTCAAAGTAGTAGGTAGGACCCCTTATATACAACACAGTGTGATTCTCGCTTAAACGCACATATGAATTTTGTTAAAACTAGACCCAATTTTATCGAGAGAAAAAAAAAACTAATTTGCATTTTTTTTTCATATGTCTTTAATTTTATACAAATTTTATATGAAAATGCAGACTTCATTTGCTTAACCGCTCATAGAAAATGTTCTGTCTGGGATAGAAACGCGAAATTTTTATTTTTGAAAGCTAACATAACACAAAATAACTTTAAAAAATATTAAATAACATTCGACTGATGACGACTCCACTGAAGGAGTCGAAATATTTCGTTAATTTTTGTATTTTTTTAGTAACTGTGTTTTAAATATAATAAAATTACAATAAAATAATTTTCAGAAACTTTCAGCACTTGGTTCAAAAATTACAACCTTTCCTTTACAAAGGGTCCTCAAATATAAAGGTCTATTACAACTATATATTTTATTTTTTTTTTGTTCGTAAAATTGGGTCTTGTTTTACCAAAATTCATATGTGCACTTAAGCGAGAATTCCACTGTATAGTAGGATACTATATTAAGAGGGTAATCTCTAGAACTATTGAGCCAATTTATTATAATGGTTAAGACTCTTCACTTGGACATAGGCTATAGTTTATTGTTCCCTAGGGACAAAGCCATTTATTACATTTGTGTGGGTTATCTCTAAAACAACTGAACTGATTTAAAAAATTCTTTCAACTTTATAACAGTAACACTTTTCACCTATATTTGTTCACTGGAGATGGCAATTTCCTAGGGACATAGCCATTAATTATATTCGCATGGGCAATCTATGATAGTATTGAACCGATTTTAAAAATTCTTTCATTGTTGTAATGGTTACACTCTTCACTTGGAGATAGGCATAGTTTGTGCCCTGTCCTGGGGATGGGCAATTCCTAATATCCAATATCCCATAGTCATTAATTATTTTTGCAGGCAAAAAGCTAATAATTAATAATAATCAAGATATATCATCAAGATATTTTCCCCGATAATTTAGATCAATATATGTTCTCATTTTGGTGTTTGATACTTTTTCAACCTGCAAAATTAATAAATTAAGGGTTATTTTAACTTGAAACTTTGTGAGGAAAAGGGGTCAAATACCAAGGAAAACTGAATTATTCATAGCTACGGCATATTATGTACAATGAACACACTTCTTTGTTAAGACGGTATTACTTGCCAAATTTCATAGTTCTAGGTCAACGGAAAAATTTTGATTC
The DNA here is from genome assembly GCA_910592155.1 of Ypsolopha scabrella. Taxonomy (NCBI): domain Eukaryota; kingdom Metazoa; phylum Arthropoda; class Insecta; order Lepidoptera; family Ypsolophidae; genus Ypsolopha; species Ypsolopha scabrella. Next base: position 5,933,483 of record OU342985.1, on the reverse strand, counting down.
CCCTGAGAGTGTCGAAATTTATACGTTTTATGATTCATAAACGGCCGTATCTTATTTTAAGTTAACTTGGAAGTTTGATTTTTTCACAGCTTCAAGGGACTGTAGACCTGAGTATATGGTTATAATTTAAACTTGATACCTCCACGCGTTCCCAATTGACGTTACTTGGTGATGTTGAAATGTCTGTATGACTATGATACATCTTCAGCGCGGCGTGAGACAGGGAGATGTTATTTCCCCAAAACTGTTTACCGCCGCGCCGGAGGACGTCTTTGAAACACTGGACGAGGCATAAACGTAAACGGAGAGTACATTTCACATCTTCGCTTTGCCGATGACATTGTGATAATGGCGGAATCGCTGCAGGAACTGGAGGAAATGGTGCGCGATTCTTCGAGACGAGTGGGCCTGCGGATGAATTTGGATAAAGGGCATGTCCAACTGACTGTCACGCCATCCAATGGCCACTAACTGTCGACAATCTCAGCATCGAAGTTGTTCAAAAATATGTTTAATCTGGGTCAAGTTATACAGCTGGATAGAAACAACTTCGACGCCGAGGCTGACAGAAGAATATGCTTGGGTTGGGCAGCATTCGGAAAGTTGCGTCACATGTTTACGTCTTCAATACCACAGTGCTTAAAGGCTAAGATATATAACCAGTGCGTCCTTCCTGTGATGACGTATGGCGCTGAAACGTGGTTTATTACAAAAGGCCTGGTCCACTGATTTAACTTTTTACCTCGGTACAAAATGCACATCATAATATTGTTTTCCTTACTTTTGAATAAAAAGTATGCAATAAATGTGTTTTAGAGCAACTTGCGGATATAGTTTATTAATAATAAAGTCTTCACAAAAAATTACGTACTTTAATGTATTACATTTTGTTAGCATTATATTAACAAAATTAAAAGCGTATTTACAGCTGTAATGTAATGCAGATAAAATGTAACGCATAAATTGAATAATTTTCATGTGAGATCACCTAACTATTAACAAGCAGTTTGCGCGAATTGCTATAAAACGCATATATTGCAAATTTTTTATTGAAAAGTAAGGAAAACAATATTATGATGTGCATTTTACACCGAGATCCTCCGTTACCACCTTAAGGTCGCTCAGCGAGCTATGGAGCAGGCTATGCTTGGGGTATCTCTGATAGATAGAATCCGAAATGCGGAGATCCGTCAGAGATCGAAAGTAACCGACATAGCCTGCAGAATCAGTAAGCTGAAGTGGCAGTGGGCAGGCCATATTTGTCGCCGCCATGATGGCTGTTGGGGCCGGAAGGTTTTAGAATGGAGACCACGTACGGCAAAGCGTAGCGTAGGCTGACCTCGTGCTCGCTGGACCGACGACCTGAAGGACGTTGTGGGTGGCGGCTGGATGTGGAGGACAGAGGAGCGACATGCGTGGCGAAATTTGGGAAAAGCCTATGTCCAGCAGTGGACGAACACGGGCTGATGGATGGATGGATGGATGGAATTTATTAAACAAGTAGCTTCTTTTTGGAAGTAGTTACGGATTCCAAAAAGTGACTAAATTTTTGAGGTAGCACCTTAATTGCAATCAAAATAAATCGGAAACTGCATTAGCGGAACTGTCCCTATGGTCCCAGCAGTAAGGTGGCACAACTCACGACATTATGTGACCACGGCGGCGAAGCCCATTCCAAACCCTTTGGTGGGTGACAGTCATTTATTGAAGCCATTAACTGTTCGTCTAATGACGCCAGTTTCTGCCAAGACACAGGGGGAAGGGGCTTAGGTCCTATGGGAACCGGATTAATTCACGCATGTGGCGACGAAACAAGAACAAAAGGGATTGGAAAGGGAAGCTCCTTAAAATTACGATGGGATTCTGTTGTAACGAGTAACTGTTGTTGTTTGTTATTTATTGAATCAGAAAAGTATTTGAGAAACCTTTCCACAAAGTGATGGTTAACTATTAATATAATACTAAATTATGAACGCATTTTGTTTACCACCTGAACACGTATGCCTCTACCTGTCGAGACCGAACGACGAACTTTCTAAAAGCGTCTTTACTAAGTGAAAAGTTTCCTTTATTAGCTGAAAGTTTTTTCTTTATTATCTTACTAGCTTGTTACATGAGCAGTGCTCGAGACAGCTCTATAAGCGAGCCGTCAGTCAAACTCCATTACAGTGGGAAACAAAGACATTCTGTCGGAACTGCTTTCACGTAGGTATGTTTTAGCAGAAATCTCCGAAACAATAGAACTTACTAATTGAAAAATTTGCAGGAAGGTATATAAAAGTAGAGTCGGTTCCTAAATAACGTGATATGAATACTTTTCTGCTATAAAAAGTATGCAACATATTTGACATAAAAAAACATACACAGAAGACGCGTTTCGAAGATCGTAATACTGTATATTCTCTGTCTATATTTTGCAAACTACAATACAAACGTTCAATTTATTGTATAACAATTATTAGGGTTCCACACCTAAAGGGTAAAAAAGGAACCATTATGGGGAAACTCCGTTGTCCGTCCGTATGACGTATATAGCATTATCTATCTTGTTGGGAGAACTATAGATAATTGTTTTTTTCCATAATAGAGATGTTTGTAAATAAAATATGTTATATTATTTTGCACTATTTTTTAGTTCACAATTAGGATTTTACAACATGAGTGCAGATAACATTATACTACTAATATTATTTTTACTACCTCTGAAATACAAATGTATGCTATTTTGAAATGGTTATCATGCGTATCGTATTTTTAACATAACATATAACATATTAGTCACTCCATAGACATCAAATAAATAGATACATAAAGTTATTTTAAATGGTAATGTATAATGGGCGGTCGTCACGTCTAGAATAAGAGATTTTTTAATTGAGATCAAAATATGGACAGAACAGAATAAAACATATTACAGAACCAAGCCATCTTGTTTGAAATTACAAATAACATAGCAGAAAATTAAAAAAAAATTATGCATAAATTAGCAAGCCTCTCTGTTCAAATGGAAGAGGATTTCTCCAAGATTAACAGTCAACCCACAGTTGCTTTGAAAGATGCGTCGCAAGCTGAAAATAGTTCTAGCACTAGCAACTCTCCATCAATGGAATAACCAGGAGATGGTAAGTAGATGAGTAAATACTTCACTTTTACTTATAGATTCCTCACAGCCGAATTTTACAACTTTATTGTTATGTAGAAAATATTCTCATTGAATTTAAAGATTATATTCAACTTGACTTCAGACTTATTTCTTGAAAATTGGATCAAAACCCAAAGACATGGCTTTATAGTCCCTTAATAATGAATTCTAAATTTGAATAAAAAAATGCTATTGTCTTTCAGATAAAATTTCTATTTGGATTAAAACTTGTTCATTCTTTAAAGAACAACAATAATTTGAACTATAATCTCTTCAGATAATTGTTAGAGATTCTTGAACTTATGAAACCCTGATATAGCCTACTGTTACCTAGAACCCCGACTTTAATAAAAACCTAACTCAGTTTACCTAGCCCTAGACCAAATGCATACCTACTTTTAGAGATCCGTAAACTCAAAAGCCCCTAACTTTCATTGAAGCCTAAACTTGTTACCTGAATTAAATAATATGATTGGTTCACTATAAGTATAATTTATAACTAATATATAATGTTTATTATAATTGTAATAAAATTATAATGATAATTTATTTATATTATTAAATAATAATATCAGTATGAATGTATTCTTTGATTGTTTTTGAAATACGACGCATGGTGCCTTTGCTATTAAGTGAAATGTTTAAAACTAACAAAAAGGAAATGTTTGTCAGTTGAGCCCTTTTATTAAAAATCTTAACTGTGTAATTGTGCAAAAGTCAACATAGTTGGTTGTTATTCAAGGGAGGTAAGGACCTATTTCCTTTTTACTTTGTTATTCTGTATTTTATTTATCTTATTATTGAAAAATGTGACTTGCATATAATAGCTAAATATGCTATATAAAATGTTAAGAAGACGTTTAAGAGTTTACATAGTACCTAAATTAGTTTTATTTTTAAATCAATGACACTGGCCAGTAGACACGATTGCACAAAAAAAAGTCACATGAAAAGAAAATGGCGGCAGTAAAATTATCTTGTTGAAAACGTTGTTGCAATCATAATTTTGTAAGTTTTTTCTTATTTCCTCACATGAGTGATGAAAAGTAAAGACTTCATAGACAGGTACATGTACAAGTGACTATTACGTAATCAATATGCTGTATTTATATCACCGAGAGATGTCTTAACTTGAACGTCTCTACTTACAGCTATAAAGTTGATTTTTACTTTTCTTAATTTTTCATGCCAAATTTATATAGTAAGGGGTTATGTATGTCCCCTCCTCCTAGCCAAGGATTACAAGGATATTAAACTGGAAATTTCTACCTTGGTCCAAGCAAGTATCTTTAATTCGATCGATATTGTGGTGATGATAAAAATTATTTTAGTACCTACTTGATGGCCATGGGCATCAAATAAAACCGCCATTGAGATAAATATAAGTTACAATCACTTATTTGTTGATTTTTATCAAGGGAGGCAGTGTGTTTCTGATTACAGAAACACGTCGGCCATTGTTATTTATTTCTCATTACATTACCCTTACCTACTCTACCAGTAGCACCAGTTCAATGACACGGCCATTCACATTCACGCAACACACAGCGCCATCTCTTATAATACGCAGGTAACAAGTGATATTATTCTACTTACACAAAAATTTAGGCCCCCCTTTTGTGAGGTATGTAGCCTGCACAAAATTGCACTGCATTTTAATTCTTTCACAACAAATTAATTACACATTTGTTGGCAAACAGTCGATCTTTCAAATTTTGCAATATTAAAAAATTACGATGTTCTTAAGTACATCGCTATAGTTACTTTTTCATATAGGCAAAACAATTTTCATCAAAATACGAGTATATTTTTTATATCAAAAGATTCCATATTCTTTTTTTTATCACAAACATACATATACTCATGCCTATCTCCCAGAGGGGTAGGCAGAGACTACAGATTTCCATTTGCTACGATCCTGACACACCTCTTTTGCTTCTTCTACATCCATCAATCTAGTCATACAAGCTCTTCTATTCCGGGTACTTTTTACTTTACCCTTCCTCCGTATTTCGCCTATATGGTCGGCATACGTCTTTCTAGGGCGGCCCGAAATTTCTTTCGTCACTCTACTTTCATTCATCCTCTCTATATGCCCAAACAACTGAAGTATTCCTTTTTCTATTCTAAATAGTCACTACATCCTCTTTCAGGCCGCAACGATGCCGTTTGTCGGTATTTTTCTGTCTATCATTCAATGTTAAACCTGACATAACCACACGTAAGAAACGCATTTCTACTGCATTCACTCTACTTCTATGCTCATCTTGCCAAACCCAACATTCACTAGGTACCATACATAAGCGTATGCAGAAATAACAAATTCTATTTATAGTATAGTGACTTGGCTCTGACTATGAGGTATCGTGTATCTATGTACGAGTTATTGTAAATTTTTGCGGCGTTGCTCAATTTGTGATGTATTTTGTATTTTCGCGGCACGGCAATGCACCTAGCCTAATAAAACAATAAAAAGATCTCTTAGAAAAACTTTACTTTTACTTGGAAATTATTTATTTTTATATAACTTTCATATAATCTGGTAGTCAAATAATTCATCCTCATTCATTCATATACTTATACCGGTCTCCCAAAAGGGTAGGCAGAAACTACAGATTTAAAACATGTGGTTTTTAAATTATGACGACTCACTGATGTCTTCTGATTCCGAATTATTTTCCAGAGTTTCATTGTCCGATGAGTCGCTTCCAACATTTATTATAAAGTTAGTGCATGGTGTTTTTAAAAATCCTTGTTCCATTTTCTAACAGTGAATTATTCGTGCATCACGACTTAGATGCTTGTTGAACACATTCTGATTATGGTCTTTATTATTTTCACATGGCACAGTGGAATATGATTTCACCCAAGGACGAAACATGTCGAAAGACGTAATATTTCCACTGAACTAATCTCTTCGAAGTTTTAATGAAAACATGTATACTAAATAAAAATAATTGAAAATATATAGGTGCTGTGAAAGCTTATAAGTTTTTTGTTATTTGAGATATATATTGGAGAAATAAAATATATTATGAACAATAAATAATTCTCAAGATATATTTATTGTTTATAATATATTTTATTTCTCCAATATATATCTCAAATAAATAAAAATAATGTGATTATACTTGGTCGATTATTTATGTTAGGTTACTACAGCCTGTCTGTGTTAGTAATTTAACCAAATATTGTCTGATTTTGATTAAAGTGTGTAAGTTATATAACCTAAGTAACCTTTTGTTTTATTCAGAAATACCTACCAGGAGGGGGGGGGGGGGCCTTATCCCGATTTCGTTTCTTTTCAAATTAATTTTAAACCAATAAATAGCGATGAAAAATAAATAATTTGAGAGCGGTTATTACTGTGTCTATGATGTCCAAACCAGCCCTTTTAGTTACAGCTGAAACAAAAATGAAAATATTACCACAGTTTAAAAATCCATACGGTTGTCGTTCGGACGGAGCAGTTATGCGGGGCGAGACTCTGAACTGCTTGTTTGAAAATTGTATGTAGCTCGGTAGCTGACCTTCCACGTCTCGCCCCGCAAGCCTGTATGCATTTTTAAACTGTGACATTGCCGCCGGCTTATTAGTGAGAATAGAATAAACGATAGGTCGGTTTGATAGTTAGGTATATTTAGAATAGAGAAGGATGGAAAGATCAGGTTTATAGAAGTATCTACAACGAGACAGCACTCGTACATTTTAGTTATTTACTTCACGAGAAGAAGTGGGCGGAACGCGTCATCACGGAAATTGCTAGATTATGACAAGGTCACTGGGCGCCCTACTCAATTTTCCGCGATTTAGACCATCTTCGTGCCTATTTCAACGGAATTAGGACTTTGCCAAGGTACTTGAAGTCTGATGAAATGTTTTCTTGAATAGAATAAGGGATAATACGAATAGCGCGATCACCGGAATGTTTGGTGGTTGAAATAAAGACTACAATTATTTTAAAAGGGTATTTAATGCAAAATCACATTTATTTCTCTATCTTTAAGGGCTGCATTTGGTGGACAAGAATTAACAATTTGTTTATCCACAATTTTGATAAGTCAAAGTCAAACGTTTATTGCAAAACAAGTGTACAAAAGATGGAAATAAAAATAGGATCTTACAACTTAGTTGCCTTTTTCTAGGCACAACAAAAATCTGGTAGATACATATAAAAACTTAAAATAAGGTAAATTTTAAAATTTTCCCTTAAATCTTAAACACTTAATAATAGGATATAGCATCGATATTGTTTGTTTAAAATTTAATGGCATTTTACCGTCCACACTCCAAAACACCTCTGACCGCAGATCATATTAAGTTTAATATATTCTGCGCCTCCGACACTGGTTGGGATATAGATACTGGGTGCACTATGGAAAGACTTTAGAAATCCTTCATAGCAGAAACAACCTGGTTGGTTTCACATTTACTTTTTATGACAAGCCAGATATCTTTCAGCGCAGAAGAGTGTGCCCCCTTAGTGACATTCTGTCCCTGGGCTGGCACCCTCTCGAGGCTTCATGTCATGACAAGGTGTCATTATTACAAGATGAAATTAACAATTTGAAGATGATAGGTAGGTAGGTATTAGGTACTTACTTTCTGCTAGGAGTTTGTATTTATTTTGGAATTGGAAGTATAATGGAATTCAAACGAAATTAACAGTGTTGTGTTTTATTTAGTTAGATTCAAACACCATTTACCTAAAATAACGTTTTTGTATTTTATAAAGTTAGCGTAAGGTAAACTTTAATATCATTTTAAATTTATTACGCTTCTTCTGTTTTTTTTAATTTGATTTTATGTCTGTTTCCTTAGTCTGAGGTCTTGTCTTACAGATAAAAACGTCATGCTTTTTCCTGTAACATATTTTATAGTTGTAAGAAAATATGGAGAAAGCGGAAAAAAAACCTATGAAAATCATATTGGATGTACGAAAGGAATTATAAAAGAAATTAAGCCAATTAGTTTAGTATGGCCTGAAAATCTTACTATCATTGACCTCAACAACCAAAAGCTGTCTAATTTGGATGAAAATGTGAACCTGCCACCGAAACTGGAGATCTTAAAGTTATCTCAAAATAATCTTCAAGTTGTCCCTGATGCTGTATTGAAACATCCAAACTTAAAGCATTTGGATATATCTTTTAATAAATTAGAGTATTTCGATGAAACACCGCTGTGCTGCCATACTATAGAACATTTAAACTTGGCAAACAACCATCTTCTAGGACCTCCATACTGGGTCTGGTCAGAGACTCCTAAAAGCCTAACATACTTGAACCTTAGCAACAACATGAAGATTTCAGAGTCATTACAACATGGCTACTTTGAGGAGTTACTAATGTACAAAACACTAGTCAAACACATAATAATATTCAATTGTAGATTAGGTAACTTTAGGAGTTCGATGATAATATCCTTATTTATAAGTACTTGCTTATTATTTTTTCTTTTTCAACATATCCCATACAATATACATGACTTGAACCTAAAACATTTATCAAAATCAAATACATACAAAAGTTAGAAGCGTATAAAAGTCCTGGATTTTACACATAATTTGATGAATGTTTATGTACCGTAATGTCCTAGAAGCGATACAACAAATAAAATAATTTTAGGTTCAGAGTATATTATATTTTATACAATTCAAAAATATGTTTGTTTTATTTCGATTTTTGGGATATTTCTCCTGAAATCATAGGAAGACCCAAAACCATTCTCGAGTTTTTTCAAGACATGAACTTTGTCTCGCGTTAGCTTGCCTCTCACAGCGTTTTCGGTTAGTTCCGTACGAGCTCGGGAAATGAACGTTCGGGTCAACCAATAACAGTCAGTCAGTGCTCTATAACCTGAACTTGAATGTAGAATGAAATTACAAGCATAGCGACCCCGTGCGCGACTGACTTCAAGCCACCTACTACAGGGGTCTTAAATAAAAAGATCGCCATATGGCGAATTTCCCTTCTACACCATTAAAAAGATAGAAAGAAGTTTATTTGTCCCAATAGTAGACTAATTTCCTTAGAAACAAAAGGGTTTGGTGACAAAAAGAGCATCGCTCAGCGTATTTCTGTTAGTGTGAATCTGCACAGCGCTGATTTTCGGCGTGTCCTTGTTCTCACTGAACACAAAACGATTAAAGCATAATAATACAATAATAAATACTTTCAATAAAGGCATGCATTAAATAACATTGTAGAATACAAAATAATAACTAGAAAATTGATGATAATATAGTAAATCAATATTATTTTCAAAAACTGATTAGTTTATTGACCATGATCAATTATAGAAATATGAAAACAACAAAAAAAAAGCAAGCCATATTCCCGCTTACGCAAATCCAATAAAACTATCAGCAATCAAAGCCTTCTGAAACAATAAAACTACTGTTTCAACTGTCAAATATAAGTCCACTTAACTTCCTCCCTTCCCCTCAGCAGCTTCTGTAGTGTTGATGTGTTTATATCCATTCTAAATTTCATCCAAATCCGTCCAGCTGTTTCAGCGTGAAAGAGTAACAGACATACACAAGCACACACACACAAACTTTCGCATTTATAATATTAGTGTGAAGTATGATGAGATAACATAGCCTTGTCTTATATTACCACAAACGATAAAGCACCGCGCTCATTAGACACCTGATGTATGAAATACCAAGCCTTGTCTCAATTCACCACAAACGATTACCGCGCTAATGAGACACCTGATTTTTCAATGATTTTGATCTATCCTACAGGAACCATGCATTTTTCCGAGATAAAAAGTAGCCTATGTGTTAAGTTAGGGTATAAGCTATATCCATTCTAAATTTCACAAACACACGCACAAACTTTCGCATTTATAATATTAGTGTGAAGTATGATGAGATAACATAGCCTTGTCTTATATTACCACAAACGATAAAGCACCGCGCTCATTAGACACCTGATGTATGAAATACCAAGCCTTGTCTCAATTCACCACAAACGATTACCGCGCTAATGAGACACCTGATTTTTCAATGATTTTGATCTATCCTACAGGAACCATGCATTTTTCCGAGATAAAAAGTAGCCTATGTGTTAAGTTAGGGTATAAGCTATATCCATTCTAAATTTCACAAACACACGCACAAACTTTCGCATTTATAATATTAGTATGCAATTATAAATTACATTTAATAATATTATTAATTTAATAAATAATATTATTTCTAATAAGTAATGTTGTAATAGAGATGACCAAAATTTCCACAAAAAAGTGAAAAGAAATAACAGGTAACCGGTAACAAGTAATCAAATGAACTAGGTAGGTGGTAGAGCTGATGCCGGGCTTGACTGTGGAGGTACCACCATCTTACTCGCAATTCCTCCCGAAGTTATTCGGGGGAGAGTAAGAGAACAGCTCTCAGGCAAAACCTGGCGGCCCACCATTGCCTGGGACCGATGGATGGAGATCCATCCCCAATTGCTGAAGCTTATATCAAACAGATTGGGGATGGGCAGCGGCGTCACTGGTGCAAGGGTTTTGGCACCGCGCTCACCAATCCACCTGCCCAGCGTGTGTGAGTATGGGAAATTTCTTCCAGGAGGACCATCAAAAGTGGCTAAATCCTGGAAAGTCCACCAGAAACGAAACAGGCTGATGGATGAATGGAATAAAATTAACCACAGAAAAAAGCATTCTTTTTATCAGTTGCAAAACAATTCAAAAATCTGTGTTAAAACCTCATTAGTTTTCTCATTTAAAAAGTACCTCTGAATTCTAATGAATTCACGCACTAATCTGCAAAATTTCGATTGATCTCGGAAGCTATTTAACTATATTGAATCTAGTTTAAATTATCTTGAGTTAGTGTTCATCCGTCCAGCCTGAACGACGGTGGGAGACTAAATTAACTAAAGATTTATCAATTTCATTATTACTTCTAAATGTGCGGTCTTCATCTTCATTTAGAAAATTTTAGGATTTGCCACGTTTAGTCTATAGAAGAAGTGAAATATCTAATTAAACAGACAGTACAAATCCTTAACCAATTAAATATGTGAGTTACCAGCCTGTGAGATTAAGCGTTAAGTTTAAATTAAAATCATATATATATTATTAAGTGAGTCCAAGATCTTACTATCAGCTATCATTCCGACTGAAATAAGTGGCTTTTCGTAGAAAAACTTTATTGGTATGTAAGTTAATCACAATCAGAATAGGCTTGTAATGAATCCAAACACCGTTTTTTCCATTGCGTTTGCAACCTGAAACAAATTAAATATAATATAATATGAATTTGTGTGTAACTACTATAACAATAAAATTAAGTACTTTATAATTAAAACTATGATAGAAATAAATTGATATATTCTACACATTCGATTTGTCGATTTAACCAGCGCAAGGAAGTACGAATTAAGATTGTATCATTGTAAGCATGGCACTGCACCAAGTGACGCGGTCCGTTTTTTGAGCCTCGGTCAAGTTGTGTGGGATCCACCGCGAGCACAGCTTTCTCACACCCAAATGTTTGTGTAGGATTGATTGTATTTGACTCATGCCTATTTCTAAGGATGCGCGAATTTCATGGTAGGTCACATGCCTGTCTGTTTCAATCATACGGCGCACAGCATCGATGTTTTTGTTGGTCACAGCAGTGGACGGCCGACCATTGCGAGATTCGTCACTGAGATTGATACGACCACGCTTGAATTCTGCAAACCAGCTATAAACAGTTGTCTTGCATGGTGCTTCATTGCCAAAAGCTGTTTCAAGCCGAGCGATGCTCTGTTGAGCTGTCAAATTACACTTAAAATCGTAGAAAATCATACTACGAAAATTTTCCCGAGTTAAATCCATGTTGATGCAGACACACAATTTTTTAAATGGCGCCACAAGGTAAAAACAAAAGACAGTCAGATGAAACAAACTGCATTCTACAGCCAAAGAGTTCTATTTTCAAATGTCGCAATAAATTTTTAAATATTGTTTATGTAAGTGGCCAGTTCCGGAAACTTTTAGTGTTACCTATGTATAGTAGAAATGCTAATTCCGTACGTCTCCTCAGGCGAAGACGAATAGAGTTAGCATTTCCAGACGTTAACACGCGTAAATGCTGTTTCAGTACGTTCCACACAGAAAAAAAAAACATGAGGACAAATGGGTGCAATGGGTTTAATGGTTTATGGGTTATTTTATTTTATTTGTTGAAATAGAGGCCACGTATTCGGTAGAAATTTACTACCTACTACGGTTGGAGTTGTAGTCCCCTACGGACGAACAGACAGAGCGGAAGCTTTCGGAACCATAAAAGCCCATGACAATATACTCTTAAATAACCGTATTAAAAAAAATACTTAATTCCATATAGGAATTAGAATGACATTATTAATACGTATTAAATATATATATAATATATCATTATTATAAATTAATACGAAATTATAATATGTATTATAAGTATTATTTCATTGTATATATATGAATAATTAATAATATTAATTTAATTATGAATAAGTTCTTATTCATATTAATTCATATTAATTATATTTGTACACTCCGAAAGTATTGCTAGATAGTAGGTACTCCTATGTAAATATTATTATCCAAGTTGATTCCGTGAATCTTAGACTCTGTGATTTACAAATTACGTGAATCTATCACTTATTGCAAATAATAAGCAAACAAGAAAAAGAAACAAAAATAGAGTGGGCCTGTGGATAAAATGCAGCTTGAAAAAAGAAAAAAACCGGCCAAGTGCGAGTCGGACTTGCGCACGAAGGGTTCTGTACCGTTATCTATAAAAACGGCAAAAAAATTATGTCTGTTGTATGGGAGCCCCCCTTATATATTTAAAATCACGTTTGTTGTATGAGAGCCCCCCTTAAATATTAATTTTATTTTAATTTAATTATTTATTTTTAAAGTAAATAATTAACTCAATATTCTGTGAATATTTCAAGCGTCTACTACCTGTTGCCGTTATTAATATCGAGCAAAAGCGAGCAAAAAAATCACGTTTGTTGTATGGGAGCCCCCTATAATATTTATTTTATTCTGTTTTTTAGTATTTTCTGTTTTAGCGGCAACAGAAATACATCATATGTGAAAATATCAACTGTCTAACTATCACGGTTCATGAGATACAGCCTGGTGGCATACGGGCGGACGGACGGACAGCGGAGTCTTAGTAATAGGGTCCCGTAATAGGTAAAAAACTTTCCTAGCAGCGAAAAATGCCCAACTATTAATATTTTTCTCGACGTTTACGGATACAAGTAAATTCTTCTTTTTTTCTGTTCTTGCAATAAATATAAAGAAGAAGGTCTTCATCACTAAAGTCATTTGACATCGTACTCGACCGCTCAAGAAAGAATAAACGTAAATAGTCTAATTGGGGATGGATACTGCCTGCCTGAACAGGGCTTGGTATTAACATGCTATCGACTCGACATCGCTTCGATAAAGAAATACATACAAAGAATATTTAGGTTGGGCTACTAAAATGTAATTATACACCTGCATAAAATAGAGAAACAAGGAATAAAAATATGATATATAAATGATGCAACGGACAAACAAGTTGATAAATAAATACGGGAAATACATCCAAAAAATATTAAGACTGGGCTACTAAAATGAAATAAAGTTATACACCTGCATAAAATAGAGAAATATAGGAATAAAAATATTATATATATACATAATGCCTAATCATCCGCACCATTCGATTAGTATTGCTAAGAAGAAGGGCAAGAAACTTAGCAAACATAATTTTTTTCATTTGTAACATAAACTTAATCTATACAATTTTCTTATACCTACTTAAGTAAAGGCAAATATAAACCATAGGAATTATGTCCAAGAGAAAAAAAAATATTGATCTTAGTCAATCCGTCTTACATTGTCTATTACCTTTTACAGCAAAGTCAATTTACATATTAACTAACTATAAAGGGCTTAAGATTAGCCTTTAGAGGAATCAAACATTTCGTATTAAAATTTGCTAATTTTGACTCCTGTTGAGTGGATCGAAGCCATGTTCTTGACGGAAGTCTATGTAAATCAATTGTTATCAAAAATCAAATTTATGGAAAAAATCGCAAAGTCAGCTCTAATAAATCTTTAAATGGCAATAAATGTCAAAATTCACGAAATGTTCTACTTAAATTCTACTAATTACATTACTTTAAACATTTGGAGAATTATTTTATTCTATTTTCTTAACTCTATGGTTTGATGTGCTAAGGACATATAAAATGTTATTTTTATTCCTATATTTCTTTATTTTATGTAGGTGCATAATTACATTTTAGTAGCCCAACCTTAATATTTTTTGGATGTATTTCCCATATTTATTTATCAACTTGTTTGTTCGTGGTTATTTATTTATTTATTAGGTAAATATTCTAAAACTTAAATAACAATTTACATCAAAACTAAACTAATTAAAAATTAAAATTACCTAGCAATTTAAATATTATACAAATAAATAAAAGAAAGGGAAATTTTGGACACCTATTTAATGTAATAAATAAAATATGCTGGCCAGATCGCTACCGTCGTTGGGCAAGGTACCCAAAAGGCTGGTGGCATTGCCTCGCTGGATCGCGAGGCTAATCCGCTGACCAAAATATGTCCCAGCCCTTTGGTTACCTGAAGCGTCGATCAGGCGCGACGAGATCTCCTTAAAGAGTTGTCGCGCTTCTGGTCCCCATGGCCCGAGAGTCTCTACGCCGAAGGGCACAAACATGTAGCCCTCTCCTAAGGCCGCATATTTGCGCCTCTTGGAGCCCTCTGCAGATGCCGCAGCCGCGCCCGCTCTGACTGAGGTCGCTTGGAGATGAGACGCTGCCATCGTGTCGACACATGTAGCGTCCCATACCAGCGACCTACCATGCTTCCATGGTATGATCGTCATTCCGTCGGGCCTTTTGCCGTCTTCACGTATGACGCCATTTGGTTCCAAAATGGCCGGAACACTGGCACTGGCTAAGGCCCTACGGATGACGTCATTAAGAGCGGCATGACGCGGCAAGCGACCAGCACTGTGCTGGCATGAAAGGCCATGATGACCAAGCTGATCGACGGCTTTACCACAACGGCAGCGATGAGGCTCATTTGTCCGTGCACCCAGTCTCAGACAGGTGGCCAAAGTAAATGTTGTTTTGTCAAGAAGAGTCCCTATATTGGCCGAAGGGAGAGCGTTTAACCAATAACCTGACTCTGGTTCGCTGGACGCCAAAAGACGAGCTCGGTCTGCAGGGTTTAATGAGGTATCCAATAGGTTCTTTTGAACCTGGATACAGAGCGGCTCGTCCCATGACCTCTGCGAAGACAGAGTCATCGGGAGGTTAGTACACGGACCAGCAGTGTCAGTCCATGCACTCCTGGCCTCAGCCAAGCACGCGACCTCAACATCACCAAGTGATGGGTTTATAATTCTGCCAAAGAGGTCCATCGTGCTGTAAGCTGAGGACAAGAATGCAGGGAGTGCCACATTGGACACCCTTCGGATTATCCTAAACCGCCAAATCGGATCGGTAGACTGGCTTGGGTCCAGCTCCGGTCATTTAAAGGGCAATTTAGAATTTCCACTAAAGTTGTTCTAATTATTTCATCTATACATACCAAAAGTGGGGAATGTTTCCAGAGGGTGCTACAACGTAGCACGTACGTGAACTTTGGCGTAAAGAGACAGAATTTAATTATGCAGTATGCTATATGTGGACTGATCATTTTTAGAAGACTAGATGATTCCTGAAATTTTGAAATTTGTTCCGAAATGAAACAGGGGAGGGAATCATCCAGTACTGGGGCACCTAGGAGGCGAAGCGATTCTTCGTTTATGATTTTAATGTTTGGAGCCAGTGTATTAAATTTGGTTATAATGTTATTTTTAACGTGAGGAGACAAAGAGTTATTCAAAAATAATTCGCATTTTGAAAAGTTTAAATTTAGTCCGATAGAGTGGAAATTTTGTATTAATTTCTTCAAGTCTGTTAGAACCGAGTCCGCTTCGCCTCCCAGAGTCCCATCGTCCAAATACCAAACATTAAATTTAGATTTGAGGCAGGTGATTTGTGGATGTATGGCCAAACTGAAAATGGCCGGTCCGAGTGGGTCACCCTGCTGGCAGCCAACGGCAGATTGCATTGTTTGTTCGTTGCATCATTTATATATAATATTTTTATTCCTAGATTTCTCTATTTTATGCAGGTGTATAATTAAATTTTTGGCAACGGGTTGCAGAGAGTTTTATGCGACCAATGACCATTTCACATTCACATGACTTTAACAGGCATGCACTGCTCTCACCAACGTACAAGGTATAGGCTATTTTCGTATATATTCATTGACAATAAGCACTGAACTGACATCTGACACGGCAAAGAACATGTTAGGCCTAATTCGCACGAGAGCATTTTACCGGACGTTAAAAAAGCATTTAAATCTGTGATTTAAATGAAACAAAT
The DNA here is from genome assembly GCA_910592155.1 of Ypsolopha scabrella. Classification (NCBI taxonomy): domain Eukaryota; kingdom Metazoa; phylum Arthropoda; class Insecta; order Lepidoptera; family Ypsolophidae; genus Ypsolopha; species Ypsolopha scabrella. The sequence continues at coordinate 5,916,884 of OU342985.1, read as the reverse complement.
GCAATCCATAGCCAAGATCGGTTGAAGTTAAGACTTCCAATTCCAAAATAAATACAAACTCCTAGCAGAAAGTAAGTACCTAATACCTACCAACCTATCATCTTCAAATTGTTATTTTTATCTTGGAATAATGACACCTTGTCATGACATGAAGCCTCGAGGGGGTGCCAGCCCAGGGACAGAATGTCACTAAGGGGGCACACTCTTCTGCACTGAAAGATATCTGGTTTGTCATAAAAAGCAAATATGAAAAATGTTTTTGCGATGAAGGATTTTTTTCCATAGTGCACCCAGTATCTATATCCCAAACAGTGTCAGAGGCGCAGAATATATTAAGCTTAATATGATCTGCGGTCAGAGGTGTTTTGGAGTGTGGACGGTAAAATGCAAGTTGCACTCATGTCTCATCAACAATTAATATGTCCCTGGCACGATGGGGGGTAAGCGTTATCTTCATATTACCAAAGTACACAGACCAAATAAAAATGTGCCCCTATGCAATTCAAACCTGCAACCTCTCTGGATTAGTACTCAAACCACAGAGATGGACTGTGTATTTGTGTTGAATTGTACCTCAGTTAATATAATTAATATATTTTTTAATTATATTACCTTTGTTTGCAAATGAATACAAACAAACATCTCTTATTTTATTCTGATTTGTGTTTTTTGTTTATCTACATTAAGATATGTGCAATTGCTTTACAAAACAAAGCCCAATTATATGCGTGATCAAAATGAGCTTTTTGTGGAGGCAAACATTAAAATCACGCTTTCCAAGCTAATGTGATTCAATTTTGTCAACAAGTTTTGTAATATCAATTATATTTCAGTAGACATGGAACAAGGCTGAATTTCATTAAAAAAAACATATTTTTAGTTACAAGATAAAAATAGCAAACATGTTTATGAACTTTTGCAATCTTAGTTCCACATAATTTCTACGAAAATATCCTTTGGACAGCTTCCAACAAATTATCAATCTAGATAAGAATATTCAAATCATTATCATCAAGGTTCTTACAGAGCATGCATCGAGGCTCACGCCACGTGGGTTTAAAATTAATTTAAAAAGAGACAAATTCGGGATAACCCCCCCCCCCCCCCCTTAAAGGCTGTCACAGAAAGTGAGCATATTCCACTGACCAACCGTGCAGAGACCATCTTACGAAGAACCAGTACAAACACAAAGACCATCTGGTTCACAGGACGCGACGCAGATCGTTTAAATTTTTAAATACATTTGTCGATAACTAACTTTTTTTTGCCTGAAATGGTTTCTGGTTTCTGCTTACCATTATTATACTCAGATATGTCATGACATGAGAGATATTTTGCGATTTAAACTGTAAATTTTTGTTGTTTTGTTTGTTTATTTTACAAAATATTTGTATGGAGATTAGGAGCCCCAGATATAGCTTTCCCCCGAATAAATAATATAAGTTTTTGATTACTTCCCCCCATTTTTACTAGAACTAGTCATTTAACTATAACCCTTTCTATTTCTCTACCATTATGATTAAGATTTATATTGGAGTTATGACATTTCATTCCACTACGAAATTTGGAAATTTAAAATGATATGGCCTAAATTAGCAACTCGATATATGTCGGTACAAATATCGATGGAAAAAGCCTACAAATAACGTTTATATTAGCGCGCACGGCAAACTGGCTGTTACGACAATCGCTGCATCTCCAAATAGCACAAAATAGTCAAAAATTGTAATTTTCACATGGACACAATTATTAACTCGAAAATTTCATTTGTGTAACATTTTATTTATCAAATTCTCTAACCATTCGTGTTTTGTTCGAAAATAAATAACTTCAATTTGAGATGTAGATGCATGAAATCAGTAAATATTTCTAACTTCAGTAATTATTACGAAAGCAAATATCTTAAGGTATTCAATAGTAAGAAAATAATTGATTAGTGAAACTGCACGGCAATTTATTGGAGATAAGTGCAGTATTTTTTATTTATTTTTGTGTACAGTATTTTGCTGGGGGACCCGTTTAAACATTACGGTATTTTCTCAAAAATGTTTTTAGTTTTGGATATACATATTTTAACATAACAATGATACACCCCGTAATGACATGGATTGCTACTCTAGGTGGTAGAGCTGATACTGGACTTGACTGTGGAGGTACCACAATCTTACAATCCCTCCAAAATTATTCAGGGAAGAGTAAGAGGATAGCTTGGAAACATGCACAACCGGGTGGCCCAACTTGCCTGGGACTGATTGATATGGTATATTCATCTCCAATTGCCAGCTCTTATATAAACAGACAAATGACGAGTAGAGGCATAACTGATGGGAGGGTTTCGACACTGTATATAAGTGAAAATCTATTATCAACTTACGGTCCGCCAAACAGACGAACACTATTATTAGTTAGGTGATCACATGAAAATTATTCAATTTTATGCGTCACATTTTACCTGCATTACATTACAACTTTAAACACGCTTTTATGTTTGTTAATGTAATAACCCGTCATGGCACTGATACGAAATCGAACCTGATCGATCCGATCGATTGTTTGCTCTTTGAGAGAACTCAACTCAAAACTCTTTCACAAAAGGCGTACCTTCAACACAATTTCTTTTGTACTATTTTTCAACGGCGCGGCGTTGGTGAATGAGAACAATGGCCTTGGGGAATATAAATTCAAGTTAGTACGTATTTTTCTCGGAATACATGCGTTTACTGAATCTCTCAGTTTCAGATACTAATAGGTATTACTATTTACAACATTCCATCCATCTATCCTCACTCCCGCGGTCAAGTCGTCATCGCGGGGGGTGGAGGGAGGGCCAAAGATATATTTTTGTGTTGTCGCTGGATGGAACTTCACAACGATATAACTATCATTTTTGTAACTTTAAAACTTTAGGAGTATGAAGCTTTCAAAAGTAGAATTTTATGTCGCAATTTTCGTAGAGTATGTGGGCCGCCTGGTTTTTTTGCCTGAGAGCTGTCCTCTTACTCTCCCCCGAATAACTTCGGGAGGATTTCCGAGTAAGATGGTGGTACCTCCACAGTCGAGCCCGGCATCAGCTCTACCACCTAATTACGTATTATCAGAAACAAATCTGTTTTGGCACACAGCACATTATTTGTGTTCATTTATCTTTATTTTTAGCTTAGCGTTATTGTTGCGTATAGCGATTTGTTTGAAGGAGTCGATCGTGCACAATTGTTGACTAATAGCGTGTGGTGTTGCAGGACCGCCGGGCCCCCCGGGCAAGCGTGGCAAGAAGGGGGACGTCGGCGACGCGGGGCCGCCGGTTTGTATACCTTATTTATTACATACAATACCGGGTGTAAATAGACTGCTACCATTCAATAAAACCACATATTCTACTGACCCTACTGAACCACTTTTACCAAGAATCATACCCGTGGACACCCTTAGTTTGGGAAATAATTGAGTTCCAAACAAAAATGCGAGAACCCTAACGCATCAACAAGTATTCAATTCTTCCCTAAAATCAAAACAACACGAGGAGTTTTCATAAATTAGATTGTAGTAAAAAAATAAAGTTTTAGGTTTGTTAATACGCCTGTGCAAAAGTGTACATAGAGACTGCTCTCGGTCACTTTTTCTCTGAAATTTATTTCTCTGAAAGATAAAAGAGGAATCCCAACCATTCTGACTCTGTAAACGACCCATTCCACGGATCGCGATCATAATTTGGCAATGAGGTACTCATTGTTAGGGATTTATGACCAGGAGGCCTAACATGGTTGCCACTTTAACACAATTTTAAACACCATTTAAGAGCAAATGCTGATCTGATGTTGATCTGGTCAAGTATAAAGAGACTCAAACTGAATAATATTTTACCATAGAGGCTTCTGCTTAATTCACAAATCGAAAACATACTGGGGCGCTGTATTTTAATTACAAGGCCGCGCTGAAAAATTTGACATTGAAATTCTCTAGAATAAAGTTTTATTAGTAAAATAGAAAACAAGAGATAATTTCTTGACACCCCGTCTATTTATTGTTATGAACTTATGATCATTAGCAGTAATGACCACCACTATTTTATATTTAACAAATCGTTTTTACGGTACACGACACATTTGTCCCGGTCTATTTATTATACCTAACCAAAAATTCAAACAATTTTATGCCATTAAATTGCTCCGCTATTCACGCAAGCCTCAAGGGCGATATATTTTTTATTAACAAATTCTTCTGCGTTAAAGTTGACGTCATTTATTAAACTCCTCGCTAGTAAAGTCTTAATTGCACTTATAGTAAAAAACTGTAAGGAAATCGCACTAGTGCACTAAAATAACCTTCCAATCTATGTTTACTGCCAATGAAAGTACGCAATTTTTGAGCAAAGGACCGCTTTAGATGTTATAACAATAAGACTCAACCCTAATGGTGCAGGTTAAACTGCAGGCAAAGCGAGTACTATAACAAACAACAGTCCAGACGAACTTCATTTAATATTACTAAAATATTCATCATTTTAGGACAATAAGTCAAATTCCTCATCATGCATCGTATAATTATTAAAAACATGACCATGTCATTAGTTATATAATATAACTTAATCTATTTATTGTACGAATAGCACAGCATTTCACTTGGGGGCAGTATGCAGCCATTGCGGGGAGGACACTTGCAACTCTATGCGACGAACTGATATCAACTCATCATCTACTTCATGAATGTTGTAGAATCTCTCTAGATCTTCTATTGCTTTGTCTTCCAACTGGAAAAGAAATATGTAGAATACAGTCATTAAGTTTCCATGATAATTTATTTAAGAATTGTAGCTGATTTTAAAGGTTTTAGGTTTAGTGCTGCCAGAAATAAATTTATAACAGAGCAATATAGTACTTAAACGGACTTGATAAAAGACATACCTCGCAAAAATTATAGTTTTAAAATTATAGTTTACTAAAACTAAAGCCTTTAAATTATCTTTCATATACTCTCTTGTTAGATTTATTGCTCATAATTTAATTAGGGGAATATTTTATTGCACATCAAATAAAGCTGAGAAATACATAACTTTCATGGTAATTTCTTTTCATGACAATTCTGATATCCTTCAGTGCAGATTTTTCAACTCTGACCTTTTAACACCATATTAAATACCATCCATCCATCCATCAGCCTTTTTCGTCCAATGCTGGACATAGGCCTTTCCAGGATTTCTTTTATATTTTGTTGACGAACGATCTGTTTGAAAGTTTGTTTTTTGATAAAGCCGAATGTTAAGAAATCAGAAGATAATTTACGAATTTATGATACATAAATATTATAATGACTTAGCTAGTTTGTTGAACAAATATAATGGAGAGATTGTTAGAACTAGACGTATAGAAAGGCCTCGTCATGCTGCCGGTTCAACTGCTGCTGCACGTGCAGAGGTCACAATCAAACACAGACTCTCATAAGAATTTTCTTTTTATTAGTTAAACAAATATCACTTTTATTTACAACCGAAGCAATCACAAATAATAGTATTAACTAATCGTAATCACCTAAAACTACTTAACAGATTGAAATATTTACAATAGAGTTAACAATTCTTTTAAATTACAGAACGTTTACACGTGTCAACTATCGATTTGCGAAAGGCGTTTTACAATTGTTTTAAGTACCCTAAGTGTCGCCTCGGAAGCGAGCTCGCCGACACAGAGCGGTGAGGTGCGTGGCGGTTGTGCGCAGATTGGCGTGGCTGGGTGTGCGCGGCGCGGCGGTGGGCTCGCTGCAGGTCGCCGGCGACCACCTGCTCAAGCCGGCGCTGGCGACCACGTTCAACGCGCTGCTGCAGCCGCCGCTGCTGTGCCTGACGCACGTGACGCGCGCCCTGCGCGACGCGCTGCGTCCGCTGTGGGAGGCGCTCGGCGACGCGGTGGAGCCGTGCGCGCGCGTGCTGGCCGCCGCGCGCCTCGTGCACGTGCACGTGGAGCAGCGCCCGGCGCAGGACGTCTGAGCACTGGTACAGTCTGTCTCACTAGCGACGCATCAGTCGGAGTGTGGGGCCCCGGCGGGGGGCGGCGCGGAGTGCGGGGCGGGTCACGCGGTGGCGAGCGGCTGCGTCACGACGGGTGAGCGTCGCGCCTCGTCGCCCTCCGGCCCCGCACCCCCGCCCGCCGCCGGCTCCGTCAGCCGCAGCGCCACTTCCAGGTCTCGGAGCACCTGCAAGTAACATCAACTATCATGGTCCTCTATTTGTTGTCTTTGGAGTATTTTATCCTTCACTTACATTTTAACAGACAATAAATATTAAATTGCTTGCTTTGTTGATGTAACACATCTTTAATGAGCGTGCACCTGTGATAGAATAAATATTTTCTAAGAGATTTGATTTGATATTGTTAAGGAATTATTTTATGTTGGACTGCGTAAGATTGACCACGCGTCTCATTATAGAGAGGAGCTGAAATGGCTTCCTATTCGTCAACAACAAAATTTTCACATTTTATGTTGCCTTTTTAATATCCTTAGGAGCCCTACTACCCCTCCCTATTTGCGTGAACGCCTTAACTACCTTCTTTCCAAAGACAAACAGAACAGACCACACATAGACAATTTTTTATCATAAAAAGATATAGTTCGTAAACAGACGGAGCCGTACGATTATGGAGAATAGAACCCGTTAATTATTGATTACAATTCAGCCACTAAAATTCCTCATGATCCCTTGAGTTTTGAAAAAATTAGAAACTTTTGCTATAAAATCGAAAAATTATGATCGAAACGAGTAGTACGTCACTCTTCGCTGCCAGCAACAATGAAGTATTAGATTATTTTAGTGACACTTACCCATAAACAATTATGAAACTTGGTAGGCATTTAAACGTCATACGTGCCATCTCTCGTTGGCTCTAGTTTAGTTCCCACCTAGTTTATACCTTTGTTTTATATTTCAGGGTTGGCCGGCAGAAGTTGCACCGGTATATCGGTCACAACTGTAGGCGTCATGGTCATCAACTGGCGAACTAAAACCCTCACTGAGGTAATAATAATACCGTCACAGTATAATTAAATTAAGCAGTATTATGTCTTCATAGAAACGGCTGAAACGACCGACCGACGTGCTTCCAAATCTTGGTGATCTACCGTACACGACAGTCTGCGCGCAGTTACGTACAGACGCGGACAGTGTGAGACGCTCCCGCATAAAAAGTAAAAGCACGAAGTTATCGAATATATTGTTCAGGGTTTAAATTCATCTATATCGGAATCAGAAATAACCCAAGAAAGACAGTCAGTGGGCAAGCCGTAGTGCGTGTTTACGTACCGAGCGGCCTTAGGTAATTATTTCAAGGACACTGCCGGGACAAAGTACTGCTTCGTTTAATTATACTGTGGCATAGTTTGGGCCGGATTAGGCTGTGTTCAGTTTGATCATCAAGCGACGCCCGCCTAAGGTGCCATCTCTTTTGCACGCGTTGATATTCCGCTGTCAATGCTAGGTGGGCGTCGTTTGACGATCAAACTGAACGCAGCCCAGAAGGTGCGTTTAGGTTAGCTTATTTCCTCGCCAAAGCTCCGAGAATGCCAGTGCCTACGAGGCCAGTCTTGCTCGCCTTCCTTGCTGGCCTGAACTTTATCCTTGCAACAAGAAAATCATTTTTGTTAAATGTGATCCCTTAAAATAAATCCATTTATTTCACGGTATTTTCCAATCTATTTTATTTTCACTAAATCATTGCTGCATTCAAAATATTTATTTGTTATTGAACCATGTTTTCGATTAAACGTACGGGGTCAAAAAGTAGATCGTGTAAAAAATCTAACAATAAAATAAACTTGTAATATATTTGGCATGCCCGTCTGTCCGTCTGTCCGCGGCTTAGCTCAGAGACTATTAGTACTAGAAAAATGTAATTTAGCATGGACATACACATGACATGATATCAATCACGCCTTTTAATGAATTTAAAAGGAAAACTGTCACAGTTAAGTAGGCTTTACAGGTTTACAAGTAGCGCCAAACTTTTGGCCCCCTCTAAACACGACGAAAATATATATTTGTGAGGAATATCTGTGTTTTTATTGAAAAACTACTTTATTTTAGAGACTACGTAAATTTTATTTTTGTCACTCTCACTCCAAGCAAAAAAACGCGCAGTACGAGAAGGGCGGACTCAGCGCAAAAGAGACAAAAGTATGTTTTTTAATTTGATAAAAAAAATAGCTAGCAATATTTCCAAAATCAAAAATCTAGATATTGTTAAAACCCATCTAATAAAATAATGATTGAGTTCTGAACATAATCCTTATTCGTCAAACGAGGAGAAAAAGTGCACTTGAAGACGTCATTTCAATAAAATTATTTCTATCGAGGAAAATTTATTAGTCAAACACGTATACCAGAAATTTATAAAAAAATTCCGTGTAATTCATAAAATACACAGAAACAAAGCATCCATGTATTTTTTACTTAGCCTCTTAATGTGTTTTAAATGTTTAAATGTTTTTAATATGTTGGCTTTCTTAAGCTCCGTAAAAGAATAATAATTTCATAATTACTATAATAATATATATAAATTATTGCGTTTAATATTATAATTAATATTAGTATATAATATATATTTATAATACATGCTTATACTATTTAATATTTGTAAATTATTAATAATTAATTATATTAATTTATTATATTAATAAATTAAATATAATATATTTAATAATATAATTATTATAACCATATTATTATTTATATATATTAATTTATTTATATTATTTATAAATATATATATAATATTAGTATACATTATGACTAATTATTATATAATATATTATAATTAATAGGTTATATATTGTTTGTCATTTGAATTATATATTAGAATGACGTTCAATAATGATTTTGGTAGCGACAAAAAAGGATAAGTGCGAGTTTGTCTTCTACATCCTACTAGTTTTTGCCCGCGGCTCCGCCCGCGCTGAATTCGTTTTTGTGTACTCCTGTAAAATCTGTTCATATTTTTCTGACCGTTTATTTTATAGGACAAGCTCGAACCTGCGACCCCGGGGGTGGGGGTGGGGGGGACACTGCGACACGCCCTTGCCGACGACAAACCTCGATACTCGATACAAACGAATAGATTTATATAAGGTCCTACAATGCAAAGTGAAAAAAAATTATTAGCTGATAAGGAGTTTCGATAATAGAGCACTTTCCAACAAAAAAATTTTTTTTTTCACCTTTTCATAGAAATTTATTCAGCTTATTGAACCACTTTGTACTAGGAAGAGAAGAAATATTTGAGATAAAAAAAATTATTCTTCTGGAATGTGATCAGTAAACAATACATGATTTACCCTAGAATTATTTTCACTTATTATAGGACCTTATACACCCAGTTCAGCTACTATTAACTCAGCCGAGTACAATACTGTTTAGTTATTGAGCGTAGTATTTGTCTTGCTCGTTTATTTATTACTTGTTAATTTATTCATTCAATATCATGTAAATAGTCATAGTTTGATCTAGGGTATTATGTAAGTAAGGCAAATTCATACCAGATGTATAAAATTTTAGACTTTTTATATCTTGTACTTTAATATTATCGTCGCTTTGGTAGTGAAGAGAGTCAACCCACATTTTATGCTAATTGAGTTAATAGCACAATTAGAATGAGAATAAAATATTTTAACTGCTGGTGAAGAGAGACAACCCACCAAAGTATTTTAACTAATAATAATAACAATGGTTAAAGGGGGTTAGATGAAATTCCGTAGTATATTTTTTGTGGTGAACTAAATGTAACCGGCTTGTCTTTGTTATCCGTTTTGAAATTTCTCACTTTTGACATATATCACTTTTGACGGGTCAATTTTGACGTTTGTCATTTTTGACATCTGTAATTTTTGACATATAAAATATAAAGTCATAAAAATAATAAATAAATAAATTTCTATATTTTAAACACTTAGCGATTTATGCATCGCAAGGAGATATAAAATTAAATTTTATACCATTGCGGTATTGAAAATCAGAAAAGTAAATCTAGACGTGAGGAGCTTTGAACCGGGCTCGAGTCTTCTGAAGTTTTCTATTATATAAATCCTAAACAATAATCTCAAAAAATACAACTCTCAGCCAAAATAAATGTAAACAAATACTGTAATTTATGCACAAACGGTTTTCATTAATGACCTACATAGTGCCTTTAATATTATTGAATTTTGTAAAATTGTGAATTTACAATTTTATAACTAAATGTATAAAAAATATTGTCACAAAAACTCAACTCTGCTTACTGTTTCGTTAAAAAACTGAAGATTTTTAATATCCAGAGTCGCATCTCTATGCATTTTGCACCGCGTTGGGCGCCAATTCATCTTTCAGTAATTAAACGTCACGCAAAAGCAGTGATCTCACATAATAATTCACGAGTCTATTTTTTAGGTTTTAATGGACAGAGTTAATCACGTAAAAGAACAAATCTTGGTCAAGAAATATATATTTTGTTACATGTATGTATAACTCAAGTGGAAAAAAAATGTCGAATCACTTTTGTAAACTTTTATATGTTCAAATACAGTGGTAAAGCATACTTTATGATTTCATAACGATTTTAAAAACGTAGGTAAATGAATTTTATTAAATGACAAAGATTTTATTTTTATTTTATCAAAATAAATTCAAAGACTTCGATTAAAGGTATAATACCCATATCTAGTCATTTACAAATAGCCATTGCATATGGAAATAAATGTACGCTTACACCTGAAAACTCACTGAGGGAACCCTGAAAATTAATTAATTCCCACGCTTTCGTGAATTTAGATCTAGTAAGATAGAACAGCTTTGTGAACGGACCATTACACAGAAAATGAAAGCCATTCCCGTTTTCAAAATAACATTTCGAGATTAATGTTCTTAGCCAAAGATAAAAGTAAATAAAACATCGTTTTGTTTCACTGTCTCGTTTTATTTATAAGTGTGGAATGATGTGTCTGTGTGATGATCATATAGGCCTGACTGAAAAACAGCGCGTTGTGGTTGTCATCGCAATGCTTATGCTGAGTCGGACCTTTTCGCTGCTTCAACTAAAAACCATTTTTGAAGTTGTTTTATTTAAGCTGTGTGTGTTATCTTTTAATTTACTTCCTTTTTATATTTTGTTTTTATTTTTAAGTGCATCCTGTTTGTTGGCAGCGAATAAACGATATCTTATCTTATCTAACTAAAACTTACAGAAATAGGATTATGAATAATGAAAACAGACTTTCTCAGGGTCTAAGTAAACAACGCCAAGCGAGACGCATGAAAAGGCAAGCACATGGGACAACTTATAGTTTATGAAGACAGCCCAACACTGGGAGAGCATGCATAACAAGCTAATAATTATCCTCAGAACAAGTGCTTATGGTCTTAGAACCGATTGCAAGTTGGCAATATCAAGGAAAATATTTAAAAAAATTGCCCAAGTGCGAGTCAAACTCGGCTGAAAAGCGGCATAATTAAGTTACAGCGAGTGCCAACCTGCCTTCACAGGCATGGTGATTAGGGCAAACGTTCTCTAGTATAAAACACAATGGGTTTAAGTGTTGTGATGTCGGAAAGGCGAGTATATAGAAGTAGACTAATTATAAGTGGTTGGGTTAGTGATGAATTGGTGAATTGTGTGCACCTTGTACCCTTGTACCTCGTATGTGCTGTGCCTGTATGAATAACAAGCAAAACAACTTTTTAGGTCCAGTTTTAAACTTTTTGTCAGAAGGGAGGAAGGTGCCACTAGTGTGCCCATCTGGGATGAAGGCGCTCTCTCTAATCTTTGACTTTTCGATGAGCATTTTATTTGTGCCGATTTTGTCTTTGTTCGTAAACATTCTGTTTGCTTTCTTGTAGTCAAAGCTGTAATAAATCCCATTCCCCTATCATATAATACCCATGTATGTATATTACACCACTCTTTATTTATTTACATTATAATGAATTTGTATTTAAATCATATCTTTATAGATTTGTTTTACTTGTCAGTGAGTTCTAAGCTACCCTACGTTGCAGCCAAATCTTGCTTTGTAAAAATAGCCCTACTTACTATTAATAGAAGATTCAATTTGGTTTGGGTTTGTCCTTCCATGTCAATAAAAATTGCCTTAACTAACACTCTCACACATTGCTTTGTGATAGATAATAATTTAAATTCACCCCCAATTTAGATTACTTAGACGTTTTCGATGAAAACGTATCTTACGTTCTGAGTGACTTAAGTGAGTGTACTGCGTATGTTGGTACAAGTAATTTGAAAATGTTATCGTTTAACGTTAGGAGTCTTGATGCAAATTTCGAAGAATTTAAAATATTACTTGGACAAACAAAAGTGAAGTGGGATGTGATATGTCTTTCGGAGTGTTATCTTCGTACTAATAAGAAATCAATTAACATTGACGGGTATCAACAATTCAGATCGAGCAGAGATTTTAATAAAAATGATGGCGTCATTTTGTTCATTAGAAATAATCTACCCGTTACATGCTCTGAAACAAAAGAGTTGCTTGAATGCACTAATTTAATCACTACAATTGATAACAGTATCTTGATAATTGCTATCTATAGATCACCCTACGTTAAGGATTCGTCAAAATTCTCAATTAGCTTAGTTAATTATTTACAAAATGTATCTAGTTACAAACATGTCATCATTACAGGTGACATAAATATAAATATTTTAGATTTGGAGAATGCACAAGCACAAAACTACACCTTTCAACTACAAGAGCTAGGTTATCGGCCGGCTATCTCAACACCCACAAGATTAGCTTCTGGATCGTGTTTGGATCACTTTTATATCCGGTCTAGGAGTGAACATGTGGCTGCAGTGTACCACACGGGAGTCACAGATCATTCATTTACAATGTTAGGTGTGCAAACAAATGCACTGTGCGGTAACAAGAACAAATCTGAATTCTTACGTACCGACTTTAAACAAGTTAATACTAGAATTAGTGGCGTGAACTGGTCTGAACTTTTTGCTATCTCGGATGTTGACGATGCTTTTCAATTCTTTACCAACACACTAGAAAACATAATTAACTCATGCACTTTAAAAAAAGTAAAACATAAAGATTCAGTTATTAAGCCTTGGATGACGGTCAGCTTACTTCACTGCTTAAAAAAAAGAGACCTTCATCATGTTCGCGCACATAAAAATCCTAATGATTACACAATTCAAGTACTTTATAAAGCTTACCGTAACACTTGTAAGGAAGCTACACGCGTAGCAAGAGCATTGTACTATAAAAATCTCATAATGGAAAATAGACAAAACCCTAGGAAATGCTGGCAACTTCTTAATGAATATACTTATAACAAAAGGAAAAAAAGTCAGGATGATAGCTTATCTAAATTAATAAATTCACTTAAAATAAATTCAAATTCTCAACCTTTAAATAAAATAAATGAGTATTTTGCCTTTGTAGGCAAGTCACTCGCCACTGATCTGATGTATCGTACTAAGAATAATATTGACTCTTTAACTTCTCAAATTCATAATCAGTCTCATAACTTCAATGGTTCTCTGTTTTTCACTCCTGTCACAGAAAGAGAACTTTCAACAATTATTACCAACCTAAAAAACTCGTCTTCTCCTGGTCTCGACAAAATTCCCTCACTAATAATAAAGACAAACCTTTCCTCTATTTTGCAACCTCTGACGTATTTGTGCAATTTGAGCTTGTCTGAGGGTCGCTTCCCAAATTGTCTTAAGAAAACCAAAATTATACCCATACACAAGGGTGGAGAAGCAAACGACATATCCAACTATCGGCCGATCTCGTTGTTAAGTGTAATATCAAAAATTCTCGAGAAGGTTGCTAAAAGTCGATTACTAAGCTTCCTTAATAAACACAAACTACTTAGTAAACATCAATTTGGTTTCCAGGCGGGCAAAAGCACAGAGGATGCTATATTGGATGCTACCACTCAAATAAGCAAATGTCTTGATGGCGGGGGAAAAGTCATAGGAATATTCCTAGACTTAAAAAAGGCATTTGATACTGTGGCTTTTCCGATACTTCTCAAAGAACTAGAATCAATAGGCGTCCGTGGACTACCTCTCCAATGGTTTAGAACCTATCTCTTAGATAGAAAGCAACAAGTCTTTATAAAAGAGTTATCAGATGAGTGTAGTGTAAGCTACGGTGTCCCGCAGGGTAGTGTCTTGGGGCCTGTGCTTTTCCTTATCTATTTAAACAAGCTATGTGACCTAAAATTAGATGGGGGTAAAGTCATATCATTTGCTGATGACACGCTTATTCTCTTTACCGGTAAGAAATGGGATGTTACATTCGAATTGGCTCAAAAAGGATTCACCGAGGTAATGAACTGGCTGGACTCTAAATTATTAACTTTAAACAAAAATAAAACTAAATATATGTGTTATTCTATTTATAATAATTCTCAACCAACTGATGATCTCACTATATCTACTTGTCAACATGCTAACTCTTATACTGGCTGTTCATGTCCAAATCTAAACAAAGTGTCAGAAATACGATATTTAGGTGTTATAATTGATCAAAATCTGAACTGGAAGCCACACATAATTGCTATTACTAAGAAACTACGATCACTTATCCACTTTTTCTGGCAACTCCGAAACATTTGTGATGTCAACCTTCTCTGGTGTGTTTATCATGCCCTAGCACATTCCGTCATTGATTATGCTATCCTTGCTTACGGAGGTTCTTGTAAAACTACATTGAATCATGCACAACCAGCACAAAATGCAATACTTCGCGTCATTGCCAGAAAACCACCTCGATATCACAATGAAGACCTTTTTAAGGACACGTGCATCTTGAATATTCGGCAGCAATATATGTACAGATTAGTTAGCTACTATCGGACACATACAGATTTGCATAAGATCAAAACACATAATATTACACGAACAGCTCAACGAGGTTACTTGACGGTAGATACTACAAATACTTCCTTTGGTCAGAGGTTTCACTATTGGCTGGGTCCTAGACTTTTTAATAAGATCCCTGACAATATCAAGGATAACTTACAAAAGAATAAAAACACACTCAAAAAGTGGATTAACAGTCTTGGGCTGGAAGAGTCCGAAAACTTGCTTAAGCTCATTATTACATAATGAAACTGATTTCAATGTGAATAAACATAATTTATATTTAATTTAATTTGACATTTAACACAAACATAATTTATATTTTTAGACTTAGTCATGCACAAATTTACGTAACTTATAAATATTTCCTATTTAGATATTTGTTTATACATATATATATACATGTAGGTATACTTTAATATTTCCTGTTTATGTATAGTATATTTTTTCTACTTATACGTATGTATATTAAATTATATTATACTTTTATAACTCCCCTTATTCCAAATTCCAAAACTTTGACGATTTTGCAGTTTTTGTTGCTAAGTTATTAAATAACTAATTATTAAAAAATAACGGTACGGAACCTGCTCATTTCTGCGCGGGCCTGCCTTAAGAAATGTGCAGACACATAAATTACGTGGTAGAATTGAACAACGTCAATACAAAGTGACTCAACTTACTGTGATCTACCTACCTGTGTAGTTTAAGTTACATAATAATAATAAAATAAAATAAATAATAAAATAAAATAAATACAAATATCTTTATCATATCTGTCAATCATTTAATTTAAGGTTGTGCGCAAATATTTATGTAGATTTTAGTGTTTTTTTTTTGTATGAAATGGTTAAATTAGATCAGCAGCACATCATTATGGAATAAATAGTTTCATAATCGTCATTTTTCTGGAGAAAAGGCTAGTCTTTAGAACCACTGTTTTCAAACATAATTTTCTACATTAATATTAAAAGAGATAAAATTTGTTGGTTTGTATCAAGTTTGTATGTATCTTCGGAATCTTCTGGGCGGAATCGATTTAGAAAATTCTCTCGTATTCTCGTTGTAATGGTGAGACTCTTCACTTGGACATAGGCTATTATAGGCCAGTACTTCCTGGGGAGGGGCAGTTCCTTAGGAACATACAATAGCCGGGGGGGGGGGGACCTAAATTAGCAGCTCGATTTGTGTCGGGTCAAACAAACATAAACAGAAGTTTTCAAAGTTCAAGTTTTTAAACAGGGTATCAAAGTTATTATAATATGTAAGTGTTGTATTATGTTACTAGTAGTGAATAATTGTAATTGGCCGTAATTTGTTTACTCTGTCTTATATTTCAGTTACCCTGTGCTGTAAGTTTTCCTTAAAAAAAATAAAAATAGAGAACACTACGTCTCACTGTCTAAATAATTTAATATAAGTAATTTATCTATACCAATATTAATAGTAAAAATGTCGTGTTTTTTACATTTAATATTTTCGCGAAATTTTTAATTAAATGGGTTATTTTTATTGACATACACACACACACACCCTCACCTTACTCTTAGAATAATGACTATTATAACCATATTTTCATTTTTTATCCATAAGATTTTTTTTTTGTAATAGTAATAATTTTTCGTTGTAATACTTTTCTAATGTAATACAACTTTTAATAGAATTTTTCATTTCTTTATATATTAGGGAAAAAGTTTCTTCGCATTTTATATGAAAATTCATAACATTTTTAATAAAGTTTATTTACAATTCACTAAAGTATGTAGGTGCCATTTTGTTCGATAACTTTCTGCCATCTTGTAGGTAGGGACATGATCCCATTTCTACAGAAATTCTGGGGCTTCTGATCAAAAAACCGCGACAAGTGGTTTTGGCAGTCCTCTCGTGACGTTAACCTAACACTGCCCAAAAAATTCTCAAGAGACCGAAACAAGTGGAAATCTGAAGGTGCAATAGTCAGGACTATACGGCGGATGCATTAATACGTCCCAGCCAAACTCTCTTAATTTTTGCTGAGTGGCTAAAGATGTGTGAGGTCATCATCATGAAAAACCACACCCTTTCTATTGACTAATTCCGGCCACTTTCTCTCAACTTCTTGCTTTAATCTCATCAGTTGTTCGCAGTAGAGTTCAGAATCGATGGTCCTGCCTGGCGGTAAACAGGTAAATAATGCCCTTCTAATCCCACCATACACACAGCATTACCTTGTTGCACAACTGGAGACAATACTTTATCTACGACCATCTATTCAAATAACAATTTCATAAAAATGGAAAGCGCGGTGTTCTTTTTTAATGTTCCGTACAGAAAAAAAAAATTCAAGAAATCAAGTTTTCTTGGTATATTTAATAGAACCAAGTAATTCTTACTTTATCTAAGTAATATTTATTTCAACTAAGAGTTCAATATCGTTGTAAGAAGAACAAGAGTTTATTTTATTTAAAACAAATATATTTTTAGACCCAAGAAAAAGGTTTTCATGCCAAGTAAAACCAGCATATGCTCCTGGAACGACAAACAGGATTTTTTTACTGAGACAATAAAGTCGCAATCTTTCTATCCATAGCTTACTTTTACAATCTGGCAGTTAATGATATACAGTATTATATAAAAGGTGATATTGTAAGGCCAAAAATACTAACCTCTTCTGTGTTATTTGCTTGTTGGAGAGTGTAATCTCTAACTACAGATGGTGAAAACTCAACAATATATGTTAAAATGTCTATAGATGCTGTTTTTGTCTTCTAGTCATCTAAACCTAGTGTGATTTCTAGTGCTGGCAGGATTCCCAGTGACACCAGGGTCTTGTAAAATGCATCCTTGTCTTCCAAAAGTGAGTGATGCTCACTCCCCTACTGTGAATGTATCAATGTCAAAAGTTCCCGGCATAGAAGAACTTGTATGACAAGATTGATAGATATTGAGGAGGCTAAAAAGGTGTGTCAGGATCGTTGCAGATGGCAATCTGAATAATGGCCATTTAGGAAACAAATATATTTAATGAGATGGACTGTAAAATATCTTACAGATTGAATTAAATAAAACAAGATAAATAAAAACGACCCCTTGATTCGCATCAAATCCTGAAAACGATCTCGTTACAACGTAAAGCCTCTAAAAACAATGAAACCACCCTTCTCCCCCTTCTTCAGGAGTAATAACAATAAAAAACTTTAATAAACAACGACAGGCGAACCGTTAATACATAAATTGGCCGAAAACAGCGTTCGAAATAACGATTACTCCCCTTAACTGGTTATAATTACGGTCATTTTGTGTCGTCTTACCCTTAACGAGAGCATCAAGAAGGCGCTATGGGTTTACGGAAGCTACTACGGAACTGCGAATTTGATAGGCTTTTGTTTTGGATAAGCCTTGAGCCGCGTACCGAGTATCTGCAACTCAACATGTAAACGCTTTGGACGGTCGGCGTGCTTCGTGCTCGCACTACCTACGAACAACCCTTTCGTCAATATTCGAATCTGTGTATTCGTCCAAAAAACCGGCAATCAACGGATTGCAGCATGAATACTCGTAGAGTGCGCGGTGCCTTATCCGACGACGCAGCGATCATCGTAACAGCCACTTTGCAATGCACGCTGATATGAACGTTATTGCATTGTCATTTCTGTCGATTTTTGTACCACATCGAACTACTAATTTAGCTTACTGAAGCCTCATAATAGGTTTTTCGCCACCACCTTGTGGTAGGTATGCAAATACTGTGCACATAAATTCTGAAAAACTCTGCCTTGCGGCGGCGATGGCAGGACACAAACCCAAACCAGTAGATAGCGAGTCTACTGTTCTACGGACTGAGCTACGACTTTTTATTTTTTCATTATAATGTCTGCTATTTTTAACTCTTCAAAATTAGCAAACTAATTTATTTTACAGATCTCCACGGTCGTAAAAACTTGTAAATTAGAACTTTTATTAGGATATAACTAGGTGGTAGTTAATAGATACTTGTTCTTTCGTTTATCGGTGTTCGCTTATAGGCGTATTAAGATCCGCTGATTTCTAAATAATAGTGGTAAAACACATAAATCAGCAAATGCCTCCGGTATGTTATGTAACGGTACCGACGACGTATTGTTTATAGCTGTGGGGATAAGTTCGGTTGATTGTTATTTATCTTGTTTTAAAGTGCTTTGATAAATTGTAATTTAATGAATAAATTAATTAATTAATTAATCAGTATTACCTGTAAGTATGAAATGAATCAGTAGTAATAATAGGTAAAAAAGTAAAAACAGGTCAAGTGCGAGTAGGATACGCGCACTGAGGGTTCCGTACCAATCTGATAAGTTAGACTTAGATGATTTGAATAAAAATTACAAACGTATCATTACCTAGAAACTGTAAAAAAACTGCAAAATTAAGTTGGTCGAATACCTTCCAGAGCATAATACCAGATTCGCAAAATACCAGATAAGTAAAACAACAGATTCGCAAAACACCAGAAGTACAGTCACGTATGGATAATTGTTTGGGTTTGGGGATAAAAGTATATATCCTATGTCTCGTATTATGCTCCGGAGGTATTCATGTACGTAACCCTACACCTATAGTAAAAGTCGGTGTTTTCAGTTTTTGTTGTTTAAGGACAGTCTACAGCACATAAAATACAAAAAATCCAAATTCCTAACTAGTTTATGTTTTAAGATAGACCTTGTAACGAAAATTTTTGAAAATTGATAACTTTGATAGTCCCCATTCTTTATTTTCGGAGATAAATAAATTGTACTCTACTTAATGACTTCTAGACCATGACACCCCACCACATGCCGGGGTAAGAAAAAAAAACATTTTCGGCCCCTTTTTCATGTATGGGGTCCACACTGAAAATTAAAATCATTTAATTTTTAAAATCAATATTTGGTTTTGGGTCAATTCTCCACATATCCAAATTTCAGTTTTGTACCTCATTCCGTTTGCAAGCTGGAGACCTGTGACATACGGACGGACAGATTGACATTGATAGGGCTTCGTGTTGCCCTTCGGGTACGGAACCCTAACAATGGAAGTCTATCGTTACGTTTTAATTAAATCAAATTATTCCTATTGGCATTTAATTTCTTGACTGTATAGAACAATCTAAAAACTGGTAATTGCAAAAATGTTATGGTAGAATTAAGGAGCGATTTTCATCATGTTATAAGAGGCTAGGTTCCGAAAAACCATAATTTATTCTTCCTTGTTTGAAGAATCTAGCAATATTTAAAAAAAAATTGGATTTGGTCAAAATAGCTCGTTACCGCGGGTTTTTTGCTTACTTTTTTAAACATTTGTTAAATTCACTATTTTTATTTTTAACGGGTTTATTTTTTGTAATTCTGCACCGTTTGAGTTTCACTAACTAGACTAATAATTCAATCATGTTGTATTTTTCGCCGGAAAGTTGTGGGTTAGTTTTGATTTCTTTGATTATATATGTATTTTGGGGTGCTAAATCCGATTCCGGGATTTGCTGACAAAATTTCTTGACGGAACATTAAAAAAAATGCAAAAAAACGTAAAAAAAATCATTTTCTGGCGGAGTTTTGCTTATACCTCGGAAACCATCAATTTTTTGTAAAAATCTTTTGTCACAAAATAAAAGATCATTAAATTTCCTATAAATTCCATCCCATAAGTTTATTTCTCCGTCAAACCGTTTGGGCTTGAACGCCAGTTGAAAATTGTCATTTTTCGGCTATCTCCACAAAAACTCACTTTTTCCACTGGCGGTCTACCCACGGAACGTTTTCCCGGCCTCGGCTGCCACTCTGTTACTGCCCTAGTCCACCGTCCATCCCCCGTCCAGCCAGATGTCCCGAACAACTCCGCTTAAGTCTCGCGATTCGTATACCAACATCTTCGACTCGAGTTTGTTGTCGAATTTTGACGTTCGGTACATGATCCTTAAGAGAGATGCCTAGCATGGCACACTTCATAGCCCTCTGTGCTGCTTTTATATTGTGGATTTGAGCTCTGGTTAACCTCCATATTTTGGCACCATGAGTAAGGATAGGCAGGACACACTGGTTAAATGTCTTGTTCTTGAGACATTGCGGGATTTTAGCTCTAAAGGCATCTTCCCAGTTTTCTAAGGGCAGCCCATCCCAGCTGAATTCATCTTGCGATCTTCTTTACCTGAGATTCATCGCCAATACTATAATACAATTACTATTATTATTAGATCCCAATGTCCTAATACTAATAATTTTCGTTTGGACAATTCTCAATACTGCGCAAAAAAAATAATGTAAAAGCCGCTTACCGCCGAAAAGTTATACAAATCGTTGGCGTTTACAGGGTCCTGGCTGAGGTTCATCGAAGACGGTGGGTCCTGGCACAGGTACGGATTGGTTTATCGGCACCTGTGGGGCTTGTTCATCCAAAAGATAAAAGAGGCAATAAGAAAACTACAACTTATGATCGTATCTAAAGGAGAGATAAATGATTTATGAAGTAGATTGTGAGTTTTGACATCCTGCCTTCCGCATCGTGTAAGCGACTTTCTTCAGTCTGTTCTCGATCTCCTTCTTCGATATTTTCTTCGTTTATGATGTCACTGCTGTCTTCCAGTGGCTCAACGTTTTCACACAGGCCTTTGCAAGACGTGCAGATTGAGGAACAATGAAGACCTGCTTTCCTGCATCCACAATTGCGTTGGCAGCCTTTTCTACATTTACAAGAAATGTGCCGGAGTATAGAGTCCGGTGCAGGGTTCAAAGTGGTTAGCACTGGCGTGAGACCACTCTTTGTTTTTTTCCACCCCCACTCACTCGGGTCTCTTTGTTGTTCGTCGAGTGTAGTTTGACCAGATAACCACTGCTGCACCTGAAAGTAAACTCTCAGTGAATGTTGTCGTGCAGCAGCTTCAGTGGGGGGTAAAGAGGCAATGTTGCCTTTATTTTTATACGATAAAGATACGTACTGCCTGTATTTTAAATCGTTCAGGGTAGTCTCATATACTTTGCCGTATAAAGCAACGAGAAACACGTTTCCAGCTTCGGCAATATCGTCCTGGTGTGCATAAGGGTCTTTAAAAGCGTCGATGACTGATTGCAAGTGATTGTTCTTCTGCAGGACTTTAAGAAATTTCAGTTTTCCTTGATTAAACAATGCAGAAGTGGTGTCACAGCCACTCATCGCGTGCAGAAACAATATGTGGGTTGACACGATTTTGTCAGCAGCAAGATGAGGACTGTAAAGGGTTTGAGACACCTTCCCTTTTCCTGCCTTCAGAAAAAAGACATTCTTTATATCAGGGCTGCACAGGCCAATCAAAATCACCAAAAGGTCTATGTCTTCCCCCACTACTGTCACATGTTCATTTGACGGGGCCAACATAAGAGCTGTTGTGATAATTAGAATATCAGCGTCCTCCACAGCTTGGTGTGATTCAATTTGTGCATCCTCAAACTTCTCCATTAACATTGATATCAACCGGCTCTTGTTTTTGGAGTTCGCAAGAAAACACTCCAGTGAAATAGTGGGCACCATCGATTCTGTGAATGATATTGCAGCAGATTGTTTTCTTTGCGCTCTTCTTAATCGTTCTATGCGCTTGGTGCTTTCTCAAGCTTCGTCAGGGTAGCCATCGAAAATGACAACGGCATTTGATTTGTAGTTTGACTTGACATACGATACATAGCTGCTACAAATTTCTGAATATCTCTGGCCGTGGTGCCATTTTACCCGGTGTAACAAAAATTATCATTTAAAATTTCCATTTTCATTTAGCGAGATGAGTGACTTACTGGTTAGTGGCTATAAGGGACACTCGTTCGGTTTTCTAATTTACTTACCTCCCTAGGTTTGTAAATTGAATTTACCTCCCGCATTCCGAATTAAATATGACTTACTTTCCGAGCATAAGTGATGAAAAATGCTTTTTTTATGCTAAAGAAAGGAAAACAAGTAAGCAGGTCACCAGATTTGCGGAGAAAGTCAAAAATGGCCAACTTTCAATTACCGCTTGAGCCTGAAGAGTTCATCGGAGATAAAAACTTAAGAGATTAAATTTGTTGGAAATTTTATGAACATTCATTTTGTGAAGGAAGGTTTTATGAAAATTTTATGATTCCCGAGTTATAAGCAAAAGTCCGCCAGAAAATGGTTTTTTTTACCTTTTTTGCATTTTTTTTTATGTTCCGTCTGGAAACTTTGTCAGCAAATCTTGAAATTGGATTCAGCACCCCAAAAAACATATAAAATGAAAGAAACCACAACTAACCCACAACTTTCCAGCGAGGCACATTTTAAAGTACAAATTGATTGCATTATAAAGCCAGAGTGAGAAAGGAAAGAAACTAAACTGTTCCTATAACACGAAGGAATCCAAAAGTAAATTGAGTCATGAGACAGAATGATACGTGGGACGCACTATAAGTTTCCGGAATGAATATGAAAAAATACTATTAAAGGTACAAAATTAATTTATTGTTTTTCAAAATAATCTCCCTTGGCGTCTATGCACTTTTTCATTCGATCAAGCCAGTTTTGAAAACTTTTGTGCCACTCCCCTGTGGTGACCTCTGAAACGTGTTTTTCATACTCCTCGACAGCCTCTTCTGGTGATGAAAATCGTTGACCGCGTAATTGGTTCTTAATTTTGGGAACAGAAAAAAGTCACAAGGTGCCAGGTCGGGACTGTATGCAGGATGACTCATGAGTTCTACATTTTTCGTCTTCAAAAAGTCGTTTGTCTGTCTGGCCGTGTGAGAACTAGCATTGTCGTGGTGCAGGATGATACGGCGTTTACGGTTATTTTTACGGAGTTCGTCAATAACTTCCGGCAAACAAATGGTCGTGTACCGCAACGATATGCATAGGTACTCACTTAGTAGTGAGCATACCGCATACTGTAGTAAGTTTAATTTTAAATAAACATGAAGCACGCAAGTAATTGACAAAAACAAAATTTTCTCTATACAAAAATAATTGAATATATTTTTCTCTGAAAGTAATGCGTTTTTCAGAAAAACTGCTGCAGTAAAAGGTGTTTGTAATAGTTTCAGCAGTCTACCAAAAAAAAGCAGTTCGATTCCTTGACCTTTTCATTAAATATTTTCAAGTGCCTGTAGCTTCCAAAGCGCAGATTTTCGCAGATAAGTGTAAGGAAATAAAATGTTGGCCGTGACTTTCTTAATGACCTGTAGTAAGTTTCATTTTAAAAAAACATGAAGCACGGAAGTAATTGACAAAAACATAATTTTCTCCATACAAAAAATAATTCAATTTGTTTTTCTCTGAAAGCAATGCATATTTCAGAAAAACTACAGTTATAAAAGGTGTATGTAATAGCTTCAGCAGTCTATAAAAAAAAATCAGTTCGATTCCTTGACCTTCAAATTGACTTACCCATAAGTCCACGATTTCGTGTTATGAACCAGTGTGCGTATGACATCCTGCTACAGTATTTTTCATATAAGAAGTCCCGGCTGACACTTCTCTCTCAGAACAGAGCATTAGTGAAGAGACAGATTTAAATCAAGACTATTCTCTATCGATTTTCGATTACTATTACGATCATTGAAAATTGAATCAAACCATTACGAATATTGGAAACTATTGATATGGAGCTCAAAAATATTATCGGGCTAACAGTGACTTGGAACGTCCACAGCGTACTCGTATGTCTTAAAAATTACATGATTTTGTGGCGTGTGGCAACATCATCTAAAAAGAATATTGTCACTCTAAATCTTCTCATAAATATCGTAAAAAGCGATAAGGTATTATGAAAAGGTGTGCTAAACAGTGTCTCTTTAATATTGGGGATCTTAAGGTTATCGGATCTTGGCCTCGGTGGAGGCTTCGGCCATGGCTAGTCATCATCCTCATGTGACTCATCGTGTACCCGCAGTAGACGTTACTGAATTCCGTAGATTTTTGCGAAAGTCCATGGAAATTAACACCTCGCCTGCCGTCACTCTCCCAGTTTCTTGTTGATGCTTCCCATCAAGCGGTAGGTAAGCGTAAGGCAATAAAAAAAGAAATCAAAAGAATCTGCAGTTTAATAATATTTCAGTTTTGATTTTTATTCGTCTTCGCTTCCAGAAACGATTTCTTCATCCTCATTATCTGAAGAATCACCCTTATTAATTATGAATTGTTGATGAGACCGTTCTTCGGCTGACACCAAGAGTAGCAGATACTCGTTCACACACTTGAGGTAGTTGCAACAACGGTCCGTTATTTAGGGATTCCCGTTCGAAATAGTCTCGAATACGCACAACAAACTCCCGCGCTTGTCTATGCAGCACACCCTTTCTAGTGGTACCTACCATTTTAATAACAAAATAAATACAAGAAATAACGATTTAACTCAATTAAGTAATCTCAAAATAAAAGTCAGGCCCACAGCTCTCGTCCTATTTCAAAATTGAAGACTATATGATTATAAGTTCTTTACATGAGAGAACTCCCACAGATTAAGGCATTTTCGTATTTATTCATTGATGCACTATGTACTTTTACAGAGGCGTTCCTTTGTGAAAAGAAATACTTTAACGAGACAAGTGTCAACATGATACCATAAACATTTTCATGAAAGAGAGAATACAGGCAGGCCGTCTATCTCATATATACTAAAAACTGGGTAAATGTGCTAATTTTAGTGATAGACGGACGGATACAGACAGTCATCGTCGGCTTAGTAAAAGGGTATCATCGGCTCCGTTTGGGTATGGAACCCTATAAACGAACTGGCTGAAGTGTCGTTCACATGAGTCTTGTTACTTATGCGTCGTTTTGTCATAAACGTTTACTCGCCATATCGATTGATCGATCAGCAACTATTCTTTGTCTCGTCACTATGAAAATATCATCATATCATGTCGGTAATTTACAATGAACATACACCCTTACTTTCTTTAGATATTTCAGCCGGGACTTCTTATGTGAAAAACACTGTAGTCTAGCATAGCATACCATAACGAGCTCGATAGCGCTTGATACAGTGCTCTGTCTCACTCTGTTGATCTACCTAAAGAGGGACAGACAGTGTATATCGAGCTGTCAAAGCTCGATATGGTCTACTATGCTAGGTAATATGCTGGGCCGCATTCATAAATTCGGGGTCTCGACTCGGGTTCTAAAGCTATCTCTGTCGCACGCTTTGAAAATTATATACGCTATCCTGCTGTCAGTGTCGGAACCTGACGAAAGTGTTAATTAATGAATGGAGTCCTGGAGCATATTGCTTCGGAAACCAATAGATATGCGTCGTCCATACCGCGGACAGAAACGAATTTTGCATGAAATCCTGCTTCTGTTTGCATTTTGGATAATGCTGGGTGCTATCCCGCCCGATGCCTACTATAGCGCTGGCTTTGAAACATATTTATTTATTGAACACTTCAACTCCTGTTAAACAGGATCAAAAGTGCATCAGAATGACTATCACCTCACAGGATGACGCAAAATATTGACAAGATATTGCAATCTACAAAAAGAAAATAATAAAAGTATGAAAAAAATCTTAAGCTAAGAGTAATAACTACTTTACAGCATACAGCAGTGTGTAACAATGTGAGCAGCTATCCTATAAAACTATAAAACTATATTATTTATAATGTTTTTACCCTTATGGGGCTCATAACAAGGCTTATTAAGAAGTAAATATTAGGGCATGCAATACAATTAATGTAATTAATGTAATGCTCAGTTAATGTGATCAAATACATTGTAGTGCTCAAATTATTGTTTTACGTATTTTATGGACATTTAGGTTACAGTTATATGTTTTGTAGTGATAATACGGTTATTTTAGCGAAATCATGTGTCGTAGTATTAGCAATAATTGGATATATTTACAACTGTGTACATGCGCTCAGATTGCAGTCTATCTTATACAATTTTACATGTAAGCTGTCTTTGTACTGCGATCATTGCCTAATTAAATCATTCAAAATATTTATTTATATTTCGCTCATCGTGATTACACTGACATTTTGTTTCAATCGTAATGGCGAAGTCTAAACATTTAAAAGTCGGTTTGTTTAATGCACAATCACTAGGTACTAAGCACGATGAGTTTTTGGCCGCAGTACATCGACACTCTCCCGACATCTTAGCGATAAACGAGACATGGCTACATGAAGGTCATAATGCTAAGGCTCCAACCGCCCCTGGCTATCGACTCCGTCACGTACCGCGCCCGCGGTCGGTGGCTGAGAGCGGGGGAGGAGTCGGCTACTACATTAGACATGGTATTACCGCTAGAACTCGAACTCATCCTCCTGCCTACCCGATTGATCAAATGTGGATTACTCTCAATATTAACGGCTGTAGTATTGCAATAGGTACAGCGTATAGACCGAATTGGATAAAAGTAAAAGAGTTTTTTGATGCTTTGACTGATTCAGTTGCCCATTTTTCCCAATATGATCATCTAATTTTGCTAGGTGACTTCAATATTAATCTCTTGGAATCTAACGACAGTAAAACAAAACAATTTTATGAGTTTTTAAAATATACTAATCTTAATAACTATGTGACAGAGCCCACTCATTTCACGGATACAAGTGAAACCCTTATTGATCTTGTCTGTACTGACGCTGGTGTTCAAAGCGTAACTGTCGACTACATCCCCGATCTTAATAAGCACGCAATGGTCTATGTCAACTTTAAGATCAAGAAGGATAAACCTAAGCCAAAGATATTTACATTTAGGCCTCTTAAGAGTGTAAATCGTTATGATTTTGATCGTGATCTAGCTTTAATTGATTGGTGCAATTTTGATATAATTGAATCAATAGATTTAATGTGTGAAACTTTCAATGAGCTTTTGCTTGAACTTTTCGATCGTCATGCACCTGAGAAAAGAAAATCCGTAGGGAGCCAAGAACAGGTGCCATGGTTGACAAGTAACATACGTTTTATGATGAGGTTACGAAATGAGGCCCATAATGCTTACCGCAAGGATAAATCGGATCTAAAAAGGGAACAATACAAGAATTTGAAGCATTTAGTAAATACATCTTTGTTTAGTGAGAAGAGAGCTTATTTTGAACATCATATTAACAGCAACATCAATAGTCCCAAGACCCTATGGAAGAATCTTAAAAATACTGTTGCCATTAATTTTAAAGATAAAAATGATCTTCCAGGCAATTTTAATGACCCTGATGTTATTAACACACATTTTCTTAATGTTCCAGGAGAAAATTTAGTTACTATTTCTGATTTAACGTATTTTGAACTTCACAGATTCGGTCCCTCTTCTTTTAAATTAGCCACAGTAAATGAAACAGTAGTTGCAAGAATTATACTTAACATTAGGTCTAATGCCAAAGGTACAGATCGTATTAATATGGACATGATACTCATGACCCTGCCCACAACCCTTGGTGCAATAACTAGTATAATAAACAAATCTATTGCTACGAACACCTTTCCCAAGTTATGGAAGACTGCACTTGTAAAGCCTATTCCCAAAACGAACAATCCAAGTAATGTAAAGGACCTGCGTGCAATTAGTATCCTACCGTATTTATCAAAAATACTAGAAAAGGCCGTTTACATTCAAATGGTAGATTACTTGGAACGCAATGGTATACTGCCAGAGTTACAATCGGGTTTCCGAAAAGGCCGTAGCACAAACACGGCACTTTTGGACGTTATTGATAACATTCTTGCAGCTCGTGATGTTGGTCAGGGGACTATCCTTGCATTACTGGACTTTTCCAGAGCATTTGACTGCATCAATGTAAATCTTATGCTCTCAAAGCTCACATTTTATGGTTTTGACATTGAGACTGTTCAATGGTTTAACAGTTATCTTGGTGACCGTCAACAGCAAGTGGTGTTGTCAAGAGAGGATGGTAGCAGTTTAAGGTCTCAAATGAGTACTGTAGATCGTGGTGTACCACAAGGTTCTATACTTGGGCCTCTGCTTTTTATTTTGTATAGTAGAGATATAATAGAAAACATTCAAAATTGCAAGTACCACTTATACGCAGACGACCTGCAGTTGTACATCTCCTGTAATCCCACAGAAGCTAATCTTGCTGCGATGAAGCTTAATGACGATCTTAACCGTATCTCTTTATGGTGTTCAAGGAATTCTTTAGTTCTTAATCCATCCAAGTCCAAGTATATGGTTCTAGGATCTAAACACCAGATCGCGAGAATAACTTCTGCTAATCCTCCGGTTTGTACTATGAACCAACCGATGGAGTGTGTACGTGAGGCTAGGAATCTGGGGATTTTAATTGATGGTGAGCTACGCTTTGAAAGTCATGTGGCAGAGTTAACACGTAACTGCTTTTATCGACTAAAAGTCTTATACCGCATTCGTGACTTTCTTAGTGAAGAACTACGCATTAAGCTCTGTGAGTCTCTTGTTCTCTCTAAACTAAATTATTGTATAGCTGTTTACGGCCCTTGCCTCTACGCGAAGACCATGCGACTCATTCAGCGCGTGCAAAATGCGTGTGCTCGCTATTGCTTCCGTATCCCCTGGCGATCACACGTCACACCTTATATCAATGCCGCGAATATTTTAAGGGTAGAGGGTCGTCGTGAGCTGCATCTCGCTGCTTTACTGTTTGGTGTAGTAAAAACTGGTTCTCCCAAATATTTACATGACAAATTTACGTGGTCATCTACTGTTAGCAGATACAGCACCAGGATGAATCGTATATTGTTTCCAAAGCACAAAACCACTGCATTTAGGGGTAGTTTTAGGTACATGGCGTCAAAATGTTGGAATAACATTCCACCACCGCTACGTGACCTTAAGTGTAAGTATACTTTTAAAATTAAACTAAAAAAGTATCTCCTTGACTTACAAATGTCTTCGCCTGCCTAAAACTAGACGCTTCATCGCCATTTTAATAATTTTTGACCAACGAGTTTCTGACATTTATTTAGAGCTTACCTATTAATTGAATTTATTTATTTACAAATATTAGCACCTACATTATGTACTCGTATATGTATATCATATTTATTCTGCCATTCGTAATTATTATTTTCAAAATGTGCAAGAATACTCGCGCTGTTTTGTTTGTTCGTGCGTTACCTACGCGGGCTCGGACTGAAAATCAGCGCTGTCGGTCTTACTCTGTAAGACTACAGCATATGCTGAGTTCTAGCCTTTTTGTCTGCTTCGACACATGATTTCATTTAGCTTTAGTCACATTGTTTTATTCTTTTATGTTATTTCCTTGTGTTTGACTTTATAATTTGTTTTTATAATTTATTGTGTTGTGGTAGATAAATAAATGGATATTCTATTCTATTCTATTCTATTCTATTCTACAAAAGATATATATATAATAATAATAATTATATACTGAGCATATATAAATAAATAAATAAATCTGACCAGTAGAAACCTGGACACGAAAGAAAATAAAACATGAAAAATACCTAATTAACATAATAATACTATATAGGTAATATACTTAATTAATCAACACGCATATTCCCGCAGTGAACCATTGGATTGGATATAGCGCTGGCTTGCCAGATTGAGAGAATATGCATGTCGTTTGAATAAGTAATAATATATATTGCGTTTTTTGTATTATATTTACTTAGTAAAATTTAATGATGACCATGGGAAACTTTTATTTTATAGTTTTATAATTATTTTTATTTAAAAAATACAACAGTTTGATGAAATGAAACGCAAATGCAAAACGCGTCACCATTGGCTACTGCCTTTTGTCTATGACTTGAATTGACTTGTATAATTGACTTATACCTACGAACAGTGGTAAAACAAAGGTACTTTCAACCCAAACGGTTTCGAAATTTAATTCATAAAATGTGATTTTTTGTTGTGATTAGCGCGCTAACAAGAGGTCGCAAGTTTGAATCCTGGCCCGAGGACTTTTTTTCAAATTCTCATGTTCATTTGTTTCTAAGTGATCTTTTCTAGTTTGTAAAGCACAATATTTAGAGTAGGTATTCCAAAGCGATGGATTTCGCTATAAAAACACAATTTTACAGTGCTCTAAACATAATTGAAGGGAGTTGGGCGATTTGGGCTACCTGAGCGCCCCGAAATAGCGACTTGAGCCGTCAAACATCTGGCAACCCTGCTATAGCGAGCTGCTTTTCGGTAAACCCCGTCCTAAGGACCAGTGTTTTAGGAGTATGTTTACCGCAAAGCGCTACAGGCTCTCAATAAGGCTCTACACGTCTCTTGTTGGTTGGTGATTCAGACAAGCTGCGCTTGCTACATCCGGTTATTGACCACTTGCGAAAGAAATCAAAAGTTGTATGTACCGAACCAGAGCATCTGCATTGATGAATCCCTATTAACATTGTGGAAGGGAAGGTATAAGTCAACACGCAGGTAAAAAGAGCTCCGAGCGACGTACCTGCGCAGTAAGCGAATTACTGACCAAATTGGTGGTATGAGGTGCGGCGCGGGTGGCCGCGAAGGGGAAAATACCTGGCGCGTGGATTTGCTGTCTCGTGATTAGTGACTTTCGCTTCACGGCGCAGTGTCCACGTTCGATCGATCTCAAAATACAGTCACGCCCAAAAATGTATTTGTGTTATGATGGGTTTGCAGATAAAAGAAAGAAAAATTATTTACAATGTTTACTGTTGCATGTGGAACGAAGCTGGTAGAAGTATTTTGTTTTTGTATGTTTTTTTTTGAATAAGCATCATTTGGGTATATTAACATTCATCTGACGCAAATTGTAGACCAAATCAACACCCGCAGTATATTTTTATTTCTAACCTGTTAAAAATAGCTGTTATACCGATGTTATTCTACAATAAACATTTTACTTACATAATCAAACAATATTATACTCAAGCCCTTTTGTGCGCGAACATATCCCTTCCATTGACGCCCCAGAGCTCTTTTTACCTGCGTTGACTTATATCTCGCGTTCCAACAATATATCAAGACTAAGTCTGTTCAGTTTTTGGGATAAAAACTTACGAATTGTGCGAGTCGTCTACTGGATACTTGTGGGACTTAATCATTTATACCGGAAAGGATACAACTTCAGAAACACACAGGGCACAAAGTATCTGAAACTTTTCTGAAATTGATTCAGCCGTTAATGGGGAAAGGTTACACTTTATTCATGGACAACTTGTTCAATTCTCCGCTTCTTGCCCGGTACTTACTTGAAACACAATGGGACTGATGTTGTTGGTGTTAGAGGTAGCGTGGATCGATTGCATGGAGCGGTTACGAAGTGGCGGCGCTGACAGCAGCAATAATATATTCACATAAAATGTACATGCACTTTATTGATTAAAATGGATATAAAAGAAATACAGCTAGTCGGTGTATCCGACATTTTGACAGGAAGACAGAGAGAGTGAAAAACAAAGAGCTATATATTTTGTCTCGTCTAAAAGAGTGAGGTGTTGCCAGGTATTATCTTTATAATAATACCAGATGCAAACCTATGCAACGTTATAACATTATAAGGCATACTTACATTTCAACACTTCCCCTTATGCCTTATAATGCCAAGATCATTACGAAACTTTGGTAACTCTTGACTTTACAACTGATAGAATCATACATGACACATAGTAAAACAAATATTGTTACAGAATCAATTTACACAAAACAAACCTTTCCATGCGACTAAATATTTTAAAAAACTTAGCTCATGCTCTATTACAATTAATTACATCGTATACAATCACTCTACGTAGAATCTTTACACTAAGCATGACTCTACATAAAAAAAACTTTACATGTCAACTGTAAAAATAAAATATCAATGAAGTAACTTGTTCACAAAATTAAATACAACATTTAACAAGTTAAGTTCATGTGGGATATAAAATTATTATGCTTAATTCTACCAAGTGGCTTCGTAAGTACATCAGCTATCATCTCTTGGGTACATAAATATCTCACGGAAATTACACCTTTTTGAATAAGATCTTTTACATGGTGATACCTTAGATCTATATGTTTGGTTCTTTTATGCGAATATTGTTTGACCTACAACAATTTTTGTGCACTCTGATTATCATTGTATATCATTATCTTTATGTTGGAAGTCACAATTTCAGATAGAAAATTTTTAATAAAACAAACATCCTTACATACATCGCTTATAGCCAAATACTCGGCTTCGGTACTTGATAAAGCCACACATCGCTGCTTGCGTGATTCCCAGCTAATAGTATTCTTACCTAGCTTGATCAAGAATCCTGTATAGGACTTCCTGTCTGTGACATCATTACCCCAGTCGGCATCTGTATAAGCAGTTACATTAAAATTGCCAGATTTATAAAAACATAAACTGTAATTTAGAGTTCCCGCTAAATAACGTAAAATACGTTTAGCCGCTTGCCAAAGATTCTTGTCAAAGTTGTTATTGAATTGACTTAATTGACTACAAGCATACCCAATATCTGGACGTGTGCACACAGCTAGATACATTAAAGAACCCATTAGTTCTCTGTAATTATATGTACTATCATCCAAACTATCTGTCTCAGGTATGATTAATTTATTATTTTGTACCATTGGTGTTGCAACCGTTTTACAATCAGTCATGCCAAACTTAATAAGCAACTTCTTAATATATTCAGCTTGGTCAAGTTTTAAAACACCATTCTCATGATTCCTACTTATATTTATGCCTAAACAACTTTTTAAAGATCCAAGATTTTTAACATTAAATTCTCTCTCAAGTAAACACGATAATTGCACTTTATTCAAACTATTCTTACTATAAAATATATAAAAGTCGTCTACATATAGAGCTATAATAGTAAGATCATCTTTTGACTTTTTAACATATACGCATGGTTCACATTTACTCTGAACAAAATTATTGTTGCATAACAAAGCATGTACCTTACAATTCCAGGCCCTACTTGCCTGTTTTAAGCCATATATGCTCTTCAACAATAAACATACTTTATTGCTATCTACACTTACAAAGCCTACAGGCTGCTCCATATAGATCGTTTCATCGAGATTACTGTTAAGAAATGCAGTAGTTACATCTATATGATCAATGCATAAATCTAGCTCTGTAGCGATTGAAAACAGTATCCTCATAATGGAATGGCGGACTACAGGGGAAAAAGTTTCGTTGTAGTCAACGCCTAGCTTTTGTGTAAAGCCCCTCGCTACTAGTCGCGCTTTATGTTTATCAAAATTACCAGAAGCGTCGCGTTTAATTTTATAAACCCATTTACACTTGATAACATTTTGATTAGCTGGCCTGTCCACCAGTTTCCATACTTGATTCGCAACCAATGTGTCATACTCACACTGCATCGCAGCCTTCCATTTATCATTATTTGTGCATGATATCGCCTCATCATATGTTTGTGGTTCATCCAACAATATCCCTTTCTGCGTTAACATAATAAAATCACTATACCTTGTAGGGGGCATTAAGCGTGTAGAACGCATAGGACGGCCGCTAGTGGTGACGGGTGTAACAGGACTCGTCACCACCTCTCCTCCAGCTGTCTCCTCACATGCGGGCGTCACGCGATCGTCGCGCGCCGAGCACGCTGGTGACTCAGCAGAGTCGACCTCATCCTCACTCCTGATGCAGCAGTCATCAGATGAGTCTGAAGATGTCAGAGAGCCAACATTTAATTTTATCTCACTACTATAATTTAAATTATCATTAATTATGTCATCTTTAGTAAAATTCAATTCATTACAATTATCACATAAAATTGATTCATTATCATTATTGGAATTAAATTCATTATTATTCAAATTACAAGAATTAAATTCAATTTCAGCATTAGAATTTTTATGAAATCCAATATCTTGATAAAATTTATTTTCAATAAAATGCACATTCCGAGACAAGATTACTTTTCTAGGATCCGAAGGCAACGCTAATCTATAGCCCTTAGAGGTTTCACTATAGCCAACAAATATATAAACCTCTGATTTAGCATCAAGTTTTTGACGTTTTTGTTTTGGTATGAGAGAATAAGCGATACATCCAAAAACACGAAGGTGACTAAGGTCAATTTTTGACCTGGTCCAAGCCTCCTCAGGAATTTGTCCTGACAAAGCAGCTGTGGGGCACCTATTTTTCAAATAAATAGCCGTTGCTACAGCCTCTCCCCAAAAGCGCTTACAGAGACCAGATGCCTGTAACATGCACCTCACTTTCTCAATTAGCGTCCTATTTAGACGTTCTGCCACACCATTTTGCTGAGAGCAGTATGGAATAGTAGTCTGATGAACTATCCCCTCCTTCTTTAAGAATCCAGAAAACCCATCATTGCAGTATTCACCGCCATTGTCTGAACGTAAGCATTTAATTGGCAAGTTCATCTGCTTCTCTACTAAAGTTTTAAAGTTAATAAAACAGGACATTACCTCTGATTTATACTTGAGTAAATATCCAAAGGTCTTCCTTGTACAGTCATCTGTAAACGTGACCAGGTATTTCGCACCACCCCAGCTACTCTCCTGCACAGGTCCAAAAACATCAGAGTGAATTAACTCCAGTGGCTTATTGGATCGCTTCGCTTCTCCTTTAGGGAACGGTTGGGCACTCAACTTCCCTTCCAGGCAGGGAATGCAATCCTTTAGGGTGGATCCAGCTTCAGGTTCCTGAAACATAACACCATTTGCACCACCACCTCTTAGAATACACATACCTTTTAGATTTAAGTGTCCTAATCTCCGATGCCATGTATCAACTGGTACAGAAGAGACAGCAACTGCAGCACTCATGGAATCCTGCCTATCATGCAGGGTCATAGAATGCATCTAATTGTGCGAAGACCTACTTAACTTACACACAGACCCATTTAACTTGTAAATTCCATTTACATTATTAGCAGATGCAACAACATTGCCAGTTATTTTACATTTGTCAAATATAAAACAGCCCTTCCTATCAAATAAAATACTAAAGCCTTTTTGAGTCATTTTACTAACTGAGAGTAGGTTAGTAGATAATTGGGGGACAAACATGACATTTGAAACTTGTCTTACCTCATTATTATCTAAGTTAATATTGATATCACCAACACCCATACAGCTTAATTTATCATTATTTGCTATTGCAATAGTACTATCAGACTTAATGTCTTTGAAGTTTGATAAACTCTCTATATCGTTGCACATGTGCGCTGAACATCCTGAGTCCACATACCACTCATGCTTCAGGTGCGCAATTAATGCAGAAACCATTAAAGTCTTTTCACCATCATTATTCTTTTTGTCCTTTTTCAGCTTGAAACATTTTGATTTAATGTGACCTATCTTTCCACAGTAGTGACAAGTGACCTTTTTCAAAATTCGCTTAGTAACAAGTGCTGAATTTGATGATGTACCATTCTCACTTTTCCTTAGTTCCTCTTGCAATAAACGGGTGCGCACTATCTCGCTGCTCAATCCTGAGGTAATACACACTGTTTCTAAATTTGACACGAGCGAGTCAAACTCCTGGGGCAGACCGCTTAACAATAATTCAGCAACTTCCGCATCATCTATCATCTTGCCGATGTCTGCTAGCTGCTGGACCAGTGTCATAATATTTTCAATATATGATGTCATTTTGTTATGCTGGTTATATTCAGCCTTATGAAGTTGCCGTAACAGTAGAACTCTTCTGTATAAGCCCTTGTCCTCGAAGACATCAGACAGTTTCTTCCACGCTGCTTTGGCAGTCTGGACATTTCTGACATATTGATAAAGAGATGGCTTGACGCACAAGCAGATACGCGCTAGCGCACGTTCGTCGCGCACAGCATCCACAACGTTGCCGTCAACAACATCCCACAACCCTTCGAGTTTAAGCTGCATCTTCATACCGAATTTCCACGCATTGTAGTTTGTAAGTCCCTCCAATTTCTCTAAAGAAGCGGCTGCGTACATGGGTGATGCCGAGGCCGGTGAGCGGGAGTTAATTCCCACGCCACCTCGAGGCACTCCATCGGCATCGCCACCATCGCCATTTCCATCCATTTTCTCGGGGTGATTATCTCAGCTGCTTCCCCTCAACGAGGTAACGCCACGGATGCACTCCTCAAAAGATAAGCTTCGCCGAAATCACGAGCCAACAATTGTAACCCGCTCCGTTGTTCCAACAACTGGAAGATATGGCTGCTGGGACCAAAACCTGTTAGAGGTAGCGTGGATCGATTGCATGGAGCGGTTACGAAGTGGCGGCGCTGACAGCAGCAATAATATATTCACATAAAATGTACATGCACTTTATTGATTAAAATGGATATAAAAGAAATACAGCTAGTCGGTGTATCCGACATTTTGACAGGAAGATAGAGAGAGTGAAAAACAAAGAGCTATATATTTTGTCTCGTCTAAAAGAGTGAGGTGTTGCCAGGTATTATCTTTATAATAATACCAGATGCAAACCTATGCAACGTTATAACATTATAAGGCATACTTACATTTCAACAGTTGGAACGTTAAGAAAGAATCGTAAGAATTTCCCCCCTCTGTTGGCAGAGCAAAATTTGAGTGAAGGTAGCTTCATGGCGTGTCACTCTGACGATGTTGTGGTAGTTACGTTTCAGAACAAGAGACAGGTGTGCGCGTTGTCAACCAACTATAATGTCGATCAGATTGAAACCGCTGAAAAGCCGGGCCGATTTTCGGTTCATTAGCTAGGTGTAATAGCGGATTAAGTACAACTCCGGGTGGAGTAGATGTTAAGGACCAGATGCTAGAGTCACACCTAGTCCAGTGAAAGCAGTGCATTAAGTGGTATAAAAAGATTAAAGCGTTTCCTTAACGTGTCAATCCAAAATAGCCGCATTTTAGTGGAACAGTCGAACAACAAACGCCTCAACAGCACAGAGCGTTCCGGCTGGAGCTCGTTCAGGAAATCCTTAATCATCATCTTGCTTTGAGGCCAAGGGAGATACGGGTGCATCCTAAGGCTGATTATACCACTGGACTCGACCCAGGCCGGTCATTATGTAAACCATCCAGCTTCCTGACGCAGCCCGTACAGCACGAGGGCATTCCACAAACGTTAAAAATTGTCTGTAGGTACTGCGTCGTCTCGTGTTGAAGAAACGAGGTCGGATAGTTTATCAATGTGACTTGTGTAAAGTCGACCTCTGTTAAGAGCCATGTTTTAAAGCATATCACACCAAACCCCTAGGCCTATTTCTTGCAGTTGAATAGACTGGTAATAATGATGATGATGATGATCGGGGTTTTGGCTACGGTTTTTCGAAGTTTGTGATTGAAGTACCTCCCGTATGAGATGAAATGTAGGTATGTGGTATGAATGAATAGGCGTATTTACATGTCCTTCATGTTTCTTTTCTTTTCTTTCTTTGCATGTCTTCAAAGACATTGTCTTGTAATTCGTTAATGGTGCACCCAATAAAATTTAATTCATACTTAAATGTAACAGATTACGATATAAGCATACAAAATTTTAAATGATGCTAAAAATTGTAAGAAATCAAGATTTTTGTTGGGTGTAACAAAATACAATCTAGTCAACAGACAATGAATGAAAGCCTAAAAGTGTAAGTATGTCTGTTTTATTAAATACTAGCTTTTGCCCGCGGCTCCGACCGCGTGTTTTTCGGTTTAACAACATGCTTTTTTCCGGGATAAAAAGTAGCCCATGTCCATTCTAAATTTCATCCAAATCCGTTCAGCTGTTTCAGCGTTAAAGAGTAACAAACATACACACACACACACACAAACTTTCGCATTTATAATATTAGTGTGATTAAATATTTCTTTCCATTGTTACATATTTTCATCCATGTTCAATAAAAACAAATTCTGTTCAAGTTTAGTTATTTTGCATGTAGAGGTATACAAATTGATTTCTGTTGCGTTTAACAAAATACAATTTTCAAGTAGTAATGTTAATATTATGTTAGTAAGTAAATGTCGTATTTCTTGCAGTTGCTACATGTTTTCATCCATGTTCAATAAGAACAAATTAAACAACAATAACGAGGCCTAAATTTCGTGTAGTATTTTGTTACTTATTTTTATCGATGTTACATTTTCAGGCCAAGCATATTTAATAAGGTGACACTTATGCTCAGTCAAATTTATACGCAAGACTCGCGGTAAGTAGTCGCATGCGCATGAGCGTAGCTATAGGTTTGTCATTGGTGTCCAAATGATTTACGAATTTCACAACAAGGGTCACCAAATCTTGATACTGAGTACATACCGAGTCTTCAGTACGAATTAGGCTTTAAATAGAAATTAATTTATGTAAATAAATTTTACCTTGTATATTCAGTATTTCCTTGGGCTGCCGTGAATTTTTTCACATATCCAAAAAGAACAGCTTAGCTGGCAGCGGTGGAACACTTGACTCATAACAAAATTAAAGTTTAATATTTCGCAAACGAATCCTTGAATAAAAAAGCACTTACCAAATCTTCAGTATGAATGTGGCTTCATTAATTAATGTCAATTTTGGGCGCGGATACCATGTGTAAATATTACGCGGATATTTCTTTTACCGAGATCCGCCCTCTGCCCTTATATACCTACAGTTTGTTCCCGTCTGCCTTTCTTTATTTATTTGACCCAGATTTATAAAGAAGTCTCCGACTTTCGGGTTGGAGACACCCCAGTTGGAACTACGGGTCCGACTCGGTTTTATTGGGTACTACGCGAGTCAGACTTGAGCCGACCTGATGCTTGCTTGCGCTCGCGGACGGTGTCTCACATGGGTTTGGACTCGTAGTGGCATGTTATTAGTTTCGGCTAATAACGTAGTGGTTTGAACTGCAGGAGTTTGAGCACGTTGTCTGTCCGGTATAGCTTGTGACCGGACGCTCGTCTCTGTGAGCAGTTAGCATTCCCTAGTAGCGGCGCTTGGGCGGCCACCAATGTGAACGGGTTATGCGGGGCACGTGAGTTGTCCTCAAGTTGTCCGATGAACACTGCTGGCGTATGGACGCGTGCATTCGTGTGCGCGACCGTGCGGTTTCAGTGGGAGGACTTCATCTCCGGCACTCCATCTGGATAGTGGAGTAGACAACCCAACGCTAGACGAGCTAGAGTTATCGAAAGCCACAA
This sequence comes from Ypsolopha scabrella, assembly GCA_910592155.1. Classification (NCBI taxonomy): domain Eukaryota; kingdom Metazoa; phylum Arthropoda; class Insecta; order Lepidoptera; family Ypsolophidae; genus Ypsolopha; species Ypsolopha scabrella. The sequence goes on along the minus strand of OU342985.1, from coordinate 5,877,047 downwards.
GGTCAAGATAGCGTGTGGAACAAGGGTTTGGCGTAATTATGTTTCGTGCATTTTTATTTCGCGAGGTGAGCGTGCGAGCAGCTCCGAGTACCTCCTTGCATAACGAGGGAGCCAGCTTCTCTGGCGGGTCCAACAACACATAGTTGAGTCAATCATGTCGTATATTGTTTTCAAGGTTCACGCGTTTTTGTTTGGAACTCAATTATTTCCTAAACTAAGGGTGTCCGCGGGTATGACTCTTGGGAAAAGTGGTTCAGTAGGGTCGGTAGAATAATATGTGGTTTCATTTAATGGTCGCATTCTATTTACACCCGGTATAGAATCAATCATGTGGCCAGTATTTTCCTGGGCTGTGTTTTTTGTGTATTTGAAATTCATCCAATCCTTTTATCGTTTTGTGTGTACCAAATAAAACCAGTATTCATACGTGTTTTTTTTATTTGCCGCCTTTTTCTATTCTCATATTTCGATAGTCCTAAAAACCTATAAATAAAAGCTCGAGCATTCTCGCTACTAACTTAGTTAAAGTGTTTCTTCTATGGGCTTTTGTGGTCTAAATTAAATGAGTTTTATTTTATTTTATAACTTGTATTTGTTAGAATTATTAAAACTTTTCACCTTAGGGTGATAAAACCGAATCCCGGCGCAAAATGCACATCATAATATTGTTTTCTTTACTTTTGAATAAAAAGTATGTAAAAATTGAGTTTTAAAGCAATTAGCGGGAATTGATTACTAATAGTAGGGTTCTCGCATTAAAATTACGTTATTTAATGCCTTACATTTTGATTACATTCGAATACATCGATAAATACACTTTTATGTTTGTTAATCGAATGCAATCAAAATGTAAATCATAAAATTTGAATGAAAAACCCTAATTATTACTAATCAATTTCCGCTAATTGCTTTAAAACGCAATTTTTGCATACTTTTGAATAAAATTAGACAATATTAAGATGTGCATTTTGCACCGGGATTCGGTTTTACCACCTTAATTGTTATTAATTATGTTAGCTACTAATATATACATTATTTTGTACTATAATAAAAGTGAGAAGAGGAAGATGGAATTTATTGAACAAACTTGTTAGTAATGCTCTTGTAGAATAAATGTTTGATGTTAGCTCAAACTATCAACAAACAGTGACGCATTATTCATCGCCCTAACCATCTTCGAAGCTTCGTAGTTAACTATGGTTTTAATAAAATCAACAATATCACAGTTCTTCATTTGGCCGCAGTCTGCGCAGTCTGAATTGAATATTTCCAATATTCTGGCTGAGATCTTATCTGCATTGTAGTTACTCAACCCTTTCGGCGAAAGTCGTTTAGCTTTTTTAAATAATAGCTCTGAAGCCGTGCTCAAGTTTATTGAGATGATGTCGTTGCACCTTCTAGTTTCATTATGGGCTATGTTGCCCAAGACGTACCCTGGAAAATACATTCACATTATTTATACTATTTTGTTTTTATTTTATTGTATTTCTTTTTTGTTGTGTAATTTGTTAGTGACGATAGAGGTCACCACCCATCACGCCGGGATGTAATAGTCGTCGGTGAAACGTAGGTGTACGAGTGTGGAGATTTCTGACACTATCCGGCCCTGAGGCAAAGGGCTAACGCACTGCAAAATTTGGTAAACATTGTAACTAAAAGCAGCGGTTGCTCAACAGGTAAAATCATGTGCGTATATAAGGGGGGGGGTTAGGTCCGGACCCCCTCCCACCCACGCCTTGTGAGGTGGTATTTTATATAAGGTCCTACAATTCAAAGTGAAAAAGATTCAAGAGATGATAGTCTCCCTAATAGACAACCTTCCAAAAAAAAAAAAAATTTTTTTGTTCTAACTTTTTTTTTCTTCTTTCCATAGAAGTCGAGTCAGCTGACACTTTCTACTGAGAAGTGAAAAAAATATATGGGCAAAAATTTTTTCTTCTTCTGAAATTTGACCAGTTAACGATACATGATCTACCCTAGAATTATTTTCACTTATTATTGTAGGACCTTATATAAGGTGGCTTTAAGTGGTAAGGGCAAAGTTTTTTTTTATGTGCATGGGATTTAGTCAGTCCCACTTGCTACGTGAAAGAAAACACCATGCGATAAGGTTCATCTTTTATCACGTTGTGACGTTCAAATCGTATTTTGAATGACTCTTCTTGTGATAGTCCATCACAAGGATAGGATATATGTTTTACGATTGAAAAAAAACAGGCCACCGAAAGCGCTGCTGACAACCTCATGTTTACTTACATTTAGTCTATGATTGTCAGTATACAATAAGTGAAACTCAATCGATACCTATTAAAAATAATTACTGGCATCTCATCTGTAAGTTAGGGCATCAATAAAAAGGTTATCTGGGAGTTAATTATATTATTAAAAACACGGATTCCACGTGCCCTCACCTGCGCACGCACAGATTGCTCCAACAAACAGCACGATCGTGAAACATAACTTTTTGCTGACATGCTCAGCCGTAGCTCTCAATGAAGACGCACGTCTTCCTTCCATTTTCAATATAAATACTTATTATAATTGATTATTTACTCTCGTAAGCCATCGTGTGTAAGCCGTCAACTCCACTGGGTTATGGTTGTGCTATTTGTGTATTTAGGAGACATCGAGCGCGCGAGTAGCGCCTGTATTGTGGGATAGGTACCTTTTATTTTTAGACAATCTCATGTTTTGTTTGGTATAAGGGAGGTCGTTCTTTCGATATCGTTCATTGACAATCGTGTAACCTCAACTTTACTATAATAAAGTCGATTCTGAAGGCTTTTAGTTCTGCCAAAACTTTTGTTTTTGAAGTAAGCTTCTGTTGTTAGTACTTACATACTAAAGAATTATTTTGGAATGAAGAAAATTTAGTTTTGACAGCACTAAAATAAAAGCCTTCAGAATCGGCTTTAATGAGTACTATGTGTATATAAGGTGACTTTAATTTATGCAGCCAAATTGTTACTGAAGGTTCGATGACCCTTTTTGTGAAATTCGTAAATTATTCTTTTCGTGTTCCTTACAAACGCAAGCCCAGCCCCGAGTCAAATACTATGGGACGTCAAGATTTTATTTTGCACAATCAGCAAAAAGTGTTATCGATCCGTGTTACTGATCACTTACCAAGCCTCCAGTATGAGTTTAGCTGGATAAATTAAAGTCACCTTCCATCCATCCATCCATCAGCCCGTGTTCGTCCACTGCTGGACATAGTCCTTTCCTAAATTTCTCCACTCATGTCGGTCCTCCGTCCTCCTCATCCAGACGCCACCCACAACGTCCTTAACACGAGGTCGGCCTACACTACGCTTTACTGTACGTGGTCTCCATTCTAAAGCCTTTCGGCCCCAACGGCCATCATGTCGGCGACAAATATGGCCTGCCCACTGCCACTTCAACTTACTGATTCTGCAGGCTATGTCGGTTACTTTTGATCTCCGACGGATCTCCTCATTTCGGATTCTATCCATCAGAGATACCCCAAGCATAGCCCGCTCCATAGCTCGCTGAGCGACCTTAAACCAGTGGATCAGACCCTTTGTAAGAGACCACGTCTCAGCGCCATACGTCATCACAGGAAGGACGCACTGGTTGAACATCTTAGCCTTTAAGCACTGCGGTATTGACGACGTAAATATGTGACGCAACTTTCCGAATGCTGCCCAACCCAAGCATATTCTTCTGTCAGTCTCGGCGTCGAAGTTATTTTTATCCAGCTGTATGACTTGACCCAGATAAACATATTTTTGAACAACTTCGATGCTAACAAAGTCACCTTATATAGCTGTTAATGCTAAAAAAATATTTTGGAATAAAGAAAATTTAGTTTTGACAGCACTTAAATAATTGTATTTGTTCATTCAATATTCATACAAATTAATAAAATTAAAGAAGAGTCTATCTGTAATTTAGAAACAATGGCTTTGGTATTTTTTGTATGTACGTTACCCAAAACCAAATAAGCTTTTTTTTTTCATTTATATCACATACTTTTTACCTCGTAAAATGTTCCCTTGAGTTCTTGAAACTTACATCCATCATCTATCAGTTTAAGTTGTTCATATTCATATTGATGGGAAGAACACCCCGTTTCGAGGAAAAGGGTAATTATCTTAACAACCTGTATATAAGGTGACTTTTATTTATTCAGCCAAATTGTTACTGAAGACTCGGTAAGTGCTCAGTAACAAAATTCAATGACCCTTTTTGTGAAATTCGTTCATTATTCTTTTCGTGTTCCTTACAAACGCAAGCCCAGCCCCGAGTCAATTACTATGGGACGTCGGATTTTATTTTGTGATATTCGCAAAATGTTTTGTCGATCCGTGCTACTGATCACTTACCAAGCTGCCAGTATGAGTTTGGCTGTATAAATTAAAGTCACCTTATATATGCTGTATAAGCTCTAAATTAGAGAAACATAAAATATATCGTCACGACATGAATCCTTGAGGGGGTGACGGAGATGTTTCCGAGTGTGAACTGTGAAATGCGAGTCACAGTCCACACTCGGCACACCCCCGTTTCACCGACGATTATTACTAAGTAAAGGATATATGAATATAATTTGCAATATTCCGCTAAACAATTCTTGTCGTGCTATTCAAAATGCAGACTCGTGCACCGACCGCCCGCCCGCATAAAAACATGCAACAAGCAAGCAATACAAGCAAAGCAATCTTAAATAACAAGCAAGAAAACTTATCGACACGTGTTTCGCCTCTGAACGAGGCATCTGATGTGTTGCTGGCCCAGCCGCTCCGCAGCAACTAACTGGGCGAGCAACACATCAGTTGCTGCGGAGAAGCCGAGCTAGCAACACATCCCGAGGATGCCTCGTTCAGTCTGCATTTTGAATAGCACGACAAGAATTGTTTAGCGGAATATTGAAAATTATATTCATATATCCTTTACTTAGTGATGGACTTTATTACGTTGCAACGTGATGGGTGGTGAGCCCTATCGCCGTTCTTCGGGCACAATTACACGCTGTTTAGGGCATGCAGGTTTCCTCGCGGTGTTTTCCTTCAACGTTCAGCAAGTGGAAAGTATTAGGCAATAACACGAATACTATGCACAGAAATTCCGTAAAACTCATTGGGTTTTATTTTTAATTAATTAGTGCATGCCCGACCGGGGATCAAACCTGGGTCTCAAGATTGAGAGGCCAGCGTTCTATCACCTAAGCTACCGCCGCTTATAGATTATATTATAAAGTGAAATTATAAATATGTATACAATTTAAACTTCTCAAGATATATCTCGGGCCCTACCTTGTTACTCAACTGATGCCGGGCCCAGGGAGGGCCTGAAATATATCTTGAGAAGTTTAAATTCTGTACATATTTATAATTTCACTTTATATAGGTAAAGCTCGACCAGGAACATAGCCGACCTGTCAAAGAGGACGCTAGTTCTGCGTTTTATGTGGCAACACCGAATTTAAATGTCATTAGATGGGATAGTGATGTGATCATACATTTTTAATGTCGATATTCCGTTTTTTCTTATACAATATTTGTTAAGGTACATAATAAATATTTCGATATCATTTAAATAGTATTCGTGCCATATACCGAAAAAATAATTCACATTTTCTGTCTTCGTTTGTGTAATAAAAATTAAATAAAAACCATCATACTTAAATTATTATTATGGATATGACTCGTACATAATCAAAATTGGATTTCACGTAATGAATGTCCTCAAAGTATTCATCATCATCACTTGTAGAAGATTGGTCCTCCGATGTGCTACTCTTAATGAATAATAAATTTCGTTGTTTTTTCTTTTAACCATAGAAACAATTTTCAACAGCCTTTAACCTCAAAAACCTTATCGATACCAATGAGTCAATCGACAGACTTGAAACTTGACCGTCGCTGCACTATTGTTTAAACCGGCTAATTTCAGAAGGATAAGTTACACTTAACACTGGATAAGTTACCAGTTAGGTGGTAGAGCTAATGCCAAGCTCGACTGTGGAGGTACCACCATCTTACTCGGAAATCCTCCCGAAGTTATTCGGGGGAGAGTAAGAGGACAGCTCTCAGGCAAAAAACCAGGCGGCCCACCATTGCCTGGGACCGATGGATGGCGGTATATCCATCCCCAAGTGCCGGGCTTTATATAAATCAGGCTGGTGACGGGCAGCGGCGTCACTGGTGCAAGGATTTCGGCACCGCGCTCACCAACCCGCCTGCCCAGCGTGTGTGAGTATGGGCATTTCTTCCAGGAGGATCGCCAAAAGTGGCGAAATCCTGGAAAGGCCTATGTCCAGCAGTGGACGAAACAGGCTGATGGATGGATGGAAGTTACACTTTCTTTTTCTAGTGTATTGTTGCCAGCTAAATAATTTAGTAACCTTTTTTTGCCGCAATATGGCGAGGTCGGCTAAGTTCCTGATCGAGCTTTATATCTTTAAAACAAAATCAAATGAGATTTGTCACTTTTGACATCTGTTACTGCTATTTATTTATTGTCACTTGAAATTGGTCAATTTCCTTCTTCGACTTCACAAAAACAAAATCAAAGCTGGCGAACTTATAGGTATATAAAAACTTGAAATGTAGGAAGAATTGGGTCATCCCGACCTAATTGCCAACAAACTTACTTTTCAGTAATAAATTGAGTGGCCCAATAATTAACTCATCTTGAGTGGGAGATACGAAATAAAGTTATAGTATTAACAATTAGGTACATTTATTATTTATAGACAATTCTTATAATAAAGGCATTTTTATTATTATAACTAAGTAATCGAATAGCATTTTACATAACTACATTACTATCCGTTTCGAATGCTATTAGGATAAGACCTTCTGGAATGGAGACGTTTACGATGTCTGTGTGCGTTAGCAACGCTGTCACTCACGCACTTCCATCAGTGTTGCTAACGCACACAGACATCGTAAACCACTCCATTCCAGAAGGTCTTATCCTAATAGCATTCGAAACGGATTGTACTTTCATCATCATCATTTAATTTTAAATAATAATAAAAGATAAAATGTCAATAATGTCACAATCTTAAAATATTTTGTTTTATTAGAGATCAGTGACATTTACATTTTTTTTTCAAAACGACATAGAATTGTTTGGAGCAAAAATAATTATACATATGATTTCTAAAACATAAGCGTTGGTAGCTGCTGCGGCGCTCCAAAATATGTAATAAATGCAAGCCCCGTTCATATTAATTCTGGTTTCATATTGCATAAAATTATTATTGTCGATGTTTTACTCATATTCTCTCGTATTCACAGAGTACCTACAGATATTCTATCTCACGCTCTCCGTTTGTCTATGGTTGTAGTAGTGACATGTATAGATAAGCGAGTTTTGTGTGTGTGGCGCGTTTTGTAGCGCTCCCGATGTTACGCACACTATAAAAAAGTGCGTATGTGCACGCACTACTACAACCATAGACAAACTGACTTCGTGAATTAGAATATCTGCATGCGACAACGGGAAACAATATATACCTTCAGAGTTATAGTTGAGCTTAACACTAAACCTATCGTCTAGATCACTCCTCTTGTTCTGGGACCAGGCTTACTCGGCAGGTTCAGGCGCCAGCGGCCCCATGTTGACCAGCATCTTTAGGTCCTCGATGGAGAGCTTGGACGCGTTGGTGTGCCGCGCGCCGGTCAGCACGCTGTCGGCCACCTGCAGCTTGGTCTGCTGCAGCGACATAATGCTGGCTTCCACCGTGTCCAGGCACATGTACCTGCGGGCAACGATGATCATTTAACCCTAGACGATACCCAACTGGCAAAATTGTCTTATTATATACACTATCCTTCATAATAACTAAGGCATTATAAAAGGTATATTGTGTTCTGACGAAAGCGATGCACCTTATTAAAGGCATTCAAAGTATTTTGTGCTAAAAGATCATTCAAACTTATTACGAACTCTTAATGACGTATATAAGGTGGAATCGTAATACCTGCCACGGATGAAATAGGAGATACTATTATGTTTATAGATTACATTAGTGAAGAAATTTCGTACCCCGGAATAGTTAAATCAATTTGAGAAGGTAAAGTAATTAAATAAACATTTTCTTCATTCTGCATAACGTGGTTCACAAATTATGCTTGACGAGTCGTTTAGTCAATGATAACAATTGCTATCTCTTTCTAACCGTTCAATGAATGAAATCAGCTGCCCAGTTCGTCTCTACCAGGTAGAGATATTTGTACCTATTCTGTGTAGCACAAACTTAAATGTAGAGTTGTGAAAACCCAAAATAATACAAGCTCATTTAACTGTCATCCCTCCGCGTTAAGGTCTATTTTGCTATGAAAATTCTTGGTTTTTTTTAGCTCGAAATTTAAAAGTGCTACACGAGAATAGGTGCCATTGCATGCCTCTCCAATGTGCTTACGCTCACACGCAAAGTAGATGTAAATACAAAATACATTGCAAATTACTCTTCGTCATTGGTCATTAAGACACCGGTAAATTAACTAATTAGGGTACTGTTAAATTTCCAAACGGCTGGATCTGTTGGCCAACCAGTACCCAATAACACGCAGGCAAAAGTTTAAAAGTGCACTTACCAGTTATTGCATTCCTCTAATTCATTCCGCAGATAAAAACTGATGTAATAAGATGGTAAACTTCCCATCACACTTAAAGCCGGGTCTCCTGATTATGTTTTGCCGTAGGTACACATTACACAAAAACATTATGTTCTGTCTTTGCATTTTTACACCAATTGTACCTTATTTACACCAATTACACCTTAGCTACAGTTATTTGCATAATTTACAACAGTATTATTTATCTACAAAACTGTTGCACAAGTCCGCCTTCGCGTTGCACACAAATGTAGGCACGATTGCGTACATGTCTTTGCACTTTATTTAAGGTGTCAGTTTCACTTTTTACTTGCTGAAAAGCGCGCTTGATGCGCCTTTTTAGTTCTCGCACAGTTCTAATATCATGTCCGGTTTGGCCGTACACAATGGTATGATGGCTCACTCGTACACCAAATCTCTGCTCGTATAGGTTTACTGCATGCGCGGTTACGTTGTTACACTCGCGGTAGCACGATACAAGATATTCTTGATTTGAATATCGTGGTCTAGGAGGCATTTTTAAAGAATGCGCGCGAGATACGCACCTCTGCGACCAGCGAAAACAGCGAACTGGGGTGGGGGCACAACAACAAACAAAAACAAGCGCGTGCGACGAAGGGGGTAGTGGGGGACGGGGTGGCGGCAGGCGGTCTGCCCTTTGACTATTTGACGAGTGGCTCGCTCGGATAGAGCGGCGTCCTTTGACGGACGGTTTCATACAATTAAATGAATTTAAATTTATACGCACATTTGTTTGTATGGAAAAATTTATGAAGTTAGATCAATAAATTATCTTCACTATTGTAATCTATAAACATAATAGTATCTCCTATTTCATCCGTGGCAGGTATTACGATTCCACCTTATATAAGAAAATCCTTATAAAATATATATCAGAGCAAAAGTTTTGCAAGTCTACTTAATAATTGTTGGGATAAAAAAAAAAAAAAAAAAAAAAAAAACACTTGTACTTTTCCACAGATAATATTTAATTCTACACCACCCAACCGGTTTCACTATATAAGCATCATCAGGGGCTTTTTAATTACATAATTTTATATATAATTATTTATTTAAACAATCTTTCTGTTGCTAGATGTCCGTGCAACGTTGCAACGTTAAAATTAAATATTATCTGTGGAAAAGTACAAGTGTTTTTTTTATCACAACAATGTTTGATAAATTCCACCAAGTGCCGACAATCTCAACTATCAACTTCCTTCTACTTAATAAGACTAAGTGCTCTTGATTATTATTACACTTAAGGACGTGTTCACAAATATCAGCGCTTTTCAGGTACCATTTAATGAATCAGGAATCACAACTGTGAAGATAATCATGGTATTAAATTAAAGATAATATATTCATCTCTAGAGGAAGCGTATAAAAATTGTATAATTTCATACAAAAAATTCACATAAATACATTTCCATTTTCATGTTCCCGTATAATATAAAGAAAAATAATATAAAGACAGGAATTCAATTATATTTTCATATTTTAAGTCGTTTTTTACGTACATATCGTGTATTCCTTAGTTTATAATCACAAAAACAAGAAAAAAATAGATCACCATCGCAAGAATCACAAAAAATGTCGAAAAATAGGGTCTGGATCGGTAACACTATAGTCAAATCCGCTGCATATTTTAACGTGAAAATAAAAAGAAAAAGTGGCTTATATAGTCCTTTAAACGTGTTGCTTGTTATTTTGTACCTAAATAAATTCATTTTTCATTTGGAGGAAAGATTATACAGTAAAAAACGCTTCAAAATTGCTTCATACATTTTAGTATGGAAAATCGTAGACGGGGCGCATGGCTGGCTGGCCTCGCCGTTCTCGGCTGCCATTCCGCGCTCAGACAGCCTAACGAAACTGAGTACAAATGGAGTTATGTATGAAAATTGTGCTTGGACGAATGGCGATATGTTTTTACTCTTTCGCTCACTTAGCTTGTCTCTGTCTAACGTTGTGTCAAGTCAATATGGCGGTTGTTTGTTTATTTGTAAAACTTAATTTATCTGATTATAATGAGATTTAACTGTGTTACATTGATATAGTGCTTTATGTTTCATACTATTGTGTTTTATTAATAGAGAAGTAAATAGAACGTATATTTGCATCACGCAATGAACTATAAAAAGCGTGAAATATGTGAGGTGCGAAGCGGTCGAAGTGATGGTGAAAACATTATATTCAAGCCAAATTTATTTTAAAAGAGACTCGGTAAGTACCTCTGTACTCATCTTGCGACTTATTTTGTGTTATAAAGAAATTTAAAAGTGAAAACATTTTCATAACATTTATTTGTAAATTGAATAGTGATGGGATTGTGTCGATAAATCATACATAACATTTCCACTAAGGTTAGGGTGTCATAATTTCATCCTAATATCATAGTGCAATATATTTTTAAGGTGAAAAATGTGCCTCTTTTTCGCTAAAAGTCCTTATTTAAATTATACCGGGTGTAAAAGCAAAGGCAAGAATCCTTTAAGGGTGTGTTAGTATGATCGGTAAAGATATTATTTTAAATACTGGGATCTCTAAATAAAGTACCAGTACCTCACAATAAGACTATTTTCTTTACTGAAAATAAACTAATCGCGTGGACACCCTCACTGATCGCTGGCTACTCGGATGAGGGGTGCGGGTTGCGGGGTGCAATTAGGTGTGTGGGGAGGCCGGTGAGCTGCGTAGCCATAGCTTAGAAAAATGATGGAATTTTTGGTAAAAATTCAAGGTATATTTTTTTTTCTCGTAATGACATCAGAATCGTGTATACTTTGATACCCTAAAGGCTAAAAAGCCTAAAAAAATTCGGCGGCGAACCGCTATATTGTAAACTAAGCTTTATAATTACCATTTGGTTACTTTGGTCCAATAAACAAGGATTTTGTTACAACAGTTTTGTAACAACAGTCTGGTAACGGCCCAAAAAAATTGAAAATGACTCATCTACTCATCTACAAGGAGAAGCAGAACAGCTGATTCGCCATTATGATGTCACGGCTGCTAATTATTCAAGGGCTTGGAATGCTTTAGTAAATCGCTACAGTAACACTAGAGTAATAGCAAATACTATCTTGAATCGTCTGCTAAATCAAAATAAACTTACAAATGAGTGCCCTAAAAAGCTTCTCGATACTACCAATCAATGCTTAAGCAGTCTTAAAAGTATAGACATAGACACAAATAATTGGGATCCAATTATAGTACATATTGTAGTCTCAAAGTTAGACTATGAAACGCACAAATGTTGGGAGCAATCACTTGGGTCTTCTATAGAATTACCTTCCTATGCAAAATTAACCTCATACTTGGAAAGACGGTTCCTAGCCATGGAAATGGTACAAGCAACACAGAAAAGAGAAAGAAAGGAACCTTCATATTACATACCTGTAATACCACAAAAACCCAAGCAAGTGAAAGCTTTCACCGCTGAAATTAATACGGAATGCTCCTATTGTAATAAGAATCACTACATCTGCCACTGCACTGAATTCACACAATTAGACGTCGATCAGCGAAAAGAATTCGTCAAAAACAACAACCTTTGTTTCAATTGCCTGGTCAAAGGACACTTAATCAAGAACTGTAGATAGACAACATCATGTAGAACTAGCAATCTTATGCATCATACACTCTTGCACAATAATAACATCATTGCTAAACCAATTGTCACAGAAGCGGCACACACAGAAACTGATGAACCTGAAAATATACAAAACACAATTAGACGGATTCTAAAGAGATTCTCGACTTTGCATTTACATCCTGTATAATAAAATATGGAAAATGTTTTGTATTATTCATTTCCTGTTGATTGGTTAATCAACATAACTTATAGAGAAAAATTAAACTGACAAAATAGTCAAATCACTTTCCAAAAATGCGGTCTTGTTTTTTTTGGAATTACGATATTGTGAAGCTGCTTTTTAAAATAATACTATTATTACAGGTGACAGCAGTAAGTAAAAGTCACTGGCAGTGAAGACCTCTGTTATCTAGCAATAGAAAATTTTCCTATGGAAAGCACTTTGATGACAAACCTTTCAATTAGAAAACTCGGATCAAAAAGTCAACCATACCTTCAAATCAACTCAAAGAGGCATCACTTCCTGATACGATTTTGCGTGAGTTTACTTGTTACGTGTATTAAGATAAGGGTACGTACAAACATATGTGATTTTATTAAAAATATTATTAGGGTACCGTACCTCAAGAGGAAAAAACGAAACCCTTATAGAATCACTTTGTTGTTCGTCTATCCGTCTGTCGGTCCACCCGTCTGTCTGTCAAGACCCTTTATCTCGGGAACGCGAGAAGGTATAGAGTTGAAATTAAAACCATATACTCAAGTTTACAGTCTCTTGATGCTGTGAAAAAATCAATTTCCAAGGTAACGTAAAAAAAGATATGTCTATTTATGCCGCAAAAAACGTATATTTCGACACTCTCAAGGTAATCAAAATGTACGGTTTCGCAACCGCACATTGTTTTGCTCACGTTGCAACCGACTTTATTTACTTAGCGACAATTTATACATTTTTACTGTTTTTAAAGTAGTACGAATCCAACTGTCGATACCGACACATATAGAGAAAGAGACGTCAAACTTAACTCTGTACTTACGTCAATATAGTACCTTAACTGAGGTTTCTTCTATTCTTTCTCTTCGTGCTCCACAACTCAATAACTACAACTTCATTCAAATGTACGGAACCTTAACTATTAGCTCCTACATTTTATGGTCCTTCGAGAGTTTACTTCAGTGTTGTTTAAAGTCCTCATCTACTCAGAGAAGCGATTCGGTTTGACTGGCCTTCCACAAGCGGATCTCCCCAGTCAGATTGAGAAGGCGCACACATTATAGATAGGATAATAAGCACACTGAGGCGCAGGAACAGCAGCACCTTTGATCCACGGACTGCGGAGTTACTTCAGAATTCTACAAGTTTCGGAGCGTGAAAACTTCAAGTTACGAGATTTGAAGAAAATCCTGAACGCGAAGACTACCGAAACTTCGTGGTCTTTGCCAAGCTTACCATCTGGCATCGTAAACTACACACGTGACAGATAATAAAAACTTTAACTAACTTCAAGATATTTCCTTAACTGCATATTTTCTTCAGACAACTGAGAAGAAAATTAACCAACTTTACTAACTTTAGTGACTAACTTCAGTGTATCTTATTGACTACATATTTTCTTCACGCAACTGAGAAGAAAATCAACTTAAGATGGAAGCTCTTTCGCTTCAGTCAACTTGCTTCGAAAGTATTAAAACTTTATGTACCAACTATAAAAAGGACAGCGTGTCGAGAAAAAGTGAAGACTACCTAACTAAGCGGCTGGAATCGCTCGAAGACTTATGGGCTAATTTCAAGTCGCGTCACGAGGTTCTCGAGCAAAAAATTGAAGATAAAACCATCAACTACTTCCAAGACGATGTATATAACCGAACCGACATAATGTATGAAGCTACAAAAGCCGATATTATATATCTCTTGGCATCCCTACGCAAGCCAAAAGATGTGAACTTTGATCTTACTGGTATCGCGGAAGAGGGTTACAACAATAACAACAACTTAAAGCAACTGCTCAGCAAGCAAGAATGCAACTTTAAAGCTCTCGACCGAGCAATGTCGAAAATTGACATTGACACAACTAGAGATAAATGGGAACTTGAAGATCACCTTACCATCTTAAAATCAAAGTGGGACAAGATCGATAGTCTCCACTGGGAACTAGAAGCTCAACTGAACGGGTCCAACGAAACTTATTACGGCATGTTTGTCAATATTGAGGGCAAATATGACGCGATGAAGAAAGCTCTCAATGACAAGATTTGGTCTACAATTCACTACCAAAGATCAGCGCCGAGGGTAGAGGTTCCAGAGTTTTCCGGAAAGTATCAACAATGGATTTCCTTCAAAGATCTTTTTGTCGAAACTATTCATAACAACCCGACGATAAATGATGCACAGAAGATGCAGCATCTCAAAACTAAGCTGCGGGGAGAAGCGGAGAAGTTGGTGCAACACTTAACTATTAGCACCGACAACTATCACGGGTGTTGGGAAATACTAAACCAACGGTATGACAATCAACGCCTACAGTTTACTTCCTTCATGAATGCGATGCTACAGCTTCCAGTTATCCAACAACCTGAGGCTTACAACCTCAATAAGTTGCATGACGTCACAACTGAATGTTTGAACGGACTGTCAAACATTGGCCTAAATACATCTTCTTGGGATCCTATCATTGTGCATCTTATGGCACAAAAGCTAGACTCAAGAACTTATCAAGAATATATGAAGGAGCTTCCCGATCAAAGGGCGTTACCCAACTTACAAAACTTCCTGTATTTCTTGGAAAGCAAGTTTATGGCTTACGAAACCATAAAAAATCCAAAGAAAGTATTCGGTGAAAACAAAAAACCAACTTCATCCAGCTCAGCAGAGAAATCCCATTGGGCCAAAAAACCCAATTTTGACTTCAAGAAAGCTCAATCAAGAATTTATCATGCAACATATGGACAGTGCCCCTTTTGCAATAATGACCACGTGCTAATGCAATGTCCTAAGTTCGTTGACTTAGATCCAGTTCAACGAAATAATACAGTTGCGAAATTGCATATTTGCAAAAACTGTTTATTTAGCCACGGAAATGAACAATGTACGTCGGCTAAAACTTGCAAGGAATGTAATATGAAACATCATACGCTATTGCACAAAACTGTCAGTAAAGGGGGTCATAACAACGGAAAGGAATGGAGTAAACGACCTATACCTATTTCGAACAACCAGCAGAGCTCAAATCACCTTTCAACTGAAGATATGGGGGTCCTGCTAGCTACAGCTCAGATTCAGATAAAATCTAGCAACGGAACTTACGTCACACTTTTTTCACTGATAGACCAAGGGTCAGAAATATCTCTGGTTTCCGAGAGCGCTGCACAGCTACTGAAACTACCTAGAAAGAAACTAAATGCAACGATCTCTGGCGTGGGATCTGCAGCGGGAAACTGTAGGGGAAGCCTGGAGCTTACCTGCAAGTCTATAAACTCTGACTTCACTTTCAAAACTCAAGCATTGATTTTGAAGAAACTAACAAACAACTTACCTCACTCTACATTCGAAAAGGTCAACTGGCCGCACTTAGAAAACTTGAAACTCGCCGACCCAGACTTCAACGTCTCCCGCCCAGTGGACTTACTGCTAGGAGCGGACGTGTATTCTGTAATTATCATGGATGGAGTCCTGAAAGGAGAAAAACAATCCCCCATAGCACAGCAAACACGCTTAGGGTGGATTTTGTGTGGCAAATTTAAAACTTTCAATTGTCACGTAACTTTATTGAACTTGAACGAGCTAACTAAGTTTTGGGAAAGCGAAGATATTTCTCCAAACAAGGATGACATATCTGAAGATGATCAATGCGAAGAACATTATAAAACTACCGTCCAACGAGATCAAAAGGGAAGATATATTGTGAAAATGCCACTATGTTCCGATTTCGAAGAAAAACTGGGAAAATCAAAGTCGATTGCAATTTCACAATTTCTTCAGCTTGAAAAACGACTTGAGAGAAACAAAAAACTTGCTCTGATGTACAAGGAGTTCATGAGAGAGTATTTGGAACTAGGCCATATGAAGCTGTCATCTCCTGCCACGAGCTCTGTTGAATGCTATCTGCCTAATCACGGGGTCTTAAGGCAAAGCTCAACCACAACAAAGTTAAGGGTAGTTTATAATGGAAAGCAAAAAACTACAAGTGGCAGGAGTTTAAACACCGTATTAAAAAAGGGTCCAAATCTGCAACAAGACATTCAAGCCCTTATTCTAAAGTGGAGGTCTTATAAATATGCCTTCACTGCCGACATAGAGAAGATGTACCGCTGCATATGGATATCAGAAAATCAACAATCGCTACAGAAAATTATTTGGCGAAACACACCTACAGAAAAACTACAAGAATATCAACTATGTACCGTGACTTACGGCACAAAATGCGCACCGTGGCTGGCAATGAGAACACTAAGACAACTTGCGCTAGATGACGGTGACAAATATCCAGCGCTGAAAAACGGTACAACAGCTGCTGAAGTACTTCAAAACGATTTTTACGTCGATGACCTCATTTGCGGCGCAAATTCAATGAAGATAGCGAAACATCTACAAATGTCACTCATTAATCTACTAAAAGGAGGTGGCATGAACTTACGCAAATGGGCGAGTAACCACCCAACGCTGTTAGAAGACTTAACAGAAGATCAAATTTCAAAACAAAACGTCTTTGACTTCAAACACGAAGAATCTATGAAAACCTTGGGCTTGGGTTGGAACCCTGTTACCGATACATTTACGTTTTACTGGAATCTTACTGAAAATTCCACGGACAAACTAACGAAGAGGTTTTTACTGTCGGAAATCTCAAAACTTTATGATCCGTTAGGATGGTTATCTCCAGTGACCATCACAGCCAAACTATTATTCCAGCAAGTATGGATGAGTAAACTCGGATGGGACGAAGAAATACCGAGCAAAATTAAAAAACAATGGCTGAAACTGAAAAGGGAACTCCCCGATGTACAAAACATCAAACATAACAGGTGGATCGGGGGAAAACAACATATAGAACTACTTGGTTTCTGTGACGCAAGCGAAAAAGCTTATTCTTGCGTAATATATACTCGCGTCCTAGACGACAACAATCAGCCGAGCCTAACTTTACTCGCCGGCAAAACTAGGGTTGCCCCTCTTGCACAAAAAACAAGTTTACCGCGTCTTGAACTCTGTGGGGCCTTACTCCTGTCGCAACTCATGGATAAAGCAAAGAAAGCTTTCAATTCATACAATGTCTCGATACAAGCATGGTGCGACTCTCAAGTAGTCCTAGCATGGTTACAAGGAGAAACGTCAAGATGGGAAAGATATGTGGCCAATAGAGTCACAAAAATTAAGCTGAACATCCCTGCTGACAAATGGAACTATGTCAAATCAGAACTTAATCCAGCTGACTGCGCATCCAGAGGGCTGTATCCAAGCAAACTAACAAACTTCAATTTATGGTGGCAAGGTCCAGAGTTCCTGCAAAACATTGGGGGACAAGAGAAACCCAACAACTTGAAATGTTTTTACACTACAAACATTGAGAGTTCGGAAGAAACTGTGATAGCCCTAACTATCACTCAAAACAAAGACTTAATAATTGAATTGTTAAGTAAATACAGTTCATTGACTCGCGTTACGAGAGTTACAACTTGGATACTTCGGTTTATCGCAAACTTACGCGATAAGAAGAAATCCGACACCAACTACCTAACTACATGCGAACTTACTGCAGCGAAGGAGCTAATCATCAAAACTATACAACTTATTGACTTTCCACGTGAATTCAAGCAACTTAAGAAAAACGAAATTTTAATTAAGCAAAGCAGCATCTACAAATTAAACCCTTATCTGGATAAAAAGGGAATCATCAGAGTCGGTGGACGACTGAGAAACTCCAGCCTGCCATCCGAGATGAAAAATCCTATTATCTTATCTCGAAGTGGGCGACTCACTCAACTAATCATACATCAAGCGCATCTATCCACTTTACACGGAGGTGCGCGACTGACACTATCCCACATCCGACAGCGATACTGGATTGTTGGAGGGAACAGAGTTGTTAAGGCTCAACTTCGTCGCTGTGTAATATGTGAGCGATTCAAAGCGACACAAAACAGTCAATTAATGGGCGATCTGCCGCAGCTAAGAACTACCCCTTCCCGACCTTTCACTCATACTGGAGTCGATTACACGGGAAATGTAAATGTGAAGTTAAATAAGGGAAGAGGCGTGAAGACATCGAAAGCCTACATCGCTATCTTCGTGTGCATGGCTACAAAGGCGGTGCATATTGAACTAGCATCCGACCTATCTACGGAAACTTTCCTCGCTGCATTTCAAAGAATGTGTGCAAGGCGCGGCACGCCAAAACATGTGTACTCTGACTGTGGAACGAATTTTATTGGCGCCTCAAGGATGCTGCGTCAAGAATTTGAAGAGTTCAAACAACTACTAACTCCTGAATTCTTTACTGAAATTGCAAAAATGGAAGTGGAGTGGCACTTTAACGCCCCCGCGTGGCCAAACGGCGGGGGTGGGCTTTGGGAGGCTGCCGTTAAGTCAATGAAATACCATCTCAAGCGAGTGTTGGGAGAGCAAAAGCTCACTTTCGAAGACTTAACGACACTACTAGCAAAGATTGAAGCATGCATGAACTCTAGACCACTCTGCCCCATTACTGAAGATCCGGAAGAGTTCTACAATTACTTGACACCCGGTCACTTCCTTACCGGAAGCCCCACAATGACGCTGCCATTATCTGACTATAAAGATGAACGAAACTTAACTTTACGCAAAAGATGGCAACAAACAGAACACATGCTGCAACAATTTTGGAAAACCTGGTCCAATGAATACCTCACTCAGCTACAGGCTAGAAGCAAGTGGAATAAGGCGACAAAAAACATACAGAAAGATGATATTGTGTTGATCAAAGACAACAACTTGCCACCTGGAAAATGGGCCATGGGGCGAGTAATGGAACTTCACGCCGGTACCGATGGCTACGTTCGAGTTACAACTGTGAAAACACAAACTGGCGTTATAAAACGACCTATTGTCAAACTGGTGCCCCTTCCCGTGGACTCCATACCAGAGGCGCATGACGACTCTGATGTTGGATCTAAAAACATACAACGAGAAAAAACTACTCAACAAACAACCTTAACAACTAGACGAAAGATAACGGGCAAGAAAACTTTGACTACAATGTTGGCCGTACTACTGACAATGTTTGCATTTATAACTGGATCAGACGGCTCAACAATGAAATCAAATGCTCACATTACAAACTTCGAACCTGAGCGCCCTATTTACTACGACAGAATGGGAAAACTACAGCTGATACATGATGATTGGACATTACTCATGTACTACAACTTAACTAACTACTGGGAAGGTGTCCGTCGAATCGAAGGTTACCTCAAAGGAGTCATAGACTTATGCGAAAAAACGGACCCAAGATACTGTAAAACGACCTTGGAGCAGTTACTTCACGAGGCGGAACTTCTCAAATACTACAACACTATTCTACTGACACCGCACAAACATTTATCGAAGCGGAAGAAGCGAGGTTTGGTAGACGGAGTTGGCTATCTAGCTAATAATCTGTTCGGTATTTTGGATCAACGGTTCGCAGATAAATACCAGCAAGATATTAAGGCTATCCAGACTAACGAAAACTTCTTACTGGAACTAATAAAGAATCAAACATCAATAGCGGAACTGGAAAACAATGCTTTGAAAAGAAGTGAAGAAAACATTCTGCGACAGTTTACGCTCATCGACCACTTCATGCAGCTAACTAACTCAAACTTCGCAAAGATCGAATCAGAAATGGAAATAGTGATGGCTTCAAACTATTTTAACTCCGCTTCATTTGCTGCATACCTACTGATAAACAACTTGGAAACAGTTCAGGAAATGCTCTACAATACTACAAAGGTCACATAGACATCCACCTGCTATCTCCAGTCGTCTTGATTAAGCAGCTGAATGAGATATCTGGAAGTCTTCCAAGAACTTTATCCTTGCCAGTTGAAGACGTCAGAGGGGACTTGAAGGAACTGTATAAGTTAATTTCCGTAAAAGCACGAGTGACAACTAACTACTTCCTCTTTGAGATCCACATTCCACTCATCTCGGATGAAAATTACAACTACTACCGAGCTATTCCATTACCCATCAAAACTGAGATGGGAGCAGCGGTGATTCAGACATACTCTAGCTACATTGCTGTCAACTTCGAGAAGAATACTTACATCTCTTTGACAGAAAATGAACTGAAGCTATGTTCGCAGCAAAAATCTGATAGCTATCTCTGTGACATGAACCTACCAGTATTCAACTTACACAACAACAAAGCGCCGTGCGAAGCAAAACTCCTAAGTCATCAAACTGCCTTACCATGTGATATGCAAAACATTCCTTGCAAGGACGCTTGGATTAAGTTACGAGCACCGAACAGCTGGCTGATAATATGCTGTGATAGATGTTCATTGCGAACAATATGCGATAAGGACATAACATCGTACACTATGAATACTTCCGGGTTAGTAACTTTAGAGCCAGGATGCGTACTCCAGTCCAAGGATTCAAGCATTTACTCTCACAATCAATACAGAAGCAAGGTGAACATAAACATGGCCAACGAACTAACTATACCTACAATAAACTCATCTATAAACAAGATTGTGAATATAACTCTTAATTACCATACGCAAAAACATCTGTTAGGAGGACTGCAGACTGAAGAAATTGAACGGCGCCTAACATACCAGAAGGAACGTGAGGTCAACTTGCCGTCCGCACTATCAACTCACGACATCCAACAAGATGTGATTTGTTACACGTTGCTGGGAGGAGCAGCCGCTCTTATCATCTGGGGCATATACAAAAGATGTTGCCTACATCGATGCAAAAGGCAGGATAGGAGAGACGCCACAGCAACACAAGACCACGAGAACATCGAACTACGAACCGTGCGTAATTTTACCGGCAGTCAAACAAAAGGTGGCAAGAGCGGAACTCATCAACAAACAGAGCCTCCCCGGCAGGAGCACGGGGACCACAGCGAGCCGACGACGCCACCACAACCACGGCCACGGCTGGATATTATGCGCACACAAGCGGATAATATTGCCTTCGACTTTAATTAATTTGTTACAGAATTTATTTGCTTTGTACTGGCCTCTCTTTCTCTTATTTTATCTTTTTTATTATCTTTTTTGGGGTTGCCAATATGTACGGTTTCGCAACCGCACATTGTTTTGCTCACGTTGCAACCTACTTTATTTACTTAGCGACAATTTATACATTTTTACTGTTTTTAAAGTAGTACGAATCCAACTGTCGATACCGACACATATAGAGAAAGAGACGTCAAACTTAACTCTGTACTTACGTCAATATAGTACCTTAACTGAGGTTTCTTCTATTCTTTCTCTTCGTGCTCCACAACTCAATAACTACAACTTCATTCAAATGTACGGAACCTTAACTATTAGCTCCTACACAAAATTTATTGGGTATTTCCCGTTGACCTAGAACTATGAAATTTGGCAAATGGTCTCAAACTACAAGTATAATTAATAATAAATTTTATTAAATATTTATAATTTGTACGGAACCCTCGGTGGGCGAGTCCGACTCGCACTTGTCCGGTTTTTTATTGATGTGCCAACCAGATTGAAGTTGCAAAAACTTACTTTTTTAATATTATTATTTAAAGTATGTAGACGTAATTGTTTTTTTCTTCTTCAGAGCCATCTACTCCAGGGCCAAGTCCAAGTCAACATCATTGCTCATATTTTTTATGTAATAAGAATTAAATTAATCGAAAAGGAAGCTTTTTATTTCCTTTTCTTGCATAAAAAGTCAGAAGGCTTCAGTTTTATCTAGAGCTGTTGAAACTAGAAACGTATTATTGCAAAACTGTCACATACAAATTATTGAAAGCCCTGATAAAACTGAAGTCTTCGTAATTGGCCTTTTCATTACACATGAAATTCCTACAGTAAAAAAAACGATATCGATAAAATGTATTGCTTCTGTAGTACACCCTTACACACTTATGTTGGCAGCTTTGTTTGTGACTTGTCATTTCTTATTGTAGTTTGGTATTAGTTGCGGGGCATTCCGTGGCAAATACGCATTAATCAGTTATTGGGAAGTCCCGACTCTTATAACGTAGTATATTATATTCTCTTTGCGCTCAGACGCGCTCTTGGACGCACGGATGTATCGCTTTTATCGCTTTTTTACAAATAAAATAAAAACGAGAAAGCACGCCCCGTGTTGTAGGTATATCGTGGTTGAAAAATTTTGATACTTTTTTGGATCGAAATAATGTTTGATTTTTTTGTTGACAATATATGAAGCTCCTTCAAAACGCTAATTCACTCGATTGACATAGTAGTTTAATAAAATCTGACATTTGTCATTTTTGACATTTGACATGGTTTCTGGGGGCGCAAAGTGAGGTCGTTTGCATGGGAATTTTGTATAGGAAAAAAAAACGAAATTTTACTGTCAAACCGAGCTGGCGGGGTGTATCCATGAAAAAAAGTTTGGACTTTGATATTTTCGCTAAATCCTGTTCCCGTTGAGATGTTTCAACGGGAAAAAATTCCCTTCTGTCTACTGTCTAATGCATCCATGGAAAAATCTTTTGACAGTTTTTGCTATAACACTGACTCAGTAAATAAACTAGATATAAAAAAAAAGTAGTTTCATTTAATATTTTGTTATTTTATAACTTCTTTCCGTTAAGCTAAAAGAACCCATATCAGCGTATAGATAAACAAAAAATAAAAATAAAAGGCAACTTATAATAACGCGTTATCTGGGTGCAAAGTTTGAACCCCTGAAGCAAGCATATAAGGTCCATAATTCAAAGTGAAAAAAAATTAACAGACGATAGAGTATCCTTAATAGAGCACAATCCACCGAAAAAAAATTTTTTTCGTGTACTTTTTTACCTTTCCGTAGAAATTTAGTCAGCTGCCTCAACCACTTTGTACTGGGAAGTGAAAAAATCATTTGAGCAAAATTTTTTTTCTTTTTCTGGAATTTGATCAGTTAACGATACATGATCTACCCTAGAATTATTTTCACTTATTATTGTAGGACCTTATATAACGAGAATATCCTACGAGCCACCAACGCCTCGGCGTTCTCTCTCTTTATAAAATTAGCAAAAATACTAAATCCGTTCTGGGCTGAGTTCAGTTTGATTATCGCCGACGACGCTCGGCAATCATGACGTCTCTTTTGCACGAGTTGAATTCGTATATGCTATCCTGCTGTTGCAGCTGGTTAATACGAAAACCAAATTTGTTTGTTCAGTATGTCTTATAGCCATTATTTTAAAGTCTATTATTGTATAACCATATGATGCGAACTCAAAATGTGGAATGTTATTTCACCGTGGTTACCACACTTGGTCGACAGACTGTACACAACCCTCTGTGCGCGAGTCCGACTTGCACTAGAGGCTTGCGATAGAAATTGATAAGATCTGAAATGAAGCATCCACGCCCAGAAGTTGGGAGAGAAAGCGAGACTGTTAGCCTGTGTCAGTATTACGTTCAAATACAGCCTAATTTATTGCGCAGAAGTCAAAAATAAGGTGTCGTGGCGGGGGAGCGGGGCGCGGGGCGGGCGTACGTACTCATGCGTAAGCACTGATTGGCTCCCCGACTGTACCCATGCGCAGTTATCCCCTCTGCGTTTCGTTCACCGCTAGACTTCCGTGCCGCACGCTATTATGCACCATACATTCCCAAAAGTACCCGGAAAAAATACCGTGCTAGAGATATTTAAAAATTTCTTTTTGCGTTAGGTTGGTACAACTGACATTAATTGGCGGTAAAAAATAACCTGGCCTCTGTCGAGTATTTTGATTATTCCATGATTATTCGTAGCTTTTTGGCCAAGCATTCAAAGAACATCACCCCGCAGGCACCCTACTCACCAGATATGGCACCATGTGACTATTTTCTCTTTCCTAAACTTAAATTGCCGCTTCGCGGAAAGCGTTTCGAGACCATAGAGGCGGTGAATGAAAATACGACGAAGGCGCTGAAAGCCATCCCGATTTTGGCGTATGAAAAGTGTTTCGAGGCCTGGTTGAAGCGCTGGCGTAGTATTGCCTCTAATGGAAGTTACTTTGAAGGGGACAAAATAAATTTGGATGATTAAAATTACCCCTTGCGTTTTATTCACAATTTCCGGGTACTTTTGGGACACAGTAGTATACCAATGAAGGCAACTACCTGTATATGTGCACGGGCTTGGTCTGCCCGACGCGGTATATCCTGTCCTGCGCCTGCTCCTCCAGCTGCGGGTTCCAGTGCGGGTCCAGCAGCAGCAGGTGGTTGGCGCCGCACAAGTTCAGACCGACGCCGCCCGCGCACAGGGAGAGAAGCATTACCTGAGGAGGTTGTTTGTGGAACATTTGATATAATTTACAATTAGGGGGCATCGCTTCGCGGTGCTAAACCAATGTACTAACATAGACTATAGGGGGCGTTCATAAAATAACGGGGCAAAGATTCACTGAACGCGGTTGAAGCTGCGGGCGAAGGCTTGTTATGGTATAAGGCATGGGTCTATCTCGCTCTTGAACTAAAACGCAATGAACCTTAGGCGACGAACAAGGACACGCGGGGCGTCAAGCGGCGCGGTGCGCGAAGCAGGCCGCCGGAAACACAAACATACACCGATGTATGGAGCGTTCAAGGAGAAGCGTTTTTACACGCGTTTGTTTGAATTGTAGCGTCGCATGCGATGGGGGACGCCGCGTAGGACGCGGCGGATGAAGCGACAGGTGACGCGGCAGGTGAAGTAACGAGTGACGCAACGGGAGACGCGGCGGATGAAGCGACGGACAACGCCACGATAGACGCAGCGGGTGAAGTAACGAGTTCTGATCTAGCGGTGAATAAGATACTTTTTAAGTAATAATTATCTTCAAGCAATAGGTATGTCGATAAAGTCGCCCATGATTACAAACACATTAGTTTGCCCGTTATTACTATTCGAACACGACTGGTAGAATGCAAGAAATAAGAAAGCTGCGGGCGCCGCAGTGAACGACCCCGTAAACTGCTACTCCGTACGCCCCGCTCGTTCATAAACGAAACTACTAGTTACCATATGTTTGTTTTTACGCGTCAACTGCGGCGGGCAGCGACACGCGCTGCCTCTCCATAAACGGAGAAAACGCTTGACACCACGCAGCCCGCTTCGCGCACCGTGCCGCCAGACGCGTCGCCTCTCCTTGAACGTACCCTTAGTCTCACTAAGCCTTTATCGCTATTGACCTAAGTCACAACACGCCCACATCTTTTTTGACTTAGGCAAACCGTACCGCGTACACAATACATTGAGCAAAGGGATCCGAAACATGAGACAGGTGATCCAATAAAACAAAAAGTGACACCACATTGAAAAAATATTGGCGGTGTTAAGCTATGAAATGCTGCGTTGTCATTGGTGATTCGTCGCCTAAGTACCGCTTAGCTGGATTTTATTGAGCTGTAAGAATGATCCCACCAAAAATATAAATGTGCAAAAGGGGCCGAGTTCAGTACAAAGGCAGTGCAGGGTTGTAGGCTTCGCCGAAAACGATTGGGTATGGACTCCATACTATGGAGGCTTCTTCAGTCATTAGTTACTCATAACTGCAATACCTACAACGTTCTTCACTTGTTTTAAAAGAAGGTTAGTTAGGGTCCTTGCTTCTGTATTTGGTACTTGGCAGGTTTTGCATGTTTATTCACAACTTTAAGGGCCCATAATACCTCAATTCGCAGTCCTGCTCTAACGCTTCTGCTTTTTAACTGTCTACCCTGCTGTAATCAGATGCAGCGCACGCAAAACATCAGTTATTCTGAAATCGTGGCTACACTGATGGTTTTTTTCATTTTTATGGAACAGTCTGCAGTTGCTTTATACTAATATCAGTTATATTAAGCAAAGTTTCAGATTTAATTTCAAGTATTCATTGAATGCTATCAGTTTATTGTACGGTTTGGAGGTAACTTTGTAATTTTTTTCTATCGAGAAAATTTAATGGAATCAAGTTTTCAAAACAATTTGGACATAGCATTAGTCCTTAACTTTATAATTTCAGAGTGATTGTTGCAGTATGTGTTGGTATAGAACATGATCATGCTAAGAGAGGTGAGGTATTATACATCCTTAATTGCCAACTTTCTTTTAAAACAGATAAAGAAAGAGCGTTGTACATTATTATCAGTGGCGTATTTAGGATGATCATTATACACGACCAGCCTTTGCCCGCAGCTCCGCCCTCGTTTATTCTATCTTTGCCCCGTTCTCGGCCAGCTCACGTTGGGACGTAACAATCGTCGGTGTAACTTGTGCGTAGTCCATTCCCAGGAACACCTGGCACCCTATCGGAGATTATGTGGTGACGATGTATGTACAATTCAGAGAGGCCTTTACCCTGACATTGGAGCTGGGATCGTTGAGCGCAGCGATGAGCGGCGGTCGGCTCGTGATCGGCACTTTACCGCTGAGGGTGACGCTGCGCACGCCAGACTGTAATCATAATAGTAATACGTCTACAGGTCGTCAGATTGTAAGCTCCCTTCGTTCTAGTCAGCTCCTCATTTGCGGCTTGCAACAGTCGACGAATCCTGGTCTAACTTCAACATCTATCGCTTTCAAATGTAGGATTGCATAGAAATGACATCACACATCATTTTTAGCCAATAACGATCCATTTGAATCGTTAGACAATAATGCCCCTGATAGTCGTTCAAAAACTCACACCGGCTTGGGTTCGTACCACGTGTTTCAACACTAAACCGTTCAAAAACAACACGTGTCGCGACACCGACCGTTCAGAAATAGCAGCGTCGCTCCACCGGTGTCGAATTGTTCAACACCAACTCCGAGCAGGGTTCGCGAGGTTCGTATAGAGACGTCAAAATGACAGTTATAAATCAACCACACTAATATTATAAATGCGGAAGTTTGTGTGTGTGTGTGTGTGTGTGTGTGTGTGTGTTTGTTACTCCTTCACGCCGAAACGGCTGGACGGATTTGGATGAAATTTAGAATGGATATAGCTTATACCCTTACATAGCACATAGGGCACCTTTTATCCCGGAAAAAAGCACGTCGTTAAACCGAATAACACGCGGGCGGAGCCGCGGGCAAAAGCTATACGATATGTATTGGAAATATGTGAAATGACGTTTGGAGTGTAGCAACTCGACCAAACCCGTTCATAAACTCAGTGTTGCAACGCGTTCCTACCCACCCTAGGGTTTTTTAATAAACGCACTTCTGGAGAGTTATATTATAACCCATATCAATAGACCTCATGGATAAACACATGGCCGCTGTTCTATCCACCTCTCACTTACACGCTATTTCCGTATACATACCTATATAGGGTGAAATTAAGTCAACGGACCAAATTCATACTGGAGACTCGGTTAGTGATCAAGAACTAGGTTCAGTAATCCTTTTGGCCAAATTCGAAAATTATATATTTTTTGTTCCCTTACTGGTTGGTCTAGTTTAAGACAATTCCTAGACAAGGCAGTAAGAAAGCAAAAAAAAAAATTTTTCGAATTTCACTAAAATAGGGTAAATAGTTAACTGCGCTAATTTGTATTTATTCTGCAAAAAACCTACCTTTTTTTATAAAGGAGTACCCCAATTGTTAATTTATAAAGCTTATTTTGAGCAAACATAACATTTATTGAATTAAATTATTTTGTGAACACGGAAAAAGTCTGGGTCAGCATTGGAGCAGCCGCTGTACGAAACGACTGCTCTAGTCAGCGATATGAATACGACTATCGATAAATACAGACTAAAATCTATTTACTTTACACATTGCTGGTGAACCTGTGGGTACTGTATACAATACCTCGGAATTGTATACATTATCTAGGTAAAGTATGTCCATCCATCCATCCATCAGCCTGTTTCGTCCACTGCTGGACATAGGCTTTTCCAGGATTTCGCCACTCTTGGCGGTCCTACTGGAAGAAATGCCCATACTCACACAAACATATATATTCGATGTAATATTTCGGTGCAGCTAGAGCGGACAACCATTTCTAATCCCAAGGTCTATTGATACGGGTAACACTGAAATGTGAGTCATGGCATCCACCTAAATCATCCCAGTTGTTGTCTGTTTGATGCGAAGCATTATTTTAATTATTTTTGTTTGTCACTGCCACGATATTTTTGTAAAACTCAGGGACATACACCAGTCCATATTAGCCATCTAAATGAAGACCTAAAATTAATTTGATTCAATTTTTTCTCCTTTGCGCGTTATTTTGATACTTAGATATTATGAATAACGATTCAGAGTTGGCTCGTAAGTAATAAAATAACTCGCTAAAGAGAAACAATTCAATCAAATAAATTCTAGGCCTTCATTTAGACGGTCAATATGAAGTAGTGTATTTCTCTAGTTTTTCCAAAAACATCGCGATAAAGGCCAGAAAAATATTTGACATATTGTTTTTCATCAAAGTTGTCGTCGTCGCGGACCGGGCTCTTAATACCAACCAGCCTCAAAATCAACTTGAGGCGGTTGGGATTGCGAGGCAGTTTGCTTCCTACGCGGATACAGAAGACGTTACTGCTCGCATCGTTCACCGGTTTCCTTTCATGGGGCTCTGAACCCCGGTCGAGTATTCTTCTGTCTATTGTTGTATTTGGATTCGAGTTGGCAGGGTCGCCATGTGAAGAGATAAGATTTGGTTAAGATTAACTCATTATGAAGCCAGTAATAGCTTCAACTTTATTGGCATAAATCACTTATATACATAATTTTCGTGACGTACGCGAAGTGACCTATGTACAAGTAAGTGTGTGTGTAGTATGTTACAATACCACCCAAAACTCTTTTAATTACTTAGTAAGTTGGCTCATCCGGTAAGACGTCGCCAACTAAATCTTGAGAGCCAGATTCGAATGTTGCCTTTTCAGCATACACCAGTGAGTTTTACACAATTTGTGTGCTCAGTATTTGTATACCACTTACTGAACGGTGAAGGAAATCACTGCGAGGTAAACTTGCACGCCGTAAAAAGCGTGTAATTGTGCCCGAAGTAAGGCGACAAAGCTCACCACCTATTACGTGACGTTAAAATCCGTGAAAGGAGAGTGTTAGTGATAATCTAATTTTAAACTTCACCCCACTTCACCTACGTTTTTATTTATTTATTAGGTTCACTAACAGATATTAAGTACACTTTGTTACATCCAAACATAATTATCATATAGGATACATAATAATAATAGAGTGCCAATCCAATGACGGGAAAACAGTCCTTGCAATTACAAGCACCTGCGAGAGGGTTATCGTTTATCTCTAATTATAGAAGTACTATATTATACTTCTAATTGTATAGTATACAGGATGTCCCAAAAGTCAACGTTATCCCTTGGAGGGCTGATAGGCCAGCTTATGACTGTCCAGAATATCAAAATATGACCTCAGTAAAAAGTCAATAGTTTTCGAGTTATCGATACTTTTATGAATTTCGTAAAATTCGACATCTTAGATGAGTCTTTTAAGTGCCACAGCTACACAATTCCATATTCCAAGATTATAATTTTTGTTTCGCAATCTTGAATAGCCCTGCTATTGATACTAATCCAAAATAAAACTAATATGATACGCGTTTGTAATGAAAAAAACATTTTTGTTCGAATTATAAGTTTAAATTTTTTTATTTTCTAACTTTGACTCTTCATACTGTGAAAAAATGTACTAC
This sequence comes from Ypsolopha scabrella, assembly GCA_910592155.1. Lineage (NCBI taxonomy): Eukaryota > Metazoa > Arthropoda > Insecta > Lepidoptera > Ypsolophidae > Ypsolopha > Ypsolopha scabrella. The sequence goes on along the minus strand of OU342985.1, from coordinate 5,847,053 downwards.
GGTTAACTGGCAAGTAATTTAAGAGGTAATTTATAATTTTTTCTTCAGTCATGAGCTGACCTATCAGCCTTCCAAGGGATAACGTTGACTTTTGGGACAACCTGTATATTAACATTAACACAATTTTATAGAACTATAATATAATATTATATTATATTATATTGTACTTTGATAATTTATAGATGAAAACGTAGGTGGGGTGGCGTGCTGACTTAGAGATTAGATTAGACGGACTCTACGGGTATTGCCTTATCTCATGACACTCGGAACCATCCTCGGGGAGATTTGTTACGACATATAATTATTACTAAGTAGCAGACCAAACATAAATATTAAATAGCGTGGCAAGTTTCCATACAAAAAATAAACTACAATTTAGGCTTCATGGTACGAAATCGTATAAAATTGGGTTGTTTTGGCTAGATAAGCTTGGAACATATTTGTTAATTCCTAAACTAATCTCTAGTTACATTTTGTTTGGAAACAAGCAATATTTATATTTAAAAGAGCCCGAAGTTCACTGATCTAAAATTGCCACGCGTCGACTATATGCGTTTATTATTAATGTTAGGTCTGCTACTATATTATACGTCTGTGGTTACGACATGTTTTTAAATCATGCAGGTAATTTATTACCTTGTTAAGTTCCACCTCCACTAAATGCAGCACCATCGTCCACTGTGACACGACTACCGCCTTGTCGCCTGCGCAGAAACAGAAACATTAGGTAACACACAAAATGGTTACATATAGGGGTCTATTTAGAACTTGTACGTCACTTGCAGGAAAAATTCACGAAAAAAGTTCCGCAATAAAAGTACTTTGACAGGGGAGTTCTTTCGCGAAAAGAACTTAAGGTTAAGCTTACTGAATTGATGTACGCATCTCTTGACATTGATTCCGCTGCCATTACTTGGCCATTACTGACATAATATTTTGATATCTATGGCAGCCATAAGCTAGTAGCTTCATCTTTAAGTAAAGGGGCGACTTGAGAAGTATTTTAAGTAATTAACCGTTATATCTTGACACGATCCGCTGCGACTACCGCAGCTGATGGAAAGCGTTACAATGAAACCTTAGATGAAAAGAGCTCATCCAGAAACTAGGAGAGCGAGAGCAGGCGAGCCGTAATTCAAGGACTTACGAAAAACCTTCTGAAGTCGGTAATGAATGAATGTGCAGGAGCTAATCGTTTAGGTTCCGTACATTTGAAAGAAGCTGTAGTTGAGTTATTTACTTGTGGAGCACGAAGAGAAAGAATAGAAGAAACCTCAATTAAGGCCAACTTAGAGGTATACAACTTTTTATTGCCGCCATTTTGTTTTGGCGCCGTATTTGATAGTTATTTGATAACAATTATTTTGTGTAGATACGGCAAATTCGATAAGGAGCGTTTTTCGTGTAACAACGTGTTTTATTTAATTATCAAAATATTCTACTCAAACCAATCTTCTATTGCGGAAACGCGGAGAAAATTGCGAACAATTATCGGTAGAAATCACCTTCCATCGCGGCTAGCAATAACTCGTTTGGTGAATAAATTTGAGCAGCATGGCATTGTAACAAATAAACCAGTTCTTCATCGTGCCAGAAGAGTTCGTTCGGAGCAGAATATTGAAAGAGTCCGTGAAAGTGTAGCCGAAGATCCGACATTGTCTACCAGACGACGTTCTCAACAGCTGGAAATTAAAAGGACCTCCCTACAGACTATTCTCAATAAAGACCTGGGTTTGTTACCATATAATATTCAGATAACTCAAGAACTTCAGCCTAGAGACCATGATTGCCGTCGTAACTTCAGTAATTTTGTGCTAATGAGAAGAATGTTTTCAGGTCAATTAATTTCAATAAATGGTGACATTGATTGGCCCCCAAGATCACAGGATTTGACAGCTCCTGACTTTATTTCTATTGGCCTATCTAAAGGGACGTGTCTGTGCTAACAAGCCGAGAAATATTCAACATTTAAAACATAATATCCGAGACGCAGTCATTTGGATAGCGCCGGGAATGTGCGAAAATGTGATGAGAAACGCGATAAAAGAGCTCACATTTGTCGCGCTGCTAGAGGTGGACATTTGGCAGATGTTATTTTCCATGCGTAATTGCCAAGCCTAAACATAATATTTTTGAAACAATACCTAGTAATTTCCATTTTATGTAAAAGAAAATTTATTAAATAAGTTGTATACCTCTTAACTGGCCACCCTGTATATTGACGTAAGTACTGAGTTCAGTTTGGCGTTTCTTTCTCAATGTGTGTCGGGTATCGACAGTTAGAATCGTACTTAGTTAAAAGCAGTAAAAATATATAAATTGTCGCTAAGTAAATAAACTAGGTTGCAACGCGAGCAAAACAATGTGCGGTTGCGAAACCGTACAATGACTGATATTACCCAACTGCCTGTAACCACTATCACGGTACCGTTATGTCGGAAGACGACAAGTCATTTCGTATGCCACCAATTTGGTTTCGTTATGAGAGTGGTGACAAACGGCCAAAGTCTACCGCCAGTTGACAGGAAATCCACAAAAATAGCTACAAATTAGCTAAAATATCTTTGCTTGCAAGTCTCGTACCTTTCTTAAAGACATTCTGCCGCAGACAGTCCATGACGGCCTCTATCTTGGAGCTCTGTCGCTTCAGGTCGAACACGGGGTTGTTGGGCGAGAGCACTGAGCGGATCGCCTCCGCCACTGTGGTGCCTTCCTGTCTAGCTTCTTCTTCTTCCTCCTCGGCAATGTTACTCTGGAACGAAATTTAAATAGAAATTCATTCTTCTTCTTGTCATGTCGATGGCAGTGGCAGTTCTAGATTTGCGCAGCCCAATGGGCGGCCACGTCGATTCCTCTTTGGTTAGCGTTGAGGAGGTCGTCCAGGGTGCAGGTGTCGGGACATCCGGGACAAGACAGCAGGTGCGCCATGGCTTCACATGCACAAAGGTTAGATGTCGCGTTTCGATAGCCCCATTTGCACATGTTCTCTCCACAGCGGCCTACATTCGTTCTGAGTCTGTTCAGGGACTTCCAGATTGCCCAGGATAGATTGTGTCCAGGAGGCAGGAACTCATTGAGTTTGTCTTCGGGTATATTTTCTGCCATAACGCTTTTCTTTTCTCCGAAAGGGAAAAGTGTGACATCCTATGCATCCAGAAATTCATTTATTTAAGGTGACTTCTAATTATGCAGCCAAATTCATACTCATGACTCGGTAATTGCTCAGTGACAAGGTACGTGACCTTTTTTGTGAAATTTGTGAATTATTCTTTTCGTGTTCCTTACAAACGCAAGCCCAGCAACGAGTCAATTACTATGGGACCTCAAGATTTTATTTTGCGAAATTAGCAAAAATTGTTATCGATCCGTGTTACTGCTCACTTACCAAGCCTCCAGTATGAGTTTGGCTGTATAAATAAAAGTCACGTTATATTTTAAACACTTGGCAGCGTTTTATCCATCGCAAGGACAACAAATTAACACTATATCATTGTGGTATATAAAACCTGAAGAAAAGTAAATCTGGATATGAGGAGCACTGAACCAGCGGGCCTATTATGTAACTCAGCGTCGGTTGCTATCTATGGTTGCTATTCACCAAAAACAGAAAAAAATGGACTTCCAAAATAACCTTCAATGGGTATTGAACTATTTACAAATTGTGACGTCATTTCAAGTGCGAACGTATCCTTAGATAAGCAATTAAGTATGTTTTCGACTCGGCACTCGGTTTGGCAACTGAATCAGGGTGCTAGACTCGACTCCGGAACCTCTCGGTAACCGGGCGATTGCTCTACCAACTGCGCTATCCAGTTATTAACACCATCGTTTGAATTGACCCATGTAACAGTAGTTTGGAACGTTCAATTTTATTGCTCGAAAGCCTGTAAAGTGTACATCATCCCTACATGGATTTCATTGATGTAGATGTAATAAGCAGGTAAAAAGCGAATGATTTTTAAAATATTCAAAGATCATTTAAGCGAGATTTTTTCGTATTTTTCCTAGGGTCCCTGTGTATTTATCATCCTAGACGCTTCTCGACTCATCGAGTTCCGCCGTTTTTTATTTATGTAGAGAACAGACAACAAACAAGCTTCGCAAATTACAAACAGATTTCAGAGTAAGCACAAAAAAACACTTTTTATGTATTTTTCTCATTATTGTAAGAAATCGCCGAGGTTGATTATCTATCTTAACTATAGGTAGAAAGCGCCAACTTTGTAGTCAAGTAAATATAAAAAAAAACGGTTTGATATTCGATATTCTTGTTGGTTAATTTTATTTTTTTATTATTATTTACTTGGAACACGCTTCCTATGTTTTTAGATAATTTATAGATTTAAGATATATAAAAATAAAACTCGAATAACAATGTAAATTAAAGAAGGGGAAAAAAATGAAAAATTATTCTTATCTTTGGTCATGGGTACCTAGCATTGAAGACCATAACAAGCTCTGACAGCTCGATATACCACTGTCTGTCCCTCTTTAGGTAGATCAACAGAGTGAGACAGAGCACTGTATCAAGCGTTATCGAGCTCGATATGGCCCTCATGTTAGAGGTGCAGGTACTACTTAAGGGAAATAATGGAGAATGTCTACATAATTATCAACTGATGACGGCTCACAAAATGTGAAATTATTTTGATATTAAATAATTCTTTATGCATTATATTTATATAATTACAGTAAATAAAATTTAAATAAACTCATATATAAATTCACAGTACCTTTCGTTTGTCGTCCTCTAGTGACAGTTTGTGGAGTTCCTGCAATAAATCCACGCTGCCCGGATCTTCGGTTACCTGACAAATTATCATTTATTATTGTACAAATTATTTATTATTTACCTTACGGAAACATAAACATAAAACATAAAATATATTTATTGACCATAATACATTTACATAAAACAATGAGTATCCAACTCCTATAAAAGTATAAACTGTAAGCTAGGAGTCAGTACATTCCCATAATTTCAGTTTTTAAATATATTATCTAGCCAAAAGGTACAAAAGTTTTTTTTTTTTTTAACTAAGGGTTAGTATTATAGCTATACATGATGTAAGACCAGTAGTACATAATTATTAATTGTAATAATAACTGTGAAATTATCTTTTGTTATTTTAAATTAAAAAGATAAATAAAAGAGCAAAGCTAAAATTTACAACATTTAAAGTAGATAAGGTTTGTTTACGTTTAGTTACATTCATTGGTAGTAGTGTTTGTAAATGTTAGAATATAACTTATACTATTTTTAGTCTAAACAAAGTTAAAAGAGGTTGTACTTATACTGTATGTGAGAGGTGTGGGTGGGTATTGAGTGTGTTGCGAGTGATATTATGAGATCGGTTGAGTGTATGTGAGAGTGAAAGATCGTGCGTGTGTGTGAAGGCTATTTATGTCTGAATAGTTGGTTTAACAAGCCAATTAATAATCTACAACAGTTTTTCAGTCTGCTCATAAGTTAAGTCGCTTAGCCATTGGAAAACCCTATGACGCACCTGATAATTACTTAGTTTTTTTAATCTTACTGTACAATTTATAGCATTGTACAAATTTGGAGCCTGAAAATCGTAGTGAGCACGTGCAAACACGCTTTTGACCGCAGGTAAAGGACAGCGATCTGTGCGTTGCCTTGCTTCAGTAAGGTGTGGAACTGTATATCGATGATACCTTCTAAGGCATTGATATATATAAGACTTACGCACACTGAGAACTTCAGATTGTTCATATACTGATATTGTAGGATGTCTCCATGGTAGGTACAACATGACCTTAAGTACAGCGCGTTGGGCACGTTCCATCTCAATCAGATGGGATTATGAAGCTCCACCCCATGCAGTTATACAATAATTAATCACGCAGTGACCCAGAGCATTATACACATGCACAAGGTTCTTCTTTTCGGTTACAGTACGTAGGTTTTTAAAAACAAAAATTAACTTTCTTAGCCGTTTGGCAGTACTTGAGATGTGAGAGTGCCAGTTAAGCCTATTGTCGATAATTACTCCAAGATATTTTAAAGTGCTAACTTTATCCAGATGTGGACAGTTACATGTTTGTAGATCGGTAGGATTAGTATTGCAAGGATAAGTATGAATCCTTATTTTGAAATCTTCTTTAGGGAGGCACACAATAGTTTTACTGAAGCACATGTATTTTGTCTTGGTCGTGTTTAGTGACAGAAGGTTTTTCTCTAACCAGTTAGTTACTTTAGAAAGGCCTCGTTCAGTAATACTCTGTACCTCGTCCCAACTAGCTCCATGGTAGAGTATGACCGTATCGTCGGCAAACATGATAAGATTTGAACCAGCACCAGATAGTTGACATAGGTTGTTGATGTATAAAAGGAACAGTGTTGGTCCCAGAGTGCTTCCTTGGGGGACACCATAAGTGCAAGTAGCACTATCACTGAGCTGATTGCAAACTCTAACACGTTGCTCCCTGTTTGTAAGGTAATCTCTAAACCACTGTAAGGAGGTTCCTCTGACACCTACATTCTCCAATCTAGACAACAGGATAGGGATCGAAACCGTGTCAAAAGCTTTTTGCAGATCGAGAAAGACTCCCAAACACTTATTGCCTTTATCTAGGTATTTCGTTATTAATGATGTTAATTTAAGAACAGCATCTTCTGTTGACCTTCCGGTTCTGAATCCATATTGGTTTTCAGATAAGTAGTTATTAGTTTCCAAATATTTGGTAAGTCTTTTATTTACTAATTTTTCAATAATTTTTGAAATAGTTGACAAGAGAGAAATAGGTCGGTAGTTAGAAGCTAAGTTCTTATCACCACTTTTGTAGATGGGAGCTACAATGGCCTGTTTGAATATTGATGGAAAGCAGCCTGTTTTAAAGCTTAAGTTACAGAGGTGTGCAATAGGTTCAGATAGTTTGCGGCAATACGTTTTGAGAAAAGATGTAGATATTTTATCCCAGCCTGGTGCGGTTCTTAGTTTAAGGCCAGTTATGATCGCTTCTACCTCAATATGATTAGCAGGAAACATCATCATTGAGTTGCTCGGACCTTGATCAAGTGCATTTCCTGCCAGTACAGCATCCGTAGTATTTAACTTGTTCAATGTATTATTGGCTAGATCAGCTCCTATGGAGGTAAAAAAGTTATTGACATTGTTTAGCGAATCTTTTGGTGTTTCTTTGGTTGTAAGTAACTCTGGTGTCGACTTTTTTACATTTTGTAGGTTGCAAAGTTCTTTGATTATTTTCCAAGTCTGTTTCATGTTTCCCGAAGATTTTTGGAGTTGATTAGTATAATATTGTTTTTTAAGTGTTTTGATAAGGTTGTTTAATCTATTCCTATATGTATTATACTGTAGTTTCAACTGTTCATTGTTAAAATTATGCCCTTTAATCAATTTTTTATACATTTTATTTCTTTTATTAATAGATTTGACCACTCCAGTAGTGATCCAAGGCTTTAAAGGTGTATGTCGTCTAGGTAACTTAATAATCGTTGTGTTGTTTTCAATAACTTTTTGTAAGCTAGAGACGAGCATATTTGCGGCAGTATTGGCATTTGTGATTGCATAATACTCATTCCAATTTATTTCATCAAGAGATTGTTCAATACCATTGTGATCTATCGAGACTTTTTCATAGGCAATTGTTTTTTTATCAACGTTAGTTTTGTCGAGGTATAATAGAATTGGACTATGATCAGTAAATTTGTCAAACACAATAGTTTTTATTTTACAATTGGATCGAACCATAAAGTGATCTAGACACGTTTTATGTCTCGTGGGACGGTCTATACACTGACGAAGGCCGTGTGATGCTATTAGATTTAGGTATCTAGAAGCATCGCTGGTGGGATTATTTGGCAAAGTATCAAAGTTAATATCACCAGTAAAGATAAGATTTTTACAGCAACAGCCCCTTAGTACTAAGTCAATTGAGTCAATGTAATTTTCCGTATTCAAATTCGACGCTGGTGGTCTGTAGGAACAGACGACTGCAAAATCATTGGCGAGTTCAAGCACCAAAAAGTTACCGTCCGTTGTATCTTGTGGTTCAGAAACAGATGTGACCGTAAGGCCCTCTCTGGTGTAGGCAATAACGCCATCATTTTGGTTTAAAGAGCGTTTTGTGTAATACTTGTTGTAATTAACTATGGTAGGAATATTAGAATCTTCGTCCGTCCTAGTTTCAGTCAAGACAATTATGTCCACTGTTATGTTTAGACTAGTAACAAAAACCAGAAACGCATCCAAGTTGCAGTTCACACTTCTAATATTAACTGTAAGCACACACAATGAAAATTTTGAGTTCCTACCATAGTCAAGAACCTTGGGGCACAGGTGTGGCTCATCTAAATTAATACACTCGGTATCTATATCTCTGTCCAAGTCATCTGTAATTTCTATGTTAATTTCTTCGAGAATGATTGTTTGAAGTTTCATGGTTTAACTCACTGTATTTGATACTAACGTTAGTATCATTTATTTGATGTAGTTCTTGGCTCTTAGAAAATTTTGGTTTTGTATGTCGTTTCATTATTGGTAGAGTATTGGTAACAATTTGAATAAGTAATTTTTCAGGCGTTAGTGTGTATGCGAGGGAGTTATATAAAGACTGCCGGGTATTGATAAATAATGTTTGCGAGGTTGTGTGTTCAAATGTGTGTGTGAGTACAGTATACGAGCAATATGGTTTATTAAAAGGTATGGAATAGGGTAAAACATAAAAACTAAATTCTAAATAAAATATCAACAATATGATTAAATCACTGTTTTTTCTGAAGCTTTCCGATATCACCTTCAGTATCAATTCTAATTTGTGGTGATCCTTCAGTTTTTCTAATGTAAATTCTTCCACGCGATGTCCAACAGTATTTGTAATCATTTGACTTAACAAAGTCCCTGGCCAGAACTAGAAACTACTCAATGGATCCCAATTAAACATGCGAGGTAAGTGGTGACACGACCCAATGCAGTTTTTTTCTTGGAAAATTCCCAAAGAACAAAACAAAACAACATAAGCCATAGGCATAATCATAAACCTAATTTAATAAGTTTTATTTTAATTTGTGTGGACTGCAACAGCAGCAATCAGCAACATTGTACTTTCAGAGAAAATAACAGATTCATGGGCGTTTAGGGGATCCGGATTTTTGTGATTTTCCAGGTTTCTGCGTGATCGTGACACTGGTGTCAAATCTGAAATATACATCATCTAATATAGGTTCAACTTCTTCACTAATTATTTACACAAATTTATTAAAAAAAATACAAAAAGCATGATTGTTTTTCTTATTTTATTGAATAAAAAGTACTAAATAAATGTGATTTTAGCATTTCACGATCATAGTTTAATGTCAATTAGGCTTTTCTATCAAAATTGTGTAATTTTATGCATTACGTTGTAAATTAATGAACAAAACATAAAACACGCTTTTAAGTTGGTATGGATATTTACTCAAATTATAATCCATGGAATGACGCAATTCTGCTAAAAACCCCTGATAATTATTAAGCAATAGTCGCAAAATAAGATGAAACTATTTTATTTAAAAATAAGATAAGCAATAAGTTGTGCATTTTGCACCGAGATTGAAACGGGAACGGGCTAAATCGTCCCAACGCGAGAGCAAGTTTGGCGAAACCCCCACTTCACTACGTTTCTGATAATGATTTGACCTCTTGATACATATACTATACTCACGCCTGTCTCCCAGGGGACTAGGCAGAGACTATAGATTTCCATCTGTCACGATCCTGACACACCTCTTTTGCTTCTTCCACATCCATCAACCTAGTCATACAGGCTCTTCTATTCCGGGTACTTTTCAATTTGCCCTTCTTCAGCATGTCGCCTATTTGTTCGGCATACGTCCTTCTAGGGCGGCCCGGTCGAGCTTTACCTTCCACTTGTGCAGCATAAATTTCTTTCGTCACTCTACTTTAACTCTTGATACGAAATAAAACTTTCTCCATAGAGATAGAAGGAAGACTCACGTCCCCGACGTCCTCGCTGTCGTCCAGCATGGCGGCGATGAGCCCGCAGTGACAGCACACCTGCCGCAGACGCAGCAGCAGCACCAGGATCTCGTGAGACTTGACCGGTTTCGCTCCTGTTCACCGTTGTTAACAATGTTTATATATGTGTTTTATTTGTACCAGTCAGTGGCTTTCAATTGTATGTTTTAAGATAAACAAATAAATACGATACATTTAGAAGAATCTTTAATTTTTTATTTTATTTTACAAGAAACAAACAGTCTTTTACATAATGGAGTTGATGCTCGTGATTGTTGGCACTTGGTGGAACTTTTTATACATTTTTGATTGAAAAACACTTGTACTTGTCCACTGATTTATATTATTTCCCTTACCGGTTATTCTTTTACATAACATTACACATAAAAAATTTAGCACACAAAGACCTATAGTTTCCTATATTATTTATAGATACATTACATAAAGTTGCTCGAGTGCAACCCGCACTGAATGCACTGGGATGTGACCCCACACACTAGCGCAAAGTGCACAACGAGCAATAGAGCCATACAAATGAGAGTCATACAATCATACAAGAAAAAATACACAAGTATGTATAGTTATACAATATCATTCTATTGTTACTCTATGTATCGATAACTCTTACTTTTTCAATTTTAGTTTCAAGTTGCGCCAATGAGCTCGAAAATAAGTCGACGGCAAGGAACTTTTTGTTATACGTTCTACAAGCTCGCCGAATTAAAACATTGTTTACATAACATCTCGCACTGGTAGGCACTGAGAACAATTTCCCTACACGGCAACTGCTCTCGCGCCTGCGTGGTACTCTAAATAATACATTACCTAATAATGGCATTGAAATAATAAAGTTATTTTAAATAACAAGATAGTATCAATATAGTCACGACGATCACTTAAGAGCTCAATCCGATGTCGGGCAGCCGATTGTCCATAATCCCGATAATAATGACCCATCCTGTAATCCAGAGCTTTAACGAACTTTTTAGTAGTCTTTCGATTCTATCGACATGGACCTTGTAGAATGGACACCAAACACTACTCGCAAACTCCAAATTGCTGCGAACATAACTGAAGTATAAAAGCTTGTAGGTATAAGATAACTTAAATGATTTACCAACTCGTAGTATAAAACCTAACTTTTTATATGCTTTATTTATAATTTTGTCCACATGAGGAACAAATGTAAGTTTGGCGTCCATAGTTACACCTAGATCTCGAATTTGAGATACCCTATGTGAAGGAATCTTCGTAAGTGGACTGTAGGCTTGTTTGTAGATCATAATAAAAGACGATTTTATATAAATAAACTTGAGGAGCTTTAATGCGCATAGTGCACGGTTACAACGATGATAGCGAACAGGAACAGACAGTCTCTGTCTGTCAGAGAGAAAAAATATAAATCAGAAACACCAACTTAACAATAAAATAAAAGGTATTTGTGTTGCCAGCAACACTGTGGAGTCGTCATCGGTTCAATACTAGAACGGACAGGCTGTTGCTCACGTAGTACCCGGTCACATTATCTCGAGACCAGGAGTCGATGACGTCACGTCGCGTCGGCACTCAGATATGGTGCGCAAAACAAGCATCCTCTAGTAGGATATTATTATAAACAATAAGATTTCCAACAAAACAAATATTGTGTTAATTAATTTAATGTATGTAATATTATTATAATGATATGATTGCAACGTTGCAACAAAAACAATATTTTAACGTAACAGCAATAACAAAATAACATTAAAAGTCCAAACGTAAAAATGGAATGTTTAAAAATATACCACGAAAATAAGTCGACGCTAATCGGCAACGAAAGTGCTAACCGTACTGACGCGCCGTGGCGAGCGCGGGGAGGTGAAAGGAGAACGGGGCGGGTGGTTCGCATTCCAGCGAGGTCTCGAGATAATGTGACCGGGTTGTAGTAGCAGTAGGCAACTCAATCTGTTCGCTTGTACCTTGCAATGCGACCATCTTCTTGTGCATCTTGGCGTAGGCGTCGTCGTCTTTCCCCGGAGCCTTGGGCAGGATCGCGCCGCCCTCCAGCATGTCTTGTTTCGCGGCGCGCTGGTGCAGGAACTGGGCGAAGAGTGTCTTCGAGAACACTAACACCTGGGGGAAATTACCGTCTCTTTGAATACTTAATCGAATCAACACCATCACACTAATATTATAAATGCGAAAGTTTGTGTGTGTGTGTGTGTTTGTTACTCCTTCACGCCGAAACGGCTGGACGAATTTGGATGAAATTTAGAATGGATATAGCTTATACCCTAACTTAATACATAGGCTACTTTTCATCCTGGAACAAAGCATGTCGTTAAACCGAATAACACGCGGGTGGAGCCGCGGGCAAATGCTAGTTATTTATATAATAATATGTAAACAGTCGTTTGTACATTGAATATTTTTATGAGAATTTAAATGGAATAGGTTTTTAAATGCACGGACATCTAGCAATGCAAACATTATTTTTTATAAATATGTATTTACTTTAATTTAAAGCCCTTGATGATGCTTATATAGCGAAACCGGTTGGATAGTGTAATCACACTAATATTATACATGCGAAAGTTAGGGTGTGTGTGTGTGTGTGTGTGTGTGTGTGTTTGTTACTCTTTCACGCCAAAACGGCTGGACTAATTTGGATAAAGTTTAGAATGGATATAGCTTATACCCTAACTTAACACATAGGCTACTTTTTATCCCGAAAAAAAGCATGTCGTTAAACCGAATAACACGCGGGCGGAGCCGCGGGCAAAACCTAGTTTTAAATATAATTTGTGGAAAAGTATTGGTGTTTTTTTTTAATTATACCTTCTGATAGACATTCATCTCCTCCTTAGTCAAGGTGACCGTGAGCTGGTGCAGCGACCGCTCCGGGAGACAGTTCAGCTGCCCCCGCTCCTGCAGCTGCTGTTTGGTTCGCCGCAGAAGGAGACACCGCATGATGGTGGACAGCCGCTCCTGCCCGCCGTGCGATTTGTTGTCGATCCATTTCTTCCACATCTGACGGAATCACATAATTAAGGCTTGGCCCATGGTGCACGATAATCCTACTGAGTGATTTTTTTCAGAAAGTCTACATTAGAACGCTCGCTTCCCGCACTGCCAGCACGCATAATCAGTGAGTTTTCAAGGTTTTTCTGGATGTTACGAAAAAGTATTTGGTGCAGGTATTTTCTAGCTTTACATTCGAAAATAAATCTTGCTATAGCAGTAATTTCAGACATAAAACTCAAACCGTTAGATAAAAAACGTATTTATCACATAAAAAAGCATAATTTTCAAAAATTGAACCTATCGAGTGAAATGTATCCAATTATTAGGTAACTGTTTTTAGAAAAGAAAGATAAAAGCCTGAAAAAGATTGTGTGAGTTTGACATTGATCGGGTAAGTAGTTTACTCAGCTATTTAAACAAAAGACGGCTATTCCGGCAAGGGCAAAAATATTTGCTACGGCAGATTTCGGGAGATTTTACAAGGGATTTTCTACGGAAAGATTGATTTTGCTACTTTCGCAATTTTTGCGCACGCGTCTTTATCGCTCGCCAGTATAGTTGTTACCTTGAGTACAATTTATAACTCAGATGTTATACACGACAACAAAAAAAAACTAGATTTCACAAGTAGCACAAAGCGGGTAGATTTAAAAATGATTACGAGCTGTGGATGTAGCACTTTATCTACTCACAGCTAGATCATCGAACGGCGTACACCTTAGGAACTTGAGCAGCGCGAACACATCCAGGTCCTTGTTCTGCACCGGGGTCCCGGTGAGACACCAGCGACGCTCTCCCTTCAGCGCTGAGACCGCTATGGAGGTCGCCGCCTTGTGGTTGCGAATGATGTGCGCTTCGTCCAAGATGATGCGGGTCCAACGGATGCGGGTTAAAACGCCATTCTTTACAAACCAGATAAAACAATATATCAATGACACGAAATGAATTATGTTAATATTTTTTTCAACACACTTGCTTATAAAGTGGCTCTTATTGCAGCGTTCTTAGGGTCATAATGCAGCATATTAAACATTATCGCACTAGTGTTTTTTACATTACAGTTCTTTTTTTAATCTTAGCAGATTTTTGATGTCTTGAGAAATAGTAAAGTTTTTTTTTGCGAATAAATAAACTGACTCAGTTAAAATATAATAAATAATCATTTAATTCTATCAAATTATTTATTTTTTTCAAAACATTGACTCTAATTTTTGTTGTAAATACAAAAATATTCAGTTAGTTAATATGTAATATTTGGCGGTTTGGCGGATGCGTCAGTGCCTCTATTTCCATCCGCGCAAAACAAAATCTCCGCCGCCATTTTTCAAAGAAAACTGTCAATTCATAGCTGTGGTTTAGACTATGTGGAAAAAGAAGACAATGAAATTTTATTATTTTTCCTCGCAAGTGTGTTGAAAAACGTCGTATGAAACGCGTAAGCATTAGACATTACAGTCGAGGCGGGATTGCAGCCCGAGCCGAAGGCAGCTCACTTGTATCATAACATAATGTACTATTGATTAATTTTACACAAGGAAGTAAAGCTGGTGCCGGCCTCGTCTGTGGAGGTACCACCATCTTACTCACAAACCCCGCGAAGGTATTCGGGGGAGATTAAAAAGATAGCTCTCAAACAGGCCCAACCAGGTAGCCCATGCCTGGGACCGATGGATATATCCATCCGATGATGATATATCCATCCCCAATTGCCGGATCTTATATAAAACAGACTGGTGACGGGCAGCGGCGTCACTGGTGCAAGGGTTTCGGCACCGCGCTCACCAACCACCCGCCTGCCCAGCGTGTGTGAGTATGGGCATTTCTTCCAGGAGGACCGCCAAGAGTGGCGAAATCCTGAAAAGGCCTATGTCCAGCAGTGAACGAAACTGGCTGATGGATGGATATAGGTGAAAAGGTAAAGTACGTCTCACATACGCGGTGGACTGCTGGATTTTGCCGCCATAATTATTAGTTTAATATTTACTGTGATTAAAAGGTTTATTCTGGGCAAAAATCGATGGCCCCCGCGTATAAACGTGCAAGAACTGGGTGATTTGTATAGTTCTTGCACGTTAATTCGCGGGGCCATCGAAATGTCTGACAGCAGTGGTACTGAGCAACGATACCGACAAACAATCTTTTACCAGCAAAATGAAAAAAAAAGCTGACGTCAAAATGTTACCAAGTCTTATAGGTAAAAACATTTTAAGGCTATTGTTACTTTTTTTTGTACCTTTAATGTGATATTATAGAATAGTGTTCGTTTTCCTTAAGAGCCCGGTCCGCGAAGACGACAACTTTGATCAAAAACAATATGTTAAATATTTTTCCGGCATTTATCGCGATGTTTTTGGAAAAACTAGGGACATACACCACTTCATATTCACCGTCTAAATAAAGGCCTAGGATTCATTTGATTGAATTGTTTCTCTTTTGCAAGTTATTTACTTACTTACGAGCCCGCTCCGAATCGTTATTCATAATATCTAAGTATCAAAATACCGCGCAAAGGAGAAACAATTGAATCAAATAAATTCTAGGTCTTCATTAAGATGGCCAACATGGACTGGTGTATGTCACTGATTTTTACAAAAACATCGCGGCAATGACAAGAAAAATAATTAAAATAATGCTTCGCATCAAACAGACGAAAAATACGGAGCAGCCTCTTAAATAATTAAATAAAGTAGTGTATCGATCTACACATAACTATATATTAAAACACTCGCGCGATACTATTTTTAATAACCTCTGTTATGCACCAGTTTCATAAGTTCGCGCCACCACTGAAGTCCGATGGATTACGGCATTTTGGATTATATTTCAAAATAAATAAAGACTTCGTCACACGACTTCAGTGGTGGCGCGTTAAGTTTCATAAACTACGATTATTACTGGTATTTTTTACGTTATAGCAGTCTATTCTCACCTTCTCGCTGTCCCTCTGAAGTAAGTTATAGGTGGTGACAACGAGTTCATAGGTCGCCAGGCGACGCGGCTGAGTGGCTCTCGTAGCTCCGTGGTGCAGACATACGGACAGAGCATGCGAGCGACAGTGCTTCGTGACTTCGTTGCACCACTGCTGGATGAGCGAAGCTGGGCAAACCACTAGTGTGCCGCCTCGGACCACTGGGGAATAGACAATAAACATTTCAATAATGATGGTATAGCATTATTTTTCAATGCAAGTTGACAGTCTTTCCTTTTGTACCATAGCCATAGATAGACTTGACGGAAATGAACTGAGTTCAGTTTTATGCATTCGTAGGCTGCGTTCAGTTTGATCGTCGGGCGAACCGCCTACCACTGACAGCAGGGCAGTATGAAGGCGGTGATAAGATCATCCAGACGGTCTTAAGGAGGCCCATGTCGTCTGCTGTGACTAGAGATGGGATTCCACCCGGAATCTTTCCCGATTTCGGAAAGATTCCCATTGAAACCATCCGACGGGTATTTATTCGGATATTAACGTTTTTCACAACTTTTACGTGGTACATTAGGAGTTACCTCACGGTTTTTATATGAAGCTAGGGAACATCTTAATGTATTACATTAATTTATTAATGTTCATTAGTACATGCTGAACAATAAATTGGAAAATAAAGTTATTTATGTGATTTGTGGTAAAAATTTACTACGATCAGTTTGTTTCAATCTGTTATTTTTTGATTGGTCAAAAAGTACGTCGGTATTTATTTTTGATATTTACATTTCACGGTCACCTGTCCCTAAAATAACCGAGACGAGCGTTGCTTAACTTGAAGCACCAAAGAACATAAACATTAAAATGAACGCCAATGTTCATGCGCATGTCTTCAAAGCTGGATTTGAAGTATTTTAAAATCATTGTATCTTCTTACTTAGTAATAGTGAGTGTAAGTAAAGAGATTAAATAAAAGCTACAAAACTAAATATTTAGAGTCATTTTCAAGAACTCATTTTATATTTGTTAATTCATTTAAATACACTAATTATGATTTCACCTGCATAAATACCCATTTCGGGTTGCAACCCGGGTTGCTACCCATTTTAGGTTGCAACCCGGAAAGATTCCCGGAATTTTTCCGCCGCCCATCTCTAGCTGTGACACAAACATTCACTCACACTGAGAGTTCTCTTTGCCGGTCCAGATGTCGTCGTCGTCGTCGTCATCCTCGTCCAGGTTATTCTCCTTGCTGCTCAGCACCAGCGCGATCATCGTGACGGTCTTACGCAGGCCCATGTCGTCCGCTGTGACACAAACATTCACTCACACTGAGAGTTCTCCTTGCCGGTCCAGACATCGTCATCGTCGTCGTCGTCCTCCTCGTCCAGGTTATTCTCCTTGCTGCTCAGTATCAGCGCGATCATCGTGACGGTCTTACCCAGGCCCATGTCGTCCGCTGTCCAACAAAGACATAAGACATGACATTTGTTCTATTATACGCCAGGACACAACAAAATAAATAAAAATAAATAACAAAAAGTACAATTATCCTAATATATAAAATAAAAATGTCAAAAAGCTAAAACATGTCCAACTACTATTAAAGTCATAAAGTAAAAGTTGTTCTTTCAGCAGCTTCTCTACACTGTAGAACGTCCGGTCGAGAAGCCAATGTTTCAGCCTGGATTTGTACGACTCAAAGTAGTTGCGTTTGTCACTTCAGCCGGGAGTTTGTTGTACACTTCTTATTCATCTATAAGAATGCTGCTGAAATCGAATTTTCGTGGCATTAGTGATGAAAAGAAACAACTTTACTTTTCAGATTGATTTCGTCCCATATTGACATAATCCTATAGTGACATTATTGCAATATGCCACAATCCTATTCCAACATAATTTTAAAATGATACAGTACAGTCAGGGAATAACGAATCGTTAATATATGATCAATTTGGGCTATGAATAAGAATTAACAACTAAATTATCCATATTTCATAGTTATAAAATCAAAATAAGTTTCATAAATTCAAACGGCTGCCATTTTAGCGCGCATCAAGTGACGTCACATGATACTGACGTCTTACACATTAAAACAAAATACAAACGTATTCTACTAATTACGGTGATGATTTATTTCTTGAATCTTTAAAGTCTTACCATATGGATTGAGGATTCTAATAGTCTGTATGTTTAGCTATCATCATACCCAAGGAGTGGCCTCGCAAATGCTCGCAAACGTGCCAATTTACTGACCAACTTAATAGTGTAGCTGAGTCCATACATTTTGTCCGGTAACATAAGTTTGTGGCAAACTTTTTAAAGATTTGTAGAAAATCTACTGTGTACTCTATTACACACACCCTAAAATCCTCAATCCATATGTTAAGACTTTTTGAAACTTTTGAATAAACTGATCAAACGTATTTTTCTCCATACAAAGAAATTAACAAAGTAGTTTATTGGCTAAAATATAAGTATTAGACTGAAAATTAATAAGAAACAAATCATTACCGTAATTAGTAGAATACGCTTGTATCAAAAAACAATCTGAGAAACAAAGTTATTTTTTATTCATCACTAATTTCATGGTTTCAGCTCACTGTGCACCGAATCCACACCATAAATAAACCATAGTGTAAATGCCGTCCTCGTCTCACTACAAAAAGATCCTAACACAACATGATTGCTATCGGGTGCGTCTGTGATAGAAATTCATCTGATTCTATTGTCATCTTAGTGTACTAAATAAAGCAAGGTGTACTACAACCAGTATTAATATGAAGTTCTTTTTTCATTTGGCGTTATAGACGTTAGATCAGCCATACTCAACCTGTTTTTTATAGTGCTCCACAAAGTTGTCTTTGTTATGGTTTCGCGAGCCGCAACATTAATTTATTTAGATGTTAATAAACAATCATGATTAAAATGTAATAGTTTATTTATTTTGATAAAAAAAGGCGCTCATTTAACCTAGCTGGATAATTTTAAAGTTTATCACGCAGTCACAAGTGATCTTGAAAAAGCGTTGACAGTCCAAAACCTAAGTTTTAATAAGATTTCTGAAATGATGAACACTTAGATGTCGAAATCTGGCTTGTTGCTACATGTTAACCTAATCTGCATGCATGCTGGCATCATCCAGATGAGAGTCCGTAAGTTTGTTACTATACAGATTCTTTTAGTGCTCAAAATGGTTGACAATTTATGAAACAATGCCAGGTGGGCCACTTACCGAAGCTCGAAGAGCCGGATGGTACCGCATCCGTTCACTTATCAAAGCTTCGTCTAAGTATGGTGTAAAGTCTATGCCCTTACCCAGTATCCCGCCACAAGGATGCTGCGTCTCCCTCCACCTCAACCAGGAGAGAGCGTGCAGTTGATGCCCCATCAGTTCACTTTTCATGGCCTTGGGGGGCGCGGCGTGCTCCTCCTCCGGGGGGCGTGAGTCGAGGGACTCGTGCAGGTTCCGCAGACGTTCGACGATCAGGTTGCGTTCGACCATGTGGGTTGACATGACTGGTGGAAATGAAATTAAGTGCTTAGCGTGAATTATACAGTTAAATACTACACGAAGACCAGCTTATCTCCATTCCAAGAAGCGCTTGGTACTGCTCGGGGCTATCCTGTGACCCTTGATTAAGGCGTCATTGTTGCTTACACAGGTAGGCAGAGTGCGGATGAGGAGGGCGCGATGTCGGGTGACCTGTGCCTGTTGCGGTAAAACGTGACGATCGCAGGTACTGTTGTTAGTTGATAATGGTCGATAACATCAGCGGTGCGATACGCTGCCCTCAAGTGGGAAAGAGATTATTTGAATTCATACTTGAATTTAAGTTCGATTTTAGGTTACAGTTAGTTTTTTTCATTTCTACGTATAACTTCGTGTTGGTATTGGCGGACCACTACTCGTATAACCTAATCAGTACTCCCAAACTTATAATGCGCATACGAATCTTCGCCAATGCTCGGCAAAGTTCGTATTTCCCTACACTTTCTATACAAGCAGCAAGGTCACGTGGTACGTCCGGTCGCTCGGCTACAGATTTCTATGCGCATTATAACTTTGGGAGCACTGTAGTAACGTAGCGAGTGCCTCTATCCCCACTTCTTTGTGTGTGCGTGTACATACATTTCTAGGGCTATCAGAAACTTCAAGAATGCAAACATAACCGATCGAGAGGGACAATGTTATAGCAACATAAGTGCTTCCCTTTCTAACTTAGCGATTATCATTCTGGCGCATTAAGTTTGTGCGATTTAAGAGGCTTCATAATGCTAAACTTCAGTTTTGCGTCGGATTCAGTTCCGTCTACGTAGATGATAAAAAAATGTGGTGTATTTATTGACTCGAGAATATTATTAGTTACACTTCATAAAAAATAGTCTTGACTTTAGACAAAAATTAGAAAGTTATCGGAAGTTTCCTGTGATTTACGCAATAAGTTTTCTATTCCTTTCGAATGCTTGAAGCGATTTTAACGATTCTTTCACCATACTAAAGACAATTTATAGATCTACAAACTATTGTTCGACATATTTTTTCCTATTTTGCGCTTTCCGGAGACGTAGCGATTGTCGTAACAGCCACTTTGCAATAGGCGCTGACATGAAAGTTATTTCAATGTCGCTTCCGCCGATTTTTGTACTGACATATATCGAGTTGCTAATTTGCGCCTCAAAGTACAGTATTGTTCGAATTAATGTGAACACAAATAATAATTTGAAAAAATCAACATTTTTTAGTTATAGAACAAAAAAACAGAGAAATGAATACAATTTAAGTTGTTTTAATAGAAAATGTGTCCTCCCTTGGCTTTTATAACTTCTTCAACACGTTTTGGCATAGAATCGACAAGTTTTTTACAGTTTTCTGATATTTGCTGGTCTCGAAACCATGTATGAAGAAGGGGGAAGAAAAACAATCAGACCTAAAAAAAACAGTTATTGACTGCTGCCATGATGAAAAAATATGATTGGGCAAAGAAATATGTGAGCTGGACTGTTGAAGATTGGAGAAAAGTGTTGTTCTCAGATGAGAGCCATTTTTTGTACAAGGACAGCGATCTCGTTTAGTTAGAAAAAGTGACAACGAAAAGATTACGGCAGCTCATATTGATCAAACAGTTAAACATCCATTAAAGAAGATGTTTTGGGGCTGTTTTTTTTATAAAGGTACCGGATGCCTTGTGCCGATCGAAAGGATGATGAACTCGCTAAAATTCAGAGACTTGCTAGAACGGAGATTGGAAGTTGAACTAAGAAAAGTTGATGCTAACGGTCAAGAAGTTTTTCATCAAGATTCGGCTCCATACGTGTCCAAGATCATGAAGAAATATTTCAAGGACAACAAGATAACATGCCTTGAATGGCCAGGGATCTCATCGGATTTTAATCCCATTGAAAATCTGTGGGCTATTGTGAAAGCTAGACTTCGCAAAACGGATTGCACAACCAAAACAAAAATGATTGAGGCTGTAATCCATACATGGTTTCGAGACCAGCAAATATCAGAAAACTGTAAAAAACTTGTCGATTCTATGCCAAAACGTGTTGAAGAAGTTATAAAAGCCAAGGGAGGACACATTTTCTATTAAAACAACTTGAATTTTATTCATTTCTCTGTTTTGTTGTTCTATAACTAATAAATGTTGATTTTTTCAAATTATCATTTGTGTTCACATTAATTCGAACAATACTGTAGTTTATATTCTTTGTCGCAACTCTGATGACTTTCATTCACAGTATAAAACGGACTGTATTTTTCCTTAAAATTCCACACCAAAGACGACATACCTTGTTTACCGAGCATCCTGGGCTGCACCTGGTTACTGGCCCGCCGTATGTCGTCCCAGGTCAGGCCCGTCTTGAAGCCATCATTCGCCACGTCCTTAGCGGTCGGTTGCGCTGGAAATTGTTTATAATATTGATCACCAATTTATATTACATACAAATAGTAGATTATGAAACTGGTACATAAAAAGGTTATTAAAAACACGAGTGTTTTAATACCTAGTTATGTATATTTTCATACACTACTTTATCTAAACTCATGCCTAACAACCTGTTTTCATAAATCTTGATAAAATTTGTCGTTAGCCATTTTTATTTTTCTTGTAAAAGCTCGTTCTAAAAGTGTTCGTAATTTCCGTCGTTATTTCCAGAATGTCAGGTGGAGTCAAATTATCATCACCATCACTGCTGTTAGTAACTTTAGGGCAAAATAATACTTTTGATTTGACCCATAAAACCAAAGTAAATAGTAATTTCCACGTAAGCTACAGCGCCAAAATCCAACAGTCCACCACGCATGTGTACGCGTTGCGTGCGCCGGCAGCCATAGACAATGCAGGCCGAAAATAAAATGAAATTGTGACCTCCTTTGTCACGCCGCTATATTATTTAGTACGTGTTAGAGAATATTGTATAATAACCGCGTTGGTATTTGATATTAAACCTCAGACATGGCTGTTTGGGCTAAGTTCCCTTTGCCTTCCTAGTTAGTATCACATGTACTGCAATCTCAGAAAAAGTTTTTTTATAGCATTATGTTGTACGGAGACCTGTACTATAATTTAACTTTTTTTGTGTTTTAGAGACGTTCGTGAAAAATATTTTTCATCAAAATCAAAATCAAAATCAAAATATTTATTTTTGCAAAATAGATACATTAAGTATACTTTCTACAAGTCAAAGTTAATTTACACAATATAATATGTCTTTAGAATATAAAAAAATATATAATAATACGGGAAATAAAATATACAACTGCATTAATAAATGATAGTCGTAAGTTTTTAAATAAATAAAAAATAAATAAAATAGGGGAATCTAGGAATAAAAATATTATATATACATAATACAATGAAGAAATAATAAAAACGGGAAATACATACAAAAAATATTAAGGGTGGGCTACTAAAATGTAATAAAGTTATACACTTGCATAAAATATAGAAATATAGGAATAAAAATATTGTATATACATAATGCCTAACCATCCGCACCATTCGATTAGTATTGCTAAGAAGAAGGGCAAGAAACTTAGCAAACATTCCTTTTTTCAAAATAAAACATATGATACAAAATCATATACATACCTACTCAAGTAAAGGCATGAAAAAATATAAGACTGCGGGAATTAGTCACGAGAAAAAAAAAAATATCTTAGTCAACCCGTCTCATATTGTCTATTACCTTTAACAAAGTAAGTTTACATATTAATTAATTTTAAGCCTTTAGAGGAATCGTACAGTATTAAAATATGCTAATTATTAATTACAATATTGAATAAGATTATTATTATTTATTACACCATGCTTCATTATCATCCAAATAATCATTGATTTTATAATAAGCTTTCTTAAGTAGTCCCTGCTTAATATATAGTTTAAACTTATTTTCAGGCAAACTAAGGACCTCCTCTGGAAGCTTATTGTAAAATCTTATACCATGTCCTACAAAAGAGGTACCTACTTTGGCAAGTCTTAATTTTGGAAAAGCTAGTTTATGTTTGTTTCTGGTTTCAACAGAGTGGTGCACACCAAGCCTCGAGAAATAATCAATTTTTTTTCTGACATATCTAATAACTTGATAAATAAATTCACATGGGACCGTAAATATATTAATTTCTTTGAACTTTTCTCTTAATGAATCTCGGTACTTCATGTTATAAATAGACCGAATTGCTCTCTTTTGCAAGACAAAGACTGCTTCTATATCCGCGGCTCTACCCCACAACATTATGCCATATGACATAATGCTGTGAAAATAACTGAAATATACTAATCTAGCAGTATCTTCATCAGTAATCTGCCTTATGCGTCTAACAGCGTATGCGGCTGAACTAAGTCTACCACAGAGAGCTTCTATGTGGGGACCCCACTGAAGACGAGAGTCTATAGTAATACCTAAAAACTTAGTTTCGTTAACTAACTCCAGCTTGGACCCCTGCAAAAATAAACTGACAATACAATACAATACAATACAATATAACTTTATTTGCACACCACAAAGAAGGAAACAAAAATAATATAAATTGCAATAGCCAAATAACGTAGGTACAATCAGGCGGCCTTATCGCTTATAGCGATCTCTTCCAGACAACCTTTGGGTAGAATCTGGTTTAAAAGGAGATTGATGAATAGGCGGTGCACTAATTTTAAAATAATATTTAAATATACTATACAACATCTACTTGAATTACATTTGGTAAAGTAAACTTTATACATTTCGTCTTTTTTGCATTTAGAACTAAATTATTTGCAGTGAACCAATCAAGAATCAGAGAGAGGGTTGAATTCGCGTCATCAAGTATATCGTTATGTCGATTCACTTTAAAAATAAGTGACGTGTCATCTGCGAATAGAACTATCTCAGATAAGTCTCTAACTAAGTAAGGAAGGTCATTTATGTATATTAAAAACAATAGGGGCCCCAAAATATCCTGCCTGAGTAACTGATCTATCGACGCCCGGATCTGATGGCTGAACCTAGGAACACGAGTATTGCACAGTGGGTTTCTTGTATTCTCGTGTAATTACGAACTCTCTCATGCATACGTCATATACAAATTTATGGGGAAAGTTCTGTAAGTCCACTCTTCGCTTTTGGTATAATCGTAGTGGAGCCGAAATTTTCCCGACAGGGGTAGGGTCTAGCAAGAGCCGTCGATACAGTATCTTTCCATCATACTTGCTCTCTCGTACATTGATAAACGTGGTATTTGAGAGAACAAGTAGAATAGATAGACGCTGTATATCACTGAAACGTTAATGTATGTATAGTAGAATCTACTTGAAAACAGACTTCATTTGAAATGCAACATATGGCTAGACCAGCTTGTGGGCACCCAATAGTCACATCGTATTACCGTGAAATAAGAATGTAATTGGATAAACATTGGTTGCGGGCAGGTTGGTCAGTCAGTCAGCTAATAAGCTACCTACCTTTATGAACAAACCATGTTGGTTTAAGTGGATGTGAAATTACCTACTTTAATTTAATGTATAATTTGATAATGAGATAAATAAAAACACATATTTTGTTTAAATGTAGCGTTTTATCTTTCAAATTCGTTGCTATAAATTCGTTTCGCTCATCGTCGAACCTATTTTTTACTTTTTGTTAAAAATAGTCGTAAATTTCATTAATTATGTAAAACCTTCTAATTTAAATTACGAATATGGACTTGAACACTCAATATTAATTTCAGTTATGCACTGAAGCTTGGCAGAACGAGACATTACATTATCGATTGATGAATTGAATATTTTGTTTTATTTAGTGCCTAATATTTTTATTTGTGTGAATATTATAATAAAATAAATAAATAACTTAGTTTGTTCATAATACTTAAAGAAAGATCACTGTCCCCTAACCTACGTATTCGTGTATCGTAGGGTCACAGACTTATCCTTGCCAGTTACTAAAGCAGAGACTATTCTATCACATGAATTACAATTAATTAATTATAATAAAACTTAACATAAAACGCAACAACGAAAACATAATTTATACATTAAAATTAAGCCTCCGGACCACTAGTACCATTGAACAGTACCATCAATGGTACAAATGGCACTGATTTGTCCCACTAGTACCATCAATGGTACTAATGGTACTAAATTTTTTTTAACTGATTTTTAGAAGCGTTGTTAACTTATTAGCTTAGTACACTACAACTAAAGTGGAGCACATATTTATGTAATGAAACTACTGCGAATATCAAAATTAGCATTAGTACCGATGAAAGATGGTTAACATTATACAGATTGTGACAGATGTGTTTTTTTTGACAGATGTCCAAGTGACAGATGTTTTCTTTTTTGGTTTTTTTACAGATGTCAAAGTGACGGATGTTTTTTTTTGTTTTTTTGACAGAAGTCAAAGTGAAAGATTTTTTTTTTTAGATTTTTTGGCAGAGGTCAAAGTGACACATGATTTTTTGACAGATGTCAGTGACAGATGTTTTTTTTTTAGATTTTTTGACAGATGTCAAAGTGACTGATGATTTTTTGTGTTTTTGACAGAAGTCAAAGTGAAAGATTATTGTTTTTTAGATTTTTTGACAGATGTCAAAGCGGCAGATGATTTTTTGACAGACGTCAAAGTGAAAGATGATTTTTTTTGTTTTTCAACAAAAGCCAGTGACAGATGATTTTTTTCAGATTTTTGGATAGATGTCAAAGTGACAGATGATTTTTTTTTTGTTTTTTGACAGAAGTCAAAGTGACAGATGATTTTTTTTCAGATTTTTTTAAAGGTGTCAAAGTGGCAGATGTTTTCTTTTTAGATTTTTGGACAGATGTCAAAGTGACAGATGATTTTTTTTTGTTTTTTGACAGAAGTCAAAGTAACAGATTGTTATTTTGTAGATTTTTTGACAGAGGTCAAAGTGACAGATGATTTTTGACAGATGTCAAAGTGACAGATGATTTTTTTCAGATTTTTTGACAGATGTCAAAGTGACAGATGTTTTCTTTTTAAAGTTTTGGACAGATGTCAAAGTGACAGATGTTTTCTTCTTAGATTTTTGGATAGATGTCAAAGTGACAGATGTTTTCTTTTTGTTTTTTGACAGAAATCAAAGCAACAGATATTTTTTTTTCAAGATTTTTGGACAGATGTCGAAGTGACAGATGTTTTCTTTTTTGGTTTTCTGACAGATGTCAAAGTGACAGATGATTTTTTTCAGATTTTTTGACAGATGTCAAAGTGACAGATGTTTTCTTTTTAAAGTTTTGGACAGATGTCAAAGTGACAGATGTTTTCTTTTTAAATTTTTGGACAGATGTCAAAGTGACAGATGATTTTTTTTCAGATTTTTTGACAGATGTCAAAGTGACAGATGAATACAATTGTATGCAGATTTTAAGACAGATGTCAAAGTGACAGATGTTTTTTAACAGATTTTTAAGTGACAGATGATTTTATTTTTTGACAGATGTTAACGTGACAGATTTTTTTTTTATATTTTCTGATAGATGTCAAAGTGGCAGATGTTTAAGCCCTTATTCCAAAACAAACAATTTCATCACCTCTTTACTCTCACCTCTTTAATACTACTTTTACTCGCCTGATCTCTTACTAACACTATTTAAGTTATATTGTATTACTAACACTTTATGGATCCTGCCCGAAATAAATTATTTTATTATTATTATTATTTACAGACGGTACCCGTAAAGAAATCTCCAAACACGAGAAAAAGTAACATCAAGACATCGAAATCCCCCAAAATTGAACCCTCCACATCCCGGCCCGCAACGATGAAGCAGTACCTGCTACCTGAAAGTTATCCCAATCAAGGCATGGTGTTTGTGAAGCAACATGTGAGGGAGAACGAGTTGAACAAGTTGAATCAGCTGCAGGGGGACTTACATAATATCAGGGTGAGTTTTTGGCAAACAGTTTTGACCTAGTGTACCTACAATCTTACGTTACCCGCTCATAAATACCCGATGCGTTTTAATGCCCGAAGATTCGTGAATACCAGGCGCGTCGCGCTAACAATGGTTATTTGTTCCTTTACATTTTCTGTGCCATGATCTTCACGGTAAGAATACCTGTAATAAGGACAAACACACAGTTAACAATAAAAATCGCATACATCACTATTACACCTTCCACTAATAAGTTTACACACATTTCATCCACCACACCCCTTGGGTATCCTAAATACTCCAAGACCACACCGCTCATGAATACTCTCCACACAACCACACGCACACACACATCCTCACTCTCTTACACATTAGGCCTCCGGACCACTAGAACCATTGAACAGTACCATCAATGGTACTAGTGGGACTGATTTGTCCCACTAGTACCATCAATGGTACAAATGGCACTGATTTGTCCCACTAGTACCATCAATGGTACAAATGGTACTAAATTTTTTTCAATTGATTTTTAGAAGGGTTATTAACTTATTAGCTTAGTACACCACAACTAAAGTGGAGCACACATTTATATAATGAAACTACTCTGAATATCAAAATTAGCATTAGTACCGATGAAAGATGGTTAATATTATACAGATTGTGACAGATGTGTTTTTTTTGACAGATGTCAAAGTGACAGATGTTTTTTTTTTCAAGATTTTTGGACAGATGTCAAAGTGACAGATGTTTTCTTTTTTGGTTTTCTGACAGATGTCAAAGTGACAGATGATTTTTTTCAGATTTTTTGACAGATGTCAAAGTGACAGATGTTTTCCTTTTAAAGTTTTGGACAGATGTCAAAGTGACAGATGTTTTCTTTTTAAATTTTTGGACAGATGTCAAAGTGACAGATGATTTTTTTTCAGATTTTTTGACAGATGTCAAAGTGACAGATGAATACAATTGTATGCAGATTTTAAGACAGATGTCAAAGTGACAGATGTTTTTTAACAGATTTTTAAGTGACAGATGATTTTATTTTTTGACAGATGTTAACGTGACAGATTTTTTTTTTATATTTTCTGATAGATGTCAAAGTGGCAGATGTTTAAGCCCTTATTCCAAAACAAACAATTTCATCACCTCTTTACTCTCACCTCTTTAATACTACTTTTACTCGCCTGATCTCTTACTAACACTATTTAAGTTATATTGTATTACTAACACTTTATGGATCCTGCCCGAAATAAATTATTTCATTATTATTATTATTTACAGACGGTACCCGTAAAGAAATCTCCAAACACGAGAAAAAGTAACATCAAGACATCGAAATCCCCCAAAATTGAACCCTCCACATCCCGGCCCGCAACGATGAAGCAGTACCTGCTACCTGAAAGTTATCCCAATCAAGGCATGGTGTTTGTGAAGCAACATGTGAGGGAGAACGAGTTGAACAAGTTGAATCAGCTGCAGGGGGACTTACATAATATCAGGGTGAGTTTTTGGCAAACAGTTTTGACCTAGTGTACCTACAATCTTACGTTACCCGCTCATAAATACCCGATGCGTTTTAATGCCCGAAGATTCGTGAATACCAGGCGCGTCGCGCTAACAATGGTTATTTGTTCCTTTACATTTTCTGTGCCATGATCTTCACGGTAAGAATACCTGTAATAAGGACAAACACACAGTTAACAATAAAAATCGCATACATCACTATTACACCTTCCACTAATAAGTTTACACACATTTCATCCACCACACCCCTTGGGTATTGTACCATCTAACCTCCCACCTAATTAAACCTAGCTACTTAAACCTACCTACTTATTATCTCCTGGACGCCTATATACAGATATACAGATGTTTTGATCAGTAACTTGGCCAAATGTGATCGCTAATGGTGGACAGGACCTTACGTTATGCACCTCAGTTAGTAACCCTAGTTCTTTTAGAGTAGTAAGGGATGAGACTGACCTAACCTGACCCTGACAAGTATTCTAAGAATCCTAAGTTCTAGATTTCCCGTTAACCTAAGCAAATTAGTGTTAATTTAGTTGTAAAGAGTTCACAACAAGGCGAGGGTATAGTTTTGGCTTAGTTCCCCATTATGTACAAATGGATGATTACATAAGTTATAAATTGGCTGTCGAGAATTAGGGTTCTGTAAGACTGCAGAAAAACCTTATGAGATTTATATTATTTTATGTACTAGATATTTAAGGATGTGACTTTCCTTTTAATAATAGTAACAAAACTGATCTATTAAATAGTTGCAAGGCTTCTTCTCATAATAATGAAAGTTTGGTAAAATTCAATGTTTCTTTATGCTACTCTAATAAATGTACCTACTGCTTAGCAAGAAATCTTAGTTGATTGTAAATTGGAACTGTGATCTACATTAATAGTAGCTAAGGTCATAATAAACTTCGATGGAGTATAATTATTGAAACAGAGTAGTTGTAGAGTATTTTGGTCTCTGTAAATACATTATTCTTATATCAGGAAAACAGTTGATCTGTTGCTGCTAGATGAGAATCAGTACATGGTTCTATAAAATGTTTTTTTTTTATTTGATTGGGAAAACAGCCCCGCCACCGCCGTCCCAGTGGATTCCGTCACCGGACTAATGAATCCTCCTGAAAGATGTAGGAGATGAAGTACATAACTGTACTTGAATATTTGAGTGTATTGTACATATATAAGTACTAATTTTGTGGGACAAAATCCTGCCCGTTCGACTACAACCAATCTGGAAAGAAGGGCAAGAAAACCAGATGGGCCTAACTTTGGGTTCGATGCTGGACAATAACATCATTCTATGATAAATTAGTAACACGCCACTTTAAAGGCTTCCGGGATGCATTTTCTGAAAAAAGCTTTAAGCTTTTGTAAATTTGAATGAACATTATTATGAATGAATGTAACTATCATAGTTATTTTACTTTATAAGGGAGGAACATCTAAATCATGACTTTGTGCATTACGAGGGAATCTTTTATTTTATATTATACCTTTCAGTCCTACAGCCATTTTAGTAAAGAGTAAATTCTACATAGACTCCAAATTGAATAATTTCAATACTTCCAAATATAATCTTTTTGGTGTAAGTAATAGAACTTTATTTTTAGTTCAAGAAGTTGTATCTATTTAATACCAGTCGTTGAAAACAGTTGTTCTACTCCGGTAAGGTATATAGAAACAACCAGTGGCTAACTTTGCCTTTCAGAGGGGTTTATTTTTCCCTTACTAGTACAAACAAATACATCCTTCAGCCATCTCAATATTTAAGAGAATAAGCAAATTATTTATAAATTGAAATTATTCTTTTTACCCATGTAGATTTTTGGTAATAACTTTATTTTAGTTCTGTGATGAAAGTTATGGCTTTTATAGGCTCAAACTATCAGTTGCTTATTAGCTCTGATTTTGAAGTTTGGCAGGTATGTAAGTTCAGATACTTTCTGAAAGCTTTCTATTTATAGGCTCTTTTACAGTCAAATATTATCTCAATATTTTGACTTTCAAATGGAACATCTTTACCAAAATAGATTAATTTAACTATTAGGGCTTAGTGAAATTAGAAACCCTTTTTTAAAATACAGAATCCAATGATGGATGGATGAATAGATGGAATAACCCTAAATTAGTCTAACAATAACTAATCCAGACCTAAAATATGATTTATCCCCCACGTTAATGGAGATCCTCAAGCCGAACGATTCCTGACAGTCCTACATTTTAAATTCTTATGGAGGTTCACCACAAACAGCAGTTCTCATTAAAACCTAGTATTCCCATCCTATCAAACACTGACCTATTTATCGTGCCTTACATCAGATGTCCCTATACTGGTAAGTGTGTAAGTATTTTCAAGACTAGAGATTATATCTCACATTTAATTTAATTGCGCATGTAGCAATCTCGAAGTGCAATGAGATTGTTCCTAACCTATTTGGTACAGAAGCGAGATGAGTTAATTCTCTTGAGTACCTATACCCTAAAACTCGCCTAGCCCTAAGCCTAATACGGTCGTGAAATATACTACACATATACATAACAAGGATACTTATGGCCAGAGACCTAAGACCATAAGCGGATGGGGAAGGAAAAAGGGTTGTACGCTTGGTGCAATGCGTACGGCGGGGGGTTTTCTCTCTGTACCACAAGCAGGATCACAGGGGTAACCCTTATGGGGCGGTGCCTAGGGAATCTTGACCCAGAGAGAGGTGAGAATGCTGGAAAAGAAAACACTCGCGTCCCGTATCCCTATCCTCGATGATCCTAAGCAATTCCGGAGTACTTCGTCCTTCCTCATTCTGGGAATTACGGGAGAAAGCCTCATGCTACCCCCCTTTCAACCCCAAACTAAGCTACGAAACGTAAATACATTTCACTGAAATCTAACACGCGTCCCAACCCACAATAACTTCGAATACTTTCCCTAATTTAAAATAATACTGCGGAACAACACTTTTTCGAGACGTGTACTTGACGAAGGAATAAAACTGAATGAATCCCTCAATAAAATATTGTAGGTGCTTATATACCAATTGAATCGACGACAAACACGACACAGACGACAAACACGACACAGACGACAAACACGACACAGACGACAAACACGACACCGACGACAAACACGACACAGACGACAAACACGACACAGACGACAAACACGACACCGACGACAAACACGACACAGACGACAAACACGACACAGACGACAAACACGACACCGACGACAAACACGACACCGACGACAAACACGACACCGACGACAAACACGACACCGACGACAAACACGACACGCCTCAACTTCCTATTTAAAGCCCAACCTAATTTGCATTGAGATAAAGTCCAATTTCTATTGGCTTTGAACCACGACACTGACGTAATAACCCTGCATGCAGACGTCAGGTGTTCTGTTGTCATGTACTCCACCGATCTTGAACAATGAATCTAATGCGTTCCAATATAAGGTTCATATTATTTGTGACTATTAATAATTTGTATCTGTTTGAGGTATTTCTTGCTAATTCTTTCTTAGTTATTGCTAATTGAGTTTTGATTTACTCATGTAATAAGATTCCAACTTGCTACATTTAGAAATAAGGACTAGATATTCTGAAAGTGTTTTAGGTATGATGACGTCGTCCTTGATGTAAATTTACGATAAATTTCAAGTTAATTAGTATCTTTATGGTTTAAAGCTTATCAGAATAATAAAAACTATACCGTTTCATCTAGTGAATTTCTCTTAACCCTTCGAATCATTCGGACAAGAAAGACAATAATTGTTATCGAACATCAGCAACTGCACTGATCATATTTAAAACTTATGTATATAGTAAAATGCACACTTATTTACAAGATAGCCGTGTGATTATATAAATTTTGTTCTCGCCCATCATCATAACTTATTTGTGAATCGTAACGAAGACCGCAAAGAGGTCTGAACTGTTACAGCCTTTCCCCAAAATTTACACAGGTTGCATCCTCGCTATTCACAAATAACCATAAAAAAATACCTTTTTACTTTATCATCACCTTTCTCCCAGAATGTAATAATGTGGTGTGTTTTTATACCAAATAGTCACTCAAACATTAAATCAGTTGAAATTCCAACCTTTTGTTAAATTAGTCATGAATAAATATCAATCGAGCAAGGAGGTCCAAACTCTCCAGAAGAACCTGGTTGTGAGTCAGGCCAGCCCTAGTGGCAATACAATAACCTTCTAGCCGAATTCTATCTTTTCAATTTGAACAATAGATGCGCCATTGTATCTCCTTCAAAATCTGGATCACTTTAATAGTTCTCATGATAGGAACCCAGTTGACCAATTCCGCAGTCTAGAATATCTTCCAATATTAATATCCAGTTAACTACTCGGTGAATGTGGAGTTGTCGAGGAAAAGTTAAGTTGCTGCGTGTGGAGTATGAACTAGTAAGAATCACAGTTTATACTGTAATAGTCAATATGACTTTAACCTAACTCATAATCATCTTAATAGTTCGTTTGTTTAGTTTTATGCCTCTGGGATAAAATGACAATAAAATATATCCATACTCTTGTAATTGTTGTCTCGCTAGGCCCTTTCATTTGTCAAAGTAAGTCAAAGTCATTGTTATAGTCAAAGTCATTTCTTTCACCGACACATTCATTCCTCCTCATTCATTCCTCCTCATTCTCTTCAGCACGCCACTCTAACGAGTCACCAACCCAACGAATATGGACTTACATTGATTACCTTCCTAATAATACCATTTTACCATTACCAATATATTATAACCAGGTAATTACCAGAATGGAAAACCAATATTTTGTTTTAATACATTTTATTAAACTTTACTTGAATAAAACTAGATAAAAATTGTTTTAAGTGAATCAGTTTTATTCAATGTTCAAATATTATTACATTTCATTTGTCTTAGTAGTAATTATTTACTGAGCAACTTCTTTTTTCTTTTTTTTTAAATAAATTAATTAATTTTTAACAAGTTATCATATTATATTATATCAAATTTCAATTCACTTCTCTTCTTGCTTTTCAGTATCTGAAACTCATAAGAAAGTATAGTTACCTATTTTTGAATTTCTAAGTATTCAAATACCTTTTTAAATTTTTCTTTGTTTCCTCAGATCCTTTCGACGTCTTCTACCTGCTCCCTTTTCCTCGAATGTACCTAACTCTTGTAGAATATAATCTTAGAAGTTATTTTTATCTAGCCAAATGCCCTTCTAATATCACTTACTACTTCTATAATGTTACCCTCTTTGATGATATTCCTATCAGAGCATGTTCCCTAATATTAGTCTTTATCTTTATTTAGAGTAGAGTTTTGTATGTTAAACAATCAAAAGAACCGTTATATCAAACCACTAATCCATATCAAAAGTAAATCCATTAGTTTATTACTATTAACTTTTCATATTTTTAAATCCATACTTCTTAACAACTAACTCCACAGACTTTACTAAGCGCTCAACCATGTTAAAATTTTACATCTACAAACCCCTAACTCATAAACTAAAATGGTACAATTTAAAATTTATTTATAAAATTTATCATCATACTGACAGCTACCGGGTTCGAAAATAAAATTCTACAAATAGAACCACGAATCTATTATCCATGTACCAATTCATCAACTAATCCATGTCTACCTAATTTTAAATTTTAGAATACAACTTACTGGGATTTGGTAACACCATCTTAGATAAGGAAGTAATTTAAGTTTATATCTCCCTTATGCAAAATCCTATTATTTTTTACCCTACAGTGACCTTTCCCCATTCTCGACAGACTCAAGACATTTCTTCATCTATACATAACTACTCTCTAAATTTAAACATACCTTTTATATACACATACATATTAACCTGAACCTTTCTGCTGCCTACGATATACAAGGAACCTAATTCAGTCAAATGTAAACACTACTTTATTCAAGCTATGTATTTAAGAATCCCATCTTACGAACCCTCCATTTTCTCCCGAATCTCAGCTAAAGCCCCCTTCTCAATGAACTTTAATATTTTATTTCTTAGATCAATCAATATAATGTCAAATTAATATTATAGACTTAAAACAATGTAATCGCCCGTTTAAACGGTTTGCTTCTTCGCGCGTCGTAATTAGGATCTAGGTAATTACATTTAAAAGTATTAAACAAAACCCTTCCTATTAGTCCTATAATAAATACATAAATAGTATATACCTATAATTTATATTATAACTTTCGCAACGAGTTCAAAATTACTTGACTGAAATGTATACGGTTTCCTTTATTGTCTATCTAAAATCAGTTCAATATACCTAATAAGTAGGTACCCATCTATATAAATATATTTGGTAAATACCACAACTGACTAAAATATAATAAAACCTTCGAAACTAAGATCCTACAAACTTTAACTCTTGGCAGACTAGTTCCTTTATGCAGATTCTCGCTAAAAGTATATATTTTTTTAAACTATAATTTTAACTTAAGTGAAGCCGAAGACTGTAGTTATGTGAACATATTGATAGTTGCAAGTAATAGCTAGCTAACTTTATAATTCAGTTTATATAATTACGATAGTACAACTAAACTTCGTACTCCTATATATATATTTCTCTGATAGCCTACACTCATACAAGGTTTAAACATAATGATTGTTACCTAAATAACTTGATTGATTAATCATTAAGCACATTCAAGAGAATTCATAAGCAACCTAACTACAAGTAATAAATTAATTAACTGGAACCCTTCAGTTTAAATTATGTCACTATCAATACTATTTCAGTCTTGGCCGGAATCCAATACAAAATACAGTATATGAATCAAAGGACCCTTATTGTTATGATATCTATGCTCTGAATGGTGTTTTTAACTCTTATCGGGTCCTAACGCTGACAACAAGCAAGATAGCGCTGCATTGCATTAATTTAATCACATGAGAGAGAGAGAGAGAAAGGGAGAGAGACAGTCGCTATACCAAACCTATTTCGCTACACCAAGTCAAACACAGCTCTGATAATGTTAACACTATTAACATTATAAATCCTTACTTACTTATTCTCTTTAACTAATTATAACTATTTATTAAATAACTTAAACTGACACCTATGATTGATTGTGTATAGCCAACTTATTTCCTGTATCAAAGACTTACTAACTCATGACTCATGACATCCTCAATGACTATACTTTGTTTTAGAAACTCATTTGCCAAACCGCTTGGTTGCGAAATCATAACATAATACATAATTACCTAGATATTTTCTTTCCCCCTTTCTTTAGTCTCCTTGCATTTTTTTAAGTACCAGTGTAAAACACGATACCCAGACGTACTTAGGTTGCTACCTAACCTATGACCTAACTCATAACTAAACAAGATAGTTTTAACCTTCAACGCTTAAATATTGTTCAGGAACGAAACCACTAAATACTGAACTTCAAATAAACTAACAGTGGTGGCTGGTGGCGACACGCGGATGAAATAAAATTTGTTACAGTGACCGCTACCTTTTAGTTTAGCAATAAGTGCAACGTACAATTCGAAACATCTTGCAACCCTACAATATATAGATTATCTATGATTTTCGCTCGTTTCGAAACGCGACCCTGCTATGGTAATCTGTGGTTTGCCTATACCGATAGTATTGCCAACTTGAAAGATTTACCGTAAAATACGGCGAATTAGGATGATGTTAAACCATGATAAATACTATGTTAAAAGCTGACGGATTCTTTTCCTTCTATTTTTCCCGGAGTAAGATGACTAAAACGGTCAACCAAATTTTGAACATACTAACAGGATTAAAACAACTACGAAAACTTATGGTCAATCTTTGGCCTCTACAGTTGAAACGGCAAAATATAATAGACTTTGATTTTATGTAGTATAGTTAATAAAAAGACTTCGTAAATATTAAAGCATTTTATTGTCGTGCGTGATGAAATTTACTTATGGGTAAGGATAACTATCACGGATTTTTTTGACGGACTTTCCCAATAGACAGACTTAGCGGAATTTAAAATTTATTACTGGCAACACTATTTTTCTAAGACGCAATTTTTTTCTATTTTAATTTCCAAAAAATAAATATAAGTTTATGTTTGTAAATGTGCTGTAAATACTTAACTTAAACGCTACAATAAACCTATTTACCACAGATAATCAATGAGTATTCCAACAAAGCCACATGTTAAACTATCCAACAATAAGGTAAGCTTTTCTAGTAAATTTTTTTTCCAAAAGATTTCACTAGCCAATCAATATTGAGTTTTCCACTTAATTTTATAAGAAAACGAAGCTTCATTAAGTTTTCCCTTTCTTTGAATGTTATCCTACCTAAATTAAAGTCCTAGATCGTGACCTCTCTTCGAAATTCTGACCTAATGCTATACTTTTCTTACGTAAACAATGTGAAATCCCCATTATAGTTAATTAATGTAGTCCCACTCAAGGAATAGCAAATACTTGTGCAATACTCTTGCTATTATGTACTTATGTCAGTATTTTTGGTCCTATGTTTTCCAGAGTCAGACAACCTAACCTATAACCAAAACTTTTAACTTCACTTATCAAGATTTATAATTTGTTTACAGATCACTTCTCCTATA
Source organism: Ypsolopha scabrella (assembly GCA_910592155.1). NCBI lineage: Eukaryota > Metazoa > Arthropoda > Insecta > Lepidoptera > Ypsolophidae > Ypsolopha > Ypsolopha scabrella. The sequence goes on along the minus strand of OU342985.1, from coordinate 5,809,622 downwards.
ATTCTGATAAACCGACTTCACAAAGAACTGACATACCAAACCGGTTCACTATGCTGTTCCTAACTAACAACTGAATGTTTTAACTCCTTATTACAGGTAAATAATTTTGCAAAATCTTTTCCTTACCTAGCTAAACCTCTTATGTTTTAATTTTAAGTAGCATACAAGTATATAAGATATGTGTATCACTTGTTCATGATTATGTTTCATAGAATAATGTTAGCTTTAGTATTTTGAAAGATGGAAACTCGCATCTGACTGAATTTATATCATTTAACTAACCAACCTTCCGTATGTAACCTTACCTATAGTGGAGTCAAACTTTTAAAAGGAATTTCCCAGTAAAAGAACCTGTATTTAAGAAATTCAAACCCATGGTACTTTATACAACCTATGAATTGAGTTTTACTAATATTTCATTTATCTTTCAGGTCTTAAATCTTATATAGATCTACCGAAGCCCTAAACTAGAGATAAATAACATGACAGTACTCATTTGAAGCTATAGCAAGTGTCGCAGTCGATGAAAACATCAAGAAAATCCACGACTTCACCATTTGAGGAAAATATTTAATTACCCTGTCTACTCAAGCTGCAAATCACCTCACCTACCTTCAAAAAGACAGTCATTCAGCACTAATACTCTACTAATGTTATAAACTTAATGTAGACTGTCCGTGGAAACTAGATAAAGACTTTCCCCCCTATCTCGTAGATTTATTTACCAGTCAATCATCCCTCAACCCTTTCCTATATACACGGTAACAATTGTGGCCTTAAGGCCATATAACTATATCAAAACATCTGTATAAAACTAAAATACTAGAAGACAAAACCTTACTTCTTACATCGTGGTTCACGGCACCTACATTGTACCATCTAACCTCCCACCTAATTAAACCTAGCTACTTAAACCTACCTACTTATTATCTCCTGGACGCCTATATACAGATATACAGATGTTTTGATCAGTAACTTGGCCAAATGTGATCGCTAATGGTGGACAGGACCTTACGTTATGCACCTCAGTTAGTAACCCTAGTTCTTTTAGAGTAGTAAGGGATGAGACTGACCTAACCTGACCCTGACAAGTATTCTAAGAATCCTAAGTTCTAGATTTCCCGTTAACCTAAGCAAATTAGTGTTAATTTAGTTGTAAAGAGTTCACAACAAGGCGAGGGTATAGTTTTGGCTTAGTTCCCCATTATGTACAAATGGATGATTACATAAGTTATAAATTGGCTGTCGAGAATTAGGGTTCTGTAAGACTGCAGAAAAACCTTATGAGATTTATATTATTTTATGTACTAGATATTTAAGGATGTGACTTTCCTTTTAATAATAGTAACAAAACTGATCTATTAAATAGTTGCAAGGCTTCTTCTCATAATAATGAAAGTTTGGTAAAATTCAATGTTTCTTTATGCTACTCTAATAAATGTACCTACTGCTTAGCAAGAAATCTTAGTTGATTGTAAATTGGAACTGTGATCTACATTAATAGTAGCTAAGGTCATAATAAACTTCGATGGAGTATAATTATTGAAACAGAGTAGTTGTAGAGTATTTTGGTCTCTGTAAATACATTATTCTTATATCAGGAAAACAGTTGATCTGTTGCTGCTAGATGAGAATCAGTACATGGTTCTATAAAATGTTTTTTTTTTATTTGATTGGGAAAACAGCCCCGCCACCGCCGTCCCAGTGGATTCCGTCACCGGACTAATGAATCCTCCTGAAAGATGTAGGAGATGAAGTACATAACTGTACTTGAATATTTGAGTGTATTGTACATATATAAGTACTAATTTTGTGGGACAAAATCCTGCCCGTTCGACTACAACCAATCTGGAAAGAAGGGCAAGAAAACCAGATGGGCCTAACTTTGGGTTCGATGCTGGACAATAACATCATTCTATGATAAATTAGTAACACGCCACTTTAAAGGCTTCCGGGATGCATTTTCTGAAAAAAGCTTTAAGCTTTTGTAAATTTGAATGAACATTATTATGAATGAATGTAACTATCATAGTTATTTTACTTTATAAGGGAGGAACATCTAAATCATGACTTTGTGCATTACGAGGGAATCTTTTATTTTATATTATACCTTTCAGTCCTACAGCCATTTTAGTAAAGAGTAAATTCTACATAGACTCCAAATTGAATAATTTCAATACTTCCAAATATAATCTTTTTGGTGTAAGTAATAGAACTTTATTTTTAGTTCAAGAAGTTGTATCTATTTAATACCAGTCGTTGAAAACAGTTGTTCTACTCCGGTAAGGTATATAGAAACAACCAGTGGCTAACTTTGCCTTTCAGAGGGGTTTATTTTTCCCTTACTAGTACAAACAAATACATCCTTCAGCCATCTCAATATTTAAGAGAATAAGCAAATTATTTATAAATTGAAATTATTCTTTTTACCCATGTAGATTTTTGGTAATAACTTTATTTTAGTTCTGTGATGAAAGTTATGGCTTTTATAGGCTCAAACTATCAGTTGCTTATTAGCTCTGATTTTGAAGTTTGGCAGGTATGTAAGTTCAGATACTTTCTGAAAGCTTTCTATTTATAGGCTCTTTTACAGTCAAATATTATCTCAATATTTTGACTTTCAAATGGAACATCTTTACCAAAATAGATTAATTTAACTATTAGGGCTTAGTGAAATTAGAAACCCTTTTTTAAAATACAGAATCCAATGATGGATGGATGAATAGATGGAATAACCCTAAATTAGTCTAACAATAACTAATCCAGACCTAAAATATGATTTATCCCCCACGTTAATGGAGATCCTCAAGCCGAACGATTCCTGACAGTCCTACATTTTAAATTCTTATGGAGGTTCACCACAAACAGCAGTTCTCATTAAAACCTAGTATTCCCATCCTATCAAACACTGACCTATTTATCGTGCCTTACATCAGATGTCCCTATACTGGTAAGTGTGTAAGTATTTTCAAGACTAGAGATTATATCTCACATTTAATTTAATTGCGCATGTAGCAATCTCGAAGTGCAATGAGATTGTTCCTAACCTATTTGGTACAGAAGCGAGATGAGTTAATTCTCTTGAGTACCTATACCCTAAAACTCGCCTAGCCCTAAGCCTAATACGGTCGTGAAATATACTACACATATACATAACAAGGATACTTATGGCCAGAGACCTAAGACCATAAGCGGATGGGGAAGGAAAAAGGGTTGTACGCTTGGTGCAATGCGTACGGCGGGGGGTTTTCTCTCTGTACCACAAGCAGGATCACAGGGGTAACCCTTATGGGGCGGTGCCTAGGGAATCTTGACCCAGAGAGAGGTGAGAATGCTGGAAAAGAAAACACTCGCGTCCCGTATCCCTATCCTCGATGATCCTAAGCAATTCCGGAGTACTTCGTCCTTCCTCATTCTGGGAATTACGGGAGAAAGCCTCATGCTACCCCCCTTTCAACCCCAAACTAAGCTACGAAACGTAAATACATTTCACTGAAATCTAACACGCGTCCCAACCCACAATAACTTCGAATACTTTCCCTAATTTAAAATAATACTGCGGAACAACACTTTTTCGAGACGTGTACTTGACGAAGGAATAAAACTGAATGAATCCCTCAATAAAATATTGTAGGTGCTTATATACCAATTGAATCGACGACAAACACGACACAGACGACAAACACGACACAGACGACAAACACGACACCGACGACAAACACGACACAGACGACAAACACGACACAGACGACAAACACGACACCGACGACAAACACGACACAGACGACAAACACGTCACAGACGACAAACACGACACCGACGACAAACACGACACCGACGACAAACACGACACCGACGACAAACACGACACCGACGACAAACACGACACCGACGACAAACACGACACGCCTCAACTTCCTATTTAAAGCCCAACCTAATTTGCATTGAGATAAAGTCCAATTTCTATTGGCTTTGAACCACGACACTGACGTAATAACCCTGCATGCAGACGTCAGGTGTTCTGTTGTCATGTACTCCACCGATCTTGAACAATGAATCTAATGCGTTCCAATATAAGGTTCATATTATTTGTGACTATTAATAATTTGCATCTGTTTGAGGTATTTCTTGCTAATTCTTTCTTAGTTATTGCTAATTGAGTTTTGATTTACTCATGTAATAAGATTCCAACTTGCTACATTTAGAAATAAGGACTAGATATTCTGAAAGTGTTTAAGGTATGATGACGTCGTCCTTGATGTAAATTTACGATAAATTTCAAGTTAATTAGTATCTTTATGGTTTAAAGCTTATCAGAATAATAAAAACTATACCGTTTCATCTAGTGAATTTCTCTTAACCCTTCGAATCATTCGGACAAGAAAGACAATAATTGTTATCGAACATCAGCAACTGCACTGATCATATTTAAAACTTATGTATATAGTAAAATGCACACTTATTTACAAGATAGCCGTGTGATTATATAAATTTTGTTCTCGCCCATCATCATAACTTATTTGTGAATCGTAACGAAGACCGCAAAGAGGTCTGAACTGTTACAGTATCCTAAATACTCCAAGACCACACCGCTCATGAATACTCTCCACACAACCACACGCACACACACATCCTCACTCTCTTACACATTAGGCCTCCGGACCACTAGAACCATTGAACAGTACCATCAATGGTACTAGTGGGACTGATTTGTCCCACTAGTACCATCAATGGTACAAATGGCACTGATTTGTCCCACTAGTACCATCAATGGTACAAATGGTACTAAATTTTTTTCAATTGATTTTTAGAAGGGTTATTAACTTATTAGCTTAGTACACTACAACTAAAGTGGAGCACACATTTATGTAATGAAACTACTCTGAATATCAAAATTAGCATTAGTACCGATGAAAGATGGTTAATATTATACAGATTGTGACAGATGTGTTTTTTTTGACAGATGTCAAAGTGACAGATGTTTTTTTTTTCAAGATTTTTGGACAGATGTCAAAGTGACAGATGTTTTCTTTTTTGGTTTTTTGACAGAAGTCAAATTGAAAGATTATTATTTTTTAGATTTTTTGACAGAGATCAAAGTGGCAGATGATTTTTTGACAGATGTCCAAAGTGACAGATGATTTTTTTGTTTTTCAGCAGAAGCCAAATAGAATAGAATAGAATATTTATTTACTAAAGCAACAAAGGCTCAGTTTGTTAGTAAGACACACAAAAAAAATGTTAGTAACAAAATAATATATACAATCAAATATAATAAAATTATAATGTGAGAAGGTGGTGTGATAGTCATTTTCGCACCACCCCACCCGATGTTTCGCAGCAATGACCTATATAAGAGCAGTCCAGTCTGCTTGCGATCATATTTAGGATGCTGTTGGTGCTACCCCGCACCCTGCGCACCAGGGAAGCGCATCTTTTGCGCATTGTTGCATAGAAACAATCAACTCGCGCCTCTGCGAACATCCCTGAAGCGCTGCAGAAGCGAGGCAACCTCAACAGCACCCTAAAGGCATTATTATATTGCACTCGGAGGACGTTATAAGACTTTTGAGTATAGTTAGCCCACAGGCTGCACGTGTACAATGATGTGCAAAAAGCTCTGAACAGTGTTATTTTAACATTACGTGAGCAACGTGCAAACCTGCGAGCCAACATGTTCGCTCTCACCGATAACGCCCTCCGTCCTCTTTCAATATCCGCATCATCTTTGAGGTCGGGAGTCAGTATATGGCCTAGATACATAAATTTGTACACCCTTTGTAATACACAGTTACTGAGGATAACTGGAGGACACTTGCTAATATGGTGTTTGCTCCCAGCCTCAAAGACCATGACTTGGCTCTTTTTTACATTGTATACCAGTCCATGAGTCTCAGCATACGCCTCACAAATGGCCATAAGCTTCCTCAGGCCGCAGACAGACGCACTCAATAGGACCATATCATCCGCATAGCTAATATTGTTGATGCTGACGCCGTCTATGTGACAGCCGACTCTGGTCCTACTAAGCTCATCTATCAGGTCATTCACATACGTGACAGATGTGAATATAATACAAAGTGACAGATGATTTTTTTTCAGATTTTATGACAGATGTTTTCTTTTTAGATTTTTGGATAGATGTCAAAGTGACAGATTTTTTTTTGTTTTTTGACAGAAGTCAAAGTGACAGATGATTTTTTTCAGATTTTTTGAAAGGTGTCAAAGTGAAAAATGTTTTCTTTTTAGATTTTTGGACAGATGTCAAAGTGACAGATGATTTTTTTTTGTTTTTTGACAGAAGTCAAAGTAAAAGATGATTTTTTTCAGATTTTTTGACAGATGTCAAAGCGACAAATGATTTTTTTCAGATTTTTTGACAGAAGTCAAAGTGAAAGATTATTATTTTTTAGATTTTTTGACAGAGGTCAAAGTGACAGATGATTTTTTGACAGATGTCAAAGTGGCAGATGTTTTCTTTTTAGAGTTTTTGACAGATGTCAGTGACAGATGATTTTTTTTGTTTTTTGACAGAAGTCAAAGTAACAGATGATTTTTTTTCAGATTTTTTGACAGATTACAAAGTGACAGATGTATTCTTTTTAGATTTTTGAATAGATGTCAAAGTGACAGATGATTTTTTTTTGCTTTTTGACAGAAGTCAAAGTGACAGATGATTTTTTTCAGATTTTTTGAAAGCTCTCAGTGTCAGATGTTTTCTTTTTAGATTTTTTGACAGATGTCAAAGTGACAGATGATTTTTTTTTGTTTTTTGACAGAAGTCAAAGTAACAGATGATTTTTTTCAGATTTTTTGACAGAGGTCAAAGAAACAGATGATTTTTTTCAGATTTTTTGACAGATGATTTATTCCAGGTTTTTTGACAGAAGTCAAAGTGGTCAAAGTGACAGATAATTTTTTGACAGATGTCAAAGTGAGAGATGATTTTTTTCAGATTTTTTGACAGATGTCAAAGTGACCGATGATTATTTTTTGTTTTATGACAGAAGTCAAAAAAACAGAAATCAAAGTGACAGATGATTTTTTTCAGATTTTTTGCCGGATAGAGTTTTTCCTTCTTTAATGTCCATGTTTCGCATTCGTAGAGCAGAGTAGACCAAACGTAGCATCTCATGATACGATGTCTGAGATCAAATTTGATTTTGGGGTCGCAAAGCACTTTGGACGTCTTGGTGAATACAGTTTTGGCTTGCCCAATTCTGCATTTTATCTCTGTAAGGTGGTCAAGGTTTGAGATATTTAAACGGCCAAGATATTTAAATTTTGCAACGCCCTCAACATCTCGTCCAGAAAGCTTTATATTGGGTAGCTGTTTAGATGATTTAGATATGACCGTCGCTTTTGTCTTTTTCACGTTGATAGTTAGTCCCATTTTGTAACAGCTACTGAAGTCCTAGCTCCGTGTCACGAGCGGGCACGAGGTTGGCCTACGCTACGTTTTGCCGTGCGTGCAGCGCCGGATTTGGGGGAGGGCAACCGGGGCTGAAGCCCTGGGGCCTCCACAGAAGAGGGGCCTCCACAAGTTTTTAATGTTGTATACTAATTGTTATTTCGAATATATTACTCGTCGTATACACATTTTTAACAAACCATACATAAAAATACAGTAAGTACAAATTGCATAAAGATGTTAGGACTCACGATGTTTTTTTTCTATTTGTATTGAATTTGTCAATGAGAACTTTATTTTTCGTTTTATCTTACTTTTTTAAGAAATGTGACTATACTAATTCAACGGGTAATGCTAAAACACAAAATTGTTTTCAAACACTAAGCCCAACTAACTTCGTTCTTGCCCAGGGGCCTCCACACCTTAAAATACGGCCCTGCGTGCGTGGTCTCCATTCTAAGACCTTGCGGCCCCAGCGGCCATCATGTCGGCGACAAATATCCCAACGAACACAAAAGCAACTTATACGGCTTTTTGTGCAGGTTTAAGAAGTATAGTGGCGTTTAAAGTGCTGGCGTATCTTCTTAGAGCTTTAAAAAAGCTTTTCGTACAACTTACGGTAAGTGATGATGTAAAAAAGCCGTATATTTTTAACAGGTACCTCCTTCTGAAATAAGCCTCTATAAAAGCTGATTGTACCACCATCCTACCACCACTTAAGATCTTAAAGCCGTAGAAATGAACTATGGTAGCCTTTGGCCACTTTGCTGGTCTTTAAGATGATGTTGTAACACTTAATGGGGTATGAGAGACGTACAATAATGCTTTTGTTCTATTGTTGAGTTAATGAACACCACTAAATAGCAAATTATAACCGGTGTTATAAATAGTCACTCTACAGCCATAAGCTTTATTGTGGTGTAATTTAGATCCGCTCAAATACAATCTGGTGTACAAAGGTGCTTATTTCGATAGTTTTTCAACCTTTAAGAATAATTTTTTAACTTAAAGCACTCCTTGTTGTATTATTTTGAAGGTTATAAATTCTGATTATAATTGATTATAAAAACAGATTATTTTGTACGGTAGTGTTTAAAAAGGGGTAGTATACGGCCGAAGTTCTTGTATTGAAGACGCCATTGATCAAAGAATAGGTTATATTTTTTAAAACTTTTTTCAATATTTTCTCACATAACAACTCAACGAAGCACTCAAATATCCTACTTTCAAAAGAAAATATTAGAGTGAATACTGTCTACAGTAATATTTACGTATATATTTTTTGAAATACGTATGAATTACGAAGGCGCGTGAAAAATGAGATGAAACTTTAACAGTAAACACTGCGTTGCATTACAATAGAGCTTTCTAGGCATGTTATTCGTGATAGTAAAAAAAATATGTCTTAACTTAATTGACATATCACACATTATACAAGCAAACGACATGACACTTTGAATAAAATTGAAATAAAACACAACTACACCACCAGAAACGATCCACAGTTTTGGTACAAACAGGAAAAATACGGTAAAAGCGCTTGTACTTTTCCACGTAGACCCTTAATAGCGCCTATGTATTACTATAACTCAATAATAACATCGTTCAAGCGCTTTTGTAGCGCTTTTATACGACAGTTGTAGTATTGTAGAGTAATTATGCTCATATATAGCATATATATTCATCTGTCACTTTGACATCTGTCCAAAAATCTAAAAAAAATCATCTCTCACTTTGACATCTGTCAAAAAATTATCTGTCACTTTGACCACTTTGACTTCTGTCAAAAAACCTGGAATAAATCATCTGTCAAAAAATCTGAAAAATATCATCTGTTTCTTTGACCTCTGTCAAAAAATCTGAAAAAAATCATCTGTTACTTTGACTTCTGTCAAAAAACAAAAAAAAAACATCTGTCACTTTGACATCTGTCAAAAAATCTAAAAAGAAAACATCTGACACTGAGAGCTTTCAAAAAATCTGAAAAAAATCATCTGTCACTTAGACTTCTGTCAAAAAGCAAAAAAAATCATCTGTCACTTTGACATCTATTCAAAAATCTAAAAAGAATACATCAGTCTTATAACGTCCTCCGAGTGCAATATAATAATGCCTTTAGGGTGCTGTTGAGGTTGCCTCGCTTCTGCAGCGCTTCAGGGATGTTCGCAGAGGCGCGAGTTGATTGTTTCTATGCAACAATGCGCAAAAGATGCGCTTTCCTGGTGCGCGGGGTGCGGGGTAGCACCAACAGCATCCTAAATATGATCGCAAGCAGACTGGACTGCTCTTATATAGGTCATTGCTGCGAAACATCGGGTGGGGTGGTGCGAAAATGACTATCACACCACCTTCTCACATTATAATTTTATTATATTTGATTGTATATATTATTTTGTTACTAACATTTTTTTTTGTGTGTCTTACTAACAAACTGAGCCTTTGTTGCTTTAGTAAATAAATATTCTATTCTATTCTATTCTATTTGGCTTCTGCTGAAAAACAAAAAAATCATCTGTCACTTTGGACATCTGTCAAAAAATCATCTGCCACTTTGATCTCTGTCAAAAAATCTAAAAAATAATAATCTTTCAATTTGACTTCTGTCAAAAAACCAAAAAAGAAAACATCTGTCACTTAGACATCTGTTAAAAAATCATCTGTCACTTTGACCTGTCAAAAAATCTAAAAAAAAACATCCGTCACTTTGACATCTGTCCAAAAATCTTGAAAAAAAAAACATCTGTCACTTTGACATCTGTCAAAAAAAACACATCTGTCACAATCTGTATAATATTAACCATCTTTCATCGGTACTAATGCTAATTTTGATATTCAGAGTAGTTTCATTACATAAATGTGTGCTCCACTTTAGTTGTAGTGTACTAAGCTAATAAGTTAATAACCCTTCTAAAAATCAATTGAAAAAAATTTAGTACCATTTGTACCATTGATGGTACTAGTGGGACAAATCAGTCCCACTAGTACCATTGATGGTACTGTTCAATGGTTCTAGTGGTCCGGAGGCCTAATGTGTAAGAGAGTGAGGATGTGTGTGTGCGTGTGGTTGTGTGGAGAGTATTCATGAGCGGTGTGGTCTTGGAGTATTTAGGATACCCAAGGGGTGTGGTGGATGAAATGTGTGTAAACTTATTAGTGGAAGGTGTAATAGTGATGTATGCGATTTTTATTGTTAACTGTGTGTTTGTCCTTATTACAGGTATTCTTACCGTGAAGATCATGGCACAGAAAATGTAAAGGAACAAATAACCATTGTTAGCGCGACGCGCCTGGTATTCACGAATCTTCGGGCATTAAAACGCATCGGGTATTTATGAGCGGGTAACGTAAGATTGTAGGTACACTAGGTCAAAACTGTTTGCCAAAAACTCACCCTGATATTATGTAAGTCCCCCTGCAGCTGATTCAACTTGTTCAACTCGTTCTCCCTCACATGTTGCTTCACAAACACCATGCCTTGATTGGGATAACTTTCAGGTAGCAGGTACTGCTTCATCGTTGCGGGCCGGGATGTGGAGGGTTCAATTTTGGGGGATTTCGATGTCTTGATGTTACTTTTTCTCGTGTTTGGAGATTTCTTTACGGGTACCGTCTGTAAATAATAATAATAATAAAATAATTTATTTCGGGCAGGATCCATAAAGTGTTAGTAATACAATATAACTTAAATAGTGTTAGTAAGAGATCAGGCGAGTAAAAGTAGTATTAAAGAGGTGAGAGTAAAGAGGTGATGAAATTGTTTGTTTTGGAATAAGGGCTTAATAAATTATGTAGAACGTAAGTATTTTGGACTTGGGGTTAATCAACTTTTTTACCAGCACAACTTGTTGGATCATTGCCAGTAATCATCCACAAAATTCACAATTTCGCTCTTTTCTTTCCGAAAATGGTTTTGTTTGCTTACTAGATAATTTAAAAACATTTCGAAATAAAAATAATATAGGAAGTTGATAGTTGAGATTGTCGGCACTTGGTGGAATTTATCAAACATTGTTGTGATAAAAAACACTTGTACTTTTCCACAGATAATATTTAATTCTACACTACCCAACCGGTTTCACTATATAAGCATCATCAGGCAACAAAAAATAATATAATAAATCTTTGTATTTCTTGAAAATTGTAACTCAGTAGACGATTTTGTCCCGGAATTACTAATGTGGAAAAACGGTGTTGCCTACTGAGTTATTTAATTACCACCTAGTTTTGACAAAGATTACAATAATTATACAAAATGATTCGATTCGAAAGACACTCACACTCAATGATCTCTTTATCTAATATTCTTGTTTTTAACAAAAAAGCCACGCTATAGTTGCTTATTTAAAACAACTAGCAGTGTGGGAAAAAAAGTTGATTAGCCCTTTCACGAAGATAGGGACACCAATATTTAATGTCCTGCAAGCATATAGTACACACTATACATGTTTTATATATGTTAATAAAAACCTAGAATCTAATATGAAAATAATAACCTCAAATAACAAAGAAATAACTTACTGCGCTCATTTTCTTCGACTTTACATTTTTAGACATGGTTGCAAACTATAACTCGACACTAAATAAAAATAAATAAATATAATCCACTAAAATAAATCAACAATACAAAAAACAGTTTAAATACCACAAAGACACCAGCTTGCGAAATAATACGTTGAGAATACGAAAATCTGTCGAAAACTTTGAATTATTTTTGATCTACCCTCAAAACTGATGCGAACATTTAATGAAAAAATGTAAAATGAGGCGATAGCTATGTCGTGAAACATGAAGAACAAAAGTATGACAACACCTTTGATACCTAGGGTGATATATTTTATGACGATATACTTAATATATTGTGAAGTAATAAATATACATAATGGTGTCGATTCGGTAAAACACCACACCTTAACTTAACCTAACCAAAATACGACTAAAATACGTCAAGTCGTTTCTATTAGCTATTCCATAGCCTCCTTTAATTCAAAGCCATGAAGCAAGAGATTTGGCAACGTTGCACCTGGTCCGTTCTTGTCTCAGTCTAAGACAGTAGCACATTTCTGTTGGTTATTTCGATGTATTAACACATTAACATTAATAACAGTCAAAATCGTCGTTTTATAGGAGTTTTTACTAAGAAAAAGTGTTGGATAATACTCATAAAGGGCGTAAAAGTAAGTAGTAACTATATTCATCTTTAAGTATTTGGTTTATTAACATTGGTTTCGTGAGATAGTAAATTGAGGTTATATTTCAGATGCCGCGTCGATGTTGTGTACCTGGTTGTAAGAGTAACTACGATAGTACTATCAAAGTAAAAGGATTACATAGTGACAACTTTTTCATTTCCAAATGACGAACATATGAAGCAGTCTTGGATCAAAGCTATTCCTCGTCAACACTGGACGCCGAGTCGCAGTGCTGTTGTTTGTGCAGAACATTTTGAAGTCACAGATGTTATAAGAACAGAGCGTGTAATCGATGGCAACGGATGTGTGTCAGAGCCAATCCTGAAAAAGCCTAAATTAAAGGAAGATGCAATTCCAAGGTATTTTGGAAATTTGCCATCATACCTTTCCAAACCAGCACCTGTCACACGGACGGATCCTGAAGTCAGGCGCCAGAAGGAACAAGAAAGGCAGGATGAAGCTGTCAAGGCATTTTTGAATAGTGACGTGGTGAACAATTTTGATGAATTCTCTGACAAAATTGATTCATTTATTTCATCTCCGTGGAATTTGAAAAAAACATCTGACAGTGTGTGTTTATTTGTGTTAGAACATGCTAACAGTGAAAATAATAGATTGGTTGTGAAGTGCAGTATTATTGTGACCAATGATTTAGTGATGAAAGTTTTTCTGGGTAGTAACGAGTTGTCGCCAAATGATTTAAATTGGATTCTGACAAATGATCAAAAGTTTTCACGATGGTCTCAGTTAGAAAATATTTTATCACGATATGGTAGTGGTAGCATCGGTGAGTTAAGTTCACAAGAGTTTTATATAAATAAAGCTGTATACTACCTAGACGAGGCTTTGTTGGTAAACTCGGAAAAAACTGATGAAAACAATTTTAATTGTAAACTCCAACTTGTGCGAAACCAGTTATATAATATGATCAACAAAAGGCGTACCTATTGTATGATTACAATTTTGTTTGCCTTTTGCATTTATTGCCAATCAAGTTCATCATACAATTTACTAAGGAATTACCTGATTTTACCAACAAAGAGATATTTACAACTTATCTCTTCCTCGTTAAATATTTCACCTGACTCGAATAAATATAATCAACATTATTTGTCTCACATGGTTAACACTCTGAGTAAACGTGATAAGTATGTTAACATTCTTGTGGATGAAATATACATAAAAAGTGGGCTAAATTATAAATCATCAAATTTATCTGGGTATGCTCATAATGATGCTAATTCCTTGGCAACCACAGTACAAACTTTTATGATTTCGTCTGCTTTTGGTCACTTTACAGAAATAGTAAAATTATTGCCTGTTAAGTCTCTCTGTGGAAAGGATTTAAAAGTAACTACTTTAGAAGTAATTTCATTTGTTCAAAACTTAGGATTTCATGTTATTGCTGTTATAACTGATAACAATCGTGTTAACCAAAATCTTTTTAGTTTACTTTCCTCTGAATACAGTATGCCCAACCCTAAATATCCAGACTATCAAATCTATTTACTTTTTGATTTTGTGCACATATTTAAAAATTTAGGAAACAATTGGCTAAATACAAAAGATTCCATGAAAACATTTGTTTACCCAGATTTCAACACAAATGAAAGAAAAGAAGCCTGTTTTGAGCACTTGAGAGAGGTATACAAGCAAGAAAAATTTAATATTGTTAAAAAAGCTTATAAATTGAATGAAAAAACACTGTTTCCAAATTCATTGGAAAGGCAAAACGTAATGTGTGTGGATAATACTTTTCATCATTCTACAATAGCCACTCTTAAGTTGGCACAAGATTATTGTGGGACTGCATGTTTTGTCGAATTAATCAGGCAATGGTGGGACCAATTGTAAAAGCACCCTGAAAGGCCAAATAAAACGTAATGCTTGGAGTTGTCCAATTTATAACATAGATGACATAAAACTTGATTTCTTACAGAAGTTTGTCGAATGGCTTAACAAATGGGAGTCTATGACAGGAAGTGTTGGTTTTACTAGAGACACAATGTCGGCAATTAAAAGGAGTTCAAACGTAATTTGCTATATAGTGATTGATGCCCTTACAAAAATGAATGTGGAATATGTACTTATAGGAAAGTTCCAAACAGATTGTTTAGAAAAACGATTTGGTCGTTACAGATCGCTTTCAGGGTGCAATTATAATGTGTCTTACGATCAAATTATTGATTCAGAAAAAAAGATTCGAGTTCAACATATCCTTAAAGCCAAAGAAAGTAAAGATTTAATTAAGGAATTAAAGAACAGTTCTGATAAATTAAGTGATGATAATATGGTTGACATTTCTGCTTTCATGTTTATAATAAATGAAAGCAACTATCTTGAAATTTTTGATATTGACGAAGATGCAAAGCTTTATGTCTGTGGTTATGTTGCCCATAGTATTAAAAATAAGATATGCTGTAAACTATGTGAAAGCTCTGTGGTCAAATCTAAGGGTTCTGAATCAAGTTCTCAATATTTTAATTACTTACAAAGAGGAGGTTTAATTATACCTACTGATTCTGTTTGCGTCATTTTCTACCACCTATGTAGTATTTTTGAATATATAATTAATGACAAAATTTTAGAAGGACGTTTTGTAAAACTTGATAATAACAAGGGTGTATTGTATAAGTTGACAAAAGTAAGCTTAGAGTCTGATCACTTTGCTTTGCTCTTTGTGTCAAAGTGTCAATGTGGAAACAGTTACGATCGATTGTTACATTCTGTCTTATCAACAATGTGTAATATAGTATTAAATAATTATCAAAAAGTTATGACCAATTTAGTTCAATGTAACAAAGGCAAGAAAAGGAAAATTTTAACTCTAAATAATTAAAGGCTCATATAATTTAGTAAAATAAATGTACTTATGAAAACTATAAAGTGTTTTTTTATTTATTTCTCATTAGTACTTCTTTGAAAATGGACTGTTGTTTCATTTTCATGATGTTTTCATGTATGAAATCATGGATGATTGACATAAGAAGCGACGGACCACTCACTGACAGCTAGGCGACGTTGCCATACTTATGTTCATGGCTTGTTAGTTAAAGGAGGCTATGGCTATTCGGTTTTGTCAACGAACTAAATTTGGTTGCCCTGCTGTTTGACTTAATTTTCTCGAACTAAATTGAATTCACAGATTACAATAGCGGTAAAGACCACAGATAAGAATGGTTGCATTTCATTCGTTCGATATTGGAAGTCTTAATATTTCTACTCTTTGGTAGAATTATGATTAGATTTTAAAATATTTTATTTTTATTTCTTTACTTTCGCTCCGTGATTTTAACAACTCGAACATTGTTCTTGCCTACCTTTCCAAAAAAAAGTTTTTTGTCTACTTTTGGTTTATTAAACAAGAAATTACAATAAACAAAACTACTAAATTGGTAATTGGCTTCCTGTACTTACTTAGACATAACGGTGGCTACTTATGGGAAAGATATAATTTAGTTTCCACTCGAAGAAATCATAACGAATAATTTCAAGAGCATCATCCCCGTCATCGTCTATTATATATCAAAATCTCAAAATCGTTAACAATCCACGTGAACACTAGAAAATTCCCCTCAACTTTGCACCAATTAGGGATGTCGATTCTTTCTAAAACAGATCGATTCTGAGATCGATTTCAAATCGTGGTGAAAAGATCGATAAAAAAATACGGTAATGATAAGATCGATTCATAATCGGAACAGAAATTCACACAATTAGCGTTAATTAATTTTTATTTTTGTTGGTAATCTAGGTATTAATTCATAAGCGATAATTTTTCCAGAGTTTATTGTAAGTAAAGTTAGTTGTTTTCACATAAATATAACATTAATTAAAAGTTAAAGTTTTATTGCCAAAGTAACATAATACAAATTAAAATTTTGACCTCTATAAAGTATACTTTATGTATCTATTTTACAAAATAAATATTTTGATTTTGATTACAATTTTTATTCGAATAATATTATATTACAATATTTGTTAGTCTCGATTACCCACTCTAACTTCTAATTAAGGCTCTTCATATACTTGCTGGGAACGTTATTAAATGTCGGTAATTTTTTAATTGTATGTGATTTGTTAGCAAAATTTTCCGTGAAACCGAAAAAAATCGTGTCCACGATTCTGCGGTTGTATGGATTGATTCAAAGATCGAATTGCTCCGAAAATAATCGATTTTCTTGCTACCATTAATCGATATTCGATTAAATCGATTTAAAATCGACATCCCTAGCATCAATAAACATACGCGGAAGAAGAAATGTGATTCCATGGATGCGTTATGAATAATTTTTTTTTTAGTAAATTTGGGGAATTTTATGATGGTATCACTTAAATTGACAATTCTGTCTGACCGATTTTAAATTTTTGTTGAAGATCGAAAAAATCGCTATTTTGTTTATAAAAACCATTGCGGGATGCTGCTGCTCTGACTAAGAAGACCAAGAAACAATCACGATTAACCCGTAAGATGGATCCAAGGCTTCATCGGGACTAATCCACCTATTATACTACGAAAGAGTGCGAAAACGCTTTTGCAGCCTCTGACAGCAACACCTGCTGCATACAAGGACTCGTATGTCTCGATGTTCTATCGCTCCAGTCAGCAACTACCGCCGTCACCCTAATCGGAAAAGATTCTTAGCTTGAAACTGAAAAAAAACATCTACCACCGTCCAACCCTCGCCTCGAATACAATCAGTGATTGTGATTGCTTCAGTCTTGTAGAAAACAAGAAACGTCGCTCTCACCAGTGCCAAAGGAATGCTTTATTTTTTTACACAGATATTACGACACAGTCCCTGCAACTTTATGTGACCTGAAGCCTACCAGATCTATTTCTCCAGAGTGCACAAAAGTATGACGTTTGAAGATGTAACGCTTCATGTCAGACGATTCCAAATTAGGGTAACATGCTGGCGGGAACAACCATCATAGAATGTTACACAAGTACATTGTGAAAGCGCACAACGTCCACACACAGTGGAATATGAACAATTGAAAAATGCACAATGTTTCTCAACAAGCTCTTTTGCACTAGATTACCTGTAAGCTAACTCGCTGTGCATCATTTAGGAGAAATGATACATTTGTAGTGCTTCTTTGTGAGTGATGTGAGTGATTGGGACGTCAGATATTTGTATGGAGTATGAAGGTGTCTATGTTCGTGCCAACATGTTAAGAAATGTTTTTTTTATAAGGGTCTGTAGTAATGTTTACCTAGTTTTAAGGAACCTTTTAATAATATGGGCCCTTAGTGGCCTAAAATAAAAAAATATAAGTACAATTTAGTTTTACTATTCATTTAGCAATCAGACAACAGATTCATTCAATCTAATCTCATCATCATCATAGCCTTTATTTACTGACCTTATAAATATGTTACATGTCATGTAATTTTATAACAATAAAATATTGATTTAAATAATATAATGTACTGCTTGCTGGCAAGCATCCCGCTGACAAATATATTGTAATTTTTTCAGGTCAGTGTGTCATTGACTCATGGACCTCCCCCAGTGTTTTCCATTGGTTTTCTTTACATGGCTTCTACAAAGAAAGGGGCGATCATCTGCGTCGCACTGGTCTGCCTTTTGGTCCATGTTTTTGTCCATTTAATGGACTTTTCCCATATCATAATATTTGTAGGAAATGCCCCAATTCTGGAATCTATAATATAATTTATATTACGTCAAGCAAAGATGAATGCATTTATTACACACTTCTTCTGAGATGGGGTATTTTTTACTACCTCTTTCAAGGACCAAAATCTATATTAATTGACAATTTATTTCTAAACTAACCTTGCCCGCGGCTTTGCTTGCATGGAAGTGTTTTGTAATCTTTGTGTGGTTTCAAGAGTTATTGGCTTGGCGGTTATTTTACTAACACCTTATAGCCTATATTTGGACCACTCATTAGGATGATAATAATGAAAATCACATCCAAATCGGTTGAGTGGTTCTTGAGTTGAAATGGAACATACATACATACAGACAGACAAAAATTGTTAAATTGTATTTTGGCCTCCATACCATACTAATAACCCATTTCATATAAAATTTTACAAATATATTTAATGTACAGACACAACTTTTAGACTAGGTACTTTATTATTAGTATGTAGATGAGCAATCCTATTTCCTTTGACATCTAATGATTTTACCTTGGTTTGCTGGTCTCTCTGGTTGTGTCTTGCTAAACCAAATTCATCTGTCCAGTGATCAAGGGAAATGTAGTACTGGGTACACACAGCAGAATGAAAAAATTGTAGCCATAGTTTAAGGACTAGGTAGGTAGGTGGTACAGTTTTTTTAAAAAGTTTGCTCCTTCACAATCACAAGAATCTATTTTCCGTTGCTAGAAAACAAAGCTTGAAGATTCGGCTCTATGAATGAGGCTTGTTTTAAGCTGTGACGTCACTGCATAAGGTTCATAGCCAGGGAACCAGTGAATCCAAATCTTAGGAGCCACTGATTTCTTGGCGTAATGTGCAACATCGCAGTTTATTTTTAAAGGGTCTGAACATCACATTCACCTTGTTTCATACAATTCTGGTTCCGGGGTCATCAGCTAAGGCAGCAGCGGGGTACAACTTGTCTCCTGGAAGAAGCATTGTAAAAATCAGTTTGCAAACACAGTTGTAAACTTTGGGTGTATATGCTGGTTTTAACTGTTTAGTTTATCTTTCTTCTGCATCTGCTACACCCAATAGCCAATATTCCTCCATTCTCCCCTCACAAAGCAAGACAAATTAGATAATTATCCTACAATATTAAGTAAATAATTGTGTATCGTAATCTAATGAAATTAAGAAAAGAAAAGAACTTCTCAATTCAAAGTGTTCAATCAGCCGACAAAATTTCTATGGAAAAGTGGAAGAAAGTCGCGCGAATAAATTAGTTTTGGTGGAAAGTGAAGTAATACGAGCATGTTACATTTTGTTTACTTTAAATGTATAGTTTACAGACTCTTCCCTATATTTGTAGTTTAAGACGGTATTACTTGCCAAATTTCATAGTTCTAGGTCAACAGAAATACCCTATAAATTTTGATTCCCTTGAGAGTGTCGAAATATACGTTTTTTTGCGGCATTAACGGCCGTACCTTTTTTCACGTTAACTTAGAATGTTGATATTTTCACAGCTTCAAGGGACTGTAGACTTAAGAAAAGAAGTGCAAAGAGCAACACATTAACGTTGCTATCACTTGGATTCCAGGTCATCATGGTATTTCAGGCAATGAAATGGCTGACTCATGTGCTAAAGTTGCTGTAGAAATAGGTACTTCTGAACACAATGTTGTTTACCACCATGATCTTCCTCTGGCGAAAACCAATTTAGATAAGGTGTGGTCCAAGTCATGGCAAGAGCCCCAGAAATTCACTGGCAGTTATTATGGTGCAATTCAACCTGATATTCCTCAGCACCCGTGGTTCTTTAAATACCGTGATGCTAATAAGATTTCCACATCCATAGTTTGTTGTCTTCGGCTAGGTCATGTATATTCTCCCGTTTTTCTGGCAAAAATCAGGGTGAGGGATCATTCCCTCTGTGAATATGGCTTGTATGAAGGTACAGTAGATCATATGTTTTTGAGTGTCAAAGATTACAGTATTCTTTATATGATGTTCTCCCTCCACAAATCCCCTGTCCCACTAACTTCAGCTTTCTGCTGACTTTTGAAAGCTACAATGTAGGTAACATATTACGGTTTTATTAATGTTCATTTTTCTCTGTGTACTTAGTAATGTTTTTTGGGTTGGAGAAGATTCCTTGTGCTGTGTAAACTCGTGCCAAAAATCTTTATTTTTGGTGTAGATTCTGTGTAAACTCATGCCAAAAATCTTTATTTTTGGTGTAGATTCATGCTCCATTCATAAAATATATTCACTAGGTGTAAACCCCTTTTTTGGTGTAGATTAGTGCCGTACAACTTGACAATTAAAAATGTTCATTTATTTCACATTGGAGTACTACCAGTCACAAAAGTCATTTCAAAAATAATCAATAAATAGAAGTAAAATAGATTAAGTTTGATCAACATCGATTTGCCTTGATCGCAAAATTGTTGAATGATTAAGAAGTACTAAAATTAAAACAAAAGTCTGAATAAAAGCTACATTTTTCTAATTAAGTATCACTATTTTTTTGGTGTAGTTATAATAATAAACATCATGTAATATAAAGCGTTAATTTTATAAAAACAAAAACAGACTGTAATTAAATTGTTTTATTAATTTATACTATTTTCACCAACTGTACTTTTCTATTTTTGAGAAGCATTGCGAATTTACTAGTAAGTAATTTCAAGGGAGCACGAATCTCACTGGTAAAAATAGGGGCATCCACAGCCCTGTTTGTTTTTTGTATTTTGTTGTAGGTTAAGGCTTGAGAAATCAAGTTAACCAAATTTTAACTTGAAAACTTCCAGCGAGTCTGTTCTCTTAAAACTAGATATTGG
The DNA here is from genome assembly GCA_910592155.1 of Ypsolopha scabrella. Taxonomy (NCBI): domain Eukaryota; kingdom Metazoa; phylum Arthropoda; class Insecta; order Lepidoptera; family Ypsolophidae; genus Ypsolopha; species Ypsolopha scabrella. The sequence continues at coordinate 5,788,559 of OU342985.1, read as the reverse complement.
CGGAACTAATGTGCCGAGACACATTATAGGAAGCCTGATAAAATGGCTTTGATTGATTAATTAATATTGAATATGACATTTATTATTATCCATTAAGGTTCTCTTTCGAATCTCACTCGGAGTGATGCGAATTTCACCCTAGAGCGTTAAAAAATTGACGCGAGTTAAACCGAGAGTAACCGAACTGTTACCTGACAGTTACTCGGAAGTGTTTTGAAACGCTTCCGAGTAATGCGAAAATCACACTGCACTGGCTAGTGCGAATTCTAACGCAGTCTGGATACCGTTAAAGTTCGCCTGACAGTTATCACTTAGGAGTTTTGCCAGGTTTTGGACAAAACTCAAAACTTTAAAAATGTATTCATCATGTATAAAGAGCAAAAAGTGAAAATTATTATTGTTAAAGTTGCATTAGGCTTGTAAGAGTTCATTTATCTATAATTTTTTTTTGTGACTACGAATGTCAATTTCAGTTTCCTGAGACTGACGTTTGTCACCCAGACCCGTTCTAAAACGTTTTTCTCACTGGAATCACTCGCAAGCGTTTCAAAACCAGATGTTCTCTCTCTTTCTTGTATTTAGCTCTGTCTCTTTCTATTAAACGAGTGAAATTCCGCACTACTATCGCACGTTTTGAAACGGTTCCCAGATGTTTTGTAATAATCCATCCATCCATCCATCAGCCTGTTTCGTCCACTGCTGGACATAGGCCTTTCCAGGATTTCGCCACTCTTGGTGGTCCTCCTGGAAGATATGCCCATACTCACACACGCTGGGCAGGCGGGTTGGTGAGCGCGGTGCCGAAACCCTTGCACCAGTGACGCCGCTGCCCGTCACTAGTCTGTTTTTTATAAGGCTTGGCAATTGGGGATGGATATACCGCCATCCATCGGTCCCAGGCAATGGTGGGCCGCCTGGTTTTGCCTGAGAGCTGTTCTCTTACTCTCCCCCGAATAACTTCGGGAGGATTTGCGAGTAAGATGATGGTACCTCCACAGTCGAGCCCGGCATCAGCTCTACCACCTTTTGTAATAATACTCAGACTAATAATAATATGGCAATATTTAGCTAAGCATATTGCCTTCTACAGACCATTCGTCATAACTTGTCCCTTGGATTCATGTTGGCATCACTGCTTGTCAAACTTTTGCTGTCATATTGTTGTCACTCATATTTTTCAAAATTATTTGATAAATTATGTATTATTATTGCTAAAGCCGTTGAACAATAGTGCAAAAGAGATTGTGTTGAAGGTACGCCTTTTGTGAAAGAGAAAATGCAAACAATGCAGCGTGATTCCTCTTGATCAGCGGGACTATTATGTAACTTAGTGTCGGTTGCCATCTATGGTTGCTATTCACCAAAAACATAAAAAATGAACTTCCAAAATAACTTTTAATGAGTATTGTATTATTTACGAACTGTGAAGTAATTTCAAGTGCAAACTTATCCTTAGATGAGTGGATATCTATGGTTTAGGCGATAGGCACTTGGTTTAGCAACTGAAATTACGATACAGAATCAGGGGGCAGGTTCGATCTCGTATCAGTGCCATGACGGGTTAGTAAAATAGGGATACCAGCTTTAAACATAAAGCCAATTTTATGGGCAAATTATAATTAGCTATCCATTTACTTTTGCAGGCATATCGGAAAAAAGCGTTCACATTAAGTCACCTGGAAAAAATCGTCAAAAACGTAAAAAACGGGAGCTCGACGATTTAGAATAAACGTCGTCGAGCTAGAACAAGAAATAAAAAAATACCGTTTTAGTACAGAGATACTTGTACATATTCATCCCATTAGATCATACGTATTGTTTGCGAAATACAAATCAATAAATTTGATAATTTAGATTTTGTCATTCTGTAGATTTTATCTCCATTATAGAGTAGTCTAATTAATGTATAAAAAAACGCAGTTAAGTAAATATTATGAATGTGTAGTAGGGTGAATGCTACGTGAGCCATTGGCAACATTATATGCAGTGCTACCATTTCCTAAGCCACGGGACTTCTTATAGTGAATGGTCTGTAATCATCTGGTCATTTGTCAACATCATCAATCACAATAAGACTTCTCAGCTAGAACATAGAGAGCACCATCCAAAATACACCCCTGAATTTGCCTAATATCTCAAACAGACGGAACACGTGGACTTTGTTACATATTTACTGAACCAGTATTTCACTGCTTAAATTCTAACATTGCTTATATCAGTTTTGATCATTCTCTAACACTTCTAACAAAATTCTGAATAAAATTGAAAACGCTTAATATTTTAGCTTAAGCATTGTTGGATATCAAGAACAACCAATGAACCCATGATGTACACCATGTAGGCAAAAGTATTAAGTGTTTTCTATGTTATTAAAGTTAAGGGGTAGAGAATGATCAAAACTGAGATAATAATAATAATAAAGCCTTTAATATTCCAAATTTTGAAGTCTTACATTTTTTAAAGTTAGTAGTTGTCTTAGTTTAGTTATTTGTAGTGTTAGTTTCTGCAGATCTGGACCTCTCTCTATGTGTAGGCCTCCGCCAGCTTGTTCCATGCCTCCCTGTCTCCCGCATTTTTCAGACAGTCCTTTCCAACTGTCTCCACTCCATTTCTTATAGATATGCGATGTTAAAACTTAAATGACGATTTGCTGCAAGATTTTCAGTCTGTTAAAGATAAATGCCAATATTACAAATAAAATATCCATCAAATGTATTGAAATTACAATGGGCTATTTTGTAATTTGTTTCAAACCTTATTGGCGAAAACCACAATCTTGTTGGAAATCAGTTGTTATCCAAAAATAATAATTCTACAAGTCTCTCTTTCTCTTCTAGGTGATATACTTAAATGTCCATGCGGCTCTGGAACAGCAAAGAGTCGCAGCAGAGCAAGAAGGTGCCCGGGGCCCAGTGACCATGGTCGTAGGCCCTGGAGATGTGGGCAAGTCCACTCTGGTGCGGATACTGCTGAACTATGCTGTCAGAATGGGGAGAAGACCGATCTTTGTTGACTTGGACGTTGGGCAGGGGACCATCAGTGTACCAGGAACTATTGGTAAGGTTATATTAGATTGGGACACAGGAAATGAGAATTTAGATGAATAAAATAAAACTTAAACATACCGTGAACCTTAAAAAAGTAAAAGATTATCCATGGTAATAGTAAAACGCCATAAAGACGAAATGATAAATAAATTTGTGGTGTAGTATTTTCTGTTTATTATATATCCATCCTACACCATTGACAGGAGCTCTACTGGTGGAGAGGCCAGCCTCAATAGAGGAGGGGTTCAGCCAGCAAGCGCCTCTGGTCTACCACTTCGGTAACAAGAGTCCCGGAGACAACCTGCAGCTGTACAACACCATAGTGAGCAGACTTGCTGAAGTTATTGCTGAAAGAACTGATAACAATAAAAAAGGTATACTACATACTGGAGGCCTCGAACGAGGCACAAAAGAGTGTCTTTTGAAAGAATCTTCAGCTGTCAAACTTGATATTTTATATGTAAAAAATGAAGTTTTACAGTTGAAAACTCTTTTTGTACCTCGTCCTAGGCCCAACGCTTTCGTGGACAACTATATGATTTTTTAAACTGTGACGATACTCTACTGACAGGTTCCCCTACTAACATCAATGTCTTACTACTAATTTATTGCTCTTTCTTCCAGCGTCAACGTCAGGAGTCATCATCAACACATGCGGGTGGGTGAAGGGCGCGGGGTACAAAGTACTTACTCATGCAGCGCAAGCTTTTGAGGTATGAACATTGTCAGATTTGAAGGGATCCCGTCAATCCATCTATAGTTGCCAATAGGGCTAAGACTAAAATCCTGAATGCGGCAGTGAGAGATTCAAGCTCGCCCAAGACGAAGACAATGTCATCTCTGAGCAGAATACTCTACTTTTCACACTAAATGCGAAACAATAATAACTTGGCCAAGTGCGAGTCGCCTCGCGCACAAAAGGTTTCGTACCACCGGGTGCGGAACCCTAAAGAGATTATAGTAAATAACAACTAATATATATACATGCCATAGCAACATCAAAGCTACAATAAACAAGGCGCTGAAATGGTAGTGCTTGACAAAAACTTTGGCACCGTCTGCGTACTTTTTATTATTTACTAGCTTTTGCCCGCAGCTTCGCCCGCGTTCAGAGAATCTTCGCCCCGTTTCCGGCTTGGGCGTTATTTTATGAACATCCCTTATAGCCTATGTGTTGACCAGGCTCATTACGATTATAATAAAAGAAACCGCATCCAAATCCTTTCAGTGGTTCTCGAGTTAAAACGGAACAGACAGACAGACAAAAACCTCAGTACAGTACCAATAACCCATTTCATTTAAAATTTCCCGAAAATATTCAATGTACAGACAAGACTTTTTTACTTTAGTATATAGGTAAGACAAGATTATTTTACTTTGGAGTATGCCCTAGAATTTGAGTAAATTTGTTTTTGTTCCAGGTGGACATAATTCTAGTTCTGGACAACGAGAGGCTATACAACGAACTGAAACGGGACATGCCGAAGTTCGTCAAGGTCGTCTATCTGCCGAAAAGTGGGGGGGTGAGTGTCTCCTGTGCCACCGTCTTAGTTGTTCAAGTTGATAAAATTGTAACTGATACATCGTGACTACGTGAATCGCTGGGGGGCTGCCAGAGTCGTTAATTATTTTATCGAGCATACGCAACACGTTACGGTACAGCACACAACAGTGAAATGTTAAGAGTATGGCACAGGCTAGGAAAAATTTTTATTACCCGTCCGACACAAAAAGCCCAATGTCAAATACTTTATTAGCTTTTGATAGAGGCGATTATTGGTTAGCTAATTGACCTATTTGTCTAGGACGCGTAATACTAATATATTATATCTGGCTTTTTTCATATTCTAATAATTACGCGCGAAACAGCAGATCGGAGGGTTTTTAGCTAATACTGAAATATTTTGTAGGGAAAAAATACTGGTTTTAAGTAGAAAACCTTTATATTTCTACTAGCTTTTGCCCGCGGCTCCGCCCGCGTGTTATTCGGTTTAACGACATGCTTTTTTCCGGGATAAAAGTAGCCTAAGTGTTAAGTTAGGGTATAAGCTATATCCATTCTAAATTTCATCCAAATCCGTCCAGCCGTTTCAGCGTGAAAGAGTAACAAACATACACACAAACACACACACACACACAAACTTTCGCATTTAAAATATTAGTGTGTTTCCCTATGTTATGAAAAAAATATCAAGTTGATCTCTTAAACGCGTTCTTGAAACGAACGTTTGAAAACCAAAAAAAGAGGGTGTAAAAAATTTTTTGTTCACAATAGTATAAATCTCAGTACATTGTTTATAAGTAGATCACCTAGATAAAAGATCAATACATCAAATATATTTTTTCCAATATTAATATAGTCTTACTTTCGTCAAAAGAAACCTCGAAAATCTGTTTTTTTTCATATTCTAGGGTCGGGTACAGGCTTTGGTCATTTTGCTAACGAAAACTGGTGATAGTACTCGTCCATATGAACAAATTTTACTATGAAGCCAACCCTGAAATCGTGAAAAAAATATCAGCTGTTTCATACATTCGGGTCGAGGAAGTATTTAACTTTTCTATCGAACAGCTATTTTTTTCACGATTTCAAGGTTGGCTTCATAGCAAAAGTTGTTCATATCTGGGAGTACTATCACCAGTTTTCATTAACAAAATGACTTAAATTTCACGTTGTATAACAATAGGTAAAAATACAAAAGTTAGGAGCTATACTGCTGCCCAAAAACGCGCACGCACAGCATGCTAATTATTATAATATTTAAACCACATAAAAAACAAAATAACACTACCGCCTTACTAACGCCTTAATTACAAGAAAGCAGCAAACACAATAAATACACCATAAAAATAAACGGTAACATACACCGGTAGAATCGTTTTTAGCCACGATCTTGCAAGTCTATTGTCACTTGGTGAAACAGCAATATCTTGATAGAAACAATTTTATGATAATGCCTTAAGGCGAAACCGGTTGGAATGATTAAAGTTCATATCTATCATATCATATCTATCTTAAGAACTTGAAGTAAATCCTTTGAAAATGCGTAATAAAATAGTACAAATGATTTTGTAGCTCAGGTAAGCTCAGGCGGTAGAACACTGGCCTCTCAATCTTGAGACCCAGGTTCAATCCCCGGTCGCGCTAAATGAGTTTTTTGGAATTTATGTGCATAGTATTCGTGTTCTTACCTAATACATTATCACTTGCTGAACAGTGAAAAAAAAACATAGTGAGGAAACCTGCATGCCCTAAAAGCTTGTAATTGTGCCCGAAGTACGGCGATAAGGCTCACCATCCATCACGTTGGGACGCGATAATCGTCGGTGAAACGGGTGTGGACCGTGACTTACACACACACACAGTTTACACTCGGGATCACCTTTGACACCCCCTCGGGGATTCATGTCGTGAAGATATGTTTATAAAATTGTAGTTGCTGTTTGTAGGTGGTGGAGCGCACAGGGTCTCAGCGTGCGGAAGGGAGGGACGCGCGTATCCGAGAGTACTTCTATGGCAAGAGGACGCCCTACTACCCGCACTCCTTCGACGTCAAGTTTGCTGATCTCAAGATTTATAAGGTAAGGACGACTGGATTCATGGGCGTTGGAAGACGAAAGTCTAGGGTGGGGCAACCTTTCAAATATCAACCGAATTTATAGTTGAAAAATAAAAAAAACGTACTTTTGTGCAAATAAAAACTGCCGATCGGTCTTGTCTCTCATATGCCCGCTGTATGTGTGCTTTAGTCTTGCTACGAAATCCTATTTTTTGGTCTCCCATTCCGTTTCCAGGGGGGGGGGCACTTGCCTTGCCCCCCCCCCCCTTGCCCCCCCCTTGCCCCCCCCCCTTCCGACGCCCATGACTGGATTGGCTGACTGCCGGAAAGAAGTCGTTTTGTTTGCTATTTTTTTTCGTGGACCAAGAGATTTAACTGCCTCGAAGCATCAGGTGCCTCTTTTCAGATGTAATAATACATATTGTGGTACACTTGGGGCCGTATTCTTTAACTTCGACATCTGTCGCAATCGCCTTCAAACGCGCCGCAATCGACATCATTTCATTTCAGGTAACCATTTGTTTTCAATATTTATATAGAAAGTCTGCGAAAAAATAAAGCTTAAGTATTTTTTATTTAGTTTTATTGTGTGTTTTATGCTTATATTATTTTTTCTTATTAACTCATTCTAAAAGAACGTAAGTCGCAACTGAGGATTTCAAACACGATGTTCATTGCCAAGGGATTAATTTAAAAAAAAACTTTGCATGTTTATGTTTGTTGTCAATGTCAACAGTCACAATAACATCACAGTTGATTTTTTAAAATACGGAATGAACTTGATAGCACAGGTAATTGTTTTTAAAATCCTGTGTTTACCAACTTTTGTTTTTTTTTTAATCTCTTTATTTGATAACGATTTAATTCTTAAAAAATATATGATGCTCAGAACGCCAATACCTCGAAATGGTTTTTAGTTTTGCACCAATTATTTTTTTGTAATGTTGTCGATTAGGTGGTAGAGCTGATGCCGAGCTCGACTGTGGAGGTACCACCATCTTACTCGCAAATCCTCCCGAAGTTATTCGGGGGAGAGTAAGAGAACAGCTCTCAGGCAAAACCAGGCGGCCCACCATTGCCTGGGACCGATGGATGGCGGTATATCCATCCCTAATTGCCAGGCCTTAAAACAGACTAGTGACGGGCAGCGGCGTCACTGGTGCAAGGGTTTCGGCACCGCGCTCACCAACCCGCCTGCCCAGCGTGTGTGAGTATGGGCATTTCTTCCAGGGGGACCGCCAAGAGTGGTGAAATCCTGGAAAGGCCTATGTCCAGCAGTGGACGAAACAGGCTGATGGATGGATGGATGGTTGTCGATTGGCTAGAAATGTCATCACACATTATTTTTGGCCAATCACGACGCTTCAAGGCTATAGCGATGGATATTGAAGTTAGACAATAAGGGGGCAGGGTGGGACCTTATTTAATAATTTCAACGTACAACTACCGTTTTACTCACTCCGGCCCCAAAACAGCTACTATGTGAAAACTTGTAATTGGTCGTTTTATAGTTACCCTGCCATTGGTACTTATTAGTCATTTTGTGCTGCTAGTTTCCCTTGAATAGAAATGAATGAATCTTGGGTAGAAATGCAGCGAGCGGAAGGGACAGTTAGGAAAGTAATTTTACTCCTACCCCACAATATGAGAGCCACAAGATGTGGCGCGAACATTTACCCCCGGCGTTAAAACCATCGGTTTTAAAATTAATAATAGAGAAGAAAAAATATATGATAAGAGAGAGAATAACGAAATTTTGAAGCGGGGGCAAAGAAAGGAGTTATTGTGATGGTAGAGGGCAAAGACGCACGACAGGTCGTTTATAGACGCCTGTCGTGGTTTTGACAGAAGCTACCCTGATGACATTGTCTTTACCAGGGTATACAGCAACAATGACACCGAGGGGCCATTGAAGCGGTGGAGTATTGTCGGTTACTACAACGACAACGGATCCCATTTTAATTGGGTTGGAAGGTGTATTCCATTTCCCTCTAGACTGGAGAAGGTGGAGATAATCATTCTTCCATCGCCTCGCGAACGACTGTACCATTTGATCGAGTAACGCGTAGCGACGTAACAAATTAACTGGCTCATTATAAGCGGGTAATTCTTTTAAAGGAGTTGGCATTAGAAAATGTGCAGGGGTTAGCGCGCTAAGTTCAGATGGATCCTCACTCAGCAGCGTAAGCGGACGAGAATTTATGACACATTCTATTTGCGTAACTACAGTTAATAATTCTTCGTAGGTCTACAGTTGAGTACCCACTACTCTGTGCAAATGCGTCTTAAATCCTTTGACGTATATCTCATAGTGTCCCCCAAAATGTGGGCTCCGTGGAATATTGAATTTCCATTGTATTCTACGATCGGCAAGTTCATTCGCGAAAGACGTTTTAAATTCTTCTGAATTTGTTAAATTGTAAATTTCTGAGAGGGCATTTCTCGCGCCTACAAAGTTCGTAGCATTATCCGAATAAACGAAAGAAACGGTTCCCCGTCTAGATAAAAAACGTTTGAACGCGGAAAGAAAAGTGTTTGTGCTAAGATCAGTAGCCAATTCAACGTGAACTGCACGCGTCACCAGACATACAAATATGCAGAGATAAGATTTGACGGGACGGACTCCACGTTTGCGATACGGAGTGATATTGATAGGACCACAATAATCGACGGCGGAATGGACAAAAGCTTTAGCCTCATTAACGCGGCAGGCAGGTAAATCTGCCATGAACGGCAAAATTTGTCTCTGCTTAGCCTTAAAGCAATAATTGCAGCTATATATTACGCGGCGAACGATACTGCGGCAGGATAGAATCCAAAACTTTTGGCGAAGTATTGACATTAAAGCCACTGGTCCAGTATGACAATTTTTGCGATGATAATGAGAAATAATCAACTCGACAATATGGTCTTTACGAGGTAACAACACAGGGTGTTGTTGATCGAACGTCATGTCTGTATTGCGAAGTCGACCACCAACGCGTAATAATCCATTTTTATCTAAAAATGGTGATAGTCGATTTAAAGCGGGAGAAGTAAGTTTATTCGATTTTAATCTTTTTATTTCATCGGAGAAATGAAATGCTTGAAGAGCTTTAATCAATGCAATTTGTGCGAAATCAAGATCGGTCGCGTTAAAAATATTAGAACGCGGTAAAAGGCGTAAAAATCGGTATATGTAAATGACCGTGTGTAAGAGCACTAGCCATGACGAAATTATTTCCGAAAGAGAAAGAAGAGGATGCGGTTCTTCATCATTGTGAAAACGGGAAGAGAAATGGTTTTTGACTCCGGCAAGTTCTCTTCAATAGAAGTAGATTCTATTGTTTTGATCGGCCACTCTTTATCGTCAAGATGAAGCCAAGCGGGACTAGAGAACCAGAGCGGGTGAGTCATCAACTGCGTGGGAGTGAGACCACGGGAAAGACAGTCGCTCGGGTTTTGAGAACCAGCTGTATGGTAAAAACATTCAGCGGGAATAGCGGATATTATTTTTGTTATACGCGTCGCGACAAAGGCTTTAAACCTGTGCGGTGAGGAATGGATCCAGTGTAAGGTTACCATAGAATCGGTAAAGCAGTAAATCCGTTCAATATCGTGACGTAGTTTATAAGCGTCAACAACACGACGTGTTAACTTCGACATGAGTAACGCGGCGCACAGCTCGAGGCGAGCCACAGGAACAGTCTTAAGCGGAGCGACTTTTGACTTCGCGCAAACCAGCCGAATACTAGTGCAAGTGTCGTTGTTATCTTGTACTCGGATGTAGATAACACAGCCGTATCCGCGTTCACTTGCGTCCGCAAATGCTATAATCGAAATTTTCGAATTTTGTAAAACGTTTAAGTGGCGTTTAATACGCAAGTCCTGCAAAACAGGTAGCTCATTTAAATAATTTTGCCAAATTTGTACAATATTAGAGGGTAGTGTTTCATCCCAGTCTAACTTTAAAATACAGATTTTCTGCAATAGTATTTTTGCGTACAAAATGACAGGGGCGGTGAAGCCGAGGACGTCGTACTGACGTGCTATCACGGACAATACATTGCGTTTAGTACAGGGGCGGTTATCTATCGATACGGTAAAAGAAAACTCATCAGAATCAGGCGACCACTGTAAGCCAAGAACCTTAAGAGTTTGAGACTCTTCTTCAAAATTCTTACTAGAATTTAAGCGGTGAGTGTCAGGCAGTGTATCGAGTAATTTTTGACAATTACTAGACCACTTGACGAGCTCAAATCCACCGGCGTTAAACAATCCTAGCAACTCATCCCTGAGTTGTAAGGAGCCTTGCACGGTGGGTACGCTGTAGCAGATGTCGTCCATGTAACAATTCCGCGCGGCTACAGTAAAGTCGTTTGCAATAGAATCCAACAATCATGTAAACAAATATGGCGGACTGACATTGACAGCGTATTGTTTATGCCCATAGTGATGTCATAGTGTTCTAATTTAATTTTAATTAAATTTATTTTTCTAATTATTTTAATTTTAAGTCATAGACTATGGCCCATAGTAGGATAGGTACTAAAATAAAACTGACTAAATAGATTAAATATATAAGCCATAGACTATAAAATAAAACTGATTATATATAAAAAAAGTGTTTATTAAAACAAATTTAAATCTTCGTCTTCGTCATCATCACTATCAGAAGTGTCGCCGGTGACCGTATTTATAAATGGAACCACTGTGTCATCGCTTGCCGTGTCTAAAATGCCGTCGAGCTTTTTCATTTCTTCCTCTTCCTTTAGAACGTGACTTACGCATTTCGACCATTGTTCGGCTCCGATTCTCGCCAACCCTTCGTTCAATAACGTTTTTATTTCCGCCATTTTAAAAGATTTGTTATTTCTCCCAACATACGACTTAACCTGTGCCCAAATGAGCTCAATTGGATTGAGTTCGCAGTGGTAGGGAGGAAGGCGAAGCACAGTTATTCCTTTCGATGCGGCGAGCTTGATGCAGATATTATTGCAGATAAGATAAAATCATCTAACTTATCAATTATGGCTCGATTTGCAGGTCTCTCCTAAAAAACAGACAGAGAATACTAAATGGCACAAATCATAACATAACAAATAAAGTAAAGCTCAAAAGAGTAAAAAAAAGGCTGGCTAAGTTAATATTATAAATACCTTAGGCTGGGGTACTTCTTGATTTTGTGTGTAATGTTTCATTACGTCACGAACAATATATTCTGAGACGTCCATTATTTCTGAGGTGGTTTTATATAATTCCATTTTTGATGGGTATGTAGGAGAGGTTTTCTCCAAGTGATTATAAATATTCACCAAAATTTTTTTCTCCCTTTGCGATAACTGTTTTTTAACAGCCAATTTTGGTTTTTTGACCGGCGGCGGCGGAGCAGTCCCCGACGAACCTGGCTGCGGCTCGCTCATTATAACCTTAAAAACAAATATAATTTTACACACATACATTTCAGTAATTGTGATCTATTCAAATAATTAGTTACGAGGGCAATACAATATTAAAGTGCGTCTAATAGATTTCCGTTGTAGGTAATAGATCTAAATCATTCTTACCTCCTGATTACTCCTTGAGAAAAAATACCAATCGTATGCTATATCAAAGTCCGTGATGCCGTGCAAAGGTCGTCGTTCCAAGAAAAATATGTCCAGCCAAATCGTAAAGCAAAACAAAAGTCCAAAATGAGAATGCAAAGTCGTAGAAATCGGAAACAGAAAACGGAAACAGAAAACACTAATGCACAGCGAACCCACAGAACAGTGAATGACTGTGAATGACAATTCTAACAAAATGGCCACCTGTCAATTTTTAAAAACTAACCATTATTTTTATGGCTTAGGATACAATCCGTTTTGGTTAATTATATTAAGCTCTTGAAAAAAAATTTTTATTGTATTCAAATAATATTAAATTAAAATAATTTATTAAATTAAAAATAAAAGATAACTTCAGATTACGAACAACACTAACTTTTCAATGACTTATAGAGTTCGATGAGTAAAAAACTTTTAAGAAATTTTTACGTTGCAAATGTTTTAACAAATTTAACTTATAAATACAAGTTAAATCGTGTTGAAGATAATGTGAAAACAATGGTGCGTTCGTTGAAATCAGACTATGTTCATAATTGATCGTCAAATGTATGTGATTACGGAGTAATCGTGACAATTTGGTTTGTTTACATGATTGTTGGATTCTATTGCAAACGACTTTAGCGGCGAGCGGGTACGATAAACTCTCATCGTCACACAGTTTCCTCACTACTCGCATCGCAAGGAAAGGACTACTGCGTAGCCCGAAGCAGACGCGATTGAACTGATAAGCGATAAGCGGTGAAGACGAGTCAAAGCGGTATACAATTTTTTGATATTTGCGGTCATCTTGATAAGGCAGGATCCACTACCCTCGAGGGATGCGTATGTGTGCGTGGAGACGTGTTAATATTTTGACCGAGCGCGGTGCGAGTATTCATCACATTTTGTTTTCGACACAACATCGAATGGTGTTTACAATTACAATGGCGGCAATTGTAAGACGATTTACAAGAGGAATTGTTATGCGTGATGCTTAAACAATTAGTGCAACCGTTATTAGTTTTGATGAACTGAAATCTTTCCTCGATTCCTAGTTTCAGAAATTCGGGACACTTGTCTAAATTATAGTGTTCAAATTGTTTACACAGCGGACAACAATTTCTTGTTCGAAGCGGAGACAAAAGCATGAGTTGACTTGCTATTATACCCAGTTTTGTTTTTATAATTATTCGCGGAGCGGTTCGGAGTGGGAGTGGCAGTTGTAGGTTCCGTGCGGTTCAGTATCTTAGTTTGTTCCCGTAAAAATGATATTAATTCCTCATAGTTGGGTAAATCGGAATCTCGTTTAAACATCTCAAATGAACGACTGGTTTCAACATCAAGTTTTTTAAGAGCCAAATACAAAAGGATAAAATCCGAAAGATCTGTAATATTCAGCGATTTTAAACACGAAACAGCGGAGCAGAACTTGTCTAAAAACAAGTCCAAATTTTTTGAACTAGCGGTGGTTATAGGGCGAAATTCAAACATTTGATCCAAATAAGTTGTAGCTAAACTACGCGAATCTTGAAATGTAGAAACAAGCGTTTTCCAGATTATGTCGTAGTTAGTTGCATTCGGTGTGATACCAGAACAAATCGAAAGTGCCCGGCCAGAAAGTTTACCAATCAAGTATTGCACTCGTTCGTTATCGGTTAAGTCCGGATTATCGTGAATCGTGTTTTTAAATGTTTCATAAAATGTTGGCCACATAGTAGCTTCTCCAGAAAAACCGACAAGTACCAACTTTGGAAGCTTGATAGTAGGTTTTTTGGAACATTCCATGTCACGCGGAGCATTAACTTTAGAATCAACCGATTTCGAAGTAGGTGATAACTTCCTATTGATGTATTTACAATGGGAGTAAAGATCCTCAAATGCTGACCAACTTTTATAATTAGGTTCAAATTCAGGATTTATCAATATTTCCGTGTCATTGATTTTTTCAATGATGTCATGAAACTCAGAGCGTATAATATCCAATGTTTCGACATTAGCCATAAACAATTCTGCCGAAGAAACATCTTTTAAAGCGGTTGTAGAATAGTCATAAACTCTCTGAAGTCGGTTAAACAATTCTTGACTTTTATTTTTAAGCTTCTTTAAACTATACGACATTTTTAATTTTGCAGCTTCTACAGAACTTGTCATAGTATAGTAAAAAGTTAGGCAAGTATCAGAACTATCGAAAGTGTAATACTGACTACAACACAGAATATGCTAATGAGAAAGATAACGCGATCGGCCTGCGAACCTATCTACGAATAGTGATGATAATAAAGAAATAGCGGGTAGGGCAGATATTTACCGTGAAATGATCAAATGGCACAGTCGCAGCGGATAAATTTACAAAAAGCGTATTTCGCTGTAGATAATCTACAACCTCCAGTATTTAGGAAATGGAATTCCTAATATTCTCACGTATGCGGAGTTTTTTAATGCATAAACAATGCAGATAAAGCGGAAATGCGGGGTAATATTGCGAAATAGGAGCGGAATTAGTTTATTGTTAAAACACAAAACGTGAAAATAGCGGTTGAAATGATTTTATATCGACGGGCCAACAAATGTAGTGCGCGATTGCGGTTCAAAAAAAAACCAAAAAATGGCCTTAGATGACGTCTCGAAAGCCAAAAAAAATGAACCTAGATCCGGCTCGAAGGACCAAAAAAGGTTGCTTAGCAATATGACGCCAATGCTTTGTATCTCCATAGGTTTTTTAGCGGGAAAAGAAAAGGACTATTAAGAAGATTAGAGATCTGACCTTGGGAAGAGCTGCTTGCACCACAAACCACGCCTAGCCTGGATCCCCAAGTATCTGGTGTTTTCCGCTATGGGCTTCTTTGTCTTCTTGCCTTTTTGCGCTCTTCTCGGCTGTTCTTCTTAATGTCGGATAACGGAAAGGATAAGGATGAGGCGCACAGCGTGTGCGATCTCAAGATGGCGGCGCGGTTAGGTCAAGGCAAAGACCTGGACGGATGATAATGAACGCAGACCTCCGGCGTCGAAGGCGTCTGACTGATCACTGGACAATGGTGTCCAAAATATTAGGCGGGTAGAAATGCAACGAGCGGAAGGGACAGTTAGGAAAGTAATTTTACTCCTACCCCACAATATGAGAGCCACAAGATGTGGCGCGAACAGATCCTGACACACCTCTTTTGCTTCTTCTACATCCATCAACCTAGTCATACAGGCTCTTCTATTCCCGGTACATTTCACTTTGCCCTTTTTCAGTATGTCGCTTATTTGGTCGGCATACGTCCTTCTAGGGCGGCCCGGTCGAGCTTTACCTTCCACTTGTGCAGCATAAATTCCTTTCGTCACTCTACTTTCATTCATCCTCTCTATATGCCCAAACCACGGAAGCATTCCTTTTTCTATTCTAGTCACTACATCTTCTTTCAGGCCACGACGATCCCTTATGTCGATATTTTTCACTCTATCATTCAATGTCAAACCACACATACTCCGTAAGGAACTTCACTCTAATGCGATGGTCATCTTGCCAGACCCAACATTCACTACCATACATAAACGTAGGAGCCAACACTCTATTATGAAACGCCAATCGTGCCTTTGAAGTCACATTTTGGCTGCCCAAAGGAGTGCAGTCACATATCTGTGTACAATATACATTTGACGGAGTTTATTTTGTGGTAGGTGGGCGCCCCCTCGCTGCCCGACTCGTGCATGCCCCTGGGCATGCGCTCCGAGGATGCGCTCACCAAGCTCGTGCAAGTGCAGCCGTCGCCTGCGCTCGCGCACCGGCTGCTGGCTGTCACCTTCGCGGCCGGCGTGGAGGACGCGCAGCTGCACTCCAACTTGGCGGGGTTCGTGTGTGTGTGAGTACTGTGGCACCTTGTGGTACCGACCTATTGAAGTAATACTTAGTCTCTTTAACTTTTCACTATTGTTTATTTGTAGGTTTTTAGTACTTTTACAGATCAATTACTCACGCTCAGAATGGTAATCTGCTCGTGTTTTGTCTTATTTGGTCTTTTATAGACGATTTGTTAATTTTTGGAAGATCTCGATATACGACGACGTATAAAGATTACCGATTGCCAACTAATGACGAGCCCAAAATGTTCTTAAAGCTATTATATGACCTAAAGTACCTACAACCTACCTGTATTACAGTACTGTACTTACTGGTGATACAAGTGAAGAGCTCTCGTGCTGTTTTCTTTTCTATATCAGAATGTGAAAAAAAGCATAATTACAGATTTTCCATGGCATTCCTGTTGGGTTTTTTACTTTACAATAATAATACCGAATTGAATCACAAAAGCATCTGCTTCAAACGCAAGAGAATTAACTCTACATTCCGCTGCTGGCCTTACCATATTCGATGCATTCAGACTTCCTTTATAAATTATTTATTTATCACCTTTTAATCACACAGCTGATTTGGCCTAACTATTAGTGAATTATTCTGCGGTTGAAACAAAGGGTATAGACACTATAGTTTCGCCATAAGTGTTTTCGTTTTTGGATGGAACCATAAACTCTACTAGACCCAATACCATTATATTTCGTATGTTTTTTGCAACACTACACGTACGTAGGTACCACGGAAAATCGTTCATAATGAACTGATGACATACAGACCATTCACTATAAGAAGTCCCCTGGCTTAGGAAATGGTAGCACTGCATATAATGTTGCCAATGGCTCACGTAGCATTCACCCTACTGAACGCTTTTTTTCGATATGCCTGGAAAAGTAAGTGAACAGCTAATTATTATTTGCCCATAAAATTGGCGTTATGCTTAAAGCTGGTATCCCTATTTTACAAATCTGTCACGGCACTGACACGAGATCGAACCTGATCGAGAGGAATCATGGTGCATTGTTTGCATTTTTTCTTTCACAAAAGGCGTACCTTCAACACAATCCCCTATTAGCACTGTTTTTCAACGGCTTTGGCAATAATAATACATAATTTATCAAATAATTTTGAAAAGTCTGACTGACAAACAACATGTCAGCAAAAGTTTGACAAGCAGTGATGCCAACATGACTTCAGGAGACAAGTTATGATGAATGGTCTGTACATATAAGAACTCCTGTCACTTTCCCTTTCCCCCCATTTCGTACCAAAAGTTCAACAACGAAATATATGATCTAATTCTCTATTGACAGGACAGCAGTAGATATGGAGCGACAGACGCTCACGGTTCTGTCCCCACAGCCGCGGCCGCTGCCCAACACCGTGCTCCTACTCTCCGAACTACAATACATGGATAACCATTAACGCGACCTAATAATGCACACTTGCTACGCTGTGCCTGGCCTCGCGGTCCATAACATCGTATACTTGATGTTCTAGAAGCCAAAATATGGAGCTGGACTTGCTTCTGCACGAAATACCTATAGGCGTCGGAAGACGAAAGCCTAAGGTGGGGCGACCTCTTTTAAATATCAATTTATATAGTTGAAAAATAAAAAACGTATTTTTGAGCAAGCAAAACTGCCGAGACTGTCTCTCATATATCCGCTGTATGTGTACTTTAGTACTATTTTTTACTGTCCCATTCCGTTTCCAGGGGGCGGCTGTTCCCCGCCCTGCCCCACTCTTCCGACGCCCATGGAAATACCAGATGTAAATAGACCACAGCCATACAGACTAAACCTAAGGATTAATAGCGTTGGCAAGTTTCCATACAAAAACCAAGCTACATGGTACGAAGAAACGTATAAAAATGGGTTGTTTTGGCTGGCTTATGCTTGGAACATATTTGATAGTGCCTAAACTAATCTCTCGTATATATTTTGTTTGGAAACAAGTAATATTTATACCTAAAAGAGCCAGTAACTCACTGAGCTAAAATTGCTTCAAGTCGACTCTATGCGTTTATTAATAATGTTTGGTCTGTATGTCTGTGAAATAGACAGGTATTTTTAATGAAACAACATTCACAAAGAAAAAGACGTGCAAATGAAAAATATCTCCTTTCCTCTAACTTTTCGCTCACTTTTCGGGTCTTTCCTATATTTTGCCACTATTGGCGGTCCTCCGTCCTCCTCATCCAGCCGCAACCCGCAACCTCCTCCAGATCGTCGGTCCAGCGGGCACGAGATCGGCCTACGCCACGCTTTGCTGTACGTGTGTAATCGCCTTTCAGCCTCAACGGCCGTCATGTCGGCGACAAATATGGCCTGCCCATTGCCATTTCAACTTACTGATTCGACAGGCTGTCGATAATTTTCGATCTTAGCCTGCTGCTAATTTTTTTTTACATTTGCGCCTTTTTTGGGAATGTTGTAATCATTGTTTTTGATCAGTAAAATACGTACGTGGTTTTTAGATACCTGTCTATTTACACCCGGTATATAGGTGACCATGTATACCCGGTATATAAGGTGACTTTAATTTATGCAGCAAATTCTTACTGAAGACTCAGTAAGTGCTCAGTAACAAGGTCCGATGACCCTTTTTGTGAAATTCGTTAATTATTATTTTCGTTTTCCTTACAAACGTAAGCCCAGCCCCGACGTAAAGATTTTATTTTGCGAAATTAGCAAAAAGTGTTCTAAGAAAAGAATAAGTATATTTATTTAGACCAAAAAGTATATTTATTTAGACCAAAAAGTATGCATGTTAACAGTTTTATTGATCCGTGTTACTGATCACTTACCATACGTCCAGTATGAGTTTCGCTGTATAAATAAAAGTCACCTTATATAAGGTAACTTTCGTTTTAAGCGACACCGAAATTGGTCTAGTCTCCTAAATAAGGTGATATTCATTTATACACACAAATTCATACTGCAGACTCGGTAATTGGTCAGGGCCAAGGTTCAATGAACCTGATGAAATACGAAACACGTTTTTTGTGCCTCTATCCTTGTTCAAGAATAACCTCGACTCAATTAGTATAAATTTAAATTTCATTTTGCGTATTTCACATAAAGGGTAATTGAACCATGGTCCTGACCACTTACCAAGTCTCCAGTAAGAATTTGGGTATATATAATTGAAAGCTAATTAAACATCAATTACTTACAGTACAGTGTCCCTTATGGGGGTAACTTTTTAACATGCACAACATATTGTTTTCCTTACTTTTGAGTAAAAATTATGCAATTAATGTGTTTTTAAGCAACTTGCGGAAATAGTTTAATAATAAAGTCTTGACAAAAAAACGTGTACTTTAATGTATTACATTTTGTTTGCATTACAACAACAAACTTAAAAGCGTGTTTACAGTTGTAACGTAATGCAGCTAAAATGTAACGCATAAAATTGAATAATTTTCATGTGATCACCTAACTATTAACAAGCAGTTTGCGCGAATTGCTATAAAACGCATTTATTGCAAACTTTTTATTCAAAAGTATGGAAAACAATAATATTATTATGATGTGCTTTTCGCACCGAGATCACCTTAAAGACTAACTGCGCGGGCGTCGTATAGCAGAGTTTAGTCGCTTACACTTGGGAATCAAGACTGGTAATAAGATATCGCCTTAGGTACGTAAAGGGTGCGTAGGGGGGTAAGGCGCGGGTATAATGCGTCATAGATTTTTGTAGCAGTTATGTGCTACTAAATAACTTTTGAACATACTTTATGACGCTAAATATTTTTTTCTACCCCCTCATAAACTGACAATCCATATATATTGTATGAGAAATTGATTGTTTTTGTAATGTATAATGTTCTTCATATTTTTTTTCTGTGTTAGTTTTGAGTTGGACCTCACATTCCCAAGGCAACACTTAGAAACTTCAAGTGGTTCTATGACATTTTAAAACCGAATAGTAAGTTTTAAATGTTTTACCGTTGTAAATATAGGTTAGTAAGCAAAGCCTGTTGTTTTATTCAACCTATTTTCATGTTTCTTTATACGAAAATTCGGATTTACTTTAACGGGATATAAATAAAAGAATGAAGTGTTGTTTCAGTTTATTAAAAAATACAAGAAGTAATTATAACAAACTTTTGAAAGTAAGGTGACACAATTTGGTGTGAAGTAAATTTGTAATGTATTATTAAAAGTAAACATCTAAAATATTAATCAAAACTTTGGTTGAGATCTAAGTTAATGTGCGATACATTATGTATATCTTATTAAATTAAGAATTCATGTTCTATTTATTCATATAATACTATGATACACGATTTTTCGATGCAACTTTTGGTTTATACAAAAATACTGAAGAAGTCTTCTTCGAAAAATATAAACTTTTAACGCTCTTTGCACACCGATACGATTGCGATAAATTCTGTTACAGTTTATGCAAACATCTGTCTTTTTCGCGTTTTATCATCGTTTCCCGTAGATGTGCAAAGGGCGTCATATGTAGATCCTAGCAATGTTTGCTTAACTATTTCCTACGATTGTTAACACCATAGGCGTAACTTTAGGTAGGGGGCAGGGGGGCACGCCCCCCAGAAATATGGATGTTAAGAACCGGCCAAGTGCGTGTCGGGCCAAGCGCAATGTAGGGTTCCGTAGTTGCCCGGTACATATAAGTTGGTCTACTAATACAGACCACGCCAAACTTCTGGTCCCATACATTATAGAGGGCCAAAAGTTTGACGCGACCTGAACTCGTTAACCTGTAAAGCCTACTTAGCTGTGATAGTTTTCCTTTTAAATTCATTATATATACTATTTCTGTGAATTTTTTCACATTTCTATAAACAACCGTTTAGTCAGCATCGCCCCACTGTAACAAAAATTTTCACTTTAAAGCTTAATATTTCACCAACGGATCCCTAAATCTAAAAATGGCTTTGACACACCCACAATGTTTTTGAACGGCCTATCCAACGATACCCCACACTATGGGATAGACGAGAAAAAAAAATTCATCCCCAGTTTACTTGTATGAGAGGTACCTTCAAAAAAAATTTTTTTCAAGATTTTATTTTACCATTTTGTAGGCGTGATTAATATTTATATCCATGCCAAATTACAGCTTTCTAGTACTAATAGCCTCTGCGCTAAGCCGCGGACAGACGGACATGGCGAAACTATAAGGGTTCCTTGTCGGACTACGGAACCCTAAAAAGAAGCTTTATCAACTTTGAGGTGTTATTTTGTTTTGTATAAGGTATGTGATCTCTTTGTGCGGAGGGCTAGCTCTAATTATAAACATCACATGATCAAAACAGTCCCCTTATTGTCTTAACTTCAATATCTTTAACCATCGCGTTCAACTACTGTGTACGGCGATATTATTACATTATTTTTAGCCAATCACGAAACTTTTGAAAGCGATAGCGATGGATGCTGAAGATAGACAATAAAGCCCCATTACTTCATGACTTGGGAGCCAGCCCCCCCCCCCCCCCCTGTCAAAATCCTGGTTACGCCATTGGTTAACACTATACGAGTATCTCATCTAACCGTCGCGTCGTATGATCCTGCTAGTGGCCACCTCATGTGATAATCCAACACCATAGTGTTACAGTTAAGATCATATAGCAACTATGGGCAAATACATAAAACGATTGAAGTACCTTCCAAACCTAGCGGTGTCTCTTGAAAAAAAAACTTACTCATACATATATACGAGTAAATGTAGTATTTTTAATGAATAAATATTTGACTCTTTGAAGTTTTTTATGTAGTATTTTTAGTGTTTTTGTGCGGAATCTGATATTTATTTTTGATTTACTGAAATAACGAAACCGACCCTCAGTCCCTGCGAATAATTAATTCTGGATCCGCCAATGGAACTAGTTGACTGTTCATCCAAGGGATAGATAAGTTTATGTTATGTGAAATCACATAACGCCCTCGTGAGCGTTCAGTATGTGCATTATAAGCTGGTTAGATCAAATAGTTACAAAATATTCGGTGGACAAGTATGGTGGAAAAATTCAACGGTCTAGGTAAGTACCTCGGTGGCGCAGTCGGTAGCGCGCTTGTCTTGATAACAAGAGGTCGCAGGTTCGAATCCTGGCCCGAGGTATTTTTTCAAATTCTTGTTTTTACATTTGTTTCTAATTTATCTTTTTCAGTTTGTAATGCACTCTAATAATAATATTTTGGATAGATAAGTTGCCTTGCTTTGGCATATTGCATACTAGCTTTTGCCCGCGGCTCCGCCCGCGCGTTATTCGGTTTAACGACATGCTTTTTTCCGGGATAAAAAGTAGCCTATGTGTTAAGTTAAGGTATAAGCTATATCCATTCTAAATTTCATCCAAATCAGTCCAGCTGTTTCAGCGTGAAAGAGTAACAAATATACACACACACACACACAAACTTTCGCATTTATAACATTAGTGTGATTCATATTGTTGCCAAATTTATGAAATTTAGTGACGACGCATCTATGCGTTAGAGAGAGAAAAATAGACAATAAGCGGATTGGCTAAATCGCTGCACTCTTTTCTCTACTCTGCGTTATTTAGTTTATTCTAATGACGATTCTGTCATCGAATTTTGCAATCAATTTTACTCTATCAGTCTTAGCCCGCGGCAAATGTACGTTGGTTCCACAATACATTGCTTCATAGTTGGGATGCATCCATATACCGAGTGTAAACGGATATCTTTAAATTATACTACATCATTAACTAAACAGCTTTTCTAAAGAAACACGCGCAAATGTAAAAAAAACTTGCAGTACGCTTAGATCGAAAGTTATCGAACCAGTAAGTTGAAATGGCAATGGACAGGCCATATTTGTCGCCGACATGATAGCAGTTTGGGGCTGAAAGGCGTTCAAAGTCGGAAGCAAATTTACAAAAACTATACAGAAAGATCATTGACCTCTCATAAACAACAAGACACATAGTCTCTAAGAAAAGTTCGTTAGAAAGTGTCCGAACCTGTAACGTGCATTGCAGCAAAATTCTTCAACCAAATTAAGACGTTATGTCGTTAACATAAGATGCAATGTCAGTCGCACGAAATCGTCATTTGATTTTGTCACCCCATAGCTTTGGGCGAGATTGTGAGTCTAGTTGTTTATGAGAGGTCAATGGGAAAGATCAATCTTTTTTTATGTTTCTTTGGTAAAGAAATTCAATATTATGTAGATGATGTAGTTTATGTCCATTTACAGCCGGTGTAGATAATAAATCAGTTAGTCCGCCTGTCCTGATGTCCGTCGCTATCGTCCCCCTCACTCTTCACCTCCAACCCCCGCATCTTCTCTTGCTGCTTCGTTGTGTGAGCTTCGGCGAACTTGATGGCGGCACGCATCGCGTCCTGCACTAGCTGCTCGCAGGTTATTAGGCTCACCTGACGGAGACAAAAGGTTATAACTGTCACCATCGCTAAAACAATAAATCGTATCTACAAGATTAAGGGTGGAGTCCCTAACTCGGGCGAAAACAGGGTGTGGCATTCTCACTTTAGATGATACTCAGTATTAAAATTTCCTTATTAAATAAGTAAATGAAATAATTAAAATAAATATATTGGAAATGCGTATCGGACGAATGACTGATTTAGAAAAGCCTGTTTAGGGGCCAGTACTGGTCGAAACCTTTCGAATTCACGCTACTTCAGCCCATCCAGGAAGTAATCTTTGAAGACCATCTCGTTTTCTTCGTTTGTGTCCAGGGGGCTAACGATATAATGTCTTTAGATCATATTTGTTTTCTCGCATATTGACAAACGCGTTATGCGTGAGAGAGCAAGTATTCACACAGCTGTAAATTGTTGCTGTAACCATGTTCTGAGTCATCTACCTGGGTGTCGCTCAATATCTACCTTAGTGCCTGTCATTTCAGCAACAGTCGTGGTGGACTCGCCGGGCTGCGGCGCTAACATCGTCGCTTCAAACACCGGCAGCACACAGCGCAGCCAACGCTCAGCTGTGAACTGTGACGTCACCATGTTCTGGAACAAAAGTAAATAATAAGTGACCTGTACACATTGGGGGACCTTTTCTTTAAGGTTTGGAACGTACAACGCGGTCTATGTGGTCGGTCCCTTTGTTTTGTAATTTTTCCGCTATACAGATGAAGTGTTCAAGGATCTGACGGCCCTGTGACGTCACAAGTCGGTACCGTGTGAGACTCACCTCGGGAATGCTACAAGCGACATGAATGGTCCCATTAGCACAAGCGAGTAGCATGGCGGGGGTTGTCGCGGCGGCGGTGAGCGCGGTCTTCACTGGCGCTCGCTGCATCAGGTATGAGCACCGGAGGAAGTGCACCAGGAACTGACGGCCCTGTGAAGTCACAAGTCGGTACCGTGTGAGACTCACCTCGGGAATGCTACAAGCGACATGAATGGTCCCATTAGCACAAGCGAGTAGCATGGCGGGGGTTGTCGCGGCGGCGGTGAGCGCGGTCTTCACTGGCGCTCGCTGCAACAAGTATGAGCACCGGAGGAAGTGCACCAGGAACTGACGGCCCTGTGAAGTCACAAGTCGGTACCGTGTGAGACTCACCTCGGGAATGCTACAAGCGACATGAATGGTCCCATTAGCACAAGCGAGTAGCATGACGGGGGTTGACGGGGGTTGCAACAAGTATGAGCACCGGAGGAAGTGCACCAGGAACTGACGGCCCTGTGAAGTCACAAGTCGGTACCGTGTGAGACTCACCTCGGGAATGCTACAAGCGACATGAATGGTCCCATTAGCACAAGCGAGTAGCATGGCGGGGGTTGTCGCGGCGGCGGTCAGCGCGGTCTTCACTGGCGCTCGCTGCATCAAGTATGAGCACCGGAGGAAGTGCACCAGGAACTGACGGCCCTGTGAAGTCACAAGTCGGTACCGTGTGAGACTCACCTCTGGAATGCTACAAGCGACATGAATGGTCCCATTAGCACAAGCGAGTAGCATGGCGGGGGTTGTCGCGGCGGCGGTGAGCGCGGTCTTCACTGGCGCTCGCTGCATCAAGTATGAGCACCGGAGGAAGTGCACCAGGAACTGACGGCCCTGTGAAGTCACAAGTCGGTACCGTGTGAGACTCACCTCGGGAATGCTACAAGCGACATGAATGGTCCCATTAGCACAAGCGAGTAGCATGGCGGGGGTTGTCGCGGCGGCGGTCAGCGCGGTCTTCACTGGCGCTCGCTGCATCAAGTATGAGCACCGGAGGAAGTGCACCAGGAACTGACGGCCCTGTGAAGTCACAAGTCGGTACCGTGTGAGACTCACCTCTGGAATGCTACAAGCGACATGAATGGTCCCATTAGCACAAGCGAGTAGCATGGCGGGGGTTGTCGCGGCGGCGGTGAGCGCGGTCTTCACTGGCGCTCGCTGCATCAAGTATGAGCACCGGAGGAAGTGCACCAGGAACTGACGGCCCTGTGACGTCACTTGGTCGGCGAGCTCGCGCACTTCCGCTAGGGCTATCGTTCTGTTATGGGAGAGAAGAGGGTGTGGTTATTTATATTTCACCACTGTAGTACAAAAACGCTTACGTTTGACTTGAAAAAAGACTTGCTCGCACTCAATTTACGGCTTGAGAGAGGCTTGTACCCGCTACTGAACTCATTGCTGCCTACAAACATTTATTTTGGCTGTGTTGTGTTGAATTATTGTTACGTAAGTCGTAAGAACAAAAACAGTACATTAGTGCCATCTTTTATCAAGTAGCAGAAGCGAAAGAGCACTTGCTCCATTCAAGAGTAAAGCGGTGCCATCTAGTACTTTCATGTAAATTGGAATACATTAGTGTCGAATCGGTGTGACAGGACTAATCTTATTCGAAGCGTCCTGTCCTTGTCTTTTCGATACAGAAATAAAAAGACAGAATACTTAAATTAAGTTCAGTCCCTCCTGTCAAATATGTCGTGTAACACCGAATTATTAACATTATTATCATTATTAACTCGTAACAAAACTATATAATACAGGTTCATATGGACTTATATGTATCAAACCTATCAATACTTTCCATGGGTTGGCTATAGACGTCCGGTACTTGATTTTAATCATGATTTAAGTCTAGGGGGATGGTTTGACTTTGGTTTAACCCCTTGCCACTGTTTTTATTACCGGAAAAGATTTTTTAGTTATTTACGATAAAAAATAAAATATGCAAAATATGCGTATTACGGAACGAAATTCTGTCAATTATGTTAGTTGTCAAAAGCTGGTAAAAATGTGTGAAAAGAAACGCAACACTAGTTGGCTAGCGGGCATTTTGATTTAAACCATTCCTTTAATTTCAAAGGAGGCTATGTTTGAATTCTATCATTCCGTTTCGCGGTTTTTTTGAGTTGGGTCTTGCAGGGGGACACCTGATTTTTTATATAAATGATATTGTAGGGGTTTCTTTGGGTCTTTATAGGACTTTTTATCAACATTTTATTTGTTGCAAATTGTTTGAAATTTAGTTATTAATAAAAATAATGTCTATAAAATATCTATGAAATGGAATGCAATTTTGTTCATTTTACATATCGTTGACACTAGGTTATCATAAATGTACTTGAAAATGTGTATAATGGAACGTAAAAGACCGAAAAAAAGGTTTGACAGCTCGTCAGCCAGCTAAAAACAGACTTCTGTATGGTAGGTTAAAACTGTTCAAAAACCGACTTAGAGCACCTTGACTCTATACAGTCTCCTGGTAACTACCCCTAGAGTGTATATGAAAAGCCGGAGGCGCGGAGTGAGAGCAGTGCCCGCAGGCAACCGTGCGAGCCGTAGCGGCAAGGGCGGAGGGGCTGCACTTCTCGTAGCGCCGGAGCCGATGCAGAAGTGAATTTATGTCAAAAAGTGACCTCTGAATATAACCTCAAAATAAGATATAAAAAGTAGGTATGCATTTTATAAACGTTCCCTATGCGGGGGGAGGGATCTCTCCTCCCCTCAAATATACCTACATATATAATATATATGTACCCTTATACCGGGTGTAAAATCAAAGGCAAGAACCCTGTGTTAGTATGATCGGTAAAGATATTTTTATAAATACTGGGATGTCTAAATAAAAAACCAGCACCTCACAATAAGACGAGTTTCTTTGCTCAAAATACACTAATCGCGTGGACACGGTCGCTGGCCACTCGGATGAGGGGTGCGGGTTGCGGGGTGCGATTAGGTGTGTGGGGAGGCCGGTGAGCTGCGTAGCCATAGCTTAAAAAAATGATGGAATTTTTGGTGAAAATTCAAGGTATATATTTTTTTCTCGTAATGACATCAGAATCGTGTATACTTTCACACCCTAAAGGGATTCTTGACTTTGCATTTACAGCCTGTAGTAAAGACAGCTTTTATTAGACCATGGTCTGGTCTCAAAACAATTTTCTTAGCACACAAAAAGTGAGGTTATAATAAATAAAAAATAGCACAACTAGAAAACTATGTACTTCCGGACGGGGGGAGGGGGTTTCCAGGGGGGAGGGGGGTACGCAGGTACCGGACGTCTATAGTTTTACCCTTTTATTTTCTGTGGCAGCTGAACGAAAATGAATCAAATAGGTAAATCACAATATTTTAGCTGGATCCATAAAGAAACACTCACTCAAGCGAGCAATCAATCTTCTTCGTCTGCTTCATCAGAGTGTCCAGTAGAGCGAGACACTCGGCGTACTCCGAGTGCGGTGCGCCGGCGGTTCCACACAAGCTGGTCAGCTCCCGCTTGATGTCGCCCGCTTCTTGCTTCATACGCTCCGGGTCTATCAGCGCTATCACCTGCTGTAGCTTTTGTGCGCGGCAGTACAGCTCGCGGGCCTAAAACACACAAGGACTTATTTGAGATTTCTTACTTAACCATGCAAAAAGAGTTGGGTTATTAATTCCATCTTATCCCGTACCGGAAATGGTTACATGACATAGAATCAGTCATTCGTCCGTTACCGACTGTCGTAGATTTTGCAGAAGTCTCTGGATGGACTGTATGATTAATGCCTGGCCTGCTTTTCCTCTCCCATTTTCTGGGCTAGCACGCTTTATCCCAGGTTTTATCGACACTTTTCGTCAGACGCGGCAGTGGCCAAGCGTTAGACCATTTATTAAAAAAATAGATATGATATGACAGCTACAACTTATTGAAGTTTCCGCTAACGCCAGACTTTGCGGGATTATAAATAGGGTCATCGTATCTTGACCGAAATGTCTAGGTTGCATCATGAAAACAAATATATTTATTTGCAATGGTATAAAGTACAAATGGTACAAAGCTCCCGGTGAGGATGGTGTTTCGGTCGAACTCTTACGGGCAGGAGGTAGATCCAGTCATAACGGTTCTTGTGGAACTCTTTAACAAAGTCCTTATCGGCAGTCGCACACCTAATGCGTGGAGAAATGTTATCATCACGATCTCTTACAAAAAGGGTACAAGTTCCAAGCTTGAAAACTTCTGCCCAATAAGCTTTTTGTCTCAAGTTTACAAGCTGTATGCGAAAGTTCTGTGCAATAGGCTCACACGCCAGCTCATGGCAGGTGGAGTAAATACCTGACAGAGTGGTGACCAATAGATGGTGGCCGACGAGGAGTCAGCAGACCGCCAACTAGGTGAGCCGATGACATTTATAGGGTAGAACATGGATGAGATCGGCACAGGACAGGAGTTGGGGGCGTAAACAGAGGAGGCTTATACCAGCAGTGGGCGCAAACGAGCTGTCAATGATGAATGATGATATAATGTTAATTTATATCTCCTTGCGATCAGGTGGTCCCGCTCTAGAGCTCCCTGGGGAACAAACACAAAGACCCGTACCTCGAGAGCGGCGTCCCCGGTGATGGCGTGGAGAGCGGGCGTGTGGCTGCCGGCTCCCTTCACCAGCGTGACGCAGAACTCGCCCACCAGCCCCGTGGACGGCAGGTGGGTCCCGCAGCACAGCTCCCTGGGGAACAAACCGTCGTTAACAGGAATCATTCAAGTGATAGTAGTTTTGTGTACGATATTGTCAAGGCTGTTGATGGGCAATGGATGAGACTGGCGGGAGACTGACGAAAATGGCGAGGAAAAGAAGAGGCATATGCCCAATAGTGGATGGATGTGGGATGATTGATGATGAGAGAAAACCTACAGAAAACTATTTTTAGCCGAAATGTTTATTAGATAGACCTTCCGGAAAAAAACACATATTAACGAAATCCATACCATGTGGTATTTACTTGGACTATTTGTTCGTGAAAATACCAATATCACAAAATGGATGATCATTTTATGAATACCTAATACAATTTACAAGTGAAATATACGTGAGTAAATTTATCCAGTAAATAAAATATAAAACTCACTTGGAAACCAATTCATCAGCCTGCACTGTGACCAGCCTCAACCCAACCTCCGGGTAAGTTTCTCCCGGCACCGTCAGCACCGAGTTCTCCATCGACAGCTGCACGCTGTCCAACGTTGACGTCGCGATGGGGACGTTCAGTTGGATTGTGTTCCTGGGATGTTCAAACTGTTTATTGTGGTGAACGGTCCTTAAGTGCAGGGCGGGAGGGGAAACAAACAACGGCTAATGCTAACTTTTCTACATCGTCACGACATGAATCCCCGAGGGGGTGTCAGAGGTGTTCCCGAGTGTGAATTGTGTAATGCAAGCCACCCGCGTTTCACCGACGATTATTACGTCCCAATGTGGTGAGCCCTATCGCCGTAATTCGGGCACAATTACACGCTTTTTAGAGCAAGCCGGTTTCCTCACGATGTGTTCAGCAAGTGGTAAGTATTAGGTAAGAAAATAAGTGAACTTTTATCACAGTTTAAAAATCAAAGCGCTCAGACAGAACAATTGTGCGGGGCCTGCGGGGCGGGACGCGGGAGATAAGTCACCGAGTTACATACAATTTTCGAACAAGCAGTTCGGAGCCTCGCCACGCACTACCGCTCCGTCCGAACGTCTTCGTTGAACAAATGTATGGATTTTAAAGTGTGATTTCGGTACCTATCAGTCATTCGTCCGTTACTGACTTCCGTAGATTTTGCGGAAGTCTTTTTACAGACTGATTAACTTCTCACCTGCTTTAACTTTTAGGTAAAAATGACGCTTTCCATTAATAAAAGTTAAACAACAGGTGTAATAGCAATTGAACAATTAATTCCAGTTTGTGTACTTTTTACATTGTTTTAGTATACTTGTGTTAGTATCTACTAATGGTACCTCATAGTATTAGATATAAAATACTAATACTTTTCCTAAGGCTTTATTCACGCTGAAGAAGAAACTCAGTCTAAATGAACACTACTCTGCTCCCTTTGATCACAGCCTAATGATACATACTCTTACTTAAAAATCTCTTTATAGTCCAATAAATGAGCTGCAAAATGTGTAAAATCAGCAACCTATCAAACCCCCTAGAAACCTCTGAACGCAGGCGTAGAGCGGAACTTAGTACTCGACTGACCGCCGTGCGCGAAAGTACTCACGAATAGTACTGATGATGATGAGTCATCATAATCTCATCAAAAGCTCGACCTGTGCCTCCTCACAGTTAAAAAAGTATGTCCTATCCGATTTTTAATATTCACCCCTATAGAGCCCCTTTCCGCGGCGTATAAATTTTAGTTTATATTTATGACACTTTTGGTGCACTTTGGGGGATCCAACCCCCAAACTTTTTCATTTTCGGGGGGGTAATGCTGATAAATGTTCCTGGGGGTCTAGGAAACATGTGAAACAGGGAATTTTTCAAATCAGTGCTGTTTCACCACTTTTGCACTTGTTTCCGGCTTATTTACTGGACTATGAGGCAGAGGTGACAACCGCATCAAAATCCGTCCAGTGGTTCAAAAGTTATAACTAGACAGAATACATTATGAAGATGTGTTATGTTACTCACCTAACTAAATTTTGAGCATCATTCACAACCTTCTGCGACAACTTGTCTCCATAAACCGACAGGTTTAGAACTAACCCTTTATCAGACACATTTGATCCTATCTGACAGACAACACTATTTGGTAGAACTTTCCTTATCGCCGCATTCAGCAAATGTGTCGCCGTGTGATTCCTCATAGTTTTCAGTCTTCTCTCACTGTTTACATTTAACACTACATCACTTTTTAAACTAACATAACTACTGTCACTTGAATCGTTTTTGAAGTAACCTTTATGGAAAACGAAGTCTCTGATTTTGAATACACTTTCAACATTGAATTTCAAGTCTTTGTTTATTTCTATGGACCCTATGTCGGCAGTTTGACCGCCCTCTTCGCAGTAGAAATTAGTATCTTTTGTAACTAGGTAATAGGGTTTATTTTCCGACGGCTCAGAGAAGTCAAGTCCTTCCCCGTCTTCGTTTAAAATTGCTACTAAGCTGGTTTTCAACGGTTCAAAGGTAAGTTTGTTTCCTTTGAGCGTGTAGTTGTATTTATATTGGTCATTTGTCCTGTTGACGCCGTCTTCTATTAGTTTTTCTATGGCTTGGTCGAACTGAATTCCTTTCTGGTCAGTTTGTTCTTTGAATGCGGTTTTATGTCTACTCTTGTGTTGGGAGAGAAGTTTCCAGAATGTCTTCTTGTCTATTTCCAAGTTGTTCAGTTCAGCTATTCTGTTGATGACGTCTTCTTGGAAGCCGTGGGTGTCGTACAATTTGAAGACTAGCTCCCCTGGTATTACGGTTGAGTTATGTTTGGCCATTGTCTGTAAGTGAAGACAACGATTATTATTTTAAATACGGACATAAGCATTTTTTTTTCTTTTATTAACTTTAAATTAAATATTTAAATGGACCGGTGCTGCTGTAAGATCACATGTGATCTATCCCAGCATCACAATACGTTATACAGAGAAATTAGCCAATAACCAGTGTGCTAACTAAAGTACAAAAACTTTAACACCTATTTAATTTACTCAAATAAACCAACATAAGCAATAAATTATACAATAACCATAACATTGTGCTAGCTAAGGTACAAAATCTTTACATTTATTTAATTTACTCAAATCAACCAACTTATGCAATAAATTAGTATACAAAGAATTTAGCCAATAACTATTGTGCTAACTAAGGTACTAAAAACTTAAGCACTTGTCACTCAAATAAACCAACTTATGCAATAAATTAGTATACAAAGAATTTAGCCAATAACTATTGTGCTAACTAAGGTACTAAAAACTTAAGCACTTGTCACTCAAATAAACCAACTTAAGCAATAAATTATACAAAGAATTTAGCCAATATCCAGTGTACTAACTAAGGTACAAAAACTTTAACACTTATTTAATTTACCTAAATAAACCACCTTACGCAATAAAGATCAAGAGCATTAAAATAGGTATAACCACGAATCAGTGCTACTAGGTACTCAGCGTTTGACAGACGAAATCACGCAGGCTTTTCTCTCTCTGTGTAACAGAAGGTTTTTCTGTCTTTGTGTAACCAAAGTAGCCAATATTGGTCTTCCTTCCGTGGCTACAAAATAATCATTGTGGCGCATAGCGAGCACACACAGAGAAAAATAAATAAATGAATAAAACGCAATCAGTCAATTATGCTACAATATACTAACCACAGAAACCGTGATGGTATCGCTCACTTTTACTTTTTAATAACTACTATACAGTATTTGATTTTAGTTTTTTAGATTACAACTTTTCAATAAAGTATTCTTTAAAAACCTCTTTTATATTTTTGTCCTGAATTTTACTTTTGATGGTAATTGGTAGATTGTTTATAAGGCGTGGTATTAGGTACTGTGATGTTCTTTTTCCGTAATAATTATTATAAGCACTTGTGACCAATTTTTTACTTGTGACATTTCTCGTAGCAATGGGGTGTTCAACAAGATGTAGTATTTCCTTGCGGAAAAATTGTTCCATTAACAGATTCATACAAAATTTATCATGAATTGGCACTATCTTACAATAGTTGAATACTGACCTACCCTCATCTTTCAGTTTGATATACTCTTTAGGTGGGACTACAGTTTTTAGCATACGTTTTTGCAAGTTTTTAATTGGATCTATATATGTTTTGAACGTTCTTCCGTAGCTACTCAGCCCATATGAGATTAAACTTTCAGCCAGAGCTTTGTACATAGTTATAAGAACAAAGTAAGGAATTTTATATCTAAGAAGGTAAAATTTTGCTAATATAGCCCTAAGCTTAGCACACACCTTTTCAATGTGCGGTCCCCAGTTAAGCCTTTTATCAATTAAAAGTCCTAGGTAAAGGTGACTTTATACTTGTTCGATTGGTTTACATTTGCAAATAGTCTGCTCAGTATGGAGACATACATGTTCATGAGCAATAATACGTGGCCTGTCATGGAACGTAAGTCGACCGGAATGTACGTGTATAAGCTTAGTTTTGGAGGCGTTCAGTACAAGACCAGCATCGTGTGACCACTTACAAACCATGTTAAAGTCTTCTTGTAATTTTTCCATAGCTATATTGACATCCTCGTTAGCAGACACAAGGCAAGTATCATCAGCATATTCGTATACCGTACAATGATTTATCACTTCGTTTAGATAATTAACGTAAACCAGATAATGAAGTGGTCCAGGGACCGAACTCTGAGCTGTACCCTCAGTGACTTTAACCCTTTCGCTAAATGCATTTCCTACTTTTATAGTATATGATCTATTCTCAAGGTAATTCCTACAACATTCAAGCAACGGACCTCTGATTCCACTATTGTCTAATTTGTGAACAAGTGTATCACGACG
Source organism: Ypsolopha scabrella (assembly GCA_910592155.1). Classification (NCBI taxonomy): domain Eukaryota; kingdom Metazoa; phylum Arthropoda; class Insecta; order Lepidoptera; family Ypsolophidae; genus Ypsolopha; species Ypsolopha scabrella. Next base: position 5,754,881 of record OU342985.1, on the reverse strand, counting down.
AAGAGTATCGAAAGCCTTGCTATAATCAATGAAAACAAGAAGAACGTGCTTTTTGTTATTAAGTTGCGTATTAATATCATCTGTAAATGTAGAAAGTAGCTGTGTTGTACTTTTGTTTTGTTGGAATCCGAATTGATTTGTCGACAGTACTTTATATTCCTTATAGAAAGATTGAATTTCGCTACCTATATACTTCTCCATAATCTTATCAATGCTAGATAGTAGTGTAACTTGTCTATAGTTTTCTGTATCATTCTTTTTTCCCTTCTTATAAATTGGTCTGACAATACCACTTTTGAGTTCACAGGATATAAACCTTGGTATACGCATTCATTTATGAGTTTCACAATAGCCTGTGTTATTTTGTGAGATATTAATTTAATTTCTGACATTCTTATGCCGTCGACCCCTGGCGCTTTATTAGATTGAAGAGATTTTATTATTTTATGGATCCTAGCATGTGTTGCTTTTTTAAATAGCATTGTTTTGTCATTCTTAGTCCCATACTGAGCTACATTTAATAGAGTTTTCTTACACTCAGGAATAACTTCTTTTACACCGGATTGAAATTGCTTTGCAAATTGGTCAGCAATGTTCTTAGCGCTATCTTTAAATGCCGTTAACACTGTGTCATCTAACGAATTCTTTTGCTTTCCCGTCAGACTGTTAAGTATATCCCAAAGTTTTTTTGGCTGATTCTTATTGATATTAATTTTGTTTTTGTAATAATTATTACGAGTATTTTCGATTAAGTAATGAATTTTATATCTTTCCTTCTTATATTTTACCCACATAATTTTGTTATTAATATCTTTTTTACATTGTGAATACAGTTCGTCCCCATAGGCACATGCTCTCACTATTCTATTTGATCCATTCCTTTTTATTTCTTTTAGATTATGTAACTTTTTTTGTGTATTTCGATTTTTCACAGCATTCTGTAATTTCAGATTTTATAATAGCATATATCTTATCAGGTTCATGTAAATTTTCTAGCTTGTCCCAGCTTATATTCAGCAGTTCCGAATGAAGCACATTCCTTTTATATCTAGTTATGTAACTCGCAACACACACCCTGTATACTTGGAATTCCTGCAAATACAACTACAATCATTCTGTGGTCAGCTAGTACTGTACTGAGTGCTGCGGTATAAATTTCTTGTAAACAAGATCGCACAAAAATATGATCTAAGCAGCTTCTAGTCACAATATCTTTTTTTAATTCAATTCTGGTATAATCCGTAATTCCGCATACAAGGCCGAACTCGGACATTAGTCTTAGGTAGTGTTTTCGCATTAAATTATCAGTTTTCAGGTCAATGTTTATGTCACCTATAAGAAAGAAGTCGCCTGCCAAATGCTGAGCAAGTAAGTGTTTAAATTCTTTAAGAAACAATCTTTTATTTCGTTCAGGCTGCCTATACACTGCACACAAAGTAATCTTATACTTATTAGTGCAATATAGTGTACCCAATAAGCATTCATAATTTAACGTTGTTGTTTTGGAGACAGTAAATGAGTATTTGTTTCTTATGTAAATAATGATTCCACCACCCTTACGGTTATTTCTCAAATTAGTGTGCAATGTATAGCCGTCTAAAGAAAACATGGAGCTTATTTTCTCAGATATGTTTGCTTCAGTTATCACAATTATATCGATAGGACATGGACTCCCATCTAGAATCTGTTCTAATTTAGCAACATTTTTAATCATTGACCTTATATTTATATGAATACATGTGAATTGAGGTTTTGTTTTAGGTAATCTTGAAAGAAAGTGGGAAATTTCTTTACAGTTTTGAAGTTCCAACAAACTACGAGGGTGCATTTTTATATTCGCGGAATGGGTAGGTAATTAATAAATGAGGGTACTTTCCTTAGTCGTAACTGGTTAAGTAGCTCATTATTAGTATAAATAGAATGTTTTGTTTTAATCGGGCCATTACTATTTGAATTATCGTCGATCAAACAACTCAGTTGGGAAGAACATAGTGAAAAATGGAGAAAATCGAGCACCGCGCTGTCATAAAGTTCCTTACCAAGCAAGGTAAATCGGTTCAAACCATACTAGAAGAGATGTCATCCGTTTACGGGGAGTCTTGCCCCGGTAAAACCATGGTTTATAAGTGGCATACCCTTTTTAAGAAAGGCAGGGCTTCACTTGAAGATGATCCTCGGCCAGGACGGTCGATCGAGGTGACCACTCCGGAAATCATTCAAAAAGTGGAAAAATTAATACTGGAAGATGCTAGACTAAAGAAGAAACAGCTCGCAGAAATGGTTGGAGTATCCGATACAACCATATTTAAAATTCTTCACGATCATCTCGGCATGACCAAAGTCAGTGCAAGGTGGGTGCCGAGAATGCTCACGCCGCCTCAAAAACAACAGCGCGTAGAGTGTTCTCGCGCGTTTTTGGACCTCTGTAATGAAGACCAGGATGGAGTATTGACTCGAATCGTTACTGGGGATGAAACTTGGGTTCATCATTATGAACCTGAGTCCAAACAAGATTTTATGCAGTGGCACAAAAAAGGCACACCACCACCAAAGAAATTTAAGGTGTCACAGTCGGCGGGAAAAATCATGGCGACAATCTTTTGGGACTCAGAAGGAATCTTGTTGATAGATTATAAAGATAAAGGTGTCTCCATAACCGGAGAATACTACGCTTCAATCTTAGAGCGATTAAAGGAAGCAATCAAGGCAAAAAGAAGGGGAAAATTAACCAAAGGTGTCCTCCTTCTGCACGACAACGCGCCTGTGCACAAGAGCCGTGTTGCGTTGGCTTCCCTGCATAAAGCGGGCTTCGATATTTTGGTTCATCCACCCTACAGTCCTGACCTGGCTCCCAGTGATTATTATCTCTTTCCAAAAATGAAAAAAGAACTTCGGGGGAAGAAGTTCTCAAGCGATGAAGAAGTGAAGGAAGCAGTTTCAGCTTATTTTTCAGACAAAGAAAAAACATTTTTTTCGAGGGTATACATAAGCTAATTGAAAGATCTGAAAAATGTATTAGGGTTGCAGGTGAATATATTGAAAAGGAAAAATAAACTTGTATTTTTATTTCCACGTCTTACCCCCGATTCCGCGAACTTAAAAACGCCCCCTCGTATCACAAGAAAAATCCATTCAAATTATAAGGAGAACATGGGGACAATGGAATTTATTTGTGAAATACTCGTAACTATATATTTCGCTTGTGTCACAACGCTTATACCGTGGTCGAATCCGAAATAGCTTTAAGACATTGTCACAAAATTTAGACATTATACACCTTCGTAAGAGGTTGGGCGGGGCAGGATGGGGGGAGGTACCCTTTGGACCTCCCCCTTTTTTTAAGGTCATGTTGGTTCTTTTTTGATAAAAATATTTACTTTAAGCACCTTCGTAAACGTTTTGGGGGGTTGCACCCCTTGGATCCCTCCAGCCGACCCCCCTCTTTTTTAGGTTATGTTGGTTTGTTTTTTTTTAAATCATGCGCCCTTAATTGACTTCTGCATCAGCTCCGGCGCTGCGGGAAGTGCACCCTACAACTACACCCTAACAACTCCCCCCCCCATTTACATAATAATCAAAATCCTGTGTTATACGTCTATAGCCGACCCCAAAAGGATCTTAATGTCACAAATACCCACAAAGGAATAATTTGCATGAAATTACTAGATTTAGTATTTACGTTTACTGTTTCTTTATTCTAGAGTGAACGACCTCACCTCTTTAAACTCCTTATAACCCGACGCAAATCCCGCAAACTCCACATCACTCAACTGCTCAATTTCCGGGTACGCCTTCGACAAATCCCGCCATTTCTTCGCCATATTTTTCCTCAACTTGGCATACGATTCCTCCTCGTATTGCAATATCAATTGGGCCTCTTTTCGCTTGGCAAGCAGCTCTGGATAGGTCGGTGAAAGAGATTCGGATACGATGTCGTAGAGATGGGACAACATGCCCGATTTGCATTCGAATATGTCTGAGGATATCTTGAAGGATTTGCGTAGAATCTGCTTTAGGTTTAGGCTGGAAAAAAGTAAAGTAATAAAAATAAATAAACTGTACTGGCTACTCCGATCTCTCTCACGATATACCAAATAGTCAATACCAGCCACGGTACATCATAGTGGTACTTATGACCCTAAAGAAAAAATAATGACCGATTAAAGCTATTTTTGTGCCGTCTGCCTTAACCTTAGTTTTTATAGGAAAATAAATTATCAATAAGGTATAAATGAGCTTGTAAAGTGCTTGCTACATTTAGTATAACTATATTTAATAGATCTTTCCCGAGAGTAGACAGTGATAAAAAGTACTACGATTTGATTAATTGTTAATAATATTTTTAGAGCCTTATAGTAACAAAAACCTCGCCAAATTGCGGAACCCCAAAATAACTACAGATAGCGCACGAGTTCATATCCATCAGGGCCAGAGGCGACGCGCGGGGGCAGCTCGCCCCGCCTTCACCCACCTCGCCGCATTAGTCTGCAGTCGAGTGTTGTCCTTGACGGTTGTGACGCGCGCTTATCGATACCGAAAATTAAAAGACGGACTAATGGAAAATCCATCCATCCATCCATCAGCCTGTTTCGTCCACGGCTGGACATAGGCCTTTCCAGGATTTTGCCACTCTTGGTGGTCCTCCTGGAAGAAATACCCATACTCACACACGCTGGGCAGGCGGGTTGGTGAGCGCGGTGCCAAAACCCTTGCATCAGTGACGCCGCTGCCCGTCACCAGTCTATTTTTTATAAGGCCCGGCAATTGGGGATGGATATACCGCGATCCATCGGGCCCAGGCAATGGTGTGCCGCCTGGTTTTGCCTGAGAGCTGTTCTCTTACTCTCCCCCGAATAACTTCGGGAGGATTTGCGAGTAAGATGGTGGTACCTCCGCAGTCGAGCCCGGCATCAGCTCTACCACCTAATGGAAAATACGATCGACAAATTCGGAATTGAAGTCAGAGACTCTGCTCTGTCGGTTGTCTTTACATCTATTAATGATAAAATTGCATTAAAAAAAAATTATCTCTTAAGAATAAACAAGTAGGTAAGTACTTATTATCACATTTGTTTTATTTAATAATTTGCAAAATTACCTTGAGTTACAATAATATTGACAGCTGTTGACAAAATTGGTAGTAATTATCGAGATTACCATAATTGATTAGGTCACAGCACTACCGCATTCCTCAGGAAGGACATGAACTCGCGCGCTATCTGTAATTTCTTCTGCTGGCAACACTAACTTAAACGTCATTATGTCGATTGCAGTCCACGTGTGGTGTTGTCTTTTGCTGTCAAAGGGAGGTGTAGTTTTTTGTGCGAGGGTGTGTGTATGTGAACATAAGCGTTGCAATCATAGTAGCAAACGCGGCGCTCCTAGGGCAAGGTTTTTATTTTCTTGGTCAAGCTTTAAATATCAAAATCAATTCAGAAGCGAAAAAAAATTTTTTTAATGAATGTTATACAAGGTCCATCAATTATTCATTGCTCAGAGCGGACGACGCACGCGAGCACTGTTTACTTTTAGGCATATATAAGTTGTCTTGACGCGGCTGTCCGACCAAAGAAAGGTTTTGAAGATTTCGAGTTTTGGTGTTGACTGACTTGAACTCACCTATAAAAATATATTATAACGGGTGTAAAAGCAAAGGCAAGAACCCTTTAAGGGTGTGTTAGTATGATCGGTAAAGATATTATTTTAAATACTGGGATCTTTAAATAAAGTACCGGTACCTCGTAATAAGACGATTTTCTTTACTCAAAATACACTAATTGCGTGGACACCCTCACGGTCGCTGGCCACTCGGATGAGGGGTGCGGGTTGCGGGGTGTAGTTAGGTGTGTGGGGAGGCCGGTTAGCTGCGTAGCCATAGCTTAGAAAAATTATGGAATTTTTGGTGAAAATTCAAGGTATATTTTTTTTCTCGTAATGACATCAGAATCGTGTATACTTTCATATCCTAAAGGGATTATTGACTTTGCATTTACAGCCTGTATAATATTATTTTAAAAGGAAAATAATTGCTAGCTTCCTAAACTTTTGTCTTTATTAATTGACATAATTTTTCGTTTTATACATGTCATATTTTCTAAAGCCGAGTATTTTTTGAATGTGAAGTGGTCCAGGGCTAGTTCATACATTTGTGATTGTTTTAAATTGAGGTTGCGACATAATTCTAGAGTTAAGTAATTATAAATAAATAAACGCCAAGACGCCTTTTTTAGATTTTGGGCCAACTTTAGTCATTTGTGTTTCAAATGCTATAAATTATTTTTCAATTTTGTTTTAGCGATAATGTAGATACATTTATCATTGAAACATTATTTCTTAAATCAACCCAATCGTGACTGGCGTTTCAACTAATTATGTACGGCGCATCCTGAAACGTGAAAAAATTCAAGAGGTGACCGAGTATCGCTAATGGACCACTGCTCACCGAAAAGTTTTTATCATAGAAAATTTGTCAGCTGATTGAACCACTTTGTACGCGGAAGTTAAAAAGTTATATGACCAAAAACATTTTTTTTTTCTTGAATGTTATTGATCAGTTAATAATACACAATCTACCTGAGAATTAGTTTCACTTATTATTGTAGCACCTTATATAACGCGTATTCAAGTTAAGTTACCTGGTAGCAGGAAAAACGCCATCAGCGAGGCAGACAGAGATCATCCTCGAATGGTCAGCCAGCCGCCGGTACGCGCTGTCTACGACCGCGTCATTCCCGAATCTTCCGCCGTATTTCTGGACGCCTTTGCTTTTCTACAAGTTGAAAATCATAAAAGAAGAGTTAATGGTGCAAGTGAAAGGTAAAGCTCGACCAGCCCCCAGATTATGTATCGTCGAGTCGGTTGCCAAACGTCGAAAACATAGATATACTATCGAATTACGATTATATAAGGATATAAGTTTAATTTGTTATCTCCTTGCGATGAATAAATCGGCAAGTGTTTAAAAATATACAAATTTATTTCTATCGTAGTTTCGATACGAGTAATGTGTATTCTTAACTACCCGATGCTGTTACAGGTGACGGTAGGGCAATAAGTCTCAGACTCGTCTTGAATACACTACCGTCCTCTAGGCGCCAAGAGGCTCACTACTAAGTGAGTACCTATGCATATCGTTGCGGTATGGTCGGTTTCTAGTTTTCTTTCTGGATAAAATTAAAAGAAACTGAAATTCCCGTTGGTTTATTATATCACAAGGTTTTATATTTTACTAGGTTTATAACTTAATAACTCTCCATTGACAGCTTAAAGCGTTTTTTTGGAGTTGGCCCTTTTGCGAAACACAAAAAATGGAGCTAGTTGTAGTTATCTGATTTTACTGAGTGACATTAAGTGGGTAATAAAACAAGGTTTTCTTTAAAAAATATTATTAAAATATTATTAACGGCATAGTGTAACACAATGAAGGAAGGGAAATCTATCGTTTAATCTTCATAAGGTAACTTGTCATAAAAATTTCGGTAGTCTTCGGGCATTGTGTTCTTTAACTGTTGCAAATCTAAATACTTCTTTTTCTTTATCTTTCTGCGTTCAGTATGTAGCTGTGGTATGTTTTCAAAAGGAGTTTTATCTACAGCCTTATTTCGTCGCTGATTTAGTAACGCGTATTCATCGTGAAATCGAAGTTTATAGAATACTTGGCCGGCCGGATCATACTTCAGAGATCTTATATCGGTCACCTGGAAAACGAAGAGAGAGAAGTAATTAGATTTTACGCAGATAGGTTTATCCATAAAAGGGAAAGTAGGTACAAAGTTCATAATGTTCGACCCCACATGACACCCAGTAGCAGACGACGCGAAGATAAACGTGTTTACCCATTTATCTTCCATCGCTATCCTAGTTTACGTAGTGAAATGAAATAAGATGGTGCAAGAAGATAAATGGATAAACACGTTTATCTACTCGTCGTGCCGCCTATTCTGGTAAAATTTGAGCCCAAAATTGGTTTATATGTACAGTTCCTCGTTAATTAATATTAGTTTGAATAAGTTGTAAAGAAAAGCATACTTTTGGGTCCCCTTTTAGTTTTCCCGGTCTTATTGATTTGTAGAAATTCAGTTCTTTAAAACTTTTGAAGTACGTGTAGTTTAAGTATTTCACATGATAGGGTTTTGTCTTCTTCGCTTTCTGACAGACTGTTATATACTCAGCTGGTACATTAATGGTTTGAGTTTTTAATTTGTTTTCGATCATTGCATGCATGCTGTCGACCTCCATTTGCGTATGGCCGACTTCCAAATATTTTTGTGTGATTGTCACATTGTACAACATTGCCACATTGGAAAGGGCATTCGCTAAGACAGTATTTCTATTTTGGTAACAGCAACCATCAGAGTATAAAATTATTTCACGGTTTGTATTACCCATTTTGGGTATAACAGTTTCTATAAAGAATGTAGCTATTATGGTGGCAAACTCGTCTGAATTAAGACCACCCTCGGCCTCGTTCCAAAGAAAACAATACCCTTCACTGGTTTTCATATCATAGATACAATAGTTGTGTACGCACAACTTAGTTTTATAATAATGCGACGACACATTAGAACGAGGTGCCATCAAGACCGCTTGAAGATCTACAGTAAACACAAAGTCTTTTTGCTCTTTATCGAAATCTTTCTCTGCTCTTGCTTCTTCTTTACTTATATTGTTTAGCTTGTATCCGTTGCAGATTTCGCATAAATCTTTTTTGGGTTTAAATAAAGATATCTTTTGGACTGCCAGGGCGTTGGAAAATGTGGCAATCGATAGTGAGTTCGTATTGTTGTCCAGGCAGTGTTGTTTATAGAGATTGAAGAGTTGCCGTTTGCTTTCAATGTCTGGCTGTAAATAAACCTGACTGGTCCTTTTCCTACAATAATGCGAAGGCATCTTCGGTAACTCGTCGAGAAAGTTTTGCATTGATTTAAGCTCAGTCTCAAAAGGTGTCTTTTTAGGCTTTGCAGTCTTTGTTTCATCAGTTTTTGGTTCATCACTTGTGGTTTTAGCTTGCGTCTTCCAACTCCAGATACATGATTAACCGATTGATAAAGTATTCAAGAATAATGTTTTGCAAACTCTAACCGGCTCTTCTCCTTTTTTTAAGTAGTACACAAAAGTGCACGATCTTTTTGATTCATCAGCGTTTTTTCTGTCCCTCTGTCTATTGGTGTGAATCACTTTTACCAAATTTTCAACGTACACCCGTTTTTCGTCCCAAGACATAGCCCAAAACTTATCAAAAAGCTTTTGTCTGTCCTCTTCCAATAAGAGGTGACACTGAATCATTCCTTTCCTTTCTTTACATGCACATCGAGGTTTCATTATCCTTTTAGGTTTCTCAATGTCTTTTTTCCATTCACCTTCAATTTTTTTCTTACCGTAGTATTTCTTTCCATTTTCTCTGTTCTTTTTGTTAATTTCTTCCGCCCATTCTTCTTTCTTTACCTGACATCGTTTTTTTCTTTTTATTTTTGGTTCATCTCCTTCAGATTCGGTATCACTGTAATCAACGAGTTTGTGTATATCTGGGATAGGAGCATTGAGAGTTTGGGTTATTAAACTGTCTTCCTGTATACAATTTGAAGATGTTGAAGGAACTGAATCTTGTAAACTAATTCTAACATCTGTACTAACAGACGCTTCAACATTCAATTCGTCGTTATTTGGGTACCTAGACTGGTCAAGGTGTGACAGTAAACTTGGGGATTTTTCTGGAGATCTTGTTTCGGACACTTCTTCAATAATTACTCCGTCAACAATGCTGTAAGTATCTGTATTGCTGAGTGCAAGGATCTGGTCATCAGGTAAGTTTAAAGATTCAAGAGTAAATAAAATCTCAGTGGGTTCTTCAAACGCATAACATAATTCAGAGCTGCTGTTGTTGTTAGGAGAAGCAGCTAAAGGAAAAGGATTTTCATCATACGGCGTAGGGAACTGATTATTCAGAAACAAATCAGAGTCAGGGTTATCTTTTTCTTCTGTGCTTTCTTTTTGCATGCTTTGAATATATTTTTTTTATACGTGCTTTTTGGGCAGCCATCTAATGTAATAAGTACATGAAACAAGAAGGTTAACACATAAGCAAAGAAAAGCAAAAAAATAATAAGGTAGGTAAGTAAGGAATTTTATGAAAATTAGGTTTTTCCCTTTTCCATCGCTAGCGAAAACGACCCATTAATGAAATAACGGGGAATGGATGAAACTTTCAAAAGGGCTTGATTATTTTTCTATTGGTAGGAAAAACCTTTGCTATTAACAGGAAAAAAGCCAGATTATTCCATGCAGTCAGTTATTTGTAAAAAATAAAAACATTTCACTTGTCGCCAAATCTCTGTTATACAGCCTTTTACGTGTTTTATCTTAGTCCTTCAAATATTAAAAAAAACAAACTGTCACTTCTATGCTGACAGTCTAGAGTTGACAAGTTTTTTTTTATATTTGGGAAGGACTTTGATAAAACACGTTAAAGGCTGTATAATAGAGAAATGGCGGGAAGTGAAATGTTTTTATTTTTTACAAATAACTGACTGCATCGAATAATGTGAAATTTTTTCCTGTTATTAGCAAAGGTTATTCCTACAATAGAAAAATAATCAAGCCCTTTTATAATTTTCATCCATTCCCCATTATTGTTAAATTAATTGTTAAAAGTAGGGGTAAAGAAATGAAGAAGACAAGCTAACTCCCACCACATTCACAAAAATCATATGGCAAATCGGCCAACTCCAAGCAAAAAATAAAAACTCAAATTACCCAAAATTTACGGCGCATTTAGAAAAAAGCAATTGATTAACACTTACCTTGAATCCAAATAATATTGCTTTGCACTCTTTTACAACCTTCTACACTGTTTTTATATCAATTTATGAAAATAATCTGGAGCTACAAGTTGTTCGTCCTGTGACGCCATACAAAATGGCCGACTGGACGGAGTTAGCTGACAAAATTCGCGCGCTCTCAAACGCATGGAGTTGTCTGATTTTCGAACAGCAATTTACGCAAAAAATAGGCTTTAAATGGAGTTACTGTTATTTCCTGATTACGCGCAGTTACTGTAAGAAAAAAACGGCACCATAATATTTTTTTTCACAAAAGTGGAGTTGGCCGGTTTGCGAATTAAGGTATCGAATAATTACATTAGAATTGTACTAATCACAATTATTTTGAAGTTATACAGGTTGATTGGTAATTAGATGCAATCCTTTGAAGGGGTTGTAGAAGAGAACAATTACAGTCGATTCGACTATATAATGCCTTATGCAAAAGTGAACCAATTCTGAGATATTTTGAATTTAAGCTTTTTTCTAAAGTTAACTTTAATAAAATATATTTTAAAAACCAGCCAATATTTTCGTTTTTTTTTATTTGTTTATTCCGAAGCACGCAGACTACAAATGTGACCTACAGGATTTGAAACCGTGAATTCCGTTTCGTAAGTCCCGACTTTTGAACCACTAAAAGGTCAGCTAATTTGAGGAATTCGTGTTTTACCCAAAAATGCTCGTCTATAAATCAACTATAAGGTACGAGGAGCCATAAACTACACACAATGATCATCTATTGTATATCAAGTAATATATGATAGGTGATCGCAATCACAATAATCGCAGTTATAAATTATATAAAATAGTATCTCAATAGAAATTTTTACCATTTTCAAAGGATTCAGGGATATTATTAGAATACTAGTACAAGGAGCCATACATTACACACAATGATCATCTATTGTATATCAAGTAATATATGATAGGTGATCGCAATCACAATAATCGCAGTTATAAATTATATAAAATAGTATCTCAATAGAAATTTTTACCATTTTCAAAGGATTCAGGGATATTATTAGAATACTAATACAAGGAGCCATACATTACACAAAATGATCATCTATTGTATATCAAGTAATATATGATAGGTGATCGCAATCACAATAATCGCAGTTATAAATTATATAAAATAGTATCTCAATAGAAATTTTTACCATTTTCAAAGGATTCAGGGATATTATTAGAATACTAATACAAGGAGCCATACATTACACACAATGATCATCTATTGTATATCAAGTAATATATGATAGGTGATCGCAATCACAATAATCGCAGTTATAAATTATATAAAATAGTATCTCAATAGAAATTTTTACCATTTTCAAAGGATTCAGGGATATTATTAGAATACTAATACAAGGAGCCATACATTACACACAATGATCATCTATTGTATATCAAGTAATATATGATAGGTGATCGCAATCACAATAATCGCAGTTATAAATTATATAAAATAGTATCTCAATAGAAATTTTTACCATTTTCAAAGGATTCAGGGATATTATTAGAATACTAATACAAGGAGCCATACATTACACACAATGATCATCTATTGTATATCAAGTAATATATGATAGGTGATCGCAATCACAATAATCGCAGTTATAAATTATATAAAATAGTATCTCAATAGAAATTTTTACCATTTTGCTCTGCAAACATTCTGGCCTCTTCGCAAGTGACTTCCCTGCGAGCTCCATTTTTGTTATCAGTTCCAACTAGATCTATTTTGCAGCCAACAAGTGCAAACACTGGCCTGTGAGGCTCTATATGCCTCTTTGCTTCCACCATCCATAGGGGTATATGTTCAAAACTGGCTCTGTTACACACATCATATACTAATAATGCACCCACTGAATTTCTGTAGTACGATTTGGTGATGGATCGGAATCTCTCCCGTCCAGCTGTATCCCACAGTTGCAGCTTGATCCTCGTTCCGTCCTGCACTTCGATTATTCTCGCGAAGAAATTGACACCCACCGCAGGGTCCGACAACTGTAAAGGTTAATACGTAGTTCATGATAAAAAGCCCAAAATAAATAGCTCAATAATCACTAAACAATAGCAAACTTTAACTCACCTCTGCGAATTTCCCGTCTGTAAAATACTTGAGTAAAGAACTTTTGCCTACCGCACATGAGATTTTTTTTTGCAATGTTTTCAACTAACAATTTTACGAAAATTTAGAAAAGAAGGCGCTGTACTTGTATTTTTAATTTTATTTTATTTACAATTGTTACTATTTAAGGACTAACCCCATTGAAGGTGTTCTGTGGTAGCATTCAAAGTAGCATAACCAAAAACTATATAACACATTTAATCATGTTTGTCTATCCTGTTTTATCACTTAAATACAAAATCATAAAACAATAGATCAGTCTAGGTTGTGGCTCCAATCTATCTATCTGACTCATGATTTCTATAGTCTTCTGCCGTGTTCGGGCACACCAGCCTTGTATCAACTAGGACTCAGTTATCACTCATCATCTCTACTCATAAGAAACAGCAGCAGTTCACCAGTGGCTGCAGATCCATGCGTTGGACTGAAAATAAATAGATTAAGTTTAATTTATAAAATAATTATTTTTGAGCCAACTACACAGAGTGCATTATGCGTTTGAAACAAACAGTATGCATATTCTCCTTAACTTCTGCAGTCTGTGTGTAATCCAACCCATTGCATAGAATACCACTAATACAGAACACTGCTCTAGACGTTCTGCCCATTAGGAACCAAATCAGATTTCTGCAATCAGTTTTTGAAGTAGATAAATAGAAAAATATATATTATGTTATGATACGTTTGCACGTATCGATAGGATGAATTAGAGTGATGAAAGAAATTAATGCTGCACAAGTTGAAGGTAAAGCTTGATCGGGCCACTCTAGAAGGATGTATGCCAACCAAATAGGCAACATACTGAAGAACGGCAAAGTAAAAAGACCCAGAATAGAAGAGCTTGTATTACTAGATGGATGTAGGTAGCAAAAGAGGTGTGTCAGCAACACATACAAACATATAATAAAAACTAGTATATTGCACTGAGCGCGGGCTGCCGAAGCAGGGTTACAATTTAGTGTCTATGGTATTTTGTTCAAGTAGGCTAGGCACCCCTAAAACGGAGAAAATTGTTTGACATGGCAACACTGCAATTAAATTACCTTTTTATGATTTAATATATTTTTTGGATATTCTCAGATAACTTCTATTACTATTCAAATATTAATCAATTTTTTTTTACCAATGACTAATAGTATTTTATTATTTCAAGAAGACTGATGATAATTCGGCACTAAACAGATTGATAAAAACTGTTAACCTACTTACTAAAATATACTATCCATCGGTCCCAGGCAATAGTGAGCCGCCTGGTTTTGCCTGAGAGCTGTTCTCTCACTCTCCCCCGAATAACTTCGGGAGGATTTGCGAGTAAGATGGCGGTACCTCCACAGTCGAGCCCGGCATCAGCTCTACCACCAGTTAACCAGTTAATTGGCCTCAGTAACATATTATTAACCCATTTCATTTAAAATTTCGCAAAAATATTCAAGTATACACAAGATTTTACTACTTGATTATTAGTATAGAAGACATTTTACGGGAAGGGGTCAGACCAAAAAATCTAATGTTTTGTAACATAGGGGAGGGGGAGGGCCTAGATATTACGTAATAATGATTAGATTATATGAAATACTAGCTTTTGCCCGCGGCTCCGCCCGCGTCGAAGAGATTTTCGTGGAAATAAGGAAAACAAAAGAATATGATTTTTTTGAACGTCACCATGTTTTACCAAAGTGATAATAAATACCAATCAAATAAGCCCAAACTCAAAGGGTCTGCTGTTGTCCGTTGAGAAGATCCCGTACCCACCTTTCAGTCCCATCAGCAGACCCTGGTCACCATGTTTTACCAAAGTGCTAATAAAGATCAATCAAATAAGCCGAAACTCAAAGGGTCTGTTGTTTTCCGTGGAGGAGATGCCGTACCTACCTTCCAGTCCCATCAACAGACCCTGGTCACCATGTTTTACCAAAGTGCTAATAAATGCCAACTAAATAAGCCTAAACTCGAAGAGTCTGCTAGTGTCCGTTGAGGAGATCCCGTACCCACCTTCCGGTCCCTTCAGCAGACCTTGATCACTATGTTTTACCAAAGTGCTAATAAATACCTATCAAATAAGACCAAACTCGAAGGGTCTGCTGTTGTCCGTTGAGGAGATTCCGTACCCATCTTCCAGTCCCACCATCAGACCCTGGTCACCTTTTGGCTCTTCTAATATACAATTTTTTATTTATGACTTTTGTTAAACGTAACTTACGTCGTTACTAATTAGTCGTAATATAAGGTTATTAATATTTTAACTAAATTAAAATCATTTATTCCACTAATGCCAGCCCCAAAGTAGGCCGAAATATGTCATGAAAATATTTAATTTATGAACTTCTTATTGTGTATTTAACTCAGTGAGAAGCTTACAAAAGCAAAATATTTATATTTATTTGATATTATTACACTGGAAAAGCTACTAAAATCATAATGTACCTACAATCAGTGTAAACTGTTCGCTGAGCCACTGTTTTAAGCGCCAGAAGGATAAATATAATGTCAGCTTAATTGTTTTTTTTTCAAAAGAAATTATTTATTCTGAGCCTAAAATAAAAAAATAAAAAGCGAAAAATGTTTTTACCGGTGTGGGGGATTAAAGCCACGACGACGATCGAATACGCCACAGTGGCGAACCTTTCAGATGTTTCAGAAGAGCGTAATTACATATAAATAAGGCCAAGTGCGAGTCTGACTCACGCACAAAGGGTTACGTACCACCACATAAAACGGGTAAGGAACTTTAAAAACATGATAAACAAGAACATCTTTATAAAATATCTTAATAAAAAAAGGCTGCTCAAGTGATAGCGTCTGTCAAATAATTCAGCATATGTTTTTTTTTTGATTGCCAAATAAATATTAAGTAATTAATAATTCACAACTATGGAAAATGAAAGTATTTTAAAATAGTATATTATTTCTGAATGCAGGAAAGTAAGGTATTTCCCTGATTGGCGAGGCCTGCTACCTCGGTAAAAAAAATTATCCGTATAAAGTTACGGAGGTTACTTATCTTTTTATTGCGAAATCTATCGCTTTGGAATACTCTAAATATTATTATTATGATAAATGTCCTACAATCTGACTAAATTTAAAAGTTGTATGTGTTATTATTAGAGTGCATTACAAACTGGGCTATGCTCGGGGTATCTCTGATGGATAGAATCCGAAATGAGGAGATCCGTCGGAGATCGAAAGTAACCTACATAGCCTGCAGAATCAGTAAGTTGAAGTGGCAGTGGGCAGGCCATATCTGTCGCAGAGATGATGGCCGTGGTTAATTTTTTTTACTTTGGGCAATTAATCCTGATAATTATCTAATGAAATGAAAACTTGTTAATGGCTTGTTAAATACCCATGTCACACATTGTCATTAATATTAAGTTAGCCGTAATAAATAAAATAAAATAATTAATAGCCAAGAATCGCAAGTAGAATATAAAATAGCTTTTCCCAAGAAATCTGTAAGTTAATCCATAGGAACGTCTCTTGTCTGTCTGACAAAGGGTACACTGCAAGCGTGCGATAATTAAAATAATAAAGCATCGCTTCATTCCCCCACCTCATTGTGCTGATATGACAAGTGTCCGCAATAAGTGGGACCCTCCAGGGGGAGCTGGGGTCGCCCATGCTGATCATATTTGACTGGGGAATCGTACAGGTTATTTGAATGGAGATGAAATTTCATTCATGACAATAATGTCGAAGGCAACAATGGTAGTTTAAACATATTCATTTTATCACATTAAAGAAAGCCTCGACTATAAAGTATAACTTTGCTAAGTCTTAAAAGCGGAAGTGAATGTTTAAATTCCTGTTGCTATGATCTATAAGCTTTTTATACTATTATCTTATGTTTATAGTACTAGATTTAGAATTGTGTAAGATTTTTTTTATTCGTCCCATTACATCATTACTATAAATAGCTTTCTTTTAATAAAAAAAAAATACTTTGATACAACTAATTTTTTTTTTCATTTATCAAAAATTCCAACCTATTTATTCATTTATTTTAAAGAGATAAGCTTATATAGCTATAAAATGCGATTTGGCATCCAATAGACATTAAAAATAATTTTGGCCGGCTAAATACCCCTATGTGCGACTCTAGAATTCAAATAATACCGCGCGTCTATGGAAACCGTGGTTTTGTCAACCCATTGTCAGCAACATACTGAGCAGATCATTGCTGTCGGTTAACTTTAGTTGTTATTGCTGTTATTATTGCTACACATATAATATATCATATATAGACTGTAGGTATATTGCTATATACTTATAGTCTCTTTTTCCACAATTTACTCTGACCAAATACAAATAACCAAATAACACAATTGTATGCAATTACCGAATCGAATTGTAAGCAAAGATAAGGTATAAATAATAATAATAATGATGATTGCTTATTAGTTTATTACCTAGTTCCCTGATGTCGCTCTTCGTCATATGTTGAGTGCTTTGATTCAGCTCCTTCACGACCTCGGCCCACAGTCTTGCCCTCTGGTTCTTCACCCTGTACTCGACACTTTCGTAGTCCCAGATGCCGGGCCGTTTCTTCACTTCTTCGATCAGCTTCTCCGGGTCGTATTCGAATTGCATGGCTTCTACAGGTTGTGGATCAACCGAGTAAAACGCGCCGAGCGGGTAAACGTTGTGTTCGGGCGGGTGGCGGCCGGGCGACTGACGCGCAGCGACACGCGGCGGGGGGAAACGCGCGGTTTCGTTCCAAAATGGCGGCTGAGACGCTCTTTGTGTATTGAACGGGGCGGGAGCGGGGCCGCTTGGCTGCGAGGGGAAACGCGCGGGTTTGTGGTTATGGCGGGAAATCGAGCGCCCTCCGGCCGTGCGTGGGCTGTTTGCGGCTCGCGTGTTTGTAGCCGCTTGTTAGTCGGAGAAAGAAAGTGGATGGATGCTCACTCGAACTTTTTCAGTATTAATGACATTTGTTCTTTTGTCTATTTTTTTCTCAACTGTTACTCGGTTGCCATGGCAATGTTTTCCACAGACACAATCTCGGCTGGCTGATGAAACGGAATATCAAATCAAACAACAAAATATCGAAGTTTTTTTTTGTTGAATGTCGCCTCGTTCTAAGGCCCCAGGCCGCACTCGTCATATTTACTGATCTAATAAAGGAGCGTGTTAGTGAGAGGTGACAACTAACAAATATGTATACAAACACAAGCAGGGATAAAATCAATAAATCGAAGTCACAAACCAGAGGTGCAATTGTGTAAGCCAATGGTATTTAAATTCGATTGTCATAGGGCTATTCGGCTAATCAAATAAGCCCGTTTGACAAATGAAATCCTACGTTTTTGGTTGTCAACAACAAAATAAGACAATTGTATTCATTTGACAGTCAAAAATGTACGATTTCAACTGTCAACCGGGCTAATTTGCTAAACCGAATAGCCATATGACAATCAGTTTGAATACCATTCAAACTGAATTGCACCTCTGGCAGACCTATGAAATTTGCAAAATTCTTTGCGTCTAATTATTAGTTAAATTGATTTAGATGTTAGTAGTCTTAGTTCAGTAATTATATCAAAAAACCGACCCTACCCGTGAATAATCAGTTCTTGAATTTTTTTTCGTAGGTCCCTGTGTCACTGGAATTGTAAATTCAAAAAGTAGACTGGATCAGGCTCCTGTGTATATTCGAAAAACGGTTTTTCTTGAATAACTCTGCCATTTATAATTTTACAGTAAAACCATGAGGACAACAATTTTAGGAAATTTGTTTTTCTACAAGTTTGGTCCTTACAATTTTTCTTCTAGGATCGATATTTTGGAAATTAAATTTGAAAAAAGCGACAAATTTAAAATATTTTCATCATCTCGTTTATTTTCAACTTTACGACATAAATGAAGAGGACTAAACTTGTAGAGAATCAAATTCTTAACAATTTTGGTTCCATGATGATCATTATTATGAGACAGGTAGATGATGTTTTGCTTAGTATCTAATTAGACAGTTAGGCAGATAGATATTTTTTCAACACACTTGCTTATAAAGTGGCCCTTATTGCAGCGTTCTTAGGGTCATAAAGCAGCATTTTAAACACGTGTGCTTTTTACTTTACATTATCGCACTAGTGTTTTTTACATTACAGTTTTTTTTTATCTTAGCAAAGAACTTTGATGTCTTGAGAAATAGTAAAGTTTTTGCGAATAAATAGACTTTCAGTTACAATATAATAAATAATCATTTAATTTCATGAAATTATTTATTTTTATCAACAAATTAACTCAAATTTTTGTTGTAAATACAAAAATATTCATTTTGTTAATATTTAATATTTGGCTGTTCGGCGAATGCGTCAGTGCCTCAATTCCATTTCCATCTGCGCAAAAAACAAAATCTCTGCCGCCACTTTTCAAAGAAAATTGTCAGTTCAGTTCAGTCAGCTGCAGCCTTAGACCATTTAACACGGGACCTGGCGAAGCGCGACTCTTAGTACTGAAATTATTCTGCCGTTTTCCACGGGAGGGGAGGTAAACGTGCACAGCACACATTTACTCATTCACGCACACTCCTGCGAAAAATTAAAATATGTCACACTAAATCAAAAGCTGCAACACAAACACAAAACGCGCACACAAGCAAACTTACATGAACAAATTGTTCATGTACTTCGGCAGAGGGGGATAAGTGCGCTTGCCTAGTCCCGTGTTATATGGTCTAAGACTGCAGCTGTGGTTTCGATTATGTGGAAGAAAAAGACAGTGAAATTTTATTATTTTTCCTCGCAAGTGTGTTGAAAAACGTCGTATGAAACGCGTGAGCATTGGACATTACAGTCGAGGCGGGATTGCAGAAACCCACGCACCCGATGTCACCAGCAGTACTCGTCAGCCTAATACAATCGAGTATTACTTATTATTATAAAAATATTGACGATTTTATTTATAACGAGTTGTTGATGAAATGAGGGCATAGTTCTGTAAGTAATACGTATTTTAGATAACAACGCGCCAAATAAATCATAATTAATTAAGTATTTCTGTGTCTTTTGAATTTTTAATCTAATCAAGTACTTTTCATCTCATTCTCTCTTATATGAGTTCGAAAAGAGAGTGA
The DNA here is from genome assembly GCA_910592155.1 of Ypsolopha scabrella. Taxonomy (NCBI): domain Eukaryota; kingdom Metazoa; phylum Arthropoda; class Insecta; order Lepidoptera; family Ypsolophidae; genus Ypsolopha; species Ypsolopha scabrella. The sequence continues at coordinate 5,734,855 of OU342985.1, read as the reverse complement.
GACGCAAACTAAATAATATAATACATTTCCTATAAAAAAATATTTTTACGAATTCCTACGATAGACCTTATTTATTCAAACAATTCAGGTCACAGATCCTATACACCCTATTCCATTTATATAGGACTGGATTTTCAACGAAATAGTCTAAAAGTTAAATCTACCGTCATTCTTTTGGCGTCGACGGCGCGCTGTCCTCTGCTTTGCTTTTATATCTCCGGAACGGTTAGTCTTGGAACCCCCAAACTTAGACCCCAGGGGTCTAAAGAAAGTTTTTAAAGTTTGGAAAAAAAAATGCGAAGTCCAAAAAAAAATTAGTGTTGGCCTTATCTCCGGAACGGTTAGTCTTGGAACCCCCAAACTTAGACCCCAGGGGCCAAGAGAAAGATTTTAAATTTTGAAAAAGAAAATCCTTGATGCGTGAAAAATTTTTTGTATAATGTTAAACAAGGCATATTGCATCATGATAAATTTATATATTAATAACATATCAGTATATTTTGATATATTATATATAACGTATCAATTACTCGAGGGCCACGGGCAACGATGCTCAAAGCGAATTCGCTCAGCGCTGCAAGCGCCATCGGCGTCAAGCTCATACAAAATGGACGCACTATAAGTTTCCGGAATGAATATGAAAAAATACTATTAAAGGTACAAAATTAATTTATTGTTTTTCAAAATAATCTCCCTTGGCGTCTATGCACTTTTTCATTCGATCAAACCAGTTTTGAAAACTTTTGTGCCACTCCCCTGTGGTGACCTCTGAAACGTGTTTTTCATACTCCTCGACAGCCTCTTCTGGTGATGAAAATCGTTGACCGCGTAATTGGTTCTTAATTTTTGGGAACAGAAAAAAGTCACAAGGTGCCAGGTCGGGACTGTATGCAGGATGACTCATGAGTTCTACATTTTTCGTCTTCAAAAAGTCGTTTGTCTGTCTGGCCGTGTGAGAACTAGCATTGTCGTGGTGCAGGATGATACGGCGTTTACGGTTATTTTTACGGAGTTCGTCAATAACTTCCGGCAAACAAATGGTCGTGTACCAGTCACTATTCACGGTACGACGATTCTCTAAAGCAACAGTAGCCACGTGTCCAGTTTTATTAAAAAAAGAAGCAATCATCCGCTTAGATGCACTTTTCACGCGCGCCACTTTGGTTGGTTTCGTCTCATCTTGAAAGACCCATACGCTCGATTGCTGCTTTGTTTTGGGATCGTAGCAATAAATCCATGTTTCGTCACCTGTTACTATGTCCCACACCAAATTTGACGCACCTTCGTTGAATCTGGTAAGCATGGCACTGCACCAAGTGACGCGGTCCGTTTTTTGAGCCTCGGTCAAGTTGTGTGGGATCCACCGCGAGCACAGCTTTCTCACACCCAAATGTTTGTGTAGGATTGATTGTATTTGACTCATGCCTATTTCTAAGGATGCGCGAATTTCATGGTAGGTCACATGCCTGTCTGTTTCAATCATACGGCGCACAGCATCGATGTTTTTGTTGGTCACAGCGGTGGACGGCCGACCATCGCGAGATTCGTCACTGAGATTGATACGACCACGCTTGAATTCTGCAAACCAGCTATAAACAGTCCTCTTGCATGGTGCTTCATTGCCAAAAGCTGTTTCAAGCCGAGCGATGCTCTGTTGAGCTGTCAAATTACACTTAAAATCGTAGAAAATCATACTACGAAAATTTTCCCGAGTTAAATCCATGTTGATGCAGACACACAATTTTTTGAATGGCGCCACAAGGTAAAAACAAAAGACAGTCAGATGAAACAAACTGCATTCTACAGCCAAAGAGTTCTATTTTCAAATGTTGCAATAAATTTTTAAATATTGTTTATGTAAGTGGCCAGTTCCGGAAACTTTTAGTGTTACCTATGTACAAACTTGCAGCGCAGAGCGAATTCGCTTGGGGCGTCGTTCGTTCCCCGTGGTCTTCGGGTTAGTGTACAAATCTTAGTATTTATTTAGATAATAATAATGAATGTATTACACAGTACTAAAATAGTCAGATACTATTTAGGCTAAGTACTTGAGATAAGTAAGGTCAGAGGTTTAAAAAGGCCGAGTAAAGACAAAATGCATCGCGGACACTTTTTGAGCGAGATTGTGAGTCTAGTTCTTTATGAGAGGTCAATAGCTATCAGTGGCCTATATTTTAAGACCGTTTGTGCCAAACGGGATCCTATTACTAAGCCTCCGCTGTCTGTCTGTCCGTCTATCAAAGTATACCCCTTTGCTTCAACCGTAACAGATAGAAAGTTGAAATTTTCACAGAATAGGTGTACTATGTTAGTATTGCCTCTATCACAACAAATAATAATATGTCAAAAAGTTATTTATATTATTTATTATTATTTATTATAATATTTATTGTTTATTATTATTTGTTTACTTATTATTTTACCGTATTGTGGGAGTGGTACAGTGGAGCCCACATCAAGCTAAACACTTTCAGTATAAGCTGACCTCTCATTGTATAGGCTTCCCGTACAATGAGAGGTCAGCTTATACTCAATGTGTATAGCTTGATGTGGGCTCCACTGTACATATAAAAAATACATCAACTCAATCATAGAACATATTATTAAGGTGCAATAATAGCACAAACGGGAAAATAACCCTAGTTGTTCTATGATAGTCCATGATGATAGAAAAGAATATAAATGAAAACAAAGATATTTTTTTGAGATTTTTGTACTCAGAAATGAGAAGAAGTGGTGTTGAACGGTGTGATTTTAATTATGTTTTACGTTCCGATTAAATGAATGGATTGTCAATTAAAAAAAAATGGATCGGTTAAAAATCATAGATCATTCTGACATGAAATTTTGATTTTATTATTCTTTATTCAATACATAAAATCGTGATAAACTGACGACATTCGGAAAATTTATATTGTATACTGTGATCAAAAGAAACAAGCAAATAGATAGTTAGTCTTATGCGGGGAACCCTAAAAGAGCGTGGCCCGACTCGCAATTTTAATTACTTCGGTGTATTTTTTAATATTAAATTAAGTACTATTTTAATATTTGTATTTTAATTTTACTGTATAGGTCATTTAAGGTAGTCAACTAGCCATATAAATATAATATTTGCTTTGGCTTATTGTTTTACAATATTCAATTTTTACATTTTTTTTTTTTAAATAAAAATAAATCAACTGACCAAATTCATACTGGAGACTCGGTTAGTGATCAAGAACTAGGTTCAGTAATCCTTTTGGCTAATTTCTAAAAATAAATAATTCCTTGTGCAGGCACTACGGGGCAACAATTTTTTTTTCGAATTTCGCCTGGTGGGTCATTAAATCTTGTTCTTAATGACTAACCGAGTCTCCAGTATGAATTTGGTCGGTTGATTTGATTTCACCTAGTATAAGGTACTACAATAATAAGTGAAAATATTTCTAGGATAGATCGATCATGTATCGTTATCTGATCACAATCCAGCAGAAAAAATATATTTTTGATTTAATTATTTTTAATTCATACTATGTTTGTCCGATTTTATAATATATTATGACACTGCGTGCGATTCTGCGCTCTGAATAGCCCAATTAATTATAAAGCCGCTTAAAATCAATGACTAATATTTCTTCTTTTGCTTTAGGCTAGGCAAAGGTATCTCTGCCATGCAGCTTCGAACACCTTCAAAAGTAAATTACTGACAATTAGGCTGAATAATAAGATGTATGGCTTAAAAAATAAATAGGATAAAAAAAAGATCCTTGTCTAAGCTCACAGAATTAAATAGATAAGAAAAACTCACGTTTTCTGTTTCTTATTTTTTCAAAAGTTTGTTGGTTAAAAAGATTTTGAATATAAATATTTTCAAGATTATAAATAATAAATATATAATAATAATAAATAAAATAGTAAAGATACTATTGATGGTCGTAGATAAAATATTGTGTCCAACTGGACATAATTAGCAATTGGGACACTCGTGACGCCTGTTACACAACGAACGAACATTATGTCACAGTTGCACAAAATACCATAACCAGCGAGCGAAACAATGCTCTCGTCTTGGACGGACATTTGTCGTTTTAATTATAATTCAAAGAAATTTTTCCCACTTGGATAATGACTGGAAAATGTTTTACGTCGTTCCTGATTTTGTTTATCTCATAAATAAATCTAAAATTGTTCACTACTAGCTTTTTCCCACGGCTTTACTTGCGTAGAAGTGTCTCTGAGGTAAAAAAATTATCGTCAGTTTTTGACTTGGTAGTTATTTAATTAATACTCCTGTAGCCTTTACGTTGGTCTAGGGTCACTGCGATGATAGTAAAAAAACCGCACCCAAATCCATTGAGTGGTTGTTAAGTTAAAACGGGACAGAGAGACAAAATTAAAAATCTTTTGGCCTCAGTACAATACGAGTACTACTAATAATACTAATTTCCCAAAGATATTCAATGTACAGACGCAATTTTTTACTACTTTATTATTAGTATTGAAGTGAGGTATTATACACCCTTAAGAAACTGGTCAAGTACCCTCAAGCCTTAATGGTTCCGTATATATCGTTGAAACACAAACTTACTGCACAAGAAGTTATAAACGAGCAAGTTAACTTTATACTTACCTATTAAACTAAACTCCAAGTATTCAAAGGGTCCAATTAAGTTAGTGCCTATTTCTTCTTGAATAATCAAATGCCGCTAATTTTCAGATTTCTTCCTGGACTTGTCGACATATGTAACTTTAAAAAAAAAATTATTTTTTTGCAACTATTTAATTATAAAATTTACAAATTTAAAAGCCGTATGCTACAGTTAGAATTAATTTATTGTAAGAATCATTTTTTTTTCATAATGATCTTGAAATTTCTTCTGGACATCTTACTTAAAATATTTGTGCTGCTTTACTCCATTCTTATCTATTTTCAAACCTCAAAGCGCTTTTCCATGTAACTTGAGAGCTCCAGCTAAACGACGTCAGTATAAGTTTGATTTCATTTTAATACCAATATTTTTACGGTGTTTCGTTTACAGGGTGTAATCATGACGTATATTTCGTTTGATGCGACTTTAATTCCTAGGCCGAGTATCTATCGAATGTAGATATAAAAACATAATATAGCTTACTTATGGAACAAAAGAGGAAAAATACCTTGTTGTTTTGCTGAATGAATAAATGAATATAATTTATTTAGCAAAAGACACAGGTTTTGAACAACAATATTGAAGCCAAACTGCGTAGCAGTTTATCGGCTATACTCTCGGTACATGTCTGTTTTCATTATACACTAATATATATTTATTTGCGTACAGATAAGTTATAGTAAGACATAGTTTTTAAATTGAATACATGAGACGAAGTAGCCTGTTACCATTGGCAGCTCTTAAATCAGTATCATAACTATTGGCGTCGTACATAAAGAGTCGAAAAAAATATAAATATATTGAAATATTTATATGACTGATTTATTTATATGTCTGAAGAAGGCCCTTTTTTTAAATATTTTTAAATTTAGTTTTACTTATTCTACTATTTAAGGTTTCGTCAACGTCCCTGAATTAAATATTTTATCAAACCTCATATCGTAAAATCCTCATTACGAACTCAAAACTACTGGCATAATGAAAAATATTTTTCATGAACGTGTCTAAAACATTTAAAAATAGTAGTTTATGAAAGCTATGAAGGTTCAGCTCGTTTTTTAAGCTGACACTCGCGTTTTTGACCTTTTTATGTACCACTTAAGTGATAAAATAATAACTTTGGAGTATCAAAGAAGCCTACTTACATATGTAGCTGTTAAATTTTATTGTATGTTGTTGGGTTGCTTATTTATGGGTGTTCTTGTCAAATATTGATACTAACCACAGCATTCATAAATCCACTGGTAAACTCCGTAAACGCCTCCTGAATCTGATCTCTAGTCTTTGTAGTCTTGAAGTCTTTTGAGCTGGTCCCGTCAGCTTTCTTGACGCCATCGATCCTGAAGCCGAGAGTCGATGTGGAACTAATGGTTTCTCTCCAGATCATGTATCGAGGCTTGGTCACGCCTTTGCTTCGGTGTTCCTCTTCGGTGGGTGCTGATGAGTCAATCTGAATCATCTTTTCGTACATATCCTGGAAAGATGGAGAGGATTTTGTTAATATTTACCAGCTGTAGTTAGCGAGTGAGATTGCATATTGCTTAAACTACGAAAAACGAGCAATAAATAAAAAGTTGTATTATAATAAACTAACGGACTGCATCTCTGCATAGATTCGAACGAGAAGTAGCCATAATTTTATTGCTTATAATTTGTGCTTCCAAATTCACTTTGTAAGGAAGTAAGAGACCACCAGGCAAAAGATGTACATTTTTAAGATGATCTATTAGATCTCTCTGTTGACTATTTAATTCACCACAGGCCTCCAAGATATTAGTATAAATTAAATGGTACTTATCATCACTAAAAGACTCCTGACTAAACTCGTTCCCAAGGATAATCTTGACTTTTGTAGTGATTATTTTGTTTTTCTTGAACACTTTTCTGATAAATCTCTTATCTTCCCTATTCTTAGCATAACAAACGAGGGAATCTGCCCCATGTTTCATCATTATAAGACCGAAAATAGGAAAAGGGCACAAGTCTACCATGGTAATTAGAGACATTTCAGCAATTTGACCCAAATAAATACAAACAGTTACCACACATTCTGTAATCATTTTCATGTAGTCTGAGTCATTGAGAAAACGAAGCATTTCTGATGAGATTCTAGTCCGCTCGGAAGTTGCCCTCCCGAAGAACGGCCCATACATTTTGTCGTGTTTAGTCTTTTTTTTTCGTGGTATTATTTTACCATTTTGTCGGCGTGATTAATATGTATATCCATGCCAAATTACAGCTTTCTAGTACCTACAAATGGTCTCTGGGCTAAGCCGCGGACAGACTGACAGACGGACATGGCGAAACTATAAGGGTTCCTTGTCGGACTACGGAACCCTAAAAAAGAAATTCGAGCTGTAACCATGTAAGTCGAAAAGTTGAGTGTCTAAATTAGTGCGGTCTTTTTGGATCGAAGTCGCAGCATGCTTGAGGTTCTGTGAGTGACTGACGCAAGAAAATAAAATGTTTCAAGTTTTTCGAATGTAGTTTTCTGAAGAAGCTATAAGGTCCGTCGGTCCATCCTTTGAAACAAATATATATTATGACGTTGAGTGACCTTTTGTGAAGTGAAGTTACGTAATTATAATGAAATAATCAAATAAATAAAACAGAAAAAAAATGTGAACCTCAGTTTTCGTGATATTTTATGTTTAAAAAATGAATATTAATGAATTTATGAATATTTTTATGTAAATATGTTTATGTTCTTATTTAAAACATAATATGTATTATGTAAGTACGTTTATGTAGGTATATGTCCATTTATATACTTACACATTATTTAAGTATGTGTATTAAAGATTTGTATATATTACTTTTATTATTATGTAATAAATATTATACTTATTTATTTAGCGAGTATGTTAAGGCTAGTTTTAAGTCGATATTGTTTCCAAATTTGTTTTCCTTTTTTTTTAAATCATTTATGTGGGTATTTTTCTTTATGTGTGCACATAGGACTATGCACTTTTTTACCAACATGTCCATAGCACCTAGGTTTTGCTGTTAGAAATCTCTTTCAGAGATAAGCTCGCCTATAGCACATTTAATTTAAGACTACTTGTAAATATTAATAACTGTGTGCAATAAAGAATATGAATATGAATATGAATATGAATATTTTTTCTTGTGTTATTTAAACGATTAGCTTGGTTTCTACATAGTAAAATGGGTATTATTGATACCTATTGGAGTTACCTAAAATTGGAGTTCTTACGGTAAACATAGATAAAATAATCTAAATAATATGTTTTTTTTCACGAACGCGAGTCATTTCTGTCGTCGTAACTGCCAGGACGACGAGCGTGCGATTGTAGACTAAAATACAACGTATTAAATGTTGTTTTCGCCTGATGTAAAATAATGTGTTTAATCTTGCCTATGCCATATCCTTAAGGGTCAATTGATTATCAAGCTGAAACCCTTTAAATTGTTAATTCAATCCACGGTGTCAGAAATGATTTGCTTAAAAGTACCCTTCATTTAGGACTGCATGAATTTTTAAATGATAAATTCTACGTTTAGAACTATGTTCTGAAAGCCAAACTAAATTTGTCATTTTAAAATTATGCTGGGACTGATGGGTGCCTACACAGACAAAAAGCAAAGCTTATAAGGTTTTCGTTCTTCATAGTAAATTTTTGATTTCAAAGCCGTTCCTACCAAAAAAATTGCTAGCCCTCCAATTATACAGTAAAAAGCACTTAAACTCGGAGTAGAAATTAAGGTTACCAAGGCGGAAAATTTCGTAAATCCAATGCAAAAGCGAAGGTTAAAAAAATAAATTTGGGACGGACAGGCTTTCCGTTATTTGACGAGAGATCTTTCCTCATTAAAGCCTCACTTCTGACTTAATGTTTGAGTTTTCATTAATTAGGCAAAATGTTTTTCCGAAGTTTCGTTTTTTAAATGTTTCAAACGAGGTCAGGGAAACCAGCAAAACTCAAACTGGCACTGAGTTTCACAACACAGTTGGGCATGACGTTTCATTTATTTTGACGTGAGAGCAACCTAGCAATACCTACGATTTAACCCTAAGCTTGAATTGTATTTTGTATGCTTGCCACAATTATCAATAAAAATAGAAATAGTTTAAGATAGAAAAGATACTTTGAATATATGACAGGAAAACCAAACAAACACAAATCTCAAATAAAAATAAAATTCGGACTCTGCTGAAACCCGTATTAGCCATAAAAACAACGTTCCCAAAGATTTTATTTTATTTTAAAAAGATATTTTTTTGTAAGGAAAACCAAGTTTCTCAAAATGATCATTGAAGTCAAACTCTCTGGTCAATCAAAGTTCTTATAAATCGACGTGAAAGCGAAAACACTAATTTTAAATCCATACATTTCCAACTTGCGTGCCTAAACAACCTTAGACAGAATGTATTCTAAAAACTAGTTTCAAAATACATTCATAAGTACACAGACATATTCCCTTAGAGTTTTCTTTCGCACATAAGTGCGTCCCATTCCGTATTCAAATACGGACGCAAGTTTCATAAGCCGACGTGCCTGAAAAATATTCTTCATAACGCCCGTTCCGTTTCAGCTCGTAGGTGAATGCTGTTTGCGTTCCAAAATACTGTTGGAGAAAAAGTCGTGTGAAAGCAGGTTAAATTGAATGATAAATAAAAGTTTTCATTTCAGGTGGAGCAACTTTTCCAGTTAGAAGCATTTTCTTCTTTCAAAGCCCGTGTTTAGTTAAAGTATGTTCAAAAAGCAATTTTCATCAGAAACTAGCAACAAACTAGAATATAATTTTTTTTCAAGCTTTTTTAGTACAGCCATGAACGAGGAGTAGGCTTTAGAAAGTGCCCAATTGGCGGTACCAAGCGCGTTAAAATATCAGTAAACAAGTAAACAACAACATTAATGGTCTACAGGCTAGATTTTTAGTTTCTGAAAGCTGAAACTAGAGATCCATCCTTCCATCAGCCTGTTTCGTCCACTGCTGGACATAGGCCTTTCCAGGATTTCGCCACTCTTGGCGGTCCCCCTGGAAGAAATGCCCATACTCACACACGCTGTGCAGGCGGGTCGGTGAGCGCGGTGCCGGCCGCGGGAATCATAATTCTTGGGAAAAGTGGTTTAGTAGGGTCGGTAGAATATGTGGTTTCATTCCCGGTATACCTAAGTATGATAAAAGTATGCTTAGTTGTTAAAAGTGCTTCTGAAACATGTATACGCCTAATACGGCGGTTACTTAAACGTGAATCTATCCGCGGTTTCACCCGCGCGAATTGAATTAATGACTATGTCCCTAGGCTTCTTCCCCAAGGGAATAAACTAGTCTATATCCAAGTGAAGAGTCCAACAATTACATCATAGTGACAGAATTTTCGAATGAAGCCAAGAATGTTTAGTTTTTTCAGAGATGTCCGACTGTCATGTTATCCAAAGGAGTTGGGACATGTCAGATGGATAAAATCTGAAACTCTCGTTTCAGTCGGAAATTGAAATGACATGGCTGCAGACGCAGTGGGCAGACCATATCTGACATGATAGCCGTTGGGGCCGAAAAAATAAAAAATTATATTCATAATGATGATTTAAATAATAATATTATATATTATCATCATATCTGTATATATTATATAATATATTATATATTGAGAGATATAAAGAGCATATTTTGACGAAATCGGTGTGGTTGTATTGATTCCGCAAGTTTCATCGAGCGTGCACGTAATAGCGAAATAAATATCCGGGCCAGTACCGTGTGTCCCCGCTCTCCTCCCTACCTCATGAAGTATGTTCTCTAGTTAGAAGCGGACCCACATACAGTCCGGGGCAGTACAGTGTCCGCAATGTGTCCCCGCTCTCCTCCCTACCTCACGAAGTATGTTCTCTAGTTAGAAGCGGACCCACATACAGTCCGGGGCCGTACAGTGTCCGCAGTGTGTCCCCGCTCTCCTCCCTACCTCACGAAGTATGTTCTCTAGTTAGAAGCGGACCCACATACAGTCCGGGGCAGTACAGTGTCCGCAGTGTGTCCCCGCTCTCCTCCCTACCTCACGAAGTATGTTCTCTAGTTAGAAGCGGACCCACATACAGTCCGGGGCAGTACAGTGTCCGCAGTGTGTCCCCGCTCTCCTCCCTACCTCACGAAGTATGTTCTGTAGTTAGAAGCGGACCCACATACAGTCCGGGGCAGTACAGTGTCCGCAGTGTGTCCCCGCTCTCCTCCCTACCTCATGAAGTATGTTCTCTAGTTAGAAGCGGACCCACATACAGTCCGGGGCAGTACAGTGTCCGCAATGTGTCCCCGCTCTCCTCCCTACCTCACGAAGTATGTTCTCTAGTTAGAAGCGGACCCACATACAGTCCGGGGCAGTACAGTGTCCGCAGTGTGTCCCCGCTCTCCTCCCTACCTCACGAAGTATGTTCTCTAGTTAGAAGCGGACCCACATACAGTCCGGGGCAGTACAGTGTCCGCAATGTGTCCCCGCTCTCCTCCCTACCTCACGAAGTATGTTCTCTAGTTAGAAGCGGACCCACATACAGTCCGGGGCAGTGCAGTGTCCGCAGTGTGTCCCCGCTCTCCTCCCTACCTCACGAAGTATGTTCTCTAGTTAGAAGCGGACCCACATACAGTCCGGGGCAGTACAGTGTCCGCAGTGTGTCCCCGCTCTCCTCCTTACCTCACGAAGTATGTTCTCTAGTTAGAAGCGGACCCACATACAGTCCGGGGCAGTACAGTGTCCGCAATGTGTCCCCGCTCTCCTCCCTACCTCACGAAGTATGTTCTGTAGTTAGAAGCGGACCCACATACAGTCCGGGGCAGTACAGTGTCCGCAGTGTGTCCCCGCTCTCCTCCCTACCTCACGAAGTATGTTCTGTAGTTAGAAGCGGACCCACATACAGTCCGGGGCAGTACAGTGTCCGCAGTGTGTCCCCGCTCTCCTCCCTACCTCACGAAGTATGTTCTCTAGTTAGAAGCGGACCCACATACAGTCCGGGGCAGTACAGTGTCCGCAGTGTGTCCCCGCTCTCCTCCCTACCTCACGAAGTATGTTCTGCAGTTAGAAGCGGACCCACATACAGTCCGGGGCAGTACAGTGTCCGCAGTGTGTCCCCGCTCTCCTCCCTACCTCACGAAGTATGTTCTCTAGTTAGAAGCGGACCCACATACAGTCCGGGGCAGAAACCCAATCGACATTGATTGCGTCTTATTATAGACAAATAGCCATTAAGTCAACTCATCCCTGGTTTTAAACTAAAATGTGTCATGGAGATGGAAAACTGCTCTCGCAAACCATCATGTTACCATTTTGCTGCCAAGATAATATTTGGTTTATTTATTATGGTGCGTAAATTTTCAAGTCTCAAAAATAATGCGTATATCTTAAAATTGTCTTGTTTTTATTAGAAAACCATATATTATGATTATAATTACTACATAAGCAATAGAGCAAAATATTCGAGAAACCTCATCTAGAGAACAAAGACTCATTATTGTGTACATTGAGGTGTTCATGAGATATAGCCTGGTGACGGACGGACGGACGAATGGACCGATGAACGGACGGACGGACAGCGGAGTCTTAGTAATAGGGTCCCGTTGGTTACCTTTTGGGTACGCAACCCTAAAAATCGAAAATGTTTGACTTATTTGTCTTTCTTTTTCTATATTGCAAATCCTCCCGAAGTTATTCGGGGGAGAGTAAGCTCTTAGGCAAAACCAGGCGGCCCACCATTGCCTGGGACCGATGGATGGCGGTTTATCCATCCCTAATTGCCGAGCCTTATACAAAACAGACTGGTGACGGGCAGCGGCGTCACTGGTGCAAGGGTTTCGGCACCGCGTTCACCAACCCGCCTGCCCAGCGTGTGTGAGTATGGGCATTTCTTCCAGGAGGACCGCCAAGAGTAGCGAAATCCTGGAAAGGCCTATGTCCAGCAGTGGACGAAACAGGCTGATGGATTGGATTGGATAGGGTATCACATTCAAATTCTATCATTTTATGATTAACATTTTGATTGCATTCGATTAACAAACTTAAAAGCGTAAATTTTATCGTTGTAATCGAATGTAATCAAAATGTAATGCATAAAATAAAATAATTAGTACCTAATCAGTTTCCGCTAATTGCTTTAAAACGCAATTTTTGCATACTTTTATTCAAAAGTAGGTAAGGAAAACAATATTATGATGTGCATTTTGCAGAGAGATTCGGTTTGTCTAAGGTTCAACGTACAGGCACGATTTTATTATTAGCCTATAGATTGTAATTATAATTTAACAAGTTATAAAGATTTACCTGGTATAGAAAACCTCAGTCCCTTGGGGTTCAACACTTCCACTAGCACCTGTGGTATTTCATAGTTCTGTCCGCACGTTAATTGAATTACAAACAAAACACACAAGCGACGGAACCTGAACATCCTGTCTGCATCACCTCTCCGGTTCAACTGATAAAACTTGTTTCTCGTCCATAAACAAAGTCATCTTGAATTCACTTGTAACTTATTTACTTTAGGTTATTAACATATTTTTAAAGAGATTCTGTTTACATGTGTTTGTTCGCAAAAATTATTCTTTTTTAATCTTTGTTAAACGGACGATTAGCTTAAGTCATTCATTATAAGAATGATTGTGCTGAATATTCTTTTTTAAGGCTTTTCACATAATTAGGATCATTTTGTTACATAGATAAACGACAAAAAGTAAAGTATATGTTTCTTTTAGGTATTATTTAGAATTATTCGTTACGTCATCATGTACAGTGGAGCCCACATCAAGCTAAACACTTTCAGTATAAGCTGACCTCTCATTGCCTAGTCTCCCCGTACAATGAGAGGTCAGCTTATACTCGCTTATAAATTCTTATGAACCCAGTACACGTTGGCGCTCACCTATACTCGGCCAGCTATGCGAGTAGGGTTGCCATCCGTCCGGGTTTCCCCGGATTTGTCCTAGTTTAAAGGGCGTCCGGGGAGCGTCCGGGCCGGACTTCATTTGTAGTCCGTGATTAAAAATTAAAGTCTTGGGCCGCCACCCGCGACATACGCACTGTGCCCGCACGCGCCGCCGTGATTAACGACGACAAAACCAACTCGCTAAATTCACCGTCTCCCTCCCCGCCATCCCCCGCGGCTCCCATCGTAATAATTTCTTTTCCTTTTCGTAGTTAAAGTTATGGTTGTTTTCTTATGTAAAAGAAATTTCAAATAAGGCTGTTGATTAAACCTTTTAAGTTGATATAAGATATCGCACATTGAACGTGTATGCAATAAACTTAGGTCTATTATGTCTAAATTACCGTACAGTACACTCCGAATGTTATACATATCACTTGCTGACTCTGTAATTTGTTATAGTCTTAGTAGTTACGGTAGAACCCACAAAACCTATATTGAAAACATTTATACACTACAACTTCGTTTACTGAAAATTATTGTGCCTTTGTCTATTAGACAAAATTATAGAGAAGACGAATTATTAAAATACTGTAAAGTTATAAATGTTTTCAATAAAGTAAAAATGGAAACTGTTTGTGAGGAATACGACAAATATAATTTATTAGAAATAAACATAAGACCAAATCAACTTCGTAAATTGACATACTTACCGACATACAAACTACCCTCATATAACAATAACTATGGAACTCGCACGTGGGAGTATATGCTCCCAAATATATTGAATAATCTACCACAGCATGAAACAAGTCAATTGAGTCGTAATCCGCATAAAATGAAAACTTTTCTTAAGTATTATTACCTAAATGTTACGTAATTTATTAGAAATAAACACAAGACCAAATCAACTTCGTAAATTGACATACTTACCGACATACAAACTACCCTCATATAACAATAACTATGGAACTCGCACGTGGGAGTATATGCTCCCAAATATATTGAATAATCTACCACAGCATGAAACAAGTCAATTGAGTCGTAATCCGCATAAAATAAAAACTATTCTTAAGTATTATTACCTAAATGTTACGTAATTTATAAGAAATAAACACAAGACCAAATCAACTTCGTAAATTGACATACTTACCGACATACAAACTACCCTCATATAACAATAACTATGGAACTCGCACGTGGGAGTATATGCTCCCAAATATATTGAATAATCTACCACAGCATGAAATAAGTCAATTGAGTCGTAATCCGCGTAAAATAAAAACTATTCTTAAGTATTATTACCTAAATGTTACGTAATTTATTAGAAATAAACACAAGACCAAATCAACTTCGTAAATTGACATACTTACCGACATACAAACTACCCTCATATAACAATAACTATGGAACTCGCACGTGGGAGTATATGCTCCCAAATATATTGAATAATCTACCACAGCATGAAACAAGTCAATTGAGTCGTAATCCGCATAAAATAAAAACTATTCTTAAGTATTATTACCTATATGTTACGTAATTTATTAGAAATAAACACAAGACCAAATCAACTTCGTAAATTGACATACTTACCGACATACAAACTACCCTCATATAACAATAACTATGGAACTCGCACGTGGGAGTATATGCTCCCAAATATATTGAATAATCTACCACAGCATGAAACAAGTCAATTGAGTCGTAATCCGCATAAAATAAAAACTATTCTTAAGTATTATTACCTAAATGTTACGTAATTTATTAGAAATAAACACAAGACCAAATCAACTTCGTAAATTGACATACTTACCGACATACAAACTACCCTCATATAACAATAACTATGAAACTCGCACGTGGGGATAATGTTTTTGATAAGGGCTTCGAATATGTTGTAGAATAAGATTATGTGCTTATGCGAAATCCTTTGGATATTCTAAACATTAAAATACAAACCAGAAAAGATCGACGAGAAACAAATTTCACGTAAAAAAAATCTCCGGCCAGGATTTGAACCTGCGAACTCTTGCTAATACATAATTCCGCTACCGACTGCGTGACCGAGCGAACCATTCTAGACCAATGAAGTTTTCCGCCATACCTGTACTTCAAATTTCAGTAACTACATACTTGAAAGAAATATGTGCAAAGCTTAGAATATTATTAGCTAAGTTCAGAAATCTTAAATATTTTGTGAATAGATCTTTATTATACTGTGTTTATCACGCACTTGTTGAATCAGTGATCAACTACGGGTTGGCTAGTTATGGTCGAACATTTCCCACTTATTTAAATGAAATAAAAAGACTTCAGTTAAGGTTCCTTAAATGCATAGTGAGTAAAAATATTAAAAGTAAATGTAAAGGTGAATATGAAAACCTCTTCAAAATTTGTAGAATAATGCCGATAGATACGAGAGTAAAATATGAGATAGCCATAGAAATGTTTGGAAAACCAAATTTCTTAAAAATATCAAATTGTAGCTATCCTACCCGTAGTACCAAAAGAAACGAAACCAAATACCTAATACCTAAACATTGTAACTACTACGGATCCCGTATGGGTATCAGTATGTTACCTAGAATTTATAAAAGCTTCCCAACAGACTTCTGTGTTACTAATGTTAAAAAATCTGTCTTTAAGACCAAACTCAAGCGCCTTCTTTTATGTAAGACTTAAATCAAGAAAAAATATTATTATTGTTAAATAAATATTGTACCATTTGTTTACTAAAAAGTGTTTTGTATAGTGTGGATATAAATTAAGTTACATTAAGAGCTTGCCGACCAACCGCGATAGTGGTTTGGCAAAATTGTAATAATTTTAAGTATTTTTTCTAGAACAATAAACAAATTCAATTCAATTCAAGATGACTACATGGTGCGATTTGAAAAAGTACACTCGAAGGGACAGTGCAACCTATATTATGAAGTATAGGTAATGAGATAGACGGCAAAAAGTTGTCTTTGTAATAGGTAATACGAGTATAAATATGTCGGACCCACGGTACCACTGCCCCATACCACAGGGGGTACGGTGGGAATTTTTTGTGTAGTACCCCTGAGCGCATGGTGAGTATTTTTTGTCCGAACGGTACCACCATAGTGCTTGCCGTAAGATACATATGTATATAATGATTGAAATTGTAGTTTCCAAGTTATCAATTCATGAAATACTGTAGGATAAATATTCAAATTATCACAATTCATGAAATATCAAAAACAGACAGATTAGCAATATTGACACAAATATTGCAGACAGATTAGCAATATTGACACAAATATTGCAGACAGATTAGCAACATTGACACAAATATTGGTTGGATTGTAAACAACTTAATCCGAAGAATGATTGGTAGTTCTTAGGGTGCTTAAGTTACTCAGTTGCTGAATATGCTTGCGCTGTGTGAAATAACTCAGCACATACAGGTCAAATAGACACTGTACTCAACGAGACTTGTTGCCTAGTCACCAGTTGCTCTTAGCCAACACCAATGAAAAAACTAAACATTCTATCGGGTACAGGACCCCCGGATATTAGGAGAGAATTCCACCACATTATGCGGATGTGAAGCTCAACCCCCTGATCTTCTGACCACATGTCCAAGTGCTCCTCAATGCACCAAGAGGGAACCCATTACTGCATGCAATTGCGTTTTTGGAGTGGCAAACTATTGGAAAAATGTTATTTAAATTCAACGCTTTCACTCGAAGAAGAAGGTTGCAACCCAATGGAAGCTTGATCAACCATGTATGAATTTTATGAATAAATAAAAGCTTTGTTTTACCCTATGATGTTCATTTTTTTTCAAATTAATGTGCATACTTAGTAAAGAGGCTAGTTATCAAACTACCTTTTTTATGTAAAAGTCAGAAAACGATAATTTGTATCCCAAATAACCTACAAATACAATCAAAACTCACGAAACTACCTTTATCACCACCTCAATAGATCGAAGACCAAAATATTCTTAATCAAGCGTCATAACGTGTTTAAAATGATGAAAAAAATTAAAAAAAAAAGATCACGCATGCATTTCCCTAACTCCTGTCAAAGCATTAAAATATTGAGGTGCCCTGTTAGTTAGCCTTACCTTAGTGGCGCAGTCGGTAGCGCGCCTGTCGTGATAACAAGAAGTCGCAGCTTCGAATCCTGGATCGAGGAATTTCTTTAAACTCTTTTCTTACTTGAAATTTGTTTCTAATTGATCTTTTCTAGTTTGTAATGCACTCTAATAATATTTAATATTATTTTTATTTATAAAAACTTGCTCTGTTCTATAGACATATGGTGATATTCAACTATACAACCATATTCATACTGAAGACTCAGTAAGTAGTCGGTATCAAGATTTACCTTTTTTGGTAAAATTCTTAAATTTATTATTTTCTCTTTGCCTACAAACGCAAGCCCAGCCCCGAGTCAACTACTATGGGAGATCGATATTATATTTCGCGAAATTATCAAAAAGTGTTATCGATCAGTCATACTGATCACTTACCAAGCTTACAGTATGAATTTGGCTGGATAAATAAATTTCACCTTATTCAGTAGCAAGGACCCTAAAAAACTTTCTTTATAGTAAGCAAACGGTCTCAGGTTCAAATCCTAGCCTGAGGAATTAAATATAATAGTAAGCATATATATAATAATTACATAATTATATATTATATAATAAATTATATACAAATTTAAATATTAATAATTACGTTATAATATTATATATTTATAATTATTTACGTATTTGTATAATTATAACTCATTATTATTTATAAGTGTCTGCGCCATAACGTCGCCATACAAAATTATCTGTGCGTGTGTGTGTGCGTCTAACCAGTTCTTGGATTCTTTAGTATATGAAAAGTTGTTTTGTGTTTGTGTGTTATTATTATGTGTTTTATGTTATAGAAAATAAGAGTCATTTTTGTTTGTACATTTAAACTTTATTTGCTGGACAAAGGCCTGTGAGCCTGACCACCGCAGTCTCGATATGTCTGTCGGCACAATCACTTGTTGTCTGTTTTTCATGTGTTTGACTAAAGTATAAATAATCATCTTAATTTCCAAAGTCCTTTTTTTTTCTTTTCTTTATTTACCTTTTGTTCCATCGCGAACAAAAATTGGCGACCGTGACAGGACACGGATTTGAAATCAAACTCATCAAACTCATGATCATTGTCTCAACCGGGAACGACCGGAGGTCAACGCCACGTATCGCGTCGCTTTGTTCATCCTGAATGGTCTTGGAAGGCTACTAGAATATTCCACGGCTACGTTGGGACCAGTACGTGCAGCACAGACCCCGTCTCGCTGAGGAAAGCCAGACGACACGTGATCCAGGGGACACATCATATTCCAACGGGACCTTCAACAACGGATCGGGAGCTCCACCGGACTTGTGCACTATCTTCGCCTGCCGTGTCATCAAGTGAGCTCGTTCCTTTTTATATCCTATCACCCTTAATTTGTGCATTCAGGGGAATTAATTCTTCAAATAATTAGTGGCTATTTTGTGCTATTCATGTGTGCCTATCTACCCCACAGTATTAAACTAAGGGCCTAATTACGCACATGCCTATGCAATACGCCCATGCAATCTTTTTATGCAATTATCATCCATCACAGTGAATGTGCTTTGGCAAAGTTTTGTTGAAAAAAATTAGAAATAAACACTACATTCAGTATTTTATAAATTCATTGTCATATTTACTTAATCGCATAATCTCTAAGCGCTTATAACAACGCAATTTATGAGAATTTTTATTACTCGATTCGTAGATAATTTCAATTCAGTTCTATTTTATAGAAACAGCACAAATAATAAAATATATGCAGGTACTTATAGCCAGCTATTATTCTCGGACGATCGTCAGCCGGCCGGCCGGTCCGAATCGCAAACAAAGAAATTATCTATTTGCTAATCTGTTTTGATGTTTCGACCTTATGTCTGAGTGATAGGGTGCAATCTTTCTTGTACGTAATTGATGATCGCAGAAACTTGTTTTTGATATTATTGCGATTTCTTTTCTTTGCACTTCTTTAGTCATTCTAAAAACAAGCTATCACTATTTACTATCTATAAATAGATATCTGTGCTTGCCCAGATCACAAATTATCCGCTAGTACCAACTCCATATACGCACATGCTTGCACCAATCTATTCCAGTGTTCGAGTACTGCATCGGGATTTGTGATCGCTTATGCGGGCCGCTTGGTACAGACAGTTCTGCGCTTGCGCTGCCTTCGAATCAGCTAGCTCGCGGTCGATGCGCCGCGCTTCGCACCACTGAGCCGCCGCGCCGGGCGCCCCGGCACTGCGTCGGTCCGTGTTGTCAGCAGAGGGAGGAGCGTATGCATTTGTCTTTATTATTTTGTGTGTTTATTGAGCGATTTTATTAATTCATTATGACCGAGACTGTTGCTGCGAAGTCTGAAATAGGTATCAGAGATTTAAATGCTAAACGCAGTTCCATTAAAGGCCGTGTTACAAAGTTTAAAAATAATTTAGAAAGCTTGGAGTCGTTTGAGACGATTTCTCCTTTTGAAATCACTAAACTTAGAAGCAAGTTAGTTAGGTTCGAAGCATTATTTGCCGAATATAATGAAGTACAAGGGCAGATTGAAGTGATCAATGCGTCCACTCAAGAAGTTGAGTTATCTGTCAGGGAAGCGTTAGAAAACGAGTTTTATAATTGTATTGCTTCGGCTCAACAATTAATTGATAAACATATCTCTCACCACCAACGTGACGGCTCTCACTCGCGTCCTTCGAGCTCACATTGCCATCACCATGATGATGGTGAGACTCTCGGCTTTAAGTTGCCCATTATAAAAATTCACAATTTCGATGGAACTTATTTTAACTGGCTTGAGTTTAGAGACACTTTTACTTCTCTTGTACACGAAAACACAAAAATTAGGGACGTTCACAAGTTCTTTTATTTGAACTCCTATTTAGAAGGAGAAGCAGCACGGGTAATTTGTAACTTGGAGGTAACTGAGAAAAATTATGTGGAGGCTTGGAAGCTTTTATGCGAACGGTATGATAACAAGCGCCAATTAATAAACAACCATTTAAAATCTTTGCTTAGCCTCGAGTCTGTGCGGGAGACTGAAAAATCTCTGCGCTTTATTGTTGATCACGTGACCAAGAATTTACGAGCTCTTAGAGCACTTTGGGTTTGCCTACTGAGAAATGGGATATGTTGATTATTTATATAATTGCTGAGAAGTTAGACTCGAAGACATATTTTAAATGGGAAGAAAATAAAGGTTTATTGAGTGAGATCCCCAAGCTTGAAGATTTCTTCAACTTTTTAAGAAACCGTGCTGACGTTCTCGAAACCGTCAATCGTAGTAAACATACGCCTAAACAGACGTCCCACGTAGAACATACCTACCCCCACCAAAGTTCACGAAACAAGACACAAGCAAGGGCCATGGTCGTCTCTTCTGACTCCTCTAAGGAATCTTCGCCGCCTTCTTTTATTGGATGCCAATGTTGCAAGGGCCAACATCGCCTTTACGAATGTTCTGCATTTAAAGCTAAATCGGTTGAAGATAGGATGTCTCTTGTTTCGTCCTTAAAGTTATGTCACAACTGTCTGAGAGTTGGTCATAACACGTGTCGTTGTCGACTTCCAGGAGGGTGTAAAATATGTAAACAGCGACATAATTCTTTATTGCATGAGTTGTTGTGTAAAAAAGATCAGAAAGACGAAGATGTCTCTAGGCACAGAGCAGTCTCTATGTCTGCTCGTTCTTCTTCAGAGGTACTACTCTGCACTGCTCAAATTGATTTGACTAACCCCACTGATAACAAAACTATTACAGTAAAGGCGATTTTGGACAGTGGTAGTCAAGGATCCTTTCTATCGCAGCGCGTGATGCAAATGCTTCAGCTTCCTGCTCAGCCTGTCAACATTGATATAATTGGCATCGGTGACGCTCCACTGAAGGTCAAGCCTGGACGTTGTGCTGTGCGAATTCAGTCTAAACATAGCACTTTTAGCGCTACCATCTCTTGCCTTGTGTTGCCAACTATCTCTGGTAAACTACCAAAAGTATCTTTTAATATAGAGCACCTAAACTTGTCAGAATTCTCATTGGCGGATCCTAGTTTCAATCAGTCGTCAACTATTGACATGCTTATTGGTGCTGATCTCTTTTGGGACCTGGTAGGATCAGAGCAACATTCGTTGGGGGATAATAATCTGGTACTACGAAGCTCTAAGCTAGGGTGGCTTGTAGCAGGTCCGATATTTCCCATAAGAACGGATAATAAAATTCAAGTACGCTGCAATATCTCTCGAAATGATAATCTAGTCGATCTCAATAACGAGTTAGTTAAATTTTGGGAACTAGAAAAAGTTGCAGATAGGTCAGCATTATCCGAAGAAGAGAAATTGTGTGAGCAGCACTTCCTTGCGAACACCACTCGTAGTAGCGATGGTCGTTTTTGCGTCAAACTCCCTCTTCGTGGTGACAGAGACTGTCTAGGAGATTCATTTCGTTTAGCCCGAAACAGATTTATGAGTCTTGAGACACGTTTTAAGAAGCAACCTCTTATCAAAGAACTCTACATTGACTTCATAAATGAGTATGCGAATTTGGGGCACTTATCAGAATATGGCGAGGGTCTTTCTACGGAGGTAAAATATTATTTACCTCACCATCCTGTTATTAAGGAGAATAGTGAATCCACTAAGCAGCGCACGGTGTTTGACGCATCTGCTTGCTCTACATCGGGGTTTTCAATGAATCATCTTCAAATGACAGGGCCTACTATTCAAGACTCACTCTTTAATATTTTGGTGCGTTTTCGTCTGCATAAATATGTTCTATCCGGCGACATTGAGAAAATGTACCGCCAAGTTATGGTCGATGAATACGATCGTAATCTTCAGTTAATTTTATGGCGAGAAGACGAGTCGCTACCTCTGCGCACACTACAATTAAATACCATTACGTATGGTTTTTCCAGTGCCAGCTTTCTTAGCACTCGTTGTCTCTGGCAATTAGGCGAAGATTGTGAAGACTCTAGCATCAAGGAAATTTTACAAAAGGATTTTTATGTCGACGATTTGTTGACCGGGGCACAATTGGAGACCGACCTGCTTTATATTCAGCAGTCTGTAACAGAAGCTCTTTCTAAAGGTGGGTTTCATCTCAGGAAATTTCGCTCCAATATACATTCAGTACTGAATTCCGCTGATGATTATAATAATCACGATAAACTTATGATCAGCAATGCCACTAGCACATTAGGTATTGGATGGGCGCCTACAACAGATGATCTACATTTTCCCATCGAGCCAATTTCGGTTACTACGTCAACAAAGAGAACTATTTTGTCGGCAACATTCAAGATTTTCGACCCACTGGGCTTGTTATCTCTTTGTACTATTAAACCGAAAATGTTAATTCAAGAGCTGTGGGCTGATGATAAGCTTGGTTGGGATGATCCTGCCCCTGAAAAGATTAAGTTAGAGTGGTTAAAATTCGTCAATGGGATCGATAATATTTCTCAATTAAAGATAAATAGAAATGTGTTAATTGATGACCCAGTTCATATCGAAATGCATTGTTTTACCGACGCGTCGCAAAGGGCTTTTGGAGCTTGCATTTATTTGCGATCCGTTAATTCGCAGGGTAAAGTAAAAGTAAATTTACTCTGCGCAAAATCGCGCGTTTCACCCATCAAGCCTACTACGATTCCTCGTTTGGAGTTAAGCGCTGCACTGCTCGGTGCACAATTAGCATCAGCAGTGACGCAAGCATTGCGATTCAAAATTGACCGTCATGTGTACTGGTCAGACGCTAAAGTAGTTTTATGCTGGTTGCAAACCTCTAAAAGCCTAAAAACGTTTGTAGCCAATAGAGTTGGTGCAATCAAGGAACTTGCCGATGCGGCCTCCTGGCGCTTTGTTCCGACATCCCAGAATTCCGCGGATCTCGTATCGCGTGGTGTTGATCCACAGCTTGTACCTGGATTAACAATTTGGTGGGAGGGTCCTTCATTTTTAAAACTAGGAGTGTCTTTTTGGCCGTCGCTAATAGAGACCCAAGAGCTTGTAGAGGTGCCAGAGATCAAAGCTCATCCCGTTTTGGTGGGGGAGCCTCCTTTCGATCTCTCTAGGATATCTAAGTTGAGTATTGCTCAGCGTGCTTACGCACGAATTCTTAGGTGGTTTTACAATGCTAAAAGGGCAAACAAAAATAATCAAATTGCAGGGCCTCTGCAAGCTTCAGAACTTGAAAAATCTATGAACCTATTGATTAAGTTGTCACAACAGGTTTCATTTGCTAAGGAACTAGCTCTGTTATCCCAAAACAAGCCATTAAAGCAAAATTCGAATATCGCTTCACTCAGCCTTTTCATTGATTCTGAAGGTCTTCTCCGGGTTGGTGGACGTATCGGCACTTCTGGGTATGATTTTGATAAACGGCACCCTATTCTTCTGCATGGTAACGATCACCTTACGACACTTATTTTTCAGCATGAACATTTAAGACTTATGCATACTGGTCCACAGCTTCTTCTCACCTCTATAAGAAACCGCTTCTGGCCTGTAGGTGGGCGAAATCTAGCAAGACGTACGGCACGTTGTTGTCTTTTGTGTAGCCGCTTCAGGGGTAAGCCCATGGCAAATATCATGGGTAATTTACCGCCAGAACGTGTTATGCCAGATTTCCCATTTGTTAATGTGGGAACTGACATGGTTGGGCTTTTTTATCACTGATCGCAAGGGAAGGGGGTGTAAAATAACAAAATGCTATCTGTGCATTTTCATTTGCTTTAATTATAAGTGTTTGCACTTGGAGGCTGTTAGTGAGCTCTCCAAAGATGCCTTCTTATTAACACTCAAGCGTTTCATTGCACGGAGAGGATTACCTAGGAAAATATTTTGTGATAATGGGACAAACTTTGTAGCCGCGGCACGGGAAATTAATGAATTTTTGAAATCCAAGGAAAACATAACTTCCATTTCAGACTTCGTGGCTCAGCAAGGCATAGAGTTTGTATTGTCGCCTGCGTACGCTCCCAATTTTGGTGGCTATCACGAGGCCGGGGTAAAATCGGCCAAATTTCATTTGCGTAGAATCATGGGAACCGCACATTTGACATTTGAGAAACTGTGTTCTCTGTTTGCACAAATTGAGGCTATCCTCAATAGCCGTCCATTGTGTCCCCTCAGTCCTTCACCTGATGACCTACAGCCGCTTACCCCGGGACACTTTTTGATCGGTAGGCCACTCACTGCGCTACCAGCTCCAGCCCTGATGGACTGCCACACCAATCGCCTTGACCGCTATAACCGCCTCGAACTAATCCGACAGCACTTCTGGAAACGCTGGTCCAACGAATACGTGGGAGAACTACAGCAGCGCACCAAATGGCGTGCCAGATGTAGAGACCTTAAGATCGACGACATGGTGGTATTGAAGGATGACAGTGTGCCCCCTCTCTGCTGGCGTCTTGGCAGAGTAAGAAAGTTATTTCCGGGTGCCGACGGAGTCCCACGCGTCGCTGATATTTCTACAGCGCGAGGACTAGTACGTCGCGCCCTAAACCGCATTTGTCTTCTGCCCACTTCGGACTACAAGGAAGCTTGAAAGCTTTCGTGAAGCTTTCAATGGCCCGGAGGATGTCTGCGCCATAACGTCGCCATACAAAATTATCTGTGCGTGTGTGTGTGCGTCTAACCAGTTCTTGGATTCTTTAGTATATGAAAAGTTGTTTTGTGTTTGTGTGTTATTATTATGTGTTTTATGTTATAGAAAATAAGAGTCATTTTTGTTTGTACATTTAAACTTTATTTGCTGGTCAAAGGCCTGTGAGCCTGACCACCGCAGTCTCGATATGTCTGTCGGCACAATCACTTGTTGTCTGTTTTTCATGTGTTTGACTAAAGTATAAATAATCATCTCAATTTCCAAAGTCCTTTTTTTTTTCTTTTCTTTATTTACCTTTTGTTCCATCGCGAACAATAAGTATCCAGAATTAATTATTTATAATAAGTTTATATATATATATTGTACATTAGGTTTTTAGTTTGTATAATTTGTTTCAGGGAAAAATATTTTATTTCTTTGCGTTTTACATAGATATCGTAATATTATTATAGCTGTCGATATACTATCATCTATTTAGTTTGATTACTGTATGTCATGTTAAAAGGCACTTAATCAAAATACCAAGCTAACACAAGATACACTTTTTATGCAACAGATGAAATAAGAACAAGATTATTTTTGAATGTACTGTTTATAAATATTTTCATTATTTGTAAGCAATAGTAATTGTTGTTTTGATATGTGAATTCATTTAATGTATGGCTAATTTAAACAAATTACTGTCTCTGCATGTAGTCATTGATTGAAACCTTTGTTTAAAATACTCATTTTTACTGATGCAGGTCAACAATAAAATAATGGATACCTACTATATTACTTATATTAAAAAGTAGTGAGTTCAATTTATGGTCACACACTGAAAAAAGTACAATACATTTCGATACAGAGTATTCAAATGCAATGGATTTTGCTAAAAATCATAATCTTAGTTAGATTGGAGTGATAATAGCTATCGTAGATTAATAGTGGATCAAATGGAAAGTGAAAGAATGATTTCTAAAATGGCATTTTATTCATAATTCACTCTACTGGACATAAATAACATTATAATATTGAACTTTGTTTTTTTGTTTATAATATTCTAAAATTAAGCTATTATCACAGATCATAAGATTATTACTAATAGTTTCATTTATGTCTGCACATATATTTTTTATAGTAGAGTAAACTTCAAATAGAAAAATAATAAGGGGGCATTGAAAATACATCACATATACACATATATATCAACGAAAACTCATCTTCGCACATAAAACTGGTCGCAGTTACTCTCAA
This sequence comes from Ypsolopha scabrella, assembly GCA_910592155.1. Lineage (NCBI taxonomy): Eukaryota > Metazoa > Arthropoda > Insecta > Lepidoptera > Ypsolophidae > Ypsolopha > Ypsolopha scabrella. Next base: position 5,708,442 of record OU342985.1, on the reverse strand, counting down.
ACACTTTTATTATTAATGGCGTGGTGACAGATTGTTTTAATTATCAAATAATAATTTACAAACGCGTGACGAACACTCTTAGTTTCGTTTTGCAAGTGGCTGTTAGTCTCGTAACGATTCTAGTTTAGCAGTGTACAAGATCTGTAGCACGATATAGTGCGTTTTGAAGATCAAATTGAGAGCAATTAGCATTTTCCCCGACGTGTACAAATCAAATTCAAGATCAGAAATCCTGAATTTTGTGCCCAAACGCGGTCTTAAAGTACTCTACGTGACTATTCCAAGACTGCTTCATGATGCATTAAGTCTTCTCAAAAATGCATTGGTGACTTAATCAGGACCAAATTTTGCTAGTTGGGCCTGAACCATAATAAACCCTGATTCGAAAAAAATTGAGCCGCGCTGTTAAAGAACCTCACGTCTGAAACTCCATATGACAGTTTCAGCTCCTCAACACGTTCCAAAAATGAGCGCGGGTCATTCGAGCCATTAAACTTAACGTTCCATTTTGCCGGGAGGGTTTCTGATCCCAGGGACAAGATTCGCAGGATTAAATGCTGATAGTTAAAAAAAATTCAAATTTTTTGTGGTTATAATTTTATAGTTCACTTGAACAATTTGGTTTAAATTTTTTTTTCTTGGTGTTGGCCATTACACGTATTCTGTGAAAATTTCAACTTCCTTACGTTACTATTACGGCTGGAGCTGTATACCCCTGTGACAGACGGACAGACAGCGGAGGCAAAGAATATAAAGTTTTATGGAGGCTTAGTAAAAGTGTACCGTTTGGCACCCTTTGGGTATGGAACCCTAAAAATTTGCTCACTGTGTTTTTATATCTGCACTGCATTTGTTAAACAAATTAGCAAACAACACGGCTACAAATTTTTTGTGAGTCATACATGAAATTGAGCACATGCTGGTATGAGTAATTTTAACTGCTTTTTGTGGATGTCATTAGGATACATAATATTTATGTTGTCTGTATCTCTGTTTATTTGGTTTTTTTATCGAGCATGTTTTTTATTTAAAATAGTATGATTATATTTAAACCTTCGCTTTCGTGCTCGCATGCGCCTGCGCAGCTTCACCCACTTGTTGTTGTGTTGAATTCGATAGCGAATGGCAGACGGTTACATACTGTTATGTTACTAGAGTTACCACTGGTTACAAGCTACGCAGTTGGCGTGTTAAGTGCAAATATACTGAATATCGCGGGAAAATATCTTAATTTTATGTCTAACATGTCGTTCTACTAGTCTCGATAGTGATAAAATTGCAACTTCAATAAATATCCTTAGTGCAAACTTGTTTTTATTACATTTTACCTCAATTATCAGCTTCAGGGTAGTAGCGATCACAGAACCAGACCTAATAACCATTTAGAATTAAATATTGTGTTGATACTATTGCAACTTCTATGAATTCCTTAGAAACATGCTTTCATCCTAATCTTACTCAATATTCAATAACCCGGATCTCGTTTCTCTTTCAACTCTTCAAAAGATTTCCCCGCGATGTCCAAGATGTGACAGGACACTACTCCATGTTTATTTCTGAACTCCATACAATCGAAAGAAGTCCTTATTTCTAACTCGCAAAGATCAGCAAAACCTGTTTGTATTCCTCTAGCTTGTGTTACAGTTTGTCCAACCTCCACACCCACGCTTGGTTTAAGCTCCATAAATTTCACTTCGTTATGTGAACCAACGACATCAGACGGCAGGTGGCAGAAAAATACAGAGATAGGAGAAAGAGAAAGAAGCTCAGTGTGATTTTCGCATTACTCCGAAGCGTTTTAAAACACTTCCGAGCAACTGTCAAGTAACAGTTTGGTTACCCTCGGTTTAACTCATTTAAATTTTTGAACGCTCTGTGGTCAAACTCGCATCACTCCGAGTGAAATTCACTCGTTTCGAAGTGGAATCTTATCCAGTAAAAGCCGTTCATACGCGTTATAAGTAAATACGACACAAAATATCATACGGGTACACTTCATAGTGTCGTGTAAAATATATTGAACATAATAAATCCGATTCTTAAGGCTTTAATTTTAGTTTTAGTGCTGTCAAATAGGGTTTTAGTGTTTACAACAGAAGCTATTTACTTTAAAATAATAAAACATTTGAAATAAAGAATGGTCGTGACAATAATTGCAATTTTTACGACATATTAAGGGAAATTCAAAGAAATCAACGTCTTTCGTGACAAATGTCCATGTCCCTTGCTTATCTTTATTGCCATCTGATTCGTGATATGTACGTTTCCGGTCGCGGCATGACTTACATTGTATGAAATACACGCCTGTCCCATTTATTTATTTATTTATTTATTTATCAAAAATTTGCACAGCATTACAGAATAATCCAATTCGCTGTACAATTAAAAAGTTAAAAGAAAGTTAACTAATCTACATAAATTATTGACATCCACATAAAATAGTTGAGAAAAATAATAACAAAAATTAACCAAAGTAAAATTATGGTCTAAGGCTTAGAATCTAAGGACATCGTCATTGAGGCTTCACTCTCACACAACTTCAAACATTCCCTCACAACATCCGTCATTCTGTCAGAGAAAAGATCACACAGTGGTTCTGATACCAAGAGCGCGTTGAGTTTCAGGGGTGCACGCATCAGTGGGGACTCCCTCCGCGCCACGGAGCATGAGGAGGACGTTGCCAAGAGCTTGTGTGAGCGGGCACGAAGATAATTATTTGGCACAAAAAATTGACAGACCTGAGCTACCAGCTCAGGGCAGTCAGAATTTCCGCGAAGTAGGCAGCATGCAGTCACCATCAACTCACATGCTCGTCGGACCTCAAGAGAGTTGAATCCTAGCACGCCCAGGAGAAACTTGGTGGGATACATAAATGGATAAAAACCATACTTTTTCTTGTAGAGAAATCGCAAGAATGCTTTTTGAATCTTTTCAAGCATAAGGGCATACTTTTTCTCGTGTGGACTCCACACAATAGAACTAGCCTCAATTTTGCTTCTAACCAGCGCTGTATATAAAATCTGGCTTATTTTAGCATCGTGGAAGTATTTTGCATTACGTAGTATGAAACCCAGCCGACGATAACATGCTACCGCAAGACTTTTTATATGCTCATGGAACGTGAGTTGGTAGTCAAAAACGACACCCAGGTCTCTGATAGACTCAACACGAGCAATGACTTCAGAGCCGAGCGTATAGACTGCGTGAAGAGGTTGTCGACTACGGGTAAAAGACAAAACGTTGCACTTCGAGGCATTAAAGTGGAGCCTGTTTCTAGTACTCCATTGAAGTATTGAGTCAAGATCTTGTTGCAACAAGCGATGATCGGTTATATCCTTTACGCAGAGAAACAGCTTTACGTCATCCGCATACAGTAAACAACTCGCATGGTTCAGGACAAGGTCAAGGTCATTTATCATAATAATAAATAACAAAGGACCCAGGATTGATCCCTGGCTCACGCCTGAACGAGTATGGTACGGTTGGGATGTATAACAGCCATACTTAACGACTTGCTGTCTATCACGTAGGTAGTCAGCCAGGAAACAAAGCAGGCTAGGGGCGAAACCAAATGAACATAACTTATCTAAAAGCACGTCATTATCCACGCGATCAAACGCCTTTTTGAAGTCGAGATAAGCTACATCCACTTGTCCGCCCCTCTCCATGTGTTCGGAGACATAGTCCACAAAAGTAAGCAGGTTAGTATCTACCGACCGCCCGCTTCTAAAACCATGCTGCGAGTCCGACAGAAAAGGTTTTATTTGTGCAGATATTTTCCTATGTAGAATAAACTCAAAGACCTTAGCCAGGGAGTTAAGATCCCATCACACGATTATAACCTTTATAACAACGCAATAAGGAATGCAATGGTGCAGGATAACGCGCGGTGAACCGTTCGTTGCACTGGACATGAGTTCGAATTTAAATACAGTATTTAACCCACAATTAAATATATCGGTGTGAATGAGACTTTCGGTTATATAATCTCATTCATACTGGAGACTCGGTAAGTGGCCAGGACCAACCCTTTCACCCTAACACCAACCAACACCAAACCGCCTGCCCAGCGTGTGTAAGTATGGGCATTTCTTTCAGGAGGACCGCCAAGAGTGATGATATACATATTTGTTTAAATTAATAAGTATCAACTTCATATCACGTGTAAAATTTATAAGAATAACTGTTTTTTTTTTCTGTTCAATATCGCAGTGTTCTCAAGAAACTCAAATATTAACATAAAGCCCAAACAGTGAGCGGAGATCCATAGATAGTTGGTCAGCCGTATAATTATTATAAAATGAATATTTTTTGCCTGCAAGTAGCAAAGTCATCATTATTAAACACAAGCCTTTTAAGATGTTGCTAGAAAGTAGTCGTCGAGTGCATTAGACTAAAGGGCAATTACGGCATTAGATGTGCTATTAAAATTTTTTTTGGTTTTATCTATACGCAAGTAGAAGCCAATGTATATGATACTGCTGCTGGTGGTTTGTAAGGAAATTTAAACTTTAGAGAAAAGGAAATTTTAGACAAAGAAAAATTCATGGATTAACCATGTTTCTCGTAAATCTTTACTAAGGCACCATCTAAGAAATGGCAGTTGTTCCAGAGATTGCATGCAGTAGCAATAGGGTTAAAATAGTATTTGTTATTTTATTTAATACTAGCCTTTGACCGTGACGTTTATTCAGTCCTTGCCCCGTTTTAAGCTTGGGCGTTATTTTATAAACACTTACACTTGACCATGGTCACTACGATGATAATAAAAAAAACGTATCCAAATCCGTTGGGTGGTTCTCGAGTTAAGAGCCAATCTTTGCTCCGTTTTCGGCTTGAGCGTTATTTTATTAACAGCCCTTATAGCCTATGTGTTGACCAGTATTACTGCAATGATTATTAAAAAAGTTGCATCCAAATCCATTAAAGGGTTCTCGAGTTAAAAAGGAACATACATACAGACAGAAAAAACTAAAATTAAAAAAATGTGGTTTTGACCTATAGCTGTAACTAATAACCCGTTTCGTTTAACTTCATTATTAGTAATTGTTAGTATATAGATAACCTATTTATCCGTTTACTAATCTCTAGTAAGACTTAGTTATCATTTGATTAAAAAAAAATGCGGTCTCTCTGCCCGTTACCGTGGAAACAAATTGAACGATAAATTCAAATTGTAATCATGTAAATTGTCAATAGTACTGTAAATTGTAAATATAATATCTCAATCCTAGATTAAATATAATACCTATGCCGTACCTAAGCACACGAAAACGAAATGTCCGATCGTATACGACTTGAAAATAAGAAAGCCGTCGAACGGTCTCAAAAGCTTAGGTACTTAAAAGGCATCTATATGTCTATATGAGACTTGGGCTTTCATTTGAAGATACGGCCACGTACGATCGTCAAAATGAACCAAGTGATTTGATGTTTACTTTTTATTTATGTAGGACAGAATATTATTATATATATACGTATTATTATTATAAAATATTATAGTTAATATAAATTATTGCAGTTATAATAATGAATAATATAATGAATAATGAATAATAATTGTATATAAATCTTTATGGGTTATTGACCTGAAATAAATAAATTCATTCATTCATTCATTCAATAGAAAAAATAAAAAGGAAAAATATACGATATAATTTCCATTGTAGAAGTCTACATATATTGTATATTTTGTTCTTTTTAGTTTCTCTAATATTCATTTCTACAACTGCTGCAATACCTTAGTGTTAGGACCCATTTGTTAAATCTTAATTTCTAATAATCACACCGACCGACCAACCACCGGTGTCAAGACTTATCTTTTAAAATAATAATAATATTGGTTATTTTACTACCCTTCCTACATCAATCCCGACGACGCCCTACATAATGGACACCCTACTCTAACAATAATTATAAATTGGGGATAATAGATCACCTGTGGAAAGATAAGCCACAACCAGGATACCATTCCTGTTCACAACCTTTGTTGATACAACAAAAATGCACCATTTTTACCTTTACTTTAATGAAAAATCACTTATAAAGAACACCAGTACACGCATCCATCATTTTTAAATAAACAACAAGCAGCCATATTGATTGATTTTCTTCTTCTTTAGGGTTCACGCATTTTTGTTTGGAACTCAATTATTTCCTAAACTAAGGGTGTCCGCGGGTATGATTCGTGGGAAAAGTGGTCAGTAGGGTCGGTAGAATATGTGGTTTCATTTAATGGTAGCAGTCTATTACACCCAGTATTTTTTCCAGGTATATTTCGGCCCAATTTGGAGCTGACATCAGTCAAACGAATCGAATATTAATATTTCATTTATTATATTTTATGATGGCTACAGATTCCCAATTCTTTGTTATGTTGATAAGATAAAAATGCAATTTCTATTTATATTTTCTTTTTTCTACGTTACTGATACAGTGCTACGGAATCCTGAGGGAATATGAAAGCCGCACCTGACCGTTTTTTCTCTTTACCTTGCTTAAATCGCAAAATCGACTAAACTTATCGCATCTATCGGAAATTACATTATATTACACCTATACAATGTACTAAAAAGAATTGAACAGACATTCAAGTTTACGATCCTGTCATAATCACCAAATACCATGAACAAGCAAATATTTTTATGAAATACCAATTATAACCTAAAAATTATTTTCAGACCTTTCCACGAATTTATAAATCCCACTGCCACTGGACTTGAAACTCAGATATTTTATACACTTATTTATAATTTCTATTGATTTCTAATCCCTGAAGATCGGTGAAAATACTAAATTATAGCAACAAATCAATATTTATTTCCTTAGAAATAATGGGCGCGATAAAATACCTTTCACCAATCGCCATTTTGTAGTTTATGTCTATGGTGAATGAAAATGTTTGCGTTTCGATATTATAAGCAACCGCTTAAAAACACGTTTCACTAACTGTTAAGCCATGCATGACTAACGACGACGTTAGGAATCACCTAAAGTTACGACACCGATTCGGGGGTGCGTAATGCTTAGGCGTCCCTAAACTGACACATACATGTGACAGTCGCGATTTTGAGATAAAGCTTATAGTAATGAGAAACGTCAAAAAACAGCAAACAGACAACTTGACAAACAAAACCAAAGACAAGTATCAAAAACTTAGGCTACTCTTGGGTTAGGAATCATATAGTAAAAATAGTTTGGTGAAATAGAACTTATTGTAAGCATGGACATAAATTAGGAGTTACTTAGTTTTTATAGATTGATCCTGTAAGCTTAGGCAAGGTCTTTGTTCAGTCTACTTGTCAGTAATTTACTTTAAAGCAAAAGATTAAATATTCGTAACTGATTCGTTAAAATTGAAAATAAAAAATCGGCCAAATGCGAGTCAGACATACGTACAGAGGGTTCCGCAGCACCACATGATATGGGTACGGAACCCTAGTACCAAAGATTAACCGTTTCTCAGTTGTTTTTCGTTATAGACCTAATTATAAGACCTCTATCATCTGGTACTGATATTTCAAAAGGCGCCATTATTTGTTATAATTTCATAAATAATTGTTTATAATAGATTATAACCTAATTAATTTTTTTACAACAGACTAAGACCATTCGGAAATAATGATCAAGTTTTCGTGACCCGTAGTAACGGTTTTTTTTTCTATTAGCTTTATAGAACGCGCATGATGGTAATGTGGAAAATAAACATACACGGTAAAACAGTCAAGCATGAAATTCCAAGTATAGAAAAGCTGTCATCTACATTTAATAGTTGGAAATGACATTTCAAAAAAGACATTGGCCATTTAATTTTTTCAAAGTACATTAATTTTAACTGTTTGATAAAGAAAACAGATTTTAGCCATTATTTTAAATTTAAGTTTGCTTTATTCATAAACTATATAGATTTTAATAAATTATCTTTGTGCTTAAAATTCACAAAATTCCTGAAATTTAGGTACAATGTTCCTAAAACGGCAACATTAAAACACCCGATTGACGAAAAAGAGCACTCAAAACATTTATTTATTTCTATCATTGTTGTAATTAAGCAACAATAAAATGATTTATAATAATGAAATAATTGCAGATTTATGTGTAAAAACAAGTTTCTTTATATTTATTTACACGTTTCAGTATGTGATGGGCTTCTAACTAATAATTTCAAAAAGATTTCTACTTAGTCTGCGTAAACATATAGTTTCAGAATGCACTCTGGCTCACCATGAAAACCTACAGTGTACTTCCAGTTGACTTAGAAACTTGAAAGTCTAATTACAATTAGGTCTAGCGCACATCTAGGAAAAAATCTGAAATTTACAGATATCTCATTATTTAATAGGAAATTTGATTGACAATTTCTATTGTAATCTTATTGATTGGAGTTTAATAGATCGTAAGTGTTGAGTTAGTTTGGGCCAAATAACTGCTCGTGGAATACATTTGTGTTTTAAACGGTATGCACGAAACCCTTAGGGCACGGTTCCTGCTCGCACATGACCAGTTTTATCTTTTATGAAATATATTTTGGTGCATCGTCACGACATCAATCCCCTAGGGGGTGTCAGAGATGTTTCCGAGTATCGACTGTGAAATGCAAATACATCGTAACAATATATTTCAACACTCTTCTTTCTGTTTACTAATTAATTATGTTTAAACACCCTAAGTGTAGTGTTATTATTTTAACCAATAACATATTCATTAACATTTCAACGACATTATTTAAGTTTAAATGTTTTGGCAACATTTTAAGTACTATTTCATCGTATGATTAAAAACTTTAAAATGTTTTGACGCTACTAATTTGAACTATTTAAGTATAGTACTATTTTATGATTAAAACTGTCGAATAAACGCAGGCGGAGTCGCGGGCTTGTTTTTGGGAATGGCTCAAGAAAGGTTTTTGGACAGAAACTACGGTTTAAAGATACTACGTTAAGACCTACGACGAAAAGGACGTGCAGAACTCGGTACTAACATTGAGGAGATGGCATGTGACCGCAATTAATGACGTGTTGAAAAAAGTTCAAAAGAATCAGGCAAATTTTCTGAAGACAAAATAAACGTTGTGACTCTATGCCTTTATTATTAATGTTTAGTCTGTATGTCTGTGGTCTTTAGTGATCAGTGAAAGTAAGCTGTGTAGGAGTTAAAACTTGACTCTATGCCATTGTCTGTCTCTATGATTATCATGCGACTTGTCCGTCCAGTTTCGTAGAAGCTAAAGCTTTGTTGTAACTAGCGGGATTTCTCTTGCTTGTCTTTTGTAACAATGTTCAAGACAAATAAATATTTCTATCTTTCTTTGTATTTTATATAGAAAGAAGGAAACTTATTCGGGGACAATAAGAATACATAGGAAAGTAACTAAAGATACATAGTAACTAAAATTAATGCTTAAAACTAATGTACACAAAAAATAAATAAAAATGAAACAACAGTATGTAGATTTACATTAAACTTTCCCATGCGTTCATCGGCACCGAATAGAAAAAGGAATGCTTCGGTGGTTTGGGCATATAGAGAGGATGAATGAAAGTAGAGTGACGAAAGGAATTTATGCTGCACAAGTGGAAGGTAAAGCTCGACTGGGCCGCCCTAGAAGGACGTATGCCGACCAAATAAGCGACATACTGAAAAAGGGCAAAGTACCCGGAATAGGAGAGCCTGTATGACAAGGTTGATGGGTGTAGAAGAAGCAAAACTAGGTGTCAGGATCGTAGCAGATCGAAATCTGTAGCCTCTGCCTATCCCTCTGGGAGACAGGCGTGAGTATGTTGTATGTATTATTTCCACGTCTATGGATGGTCCGTGTTACTGAAAGAGTTAGGTCCAGGCTGCGCTTAAATTCTTTGCTCATCTGAGTAAAGAAGCGAGTTAGCGAGAGCTTAAATATTTATTAAATACGTACACAAGCAGGCATGAAAATCAATACATCCAAGGCACGAACCAGGCCGATCTATAAAAAATTGCGAAGTTCTTTCCCGGAAAATTAGGCTCAAGCTTTACATTTTATTGAAAAATATGGAAATATTTATATTGTAACTTTTTTAGTTTATTATGGCACTTGAATATAAATAAGTGAAAATTATACCTACGGTCCACCGATTGCGTCGTTGTTTTCGTATTCATGAGCATATGATGTTTGGCCCGCGACTTCCCAAAGGTTGCCCATACCTACTTTAGAGTAGGTACAACCCGGTCCCAATATCTGTGCACCTCGCTGGAATGTGGTGCCTCTCCCGCTTCCCCTGTCACCTCTCCGCGCACTCCCCGGTGCGACCAAATATTAAGCTTTAAAGTGCTAATTTTTGTTAGAGTCAAGTGTACCCCCCCCCCCCTGCCGGCTAAACGGCTGTTTATGAATATGTGGAAAAATTCACAGAAGTTGTTTAATGAAGTTAAAAGTAAAACTATCACAGCTAAGTAGGCTTTACATGTTTACGAGTACAGGTCACGCTAAACTTTTAGTCCCCTCTAAACACGACAATGTATGGACCGTTCTTTGGGAGAGCAACTTCCGAGCGGACTAGAAGTTTGGCGCGGTCTGTATTAGGAGACGGAACCCTATAATGCGCGTGGGCCGACACGCACTTGGCCGGTTTTTTATTCACATATATTTTTAATTTAAAACATTTTAATATACCTTTTAGTTCAAAGTATGGACACGGATAAGTAAAAAGAAGATGCCATCAAAAACAAAACTTGTAAAAAAAAACAAGTCTTGCAAGTTAGTTCTTTTGCCGTAAAAAGTTGTGAGATCCATGTAAATCTAAGTCGATTAATTTATTCAGTCCTTACTTATGGGACCTTCTGTCTTAAGTTATTACATAATTAGCTAACCTAACAACATCTTATAGTGACCATATCAATATTAAAAATCTTTTATGTTTTAAATAAAAAGATTGACTTGGCAATCACACTAAATAATCTAATTTAATATAATATGTATTAATGTACGGTGTGTCGCTTTTTAGCTCGACTTGGCGGGGGCACTGCCGTGCCCTCAGATGTGACAAAAAGCTTACTACTGTTCCAAATTAACACCAATATGATTTTTTTTTAATTATCACTATACTTGCTGAAGTAGATTTGTTATAACAAAGTAGTAGATTACTATAGGAGGTATGTACGTTTGAAACAGTTAGGCCCGTGAGTGTATTTTTTCTGTACTACGAGAAAGCGAAGAGAACGAGGGTGCTTGTAGTTCGAGGATATAATATAAATGTATCACTGACAGCCTAGTTGAACGGTTTACTTTTCATCCAGGGTAATAAAAACTCCGTTTATATAAAAATATTACTAAAAGATATACTTTGCTCCGACAAAAGGGATATTTTTCATTGTCATTTAGCTAGACGTCTGACTTGCCGACCGATCGCCGTGCTGACCAGTGCGATTGTTTTAAAAATGAAACCTAAATTACGCATTTCAAGTTTCGAATTATTTTTCTTATGGCTTTGGAAGCAAATTTTTATTTTTTTCTTATTGCTTTGGAAGCTATTTTGGCGCCAGTTTTTGCCAGTATCAAATGTATACATTCTACGTATTTACAGCTAAAATATTCACGCGCCTTTGTAAAGACGCGATATTCATTTTGAAATATTTAAAACTGGCTAATAAGAAATCTACAATTTGCAGTTTTTGATATTATATTGGCATTATAATTATACTGCGGTAATTAATTATAACATGAAACCAAAACTCAATCGCCCTATCTGCGTATTTTGTGATAAATCTGCATGATAATTTTGGAGATTTATTTGGTAAATATTTTAGGTTACGTAGAACAAAATGGTAGAAATGAAATACGGCTATGTGAACTATTATAACTACAATTTAAGGTGGTGAGCGTATATAGGTTCACATGTGTTCTGTTAGAATGCTGTCATCTATATGAAGTCCCACATTTGTACCACTACAGAGCCAATGCCTATAAATTTATTCTAATGTGAACTTATGTACAGCTGTAAGATGTAGTTCGGGTCAATTGTGTATCATCGTTTAATTCTTTCAATATACTGAAATTTTAGAGATCTGCAATAATGTTATATATAATTATTGTCCGTTAAATCGCCTAGCCCAGGTACTAAGTCAAGTATGAGTACCTAAAGTACAAATTTTGCAACAAACTAACAAAAATCACTTTTTGTTTTCGTGTGACACACACAGTTTGGTGTCAGAGTATTTACACTTACAAAAAACACTACTCTGTTCAAGGAGGTATTTAAAAGAATGTAAACAAACTAGATAAAGAGGGACAACATTTATGCCTTGCGACAGAAAAGGACAGAAAATAATAATTGTCACTCACCCATAGTAACAAACACTATTTACAATCATTTAAAGGTGAATATACACCTGTCAGCATCGTTTGTCCAAATCAAAATTGTATTCATTATCACTAGAACTGCAATCACCACACTCTGATATCTGTATATTTTGAAGGGAACTTTCAGGTTCAGGCTCATTTTCCTCTGAATCATGTACAGAACCACCATGAACAACGGATGAAGTCGCACTTGTTGAAGCCGTATTGACGGGCTTATTTTCGGGCGTCGTTGTCAATCGACTAGTTTTTTAAAATTTGCGAATATTCTTTTGCAATTTTTCTTCTTATTCCACCGGTTCTCACTTATTTTCCAAGATCTTTTTATTCATTTTTTTGGATGAAATTTAGAATGGATATAGCTTATACCCCAACTTAACACACAGGTTACTTTTTATCCCGGAAAAAAGCATGTCGTTAAACCGAATATAACGCGGGCGGAGCCGCGGGCAAAAGCTAGTAAAAAATAAATTATTTAATGGAAACGTCAGTGGGGAGTTTGACTCACACTTCTACGGTGTTTTTTTTATAGAGAAGTGTATTTTATTATTCAAATTGTTCAAAAGTTTTTCTATGGAATTGGTTCAATAAAATCAGTAGAGCGTGTGGTTTAATTTTCTGAAGACGTCATTAATACACTTTTAATATATTTTAATATAGAAGTGTAAAAAACAGCCAGCATTCACATATTCTACTGATCATACTTTTTCAAGAACTAAGCAAAACATTGTATGGGTTTTGGGGACAATATAATACTAATAACAAATTTAATTTACGACGTATTTAATATGTACACTGTACTTGCTTTATTATTAGTATCAATGTAAGTATAATAATAAGTATAATGATATAATTAAGTACGTAGCACTATATCCAAGTATTTATTTTATCTCAGGAGGACTAGAACACAAAATGGCAAAAGAGCCCCAATATATCGTATGTGCAAGAGTGTAAATGTTTTGAACATTGATTTCTTTAATTGTTCACGAAATAGTTTTAAAAATAAAGTTAAGAAAGCGTTAAACAACAAAATCAAACAGTAATTCAAATTTCATTTAGATTCCATGTTATTTTTATTTATTCTTTTTATTTTTAAGATTGCATGCGCATGCTTACTTTTAAGTTATAATTAAGTTATGATTAAGTTTAAAAAAGTCTAGTTATTACTTTCTCAATCTACATAATTTTACTCGTCTGATCCTATCTGTGAGAATGTCAAGGAAATAGATACATCTAAACTAGTTTAAATATATCATAGTTATTAAGTCTAAGTTGTATTTGTTTCTGTTTTTTCTCCTTGAATAAATAAATAAATAAATAAACTTGCTTTAAAATGTTTCTTCCTAATATTCCTTTTATTAAGAGACTTTCCCAGTTTATGCATCATAGCTGTCACGAGATCAGGCTCATCCAAATGTACGATTACCATGTTGAGTGACGTCATAAAATTGATGACGTGAGCTTTAAACTGGACACTTTTATCCAGCTCGTCCAACTGAAGGTCCTTCAGATTTGAGAAAAATGTCTTCGTTTCTGCGATACGACGTCATCAAATAAATACGATTATTAATAGATTTCGCGAATGCCGGAGTCGCAATTTTTCTCACTAGACCTGTACCTGTTGGTGGTTCGTTATGTATTCAGTAAAGAGTACTGTGCGTGGTCGGTCGGTGAAGACACCATGCGTCCGCGCAGATCAATGTGTCAGTCAACGTTCTGTCTGCGGTAATGCACCCAGTAACTAAGTGTTTAGTATTTCACTTGCTCGAAGAAAGTTTATCTGTGTCGTATTGTGTTGCGCAGAAACAATTTCGCTTTAAAAGCTTTATAGCATTTTCTAGCATCCAAATCAAATGTTGGCTTGTCACAAGTCGATAGAGAAGATGATTACGTATTTTGATATTAGTCAACTCACTTGGTGCTAGGATTATTGAGAACCGTAGTTGAGAGCATTTCTTCATTCGAAAAAAAAACATAAAACAAATTGAAGCAAGCAATGTCAGCAGTAGAATTGCAATGGGTCATAAAACCGATGCGAAATTTAACGACCCGTCCTTCCAACTCGACATAATTTACCGCCCAACCCGCGGACGGCCGCTAGTCGGTGGCAGGAAGTTTGCCGAGGCAGGAATGTGGTGACGCTGCGCAGGAGTCGCCACCAGGCGGCTCACTCCGGTTACTCATATGTATTTATAAAACATTTAGAATCAGTGAGGTGTTTCCACGTGTTCCCCATTCCTTGATCGAACGATTTGATTTACTTCTATGTATCCTATTTACGCGAGAGATCAAGTATGATGGTAATGTTGTAAGTACGTATTTAAATTTTACCAATATGGCTCGTATGAAAATAATTTCATTCATCTGACCCCATGTCTTTGTTCCTAGGTGACTACCCGTCGCCATGGGACTAACTATATGCCCGAGTGAACATTCGAACCATTACAACTGTAAAATACTTCAAAATAGGTTCAGCAATGATTAATCTCTAGGAGTCCCCAGAGAACAAACTATATAATAGCCTATTTTCAGGCGAAGAGTCTGAACAACAGAGGAAGAAATTTTAAAATCGGTTTAGTAGTTCCAGAAATTTCCCGCACAAATTTAATAAATGTCTATAAACTTCTCGTCTCCAGGAAACAAACTAAAGCCCATAGGATATTGACTAGACATTACATCGCACATAATTTATTAGGCATTCACGATACATTTGAATAGAATTTGATAGAATGTCAAAAGTTAGACAGAGATGTCAAGATTGCGAATTCGGCGTCCTACCGACTAGCTACCGTTGTACTGATGAATTTTCGACGAAATCTTTTTATTCGGATTTCTTAAGATCACACGAGAAATATCGTACCATCGTTCAATTTTCTTTCTACCTCTTTAATCGAACTTTGAAAACGGACAAACAATATAACTTGTCTATTATACCGACTGTTTCCAGGATCCATGGTCGGTGCAGGTGGCGGGCACGACCACGGTAGCCACGGCGACCACACGTCAACCACGTGGCCCAGCTGGAACCCAGCCTCGACGAGCACCACGCCCAGCACCATGATGACCTGGTGGCCGCAGTCTACCGTCACCACCACCACCACCACCACCACGACAACGAAACCTACCACCACGAGAAGACCAACCACAGTCGCTCCTGTCGATACTGGTTAGTATCTATCACCACAAATAACAATAATAAAAATTTAAAAAATTAGAATGAAAGTCCCCATACTATATACCATGTGCTAACCATAGCGCCATCTGAGATGACTTGTTTGACAGCTTACCGAGGTAATAGATGGCGCTACGAGTAGCTTGTCAACCTTGTTGCACCGAGTTTCATTGGTGCCTTGTTCGTCGTTAGTGAAAACGGTCATTAAAATTATATCTTAATATGATTGATAGTATCATTTTGAACAGCTTAGACTAAATTTCAAACGACTGAGCGGAAGTACTAGAAGTACGTTTGATAGTAGGTAGTTTTGACCAAAAATTATGTGAGATAATTTAATGTTGTTTTGTTAATTTAAGATACCATGTTATTTAGAAGAAATTGACCCTTTCAATTAGTATCATAAAATACGGGATGTTTCACTGGTTTGAATCCCGGCTTATTATCAAAAGTCTTTAATTACGCAGTCTTACTTATTTAAGAAAATAAAGTTCCATTGCTCACATGTTCCATTTCAGTAAAATGTCTTGACCCATGATTAAGGCGTCATCATTGCTCACACAGGTAGGCAAAGCGTCGGATGAGGAGGGCATGATGTCGGGTGACCTGTGGCTGTTGGCTGGTGGCTGTAGAACGTGATGATCACAGGTACTGTTGTTAGTTGACAATATTCGATAACATCAGCAGTGAGATCCATTGCCCTTAGGTGGGAAAGTGATCACTTGAATTCATTCTTGAATCAAGTTTGAGTTGAAGTTACAGAGGGCCTCTTTTCATAACCTTGAGTTGATATTGGCGGTCCACTATAACCTAAACTAAGTAGACACGTAGCGATCGGGATTTGTCTAACTATCACGATTCATGAGATGCAGCCTGGTGACAGACGGACAGAAAGAAAGGGTTACCCTTTGGGTACGGAACCCTAAAAAGGACGTATCAGGTTTATAAAAGTATAAATGACAAACTAATTTGATGACGGACGCGGTACGAGGAAAAGCGTTTTATTAAGGCGACAATCACTGCTGGTGACCCCGGTCAGTCGGGTCTCATTCACTCGCAGTCCCGCATTGATCTCTCCGTCGCTCCACGAGGAATCAAGTTTTGAACGCGCTAAAATATACCAGCTGAATAATTAATTAAAATTATTATCACTACATTTCTTAAAAAATAATCAAGGGTAACCATATTTTACAGAATTTTAACAGATAAATATCAGAAATAACAGTTATTTATCTCATAAATAACAGGAATAACAGTTATTTATCTGATAAATTCTGCAAAATGTGGTTACACCACAGTTATTTATGGTTATTGGTATTCTACTGAGGCAAACATTTTTTTTTTTAGAATTTTTGTCTGTCTGTACGTATATATGTTCCGTTTAAACTCGAGAAGTATTTGAACAAAATTTTCGAAATAAAAAATTATCAGAAATTATTATCGTAGTGACGCTTGTCAACATACTGTATAGGCTATACGGGGTGTTGATAAAATAACACCCAACCTGGGTCATTTTGATTCGGTTAATGGAAGATAGATGGCGTTAGGCACGAGAAATTTTCATTTAGGTTATAGTCAAGTTATAATAATGTTATTTGATATATTTATTAAAACTTGCATAAGGGAACGAAAGACATAGTGAAATATTTTGAAAAATGGCTTTAGTGCTCCTGTTATTCACTTTTATGACACTTAAATCTTCGATAATGTTCAATTATTCGGGTTGCCATGTAGAAAACTATAATAAATTTAGTTTGGGCCACTAATGCACCTGTAGGAAAGTTTCAATGAAACCTAGAATGAAGGGCGTTCGCCCAGAAAGTTTTAATGAGTTTCTAAACTGCAGCCATATTATCGGGATTCGGCTAAGATTCGTGTTATCATGACAAATTAAAAATGTAGCTAGCAGTGAATTTTTCTACGGGTGCGATTACATTCAGAATTTGTCTCGATAATGCGAATCTTCACCGAATTCCGATAACGTGGTCTCGTCACGATGGTGACAATCTACAATCGAAGCCTACCTACCACGGACTCAAAATACTGTCAACCTCTCCCCCTTTCAGCTAACCACAGCTGACAAAGCAGTTATCAATAAAGGATTATCATTCTGTCCAACAAAAAAACTGAATCGAATCAAACTTCTCAATGACTGTGAACTTTGGTCGGAAATTAAAATGGAAACATTACTGGCAATCCCATCCCCATACATCTGGAGAAAATACACACGTGGCTCTAAAAAGGTTCAAACCACAATCCCCAAATGAACCACCTCAGCTTCCACCTAACCACCCCATCGAAATTTTCATGACAACCATACTCACAAAACTTTCGGACGACCGTTACATAAATAATCTACAAGAAAATAGACAAAATCTTTCGCACAGTGAAAAACAATCATTAAATAAATTACAAAACAACGAAGATATTATAATACTACCAGCAGACAAAGGATCAGCCACGGTAATCATGAACAAAAGTGACTATACTAATGAGGGCCTACGACAACTCACTGACCTGAATTTCTATGCCACCGTACCAAGTGACCCATGTGGTCGGGTTATGGACGTGATCGAGGACATTCTTCACACGAGAGCTCCATACGAGGGACTGACTCAGATGGACATTCAATTATTGCTGCCGAGCCATCCGAAGACCCCCCATTTTTACATGCTACCCAAAATACACAAAATAAACAACCCAGGCCGACCCATAGTGGCATCGTATGATGCACCAACCGAAAGAATTTCTGCATTTGTTGATCACTACTTACAACCCATCGAAAAAACAATTACATCCCATATAAAAGACACCAATCAGCCCTCTATTTGGTGATCTACATTTGTTTTAGTTACATATTCGCCTCGGTTCACTTAGATCCACAAAGTGGACACATGAATTTGAAAATGAAAATTAATTTTTCTTCTTCAATGTTGTTGATTTTATGTTTATATTTCTGCCAGAATTTCAAAGGTATCTATTTTGTGATCTACATTTGTTATAGTTACGATTATATATTCAATGTGGTTTATATTACTGTCAGAATTTCAAAGGTATCTTTGGGTGGGTACCAGTGGCGAATGGTGGTGAACATTTTAAAAAGGGAAGCCGGACAAAAAAATCGCCTTAAGCAACCAAAGAAAACTTTTTTTTTCAACTTTACAACTCCCTGTCAGCCAAGTGCATTTGTTGAATTGAGATTTATGGAAATTTTTGTCAAGCAAAGAGCACGTAATAAAGAAATGTAGTATGGATGCCATTTCCGAAGTCGTCTTGTATCATTATTATATCATAGTACTATAAAATAAATGTAATAATTTAAATTAAATATATAATTATCGATAATTATAGATTAATATAAATTATATATTATTATTTTGATCAATATAATAAATTATAATGATACTATGATAGAAATAAATTTCTATATTTTTAAACACTTGGCGATTTATCCATCGCAAGGAGATAACAAATTAAATTTATATCACTGCGGTATAGAAAATCAGAAAAGTAAATCTGGACGTGAGGAGCTCTGTCCCGGTTCAGAGCTCCTCACGTCCAGATTTACTTTTCTGATTTTCTATACCGCAGTGATATAAATTTAATTAATTATAATGATAATATATTAATTATTATTTATGTATTAACATAGTATTTAAGTAATAACTATTGAATATTACATTAAGTTATATTAACGAATATTTAAAAAAAAATATTTAGTGTATAGACACGAGTTTATTATTAGTAAAGATACAGAAAGGTGACTTTGATTAATACAGCAGAATTCATACTGAAAAGTTCAATATTTAAGGTTACACGGTTTTGAATGGAAGACGGACAAAACCCATGGGAAGTGATTTGGAAGCTTTGTAAAATCAATCGCCATTTTCGATCAAATTTATTTTATTTTGAGTTATTTTTCAACTGATTTACTTATTTATATCTCACATATTTATTACAGAAAGCTCGATTACAAGAATTACCAACCACAATGACTACAGAGAGAATTTTAAAATTATATTCTAACGGTTCTTACGCGTTCCACGGCGAGGACCCCTGTACCCCGTATGTACGTAAGATGCCGGACTTCTCAGCTCCAGGTCGCAGGATCAGCCAAGTCAGTATGTACTCTAATAAAGATTTGCGAATATTTGGAAGATAAAAATGCATGTTGTTGATTCATGTCAATTCTCAAAATGAACAAGACGCATATGGTTGATAAGGCAGCTGAAAAGGGAATAACCCGGAAGTTTATACCGCCTGGAAACCCAAGTGCTGGCGGGGTTTGGGAACGACTTGTAAGATCCATAAAAGTCGCATTAACATCTACCCTGAACGAGAGATATCCCAAAGAAGAAGCCTTACATACATTGTTGCTAGAAGCCGAACATATCGTAAATTCGAGACCGCTAACTGAAGTAAGCCTAGATCCTGAAGACACAGAATCATTGACGCCAAATCACTTCTTAATTGGTTGTTCAAATGGAGCCCCATCCATCGGAGATTTTGACGACACGAGCTTAGTCAGCCGATCTTCATGGCGAACAGTACAACGTTTAGCTGATCATTTCTGGACCAGATGGACTAAAGAATACCTACCAACTCTACAACCGAGATATTTAAACGGGAGAGCTTACATCAATCCAAGCCCCGGAGACATCGTGTTGATCGTGGATGCTTCACTCCCACGAGGCACATGGCCGCGCGGTATTTCGGCATTCAACAACTGTTCTTGCAAAATATACCCAAAAAAGTAGATAATAAGATCTAGTTTTTATAACGATGGAAAGTTAAATATGGGTTGCCGATGTGTATTCTTTAAAGTGGTTTTTGTACCTATTTGTATTAAGAGTTTAAAGACGAAATCCACCGGATTCCGGTTAAGACGTGGTTCGAACGAAATTTGAGAGTTTCGCTTGAGTTATTGCAAATATTTATTATAATGGTACCTTGGAAGGCGGTCTGAATTATAGTGAATTAGATAAATTATTTAAAAATAACGGTGAATTAGAAATTAACAGTGGCGTGCATAGAACTTTTTGCTGGAAAAGTAATCAGAAGGTCAAGTTTGACGATAAAAATAACATGAAAAAACTCAGAATGTATTCTGAGGAAAAAAAACTAAAAACCAATAGGTTTTTTTTTGTGTGATATCATGTATGTACAAGGGTAGGGGCAGACCCTGGCGTAATACAAATAATGATTTTTTAAAGTGACATTTAAATAATTCATATTTTTATAACGGTTGATGTTTTTTGACAAAACCCTAAAGGTGCATAAAAGCTAAGCTATTTTCTCCCATGAATCTTTCAGCGATAATGGCCGTTGTAAAATGCGTGTTGAATTGTGTAGATAGGATTGCAGTGGAAGTGCCAACTGACAAAGTGGTATTTCTCTCGCAAACCGCTATAAATTGAACAATTAAGACTATGAAGAACGCAACCAAATGGAGCCAACGGGACTACAGTATTCTTGTTATCTGTTCTTTACAGCATACTTCAACCATGAAGCAGGTTTAGCACACAGCATTTTTATTTTTACATTAATCAAATATACTTACTTCTTTTCGATGTTACACTAAGAACACCATCAAAAATATTTTCCCTGTGACATACATACATATACTTACAGACGGTGTTAAGATCTTAAAGGCGGCCATTTGATAATTTTGTTATGTAGCATAATATTTTTAGGGTTCCGTACCTATAACATGTGGTGGTACGGAACCCTTTGTACGCGAGTCCGACTCGCACTTTGTGAAATTATTAGTCCAGTCCACTCTTTATTGTCATCTACCCACTTCTAACGTTGACGTCCGTGTTCTTTATCCGTCACCCGCCGTATAGCCCTGACCGACCTCGCACCTTGCGATTTTTATTTATTCATGAAAATAAAAGAAAAACTTCGAGGAAAACGTTTTATGGACGCCGAGGAAGCAGTGGCTGATGCGTTTTAAAAGGCCGTCGAAGAGACCCCTCGGACGAGTGGGCAAAGTGCTTCCATCGGATGCAGCGATGTACATTTTGAAAAGATATAATATAACTAATTAATAACTTGCTAGTTTGTTCAGTTTTTGATTTTCTAAGAACTTTGAGTGTCGCCCTCGTATTTTGTTCTTACTTTATTTATATGTAGATTTAGTACATTATGATATTTGTTTTGTTTCTTAGTTATTTGATGAATGAATTCATTTACAAATACATCGTTGTTTTCGTGGTAAAAATCTTGTCACGAAAGAAGTCCCCTATCAAAACACTTATTGAAATCATAAATACGAAAATACCTTAATCCGTAGGACTTCTTTCGTGACAAGAACTCTAATACTGGAATTTTCAACAATCATTATTTATTCTGTGCATAAGTAGATCCACAGACTAAAAGCACAGTAGATCGTGCTAAAAGCTAGTTTGATGGTAAAGTAGACCAACTTATAAAATGTACCGGGCAACTACGGAACCCTACATTGCGCGTGGCCCTACACGCACTTGGCTGGTTTTTAAGCTAAAACAAGGGAAGGGAAATTGGGCGTCTGCTATCAGAAGATGCAAAAACAACATTTTTGAGCAACATTCGGCATTGAAGGTTCTTTAAATAGTTTGTCATCTTTTAAAATAATTTCATTTCAGTGGGCCAGCGGGGAGTTCTATGAACAGAATGTGAAGCGAGTGCAGCTGCCTTTCGTGCAGCCTGCTAGTTCCTCCACATTATCAGGTACATTGCAGAGCTTTAGTTTCATTCTCGCCTACATTCAGGCTATCTGTCATTTTGACGTAGGGCCGTTTAACACAAATCCATCGCTACAACCGTTGCACAACTCATCGCTGCAGCGATGCAAACCTGTTAAACACGACAATTGTCTTGATATCTAAGTATTCGATGCATTTGTATTGGGTTGATATATTGGCACCAAAGTTTGTCATCCAAAGTGGTAATGCCGCCAGCTTTCTTGGCACTGTTCCAGACGGCATCGATGTGGTTTTCTATTTGTCTTTGATTCAGGATTATTTCGTTCTAATTTTAGGCAACTTTTTTTCTTTTTATTTATGTATTTATTTATTTATTTATTTAGGAAATTAACAGCGTTAAAAGTAAAACTAAACATTATTTCAAGACTATGACTAAGGCCAATAACAAATTTCCCCAACTGTTTAATAAAATAACAAAAACAAAAAAAAAACTTAACTAAATTCATTCCTCAGAAACAGAATCTAAAATAAAATTTAAATGCTTACAGGGCAACTCATCTGCCTACCGTACTCTATTTTAGTTTAAATTGTTCAATTTGTTCAATTGTTCGACGGGGTGTTTGTGTTGTGTATGTGTTAATGTAAGGGATGAGTATGTATGAGTGTGTGTGTGAGGGAGGGTATGTAAGAGAAAAAAAAATGAAAGGTTGTTCAGCAAAATCATAATAATTACGGTTATTCAGCAGGGCAAAGTAATTCATTGATTATTTTATTTCGAAATGACGTTCTAGAGTTTCCATATGGATCGATATTAAAGAAACGCTTATTGTATTCGTTAGCTAGACGAATGAGAGGGGATGATTGGGCATAGTTTGTGCGAACAACTGGAACATGATAAAAGAGTCTTGCGGAGTGCCGAGTGCGATAAGAGGTGGCGTTAAGGGAGAAGTTAGACACCATGCTCATGCTGTTAATACGACCAGTAACAATGTCATATAACAAAGACATGTCGAGCAAAAGCCGGCGATCCTCAAGCGATGAAATACAATGGTGTAGACAAGAGTCTTCGTATTTCATTTTTGGTAATCTGGCTTTAAAATTAAGATGCTTTAAGAAAATCTCCTGTATTTTTTCGATACGCTGTTTATAAGTTATGTAATGTGGTGACCACACAGAAGATCCGAATTCCAGTAAACTTCTAACATACGCAAAATACACACGCTTAAGACAAGAAAGGTCTCTGAATTCACCACATACCCGCATTACGAAACCCAAGCTTTTATAAGCCCTGCTCACAGTTGCGTTAATATGGTGCTCAAATGTTAATTTTGAGTCAAGGCTCACACCAAGATCTTTGACCACATCTACTCGGTGTATGGTATTACCGCTAATATTGTAAGAATGTAGGACAGGATTTAACTTTCTGGAAAAACTTATTTGGACACATTTAGCTGCGTTAACTTTTATTCTATTCTTACTGTAGTAAGTACTGAGTCGGTCCAGATCAGCTTGTAGTAATTCGCAATCAGTTTCATTATTAATATCTAAGTATATTTTCTTATCATCCGCATACAGCAAGTAATTAGCGTCATGAAACACATTATAAATATCATAGATATAAGCACAGTAAAATAGTGGACCCAAATGTGAACCCTGAGGAACACCGGAGGGTATATCAACGAAATTTGAGCGATGACCGCCAATCACTACTGCTTGTCTTCTGTTTGAAATATACGAGGTAACCCAGCGGTGAAGATCGCCTTGTATGCCAAGTCTTTGGAGTTTTCGAAGCAGAATGACGTGGTCCACGCGGTCGAAAGCCTTTTCGAAATCCGTGTAGACCACGTCAATCTGCCGGCCAGATTCCATCTTCTGAAGTACAAAGGATACCAGCTCAACTAAATTTGTTGTAGTAGATCGCCCCTTAAGGAAACCATGTTGTTCAGGAGGTAAGCCTTTTGAAATTGTTGGGTATAATCTGTTATATACTATTTTTTCAAATAACTTGGCCAATACATTGAGTATAGATATAGGGCGATAGTTAGGCACTTTTGTTTTGGGACCATTTTTGTGAATAGGTACTATATGTGCATCTTTCCATTTACATGGAAATTTGCCTTCAGAGAGGGAACGGTTAAAAAGTATACTTAATGGTACGCTAAGAGCATCGCCGCATTTCACAATAAAGAAAGCAGGGAGACCATCACTTTTAGAAATTTGTGCAGATATTTCATTTGGGGTGACTACTATAGCGTGTATGATATCTCCGTCACCACCGTATGGAGGAGCAAGTAGTTCATCATCATAGCTTTGAGCAGGCTCGGCAAAGACGCTATGAAAGAAGGAATTGAAACCTTCGGAAATATCTTTCCCAGCTTTGAGAGTGCTTCCGTTGTATTCCAAAGAACTTGGGTAGCCTGATCCACCTCGACGGGCCTTAATGACACTCCATAGGTATTTTGGGTTTTCTTTAATATAGCTCTGAACAGAACATAAATAGTTCTCATAACATTCTTGCTGAAGTTTATGCTGTCTACGCCTAAGAAGAGAAAATTCATCGTAATCAGAAGGATTATGAAATTGTTTCCAGTTCCTATGCGCTTTATTTTTTTCATGGATCACTTTTATCAGAGCCGGAGAAAACCAAGAGGGGAAGGCATTTCGTCGATATCTCGTGTCAAGGGGGACAAATTTTCCTATAGCTGAGTTTATTATCTCGTAAAACTTTTCTACTGCTTCATCGATAGAACCTTGGTTTAGCACATGAGTCCAATCAGAACTTGAAATAAAAGCACGTATACTCTCGTAGTCACCTTTCCTAAACCTATGCCTAGGATGATTACCCTCTCTTAGAGGAGTGGTAAAAATATCAGTAACTGTTATATCTACAGAAGGATGGGCGACATCTTCGTTGACTAGAGGAAATAGACAGCGATTTAATTCCAAACCAAAATTACCAAAGATAAGGTCTAAAATGTTGTTAGATGAATTGGGAAAGAAATTATATTGTTCAAATCCTAACGAGCAAAACTCATCCACAAGTCGCACACCTAAATCATAAACGGCAGCTGAACCCCGGTGAACATGAGTTGGAGAGTTAGGAGAATCTTTATCCCAACGAATTTCTGGTAAGTTAAAGTCCCCGGTTATTAAAAAGTGGTCCTTGGGATGAGAATGCCTTACAGTGGTAATTGATGTTATTATTTTATCAAGGCTATCAGGAAGGAGACTGTCAGGAGATGCATAAGAGACACATATGTGTAAATCTCGTGAAGAACGCTGACCACCCTGACTAATCGACTTGGCCGGTATCGTTACCCAGAGACACTCAACCGGAGCACGGCCCCGTAGTCCGACAAGGAACCCTTATAGTTTGGAACATACATACATACATACAAAAATTCTAAAAATTGTGGATTTGTCCTCAGTACATTAACCATATAATAATAATAACCCATTTTATAACATTTCACAATGATATCCTCTGTTCAGGCGCGACTTTTTTACTACTTTATTATTATTTTATATGTGATCTGTTTTATTTCAATCCCTAGAGATCATTTTGATATCGACCATACATATATAGATCAATTTAGTGTGTAACACTATTTATTTAAAAAACCGGCCAAGTGCGTGTTGGGCCACGCGCAATGTAGGGTTCCGTAGTTTCCCGGTACATATAAGTTGGCCTGCTAATACAGAGCGTTCCAAACTTCTAGTCCTTTTCATAGAACGCACTTTGATATACATTATTTGTTTATGTAAAAGTTTTATACCAGACGCTTTCTGATTGGCTATTTATTTCCATCAAAATTGACTAGTTGACCAACCAGGTGGCTGTGATCAATAACAAATACGTGCTATTTCACATTAAGCATCGATAATATGCTCTGGTAGGTACCCAGACCAAGGTGAAAATTATGGATTGAGAAAATATTAAGCAATAGAAGCCATGTACAGTGTTAGTTGCCTCTTAACATGCAGTAACAATTACTTTTACATCCTTTGCCAAAGGAAATTGGACATGGAAATTATAACACCAACCTCGCCGAACAAATCATTTTTTTTTTTTTTAGTTTTGGCCTTGGCCTACGCTGAAATCTTTCTTTTCTTTTGCCAATCTCGTAGAAGCCACAACTTTGGTTCTATAACGTAGGGTTAGGTGTCTGATTTTTCTGAAGCACTAGGGGCTTTAGACTTCTGTTAGAAATATTCATTCACCTCTCATAAAACAACAAGATACACAGTCTCTAAGAAAAGTTCGTCAGAAAGTGTCCGAACGTGCGACGAGCAACGTAGCAAAAATCTTCAACCAAATTAAGACGTTACGTCGTAAACATAAGATGCAATGTCAGTTGTACGAAATCGTCATTCAAATTTGGCACCCCATAGCGGTGACAAAATTCATTGCGCACACTTTTTGAGTTATCTAGTTGTTTATGAGACATCAACTTGATATCTTTAGCGGGGCCCGAAAAAAAGGGTTTTAACAGACAACAAAGTGATCCTATAAGGGTTATTTTACAGTACGGAAACCTAAAAAGCCAAAAACCTGTTTTCCTTCATTACCATTGTTCTGTGAACTTCAAAGTTATTATTTCCGGGGACAACGTCATTATTGTCAGGAGGATGTAGGTAAATAAAATTAATAAGGGGGTCTACAGCTATGTATGTTTGGTGATAAAGTCAAGTATCGTTGAAGACTCACCTAAAAATGTAATTTCAAGAGAATAGGTTCCGATTGCATTGATCGCTGTTACTCCATGCGGAAAGACCCGCAGTGCGAGAGGGACGAATTCTGGGAAATTATCAAAAAGAAGACGTTTATCACGAATTTTATTATAAAAAAAAACTAAAGTTTGTATCAAATATCTGTTCGTTTCAAAGTTTAATCAAATTTATACAGAACTTTAATTCATAAATAATGTTCATGCTGTTTTTCTTTTGTTAATCGCCTTTATGGTCTAGTCGAGTCTTGGCTTACTAATCTGTAGGTCATGGGTTGAAGTCCCGTGAGGCAATTTGTCTGGTCTGCGTGCTTTCGAAAGCCGTTGCGTTAGTCCTATCCATCATCCATCCATACGCCTGGTGCGTCCACTGCTGGACATAGCCCTTTCCAAGATTTCGCCACTCTTGGAGGTCCTCCTGGAAGAAATGACCATACTCACTTTCATAGTCAGCGCGGTGCCAAAAACCAAAAAATGTTTTACATAAGGGTCGGCAATTGGGGATAAATATACGCTTATTTGAAATAACAGCACAATCCCGAAAAACAAGCACAGTTTGAAGGCCATTTTCCCCATCCGTTACCTCTTCACCAAATTAGGCTGGATTGAAATCCGAATAGCGTTTCAGTTTGGACATATCAACACAGTCACTGGGCAATTTTCGGTACAGTATCATGGTGGGCACAACACAAGGGCACAAACTTCGTCTCCTCTAACACTGTTCACTCAACGACCGATCATTGTATTAAGGTACCAAGATACTATAAGCGAATGCAATTTCCGTGAATTTCGATTTAGTATCGCAGAGAGCGAGGGCGGAGGGTCCGTCGAGAACGGCGCGGCGGCGCCCGCGAGTCTGCCGCTAGCGAATTTATTCGAAGCTTCATTACTATGCCTCAATGCTGTATGTAAGAAAGAAAGAAAAGAAAAGAAAATGGAATTTATTGCCAAACAAAACACATGAAACAAAATTAAAACAATAAAAAGGATTAGACTAACTTAAATACACATTTTGTTCGACAAAAGGTGGCACGCTCAGCATTTGCTGTCGGAGATTTTTGAAGGATCCCTACAGCGCTGATTTCCAGCGAGCCCCTAAATACTTTGTCATAATAAAATAAATTTAGAACTTAAAAATTTACAGCGGGCGCTCTAGTAAAACTATTTAATTACATCATTATTAAACTATTAAATTAACAGGACTAATCTATAACAATCTCATTATATTATATTTATACATAAATATATATATGCAAGGTTTATACATAACAGTAAAGTATAGTATGGACGTTTTTCACACTATTTGATATGAATACATATATAAAAAAGAATAATAATAATGTACATGAAGTATTGTAGAAATAATTTTAATTACATAAAAATCTTTTTATGTTTATTTGTTAATTTGTGGGTCCACCTTTGCCAGCATCAAAGGATCAACAATCACTTTTTTTTTCTATGATACCTATATTCAGTCAGTGAGATTTGTTTTTTCAGTAGAAATGATTTGAATTTAAATTTAAAGGAACAGGTAGTCATGTATTTATGCAATGGTGGTGGTAAGTCATTCCATATCTTTGATGCTGCAAATTTAAACCCTCCCCTAAAGTTTCCAGTCTTGTGTTTCGGAATAGTCATCTTATTTAAC
Source organism: Ypsolopha scabrella (assembly GCA_910592155.1). Classification (NCBI taxonomy): domain Eukaryota; kingdom Metazoa; phylum Arthropoda; class Insecta; order Lepidoptera; family Ypsolophidae; genus Ypsolopha; species Ypsolopha scabrella. The sequence goes on along the minus strand of OU342985.1, from coordinate 5,679,878 downwards.
TCCTTACTTCTGGTATATTTATCGTGTGTGTCACTAAGCCATTTAAATTTGTCGAACAAGTAAGTAGGTCGTCCAGTATGCACAACTTTATGTACTAGGCCGGCGAAGTGTAACACTCTGCGACCCTCAATTTTCAGAATTTTTTTTTCGTTAAGGTAAGGTGTTATATGTGCTCGTTTTGGTATTTTGTAGCAGAATCTTACGCAGGCATTTTGGACCCGTTGTATAGCACGACTTGTTTTTTCAAATAACCTTGGACCATAGATAATATCACAATAATTAAAAACAGAAAGGACGAGTGATTCGGTTAGAAGCATTCTGACTTCTTCTTTCAAGAAATCTCGAATGCCATACAAAACCTTTAGCCTATAAAACGCAGTTCTAATTTTTTGGTTAACATGCTGTTCAAAACGAAGCGTTGGATCCATCACCAACCCCAAGTTTCTCGCGGTCAAGGCTCTCTCTACACTATTATTGTTTATGGTATTTTGTGGTGAGTGCTCCATGATCTGTTCACATTGACGTTTTGTTCCCAGCGTCATGAATTTTGACTTGCCTGGATTCAAGAGCAAAGCGTTCTGCTTGGTCCATTTGAAAATTACATCAAGATCTTCATTTATATTTTGCACCGCTTCTGTAGTAGTTTGATGTCTGAAAGAGTGATACAGTTGAGTGTCGTCTGCGTATAGATGAACTTTGCAGTGTTTAAGGTTAGTTATGAGATCTGATGTGTAAAGGATGAACAGAAGGGGGCTGAGTATAGATCCTTGTGGACAGCCTCGAGTAATTGTTTTGACTTGAGATTGTCTCACATTTCCCTGGTCATCCTCAGTTACCACGTATTGCTTCCGATCTGTAAGAAAAGAGCGAAACCAGTTGCAGGCAGATTCTGAAACCCCATAAAAGGACATTTTAGCCAGGAGTAGTTCAGAACTGAGGCAATCAAAAGCACGTGAGAAGTCTAACAGCACGAGTATGCTACCTTTTCCAGAATCAGACGCTGTCAATATGTCATCGGTTACGTGAGCTAAAGCCGTGGTAGTGCCATGTTGACCACGGAAGCCTGACTGGATAGCAGGGAGGACAGTTTCGTTTTCTAGAAACTTGGTAAATTGAGCGCACACGATCCTCTCCATTACCTTGGACATTACTGGCAAAATGCTAATGGCTCGCAAATCTTTATATTCTTCAACTGTAGAACATTTTGGTAGGGGTTTAACCCTAGCCATTTTCCAAGCATCCGGAAAAATAGACTCTGAAATAGATCTATTCAATATCTCAGTAATTATGGGTAACGTTATTGCTAGAGTCATGAGAATCATTTTGATTGTGATGGCATCATACCCATAAGCATTTGTATCTATTGCATTTATTATTTTCAACACCTCGTTCTCATTGCAGCTCTTCATTTCAAAGACTCCCTGGCCAAATTTATGGGTTTTGTAGAAGTTGAGAAGGTCATCGTCAATGTTGGGATCGCCGGGAACATCCAAAAAAAAGTCATTGATTTTGTCTGGGTCATTTATATGTTGGGGAATATTTGGGATATTAACGTTACCTAAAATAGAAGTTTTTTTTAAATATTTCCACATAATTCTTGGATTGCCTTTGTTATTATTAACATAATGCGTGAAGAATGCTTCTTTTTCTCTTTTAATAGCACCAGTTACCATGTTTTTAAGGTCCTTGTAATACCTCAGATGTGAATCTCTTTTCGTCCTGTGTGCACGTTTTAAAGCTTTATTGCGGAGAAACATCATTTGTTTTATGGTTTCTGTTATCCTGTGTCCTGCACGAAGACAGATTTATGGTGAAAAGTAAGTAAACCGTGAAACCAGTAATAAAGTAAAAAGTTTTTGTGTTTCGTGTTTAATCAAAAATCTAATTTTGCACTTACGTTCGAAATCCCAGCTCAATCGGAGCACTAGTTTTCTAGGATATGAGACATGGACCGACACATCGACGTATGAAACTAATATTTCTATTGATTACTTTTTACAAATTATTTATTTATCTTTTCAGTGGGATGGGGTGCTAATAGTCAAAACCAAGGATTTGGAGACCAATCATCAATCAAATTCCAAATACTAAATTTAGTGAGATCCATCAGAACAGTAACAAGAAGTAAGTTATTGCCTTGATTAAAAGTAGAATATTGGTGTCACTGCGAAGTCAGCTTACACTTGATGGGACTGCTGGGCGGTTGGGTTCGGTAATTCCTTCAATGAGGCGGAGAGGATCGTCATTGCTGGATATGATAATGGAGACCTGAAAATGTTTGACCTGAGAACTATGAGCTTACGGTGGGAGTGCAATTTAAAGAATGGGGTGAGTAGACTTGTCCATACAAGTTGAGCGAGATGAAACAATAGAACACACTTCACTTTGACCAGCACTCATATTGTTCCAACCATTGACCGAAAGTGTCCGCGATGCAACCTGTCACCGCTACGACGTGACAAGATCGAATGACGATTGCGTACAACTGACATTGCATCTTATTTTAACGATATAACGTCTTAATTTGGTTGAATGCATTTATGCTATTATGCACGTCGCCGTTCGGACGCTTTCTGACGAACTTTTCTTAGACACCGTGTGTCTAGTTGTTTATGAGAGATCAATGGTTTGAACTGAACTTTTAGACTATAAAAAACCAATGCAATGCCTTTGGTTGGGGTGAAAGTAATACAGCTTCTGTTGTTAACACTAATAGCCCGGTAGGTACCATTGCAAATACAAAAGTCATAGTAAGCCGGGTGATATTGACATTGATTGTAGATCTATTTTGGAATAAGGAAAATTAAGTTTTGACTGCACTAAAACTAAAATTAAAGCCTTCAGAATGGGCTTTAATAATAGAGAAGGAGAGATAGTTTTAATTATGATGCTAATTAAGTTCAAATATTGCAACTCTTAACTCATTCAATACACAATGGGAAAAGTATTTTGTTGAGTACCTCATCCCACTACTTTCTTAACAAGAAATAAGTGTAAAGCCAGGGACAAAAGTGTTTAGTTTTTATTTTTAAATACAGATCTTAAAATAATTTGTCAAATATTTATATTTCACCTTCGTACTCAACCAACTCAAATTATAAAGAAAGCACATGGTGGGAAAAGGAAAAGACTAAACCAAGTATGAGTAGGTAACTCATCCCGTTGAATTTTTTCTTATAATAAATACCGTAAAAACATGACGCGATTACATTTTTTTAATCATTTTAAATCTCTTAATTTACCATTTTTGGACAGATTTTGGGCGATAAATGTAAAGAACATTGTTATTCAGGGCTACCAAAAGAAAAATTACAAAGGCTGCCCGTTCGTACACTACGTACCAGGGGAGCTGGTGTATAAGAGAGGAGGGGTTTTTGCAAGAGAGAGTGTGCCATGTGGAGTCAAATATGGACCGTTCATCGGAAAATGGGAGACACAGCCGCTCGATAGGCGATTCGCTTGGGAGGTAAGTATTTGTCTACTTAAGAAAGACTAAGAAATTCTGTAAGTTATGAAATTATAATTTGTTTGTAACTTGAAAAGAACATTCTTTCTTTACCATCTCGTTTGAAACTTACACTTTTCAATCACAAGGAACCACTTGTCCTCACAACAGTTATGTATGAACAGGAAACATCACAAATTAGTTTCGTCATTCATAAATTAATCCTCAGCCGAATCTTTGACAGCTACGTCAGAATGGAGGCAGTAAAATGTCAAGTTTATGACAACTTTCAAAATCTTTGTTTCCGCGGCTTCAGATGTATTTATTGTGTGCATTTTTGGAAAATATTGTAGAATGTAATTCGATGTTTGGTTTTTAAAATACACTTCTCATCAAAAAAATCGAAACACTTATCAAGTTTGCGTTTTTAATGGATTATTAGAAAAATGTTGTATTACGCCAAAAAAATTAAAATGTCGTACAACGGTAGGTAGAACTAGCATTGTCGTGGTGCAGGATGATACGGCGTTTACGGTTATTTTTACGGAGTTCGTCAATAACTTCCGGCAAACAAATGGTCGTGTACCAGTCACTATTCACGGTACGGCGATTCTCTAAAGCAACAGTAGCCACGTGTCCAGTTTTATTAAAAAAAGAAGCAATCATCCGCTTAGATGCACTTTTCACGCGCGCCACTTTGGTTGGTTTCGGCTCATCTTGAATGACCCATACGCTCGATTGCTGCTTTGTTTTGGGATCGTAGCAATAAATCCATGTTTCGTCACCTGTTACTATGTCCTACACCAAATTTGACGCACCTTCGTTGAATCTGGTAAGCATGGCACTGCACCAAGAGACGCGGTCCGTTTTTTGAGCCTCGGTCAAGTTGTGTGGGATCTACCGCGAGCACAGCTTTCTCACACCCAAATGTTTGTGTAGGATTGATTGTATTTGACTCATGCCTATTTCTAAGGATGCATAAATTTCATGGTAGGTCACATGCCTGTCTGTTTCAATCATACGGCGCACAGCATCGATGTTTTTGTTAGTCACAGCGGTGGACGGCCGACCATCGCGAGATTCGTCACTGAGATTGATACGACCACGCTTGAATTCTGCAAACCAGCTATAAACAGTCGTCTTGCATGTTGCTCCATTGCCAAAAGCTGTTTCAAGCCGAGCGATGCTCTGTTGAGCTGTCAAATTACACTTAAAATCGTAGAAAATCATACTACGAAAATTTTCCCGAGTTAAATCCATGTTGATGCAGACACACAATTTTTTAAATGGCGCCACAAGGTAAAAACAAAAGACAGTCAGATGAAACAAACTGCATTCTACAGCCAAAGAGTTCTATTTTCAAATGTTGCAATAATTTTTTAAATATTGTTTATGTAAGTGGCCAGTTCCGGAAACTTTTACTGTTACCTATGTATTATTATTTACGTCAATAATGTTTCTCTTTTCAGCTAAGTTTTGATGGAAGAAATCTCTTTTCAAAGTTCAGCTCACCTGTGTCTCATACCATGCAATTTTAATGTGTTTTAACTATTTTTACGTGAACAATAAAGTTTGAAATAAATATTGAGAAGAGTACAAATGCATTTCATTCAATGTGTGTTTCGAGTTTCCGTTGTAAAAATATGAATGAATTTAGAAACAAATACAATTGTTTAAAAAAATGCAATGTCTATGTCTATGTATTACTTATGTTAGCTACATTTTGTGTACTGTTTATGTAGTTTTTTTTCATTTTTTACTGCTTTAGATGTTTTTATTACCTTGCATTAGATATCCTTTATTTTCAATAATGTTAAGTTGGAACTTTCGTTAGTTATGTATCGTAAGTGCATTATTTACACTGTGATAGAGGTGTAATAGTTGTAGGGTTTGAGCGATGGCTTTACTTGAATGTAACGTATTGTAAGACAACATTATGGTTGTAACTAAGACTCCATCGGATGTAGGAATCGAATAGAATAGAATAGAATAGAATAGAATAGAATAGAATATCATTTATTGCTGAGTCATAGGTAGGTAGGTAAATCTTAAGCTTATAATGTGCCGTATGCTCTGCCGTTAGGCGTACAATTCTTTATCATAAAATGATTTTATATATTTACAAAATACACAAATTGATCACTTATAAAATATTAATAACTAAATACTATTACATTACTGATTTTATGTCAGAATAAATTTTAAATTCAATTGCTTGTCAGTTAGGTCAATTACCTTAAATTTAAATTACACTATAAATTACATGTCAACTATTTCATTTCATTACATACGAGTACCTATTATTCATTATCATTTTTTAAAAATTCGGTCAACGAGTTGTAGGATTTTCTGGTCAGAAAATTTTGTAATTTAAATTTATACAATACAATGTTATCTATTTCTCTGATGGAGTTTGGAAGCTTATTATAAATTTTGTTACACATACCAAAAACACTCTGATTAAAAAATTCTGTCTTGCGAGAGGCGGCCTTTACCTTATTGCGGTGTCTTCTACCAGTGTAAGAATCAAACAGGTGGATGTTAGATTTAACAAAAATTGCTACTTCCAGTACGTAAATGGAAGGAAATGTTAATAATTTGTGCTCTTGAAAATAAGGCTTACAAGTGTCCCTGGGCTTTGAGCAAAAAATAGCTCGTATGCATTTTTTTTGTGCTTTGAAAACACGGAGTCTATCTTTGGAATTACCCCAAAAAATAACACCATACCTAAGGGTGGACACCACGTATGCATGGTATGCTGTCAGCACTGTATTTATGTTTGCTACTTTGCGAAGCATATATAGGGCATATGCAAAAGAATTTATCTTTTTGCAGACGTGATCAATTTGCTTAGTCCAACTTAAATTACTGTCAATATAAATTCCTAAAAATTTTGTAATGTCAGTTTCTCCGATTGAAATGTTATTATATTTAATTTTAAGATCTAATTCTAGTCTATTTTGTTTTTGTTTGAAGTTCATAATTTTTGTTTTATCGAGATTTATTAAAAGATTATTTGAATTCAGCCAATTTATTATGTTTGTCAAAGAGTTATTAATATCTGCCTCAAAAGTATTTACATTTTGACCTGTATACAGTCAATTGCACTAGACCTTACGGCCTGTAACTCCAAAGTTAAGCGTCGGGGGCAGCGGGGGGTGGTATTTTTTATCTTTAGCTTTTTAGTTTTATTTTCATTTTATATACAAATATATTTAAATACACCTATAAATATTTTTGCTTATTTAATAATTAAATTTTATAAATGAATTTACCTTACTACAGGAAACAAAACATTTTTTCCATTAAAATATTAATAATCATTAATTTTATTAAAAATATAATTTTTGTTTTAGATTTTTCAAGGAAGAATAAACAAAACATAATATATTTTTGTATAAATCAAACAAATTCTCACCTGGCTCAATGGAATGCAAGCAGTTTGATCCTAAGACCCACCATGAAATAACTACCTACTTACTTCCTGTCATTATTAAATCAAACTATTAAACATGTAAACGATATTTTTTAATTTATTTATTTACAAATAAAAAAAATATTAAAATATTGGTTGGTTTTTTTAATATAGTTTTTTTTAAGTTTACTTTAGAAAAAAAGCTTAAATTCAAAATATCTCAGAAATTGTTCACTTTTGCATAAGGCATTATATGGTCGAATCGACTGCAATTGCTCTCTTCTACAACCCCTTCAAAGGATTATATCTAATTACCAGTCACCCTGTATAAATTAATTTTAAGGTCTGTTTGTCCAGTGTATACAAAAAAGATGATAGATATAAAACAAACTATTATTAAAACTATTAGTAAAACATTGATTTAATAACTGTTTGGCTAACTCGAACACAATGATTAGTCCCGCTTAATGGCGGAACATTCGAAAGGAACGATATGCTTAGCCTTTAAAATGCACGAACATATAACACGTAAATTTTTAAAATGTGTAACGTTTTTCTCTGCTAATGATCTCTTGTTTGTTTCAGGTATGTATATGCCGTTGACATTTTGTGGCGGTTGCGGTGAGTCAGAAACAATGCTTCGGTTTTTCTGTAGAGGGAAACCCAAAATATTTTGTACGCAAAGCGAGAAATATTTTCAGGAAGGAGCGTATGAAACCTGAATGTAACAAAGCAAATGAAGAAATGATGGCAACTGTCAAGTATTAATGTCATCGTCTGGATGGATAAATGAGTCAAAGGACTCGAACGTGTTAAGTTACGAGTACTGCGTAGCACCACTGTCGCAACCACTACAAGCGCCTCACAGCTACGAGTAAACTTGGTACAAATACTACGAATTAATGTGCTAGGAGTGCTACGCCACATTCATAAGATTACCTGTATTTATTCGTAGCTACGTAGCACTCGTTATTGCTACGGATGTGCTACGAGCTCGTAGACCCCTCGTTCCACACCCCAGTAAATCTTTTAATCTCTTTACAATGGTCCGACGTCATAAATTTGACATCCGCGACTTTTTTATTACGATATTCGAAAACGTGTCCCTCCCAGTCCCCACGGCATGATAAAATCGTGTTTTATGGACGAACCTCCCGTCAGTTCATTATTTTATTTTATCGATTAAAATGACGTCTGAACCAGAGTTTACCATATGTCCCACATGAAAAATGTATGAAGTCAATAAAAATTGCAATCCGTTGCCGAGTGGAAGCGTAAACACGAACGGGGAGAATTATTCAAAGGAATCAATACCTCTAAAATATATTTACAAAAGCAGACGTGCCGTGAATAAGTAATTTTTCTTAAACGGCTATTGTTAAGGGAACATTTTTAAGATATTGTAAATAATACACAAAAAAAATGTTTGTTAAATGGACAAAAGATCTCGGGTTAATGTTCACATTGTGATTTCAATACATTTTCCTGGGGCAAGTGGTCCCATTGAGTCGGAGTGGCGGCGGGGCCTGCGGTAACCGAGGTGGGTTGGGGGCGGAAGCTGGCCTCGATGAATAGATAACATCCATCTGGTTACACCGCCCGGCGCCGCCACCGCTGCCGCCGCGACATCACCCGTCCCTTGCTTACTTTCTTTCCCTCCACCTGGCTATCATTGTGTCCTCTATCGCAAATTAACGATCTAGGGGAGGCCAGAATGGGCGGACTCGCCATTTCAGACATGAGTGATAATGACGCGGAATAAACTCGCCTGAATAGCTGAGAAAATGATATTTTTATGTTTGCAGAAAATTTTGCTTACCTGTAACTCGAGCAAGGTTTCGAGATGTATTTTTATGGTACAGTTTATTTATATAAAGTTTTTTTATCCTTATGTCCGCTGTCTGTATTGTGACAGATTAGTTGAAAATTACGTCCTACGACGTGATATTTGCAAATATATGGGGGATATCCAACAACGTGTGTTTCCAAGAAACGTTTCGTTTCGTTTCGTTGTGTACAACATCCACTTGAACGCAATTGGTTTTTTATTTTTTTATTTCACATACTATTACGCACTACAATATTGTTTTCGGTGTTCATAAAAGTCTCACATAAAGAATCTTTTTCAGACTAAATGTTCTTACGTAAAGAATGTCACTTGAAAACTTGTAACAGCAAAAATATACTTGTATTTATCGCAACACTTGCTCTTAATACAGATTTTCTTTTCTCCAGCGACTCGGGCATTTTATGCTCATCTTACAACTTTTGCAATCCACTTATATCAACCGTGAAGCGTTAAGCAAATACAAAAACTTTTCCATGTTTAATCTGTTCCTTCTAAGGATATTCATTGAAATTCGCAAGCGGGAGTTATTTTAAATAATCCCCGGAGACGTAATTTTATTTATATTCGATTTCGAGTCAGCGATTTTTGTATGCTTACCCCATACTTGCGGGAAAGTTGCGTCATTCTCCACTGACTTACTGGAGTTGGGAGCCTAGATAGACCCGGAGCCTAGCTGTGATGTGTTACCTGACCAGAGACTGGAAAATAATGGCTCTATTTAACGTAACGAACTTATTTGTTCGGAAAACAGACCAGGGTGAACAGCCCAAAAGTACTTAATTTGCCTTCTTAGTGTCGATTCTTTATGTATATACCTATATAGACATAATTGTGACCAAATTGAAATCTGTTTTTACATTAAAATCTTGTTTCTGAGAAAATTATTTTAATTTTAACGTACTTAATACTATTTTGTTGACAAATTTACGTGAGACATTGGTGGAAAATTTAATTTCTGTAAATACTACAGGTATAAAATTAAAGGACACGGGATTGGTACTTTATCTTTTTAATTTTAGATTTCAATAGTCTTATTTCCGAGTGCGATGCCGGATCTCTTAAAGTATCTATCAAGAAAATGTTAACTTTACAACGGTATTCATTTCTACGTTTTATATTTAAAATAACTTTTCCTATGTTTATTAACGTATGAACATGCACATAGTATCGTAGACAGTCAAGTTCCAGCTCTCAGTCTAAAACGGAATGCGTGCGGCTCGGATCGTGAAATTGAGTGTGCTCATTTCTTTTGGAATTTTGATAAATAGCAGCTCACGGAATAATTCCACTCCCTGTATAACGAATCATACACGTTACATACTCAACATTCTTATCTTCTTAACGCAGCGCTGAAATTTGATTACGTTACAGAATATTTAAACTCGCGTTGTTTTCTGACGCATGTTGATTTCATGTAGGAAACATGAGCTAATATTACATACGTGTGTACTCCCTACGAAGAATGGAGTTTTGATTTACCGCCATTTGTTTTCCTTAGTTACAAGCCCATGGGATATTACTTGAGCATCTCCAGAAAAACCTTTTGAGATTGATTCTCTGGTCGTTTATTTTCTCAATATCCATGCTGTATCGGTGTTTGATTGTACATATGGGTGTGTTTGTTTGTATGGGTGACCGGACGTGGGGGAAAACCTTCGGGAAACTTGCTCCTCTCATTGAAATCGGGCTAATGTGATCGAGTCTGGGTTCACCTCTATCACTTATTCATCAGACCATGAATACTTGAGTCAATTTACGGCTACTTAGCCCGGAACAATCTCTTTAGTTTAATGATATTACATTTTTATTACTGTGTTTACTCAATGAGAATTTGTTGTTTAAGACTGTTGCTGTTCGATGATGATTAATGAGGATTAAATGTGTCTTTTGTGTTGCTATTTACAGTCATAGCTTTCAAATCATAAACATTGTTACGTAACAAAACAACATTGACTGATTGAGCAATCATTGTGATGACAACGAATACCCTAAAAAAACATCGTTATTACACAAATCCCCGAGAGGGTGTCAGCGGTGTATCCGAATGTGGACGGTAAAATGCAATTTAGAGTCCACACTCGTACACTCATGTTTCACTGACGATTGTTACCTATAGGCGTACTTCGTAGCAACTTGAAGTGTTTCGATACAAATATCGACGGAAACAATATTGAAATAACGTTTATATCGTCGCGTATAGCAAATCAGCTGTTATTGTTTTTTTACTGTTTCATAGTTTAGTTATTAAATTATACAATCATTAGTGTATGGCCCGAAAATAAATAACGTAGAGGTGTAATCAGACATTATTTTATCTTATCAAGCAGATGTGCAGAGATAAAGCAGATATCTTCAGGTATTTGTAGTGGCAAAATAACTGATTTGTGTATAAGTGCTCTATTTTTAATTTATTTAAATTTTCATCCCCTGACGTTTAATAAGGAAGCAAGAAACAGCTTAGCACAGCAATTTTCCGGGGGACTCGTTATTATGAGCCTACGGGATTTGAACTGGTGACCTCTAGATGGTCGAGACGTTCGAACCGTCGCATGCACCTCAAAAGATTTTTTTTTTATTTGTCATACATAAAAATCCTAATTTTTTAATGAAGTCCCAATGTAATTATGCATAAACACGTGTCAGATAAATAAGTCAAAACACTAAGATCTGCCTTAATTCCATGTACGAGAAGTTTTTTTCTTTATATTTGTGGATCTTTGATACAAAACCGCTGGGTCGTTTATTGCTAATCATGCCGCAAACTGATGAACACCGAAGCTTTTGTGACGTACCTTAAAACATTTCAATCGGCCAAGCAAATGCGTGCGACCAAAATAGACTCCATCAAAAGCCCACAGAAACCCACTGCGCGTAAAGCCAAAATGCAGGCCAGAGAGCTCGACGCTTCAATCGCACTCCTGTCGTACATCGGTAAACGTCAGAACGTCCAATAGCATTTCGGTACGTTATGCACGTATACCTATGTACATTAGCGGGCAGATGCGTCTGCAATCGGAATCCAATCTCAGCGCTTTACTCGCCGGAACAATGTTACAGAACAGCCTGTAATTGACAGCTGTTTCAAATACGTGCTGATAACGGCGCCACTCTGTTTTGTACTCGAGTTCGGCCCGCTACTCGTTTTAAGATTGGCTTTTGAATACGGGCCGAATGCACTGTGACAGGAATAGTGATGAGTCTGTGACGGATCATGTAGCTGCCGCGATTAGAATGTGGAGTCGCGCTGCCGTTTTGACTGAAATGGAATATTAAAAACTTTCATTTCCGAACTATTTCTCAATCTTTCAAGACAAAAATCACTGCGCTTATTCCGTGAAAGCCGAGAGAACAACAAAAGCGAAGTTTGTGCATCCGAAACAAATGTTGAGCAATCTGTGTGAAAAGTTTAAATAAAAATATCTGGGGCGCCGGCGTCGCCTCCTTTGGGGACGGAACGTCACAGCCGCAACGACTTTGGCGACACGTTGCTAGTGTCTGCGTGGCAAAGCGAAAGATCTGCCGCGGTGCACTCCTTTCTTACCATCTATTTAGAGGCTTGGGTGCTATTTATTTTATTACTGCCTTTTTAGGAACCAAAGCGTGAAGAGAGAACCATTATGGTGAGACTTCGTTGCCCGTCCGTTTGTTTTAGTCACAGGCTTATAGCTTCTGTTACAGGGACTTGAAATGGATTGAAATGAAAATCACGTTAGTTTCTCCACAAAATAGTTGAGATAAACATTTTAAACCTTTTTATTCAAAATAGCACGGAATTCTCGACGCGTATCCACTCGCATTTCACCAGCTTTTTTTGTTTTGAAGTGGTCAGGACCAAGGTTCAAAGACCCTTTCTGTGAAATAGCCAAAATAATATTTAGACTTCCTATACTAAATTGAGTCGAGGTTGTTCTTGAACAAGAATATAACAAATATTTTTCGGATTTCGCAAACAGGGTTACTGAACTGAAGTCTGGTCCTGACCACTTACCCCTGTCTCCAGTATATATGTTACGTTGAGAGTAATAAATGTGGTAATTATTAATAATTATCGGTGAGTATTAATTATTACCACATCATTTGGTGAATGTGGTAAATTTGGGTAGATTAATCACTTTCATTGGCGATTATTAAGGGTTTGGGGAAAGTAGTAAATCACGCATTATCAACAAAAAATGTATCAATATTTCATATCGTATTTTCTGTTAAAGCTACGGTGGTCACCTCATTTCGCTCCGCTTCGCTCGGATCCCTAAATTTATGATCACAACCAACTTAACACGCTTCTCCCCGCTTCGCTTCGCTCCGCTCGTCTTCTAACCCATTTTTAACTTTTGATGAAAGTATTTTGGTGTCATACTTTATGATCTGCCGACGACGTATAAAATTGACACCCCTCGCTGGCCTGTGACGATTCTTTGATTCAAAATTCATTACTTTCACCACAGGCACGTCGAATATTTGTCCAAGACAGACAGAATATTGAAAAATCTCGTATTTTTACTACTTTTGGTGGGGCTTTACGCTTTTTCGGCTTTAATTTTCAATAATACTCCTTCTCCGTAGTTTTTTTTTAATAGTATCATAAAAAGTTCACGTAACCAAGCCTAGTTTTTGATTTAATGTCTCAAAACAATCACACCCAATTTTTCATACTAAAAACACTTGTATGGACAGAACAAGCTCTCACAAAATATTATTTATTTTTAAAAATAAGGTTCAATCACGAATTCTGTTATTTTTACCTTGATAAGTATTGATTAAGGACTTGTAATGATGAAAAATCCATATAATATAAAATTCAAAGTCCTGACTGACTGAGATATCAAGCCACAAAACTAAAAACTAAACTGCTGGTCCTAGAGACATGAAATTTGAAGGGTGTGTTATTTGTGAAGTGTAGGTATCCAATGAGAAAGGATTTTTTGAAATTCTACCCCTAATAGGGTGAAATGGTGGGTTGTGTTTTCTGTGAAACTTTTTATTCTCTGGGTCGATTGACTCAAAAATTGGTACACACCAGTGGCGAAGGGTGAAAATCGTATTGAGATTTATGAAAATGTTTAACAAAGCGAAGAGCACGAAATAAAGAAATGAAGTATGGATGCCATTTCTTAAACAAGCCTATGGGAATCACCTTCACCACTGGTACACACACTCTTCAATTAAAATTAATAGGGCTTCGAAAATCCTACACGGAATAGTAGACGGGCGCATGGTGCACAGGGTGGCGCAGGGCGTGCGGGGAAGCGAGCCATTTCCCGCTGCGTGGGATTATGTACCTATCAGACAGTAGGTAGGATTTTTCTGAGGTAGAAGTGTATTTGTAATATGTAAGTGATATTCTTTATATTTCTATATGTTAGACCCAAAGTCCTGACTGACTAACTGATACATCAGCGCACAGCCTAAACCGCTGGTTCTTGAGGCAGAGGTATGAAATTTGGAGGATGTGTTCTTTGTGAAGAGTAGGTATCCACTAAGAAAAGGTTTTTTGAAATTACACCCCTAAAAGGGTGAAATGGAGGGTTGAATTTTTAGTGAAACTTTTTATTCTCTGGGTCGATTATCTCGAAAATTGGTACACCCACTCTTCAATTAAAATTAATGGGGCTTTGAAAATCCTACATGGCATAGTGGAGGGGCGTACGGCACGCAGGGCGTGCGGGGTTGCGCGCAAATCGCACCTGGCGCCGGGGAATTTACCTATTAGTAAGTAGGTAGGATTTTTCTGAGGTAGAGGTATATCTGTAATATGTGCCTGATATTACTATGAACTAATATTTGCAAGTTATAAGTAAGTATATGTAAAAAAACGCGTTAGTTTCTCTATTAAATAAAATTAAATACAATAGGAGCAGTCTGGTGATTCTAGCACTTGAAGGAAAAACAAAATATAGTGTTTACAAAGAAATACTGCGGTAGGTATTGTATTCCGTTGTAAACAATATTAATTATTTATTATCCACTTCTGGTTGTCTCCTAATCAGATCTTTTCACACACGGTTTGAGTTCTCTTATAACCCTATCACTCTCATTCCAGAGATGTTTTACGAAGAATTTCGTCCTTATTGCTTTGCGTGGGAGATTTTCAATTTGTATACCTATCTAGGTATATTCAATTGAGGAGGGATGAGGCGCTTCTAATGTTTGTTTTTGAAAATAAAACTCATTTGTTTCCTGTAGGCCACGCGGGCGAAGCCGCGGGCAGAAGCTAGTAAATATATAAAATACATTTGTAATAAGTTAAAAAACTGTTCAGAAGCATTAAAGAAACGTAAAATTTTAATACTTAAAGTTGATTACACAAAAACTGAGACCTGATAGAAAAAATCTGAGTTCAGATTTGGATTCAGCACACAGTTTTCTGAAAGAATTTCGAAATATCGTTTCTAGGAAAAAAAATTTGCCCAGTAATAATAACCACGCACCAGTGAATGTGTCAAATTTATTGCTTTCACCGTATGATCACCGAGAATTATTAATAATTTTCAATCAATCATTCTCACCGTGACATACATATTATGAGCATATCTTCTTAACAGTGCATAATATGCTCATACAAGAATGCACCTAAAGATCGTCGAAGCGCGTCGTCTGGCGGCTGAATTTGTCGCTTGACACCTTCAGTTCAGTGGCTCAAGCTCGACTCGAGAAGGCTTCTGCATAGCTAGTTTTTACGCTGCGATTATTTCTGTGAATGTGATTACGAACAATATGAGGAGCACTTTGGGGAAGAAATGTGTGTAATAAGTAAATATGATTTTACGTTCGCTTAAGTTTTAAATTTGTTAAGTACATATTGAAGCCGTTTTTGGGGTTCCGCGCCCAAATAGCAAGACGGGACCCTATTAATGTCGCTTTCTGTCCGTTTGTCCTTCTGTCCGTCCGTATGTCACGGGTCTCTAGCTTGCACCTTCGGAATGAGTTACAGATCCGAAATTTAGATAAAATGTTGACCCAAAACGAAAATTAAATTAAATTAACTACCCCGGGTCCAATACATGAAATAGGAGCCGATTTTTTTTCTTTACTCCGGGATTCGGGGTTTCATTGTCTAGAACTAATTAAGTAAAGTACAAATATATTTTTTATGAATTTTGATCTCCAAAAATAAAGAAATGGGAAGGCATCAAAGTTGTCAGTTTCAGACCATTTTTGTTACGGGGTCTATCCCAAAAACTAAACTAGTTAGAAATTTTATTTTTTTGGATATTATGTGCCATATATGGTTCTTAAACAAAAAATATTGAAAACACCGATTTTCATACCTATAGGCTTACGGTTATGTGCCCGAATAGTCTATTGTTTTATACAGTATGTAGGTGTAGTTTGTAATTATTATTCAAATCATTTAAGTCTTAACTTGTTTAAATGGTACGGAACCCTCAGACTCACGCTTGGCCGGTTTATTATAAACACGGGCAAGATTTTCACTAAATAGGAGATACGAGTATGTTGAAATCACTGCACGAGTGTTTTAATACCTAGTTATGTATAGTTTCATACACTACTTTATCTAAACTCATGCCTACTAACCTGTTTTCATATTTTTTGTGAATTTGTCGTCAGCCAATTTTTGATTATTCTTATAAAAAGCTTGTTCTGAAAGTGTTCGTTATTTCCGTCGTTATTTCCAGAATGTCAGGTGGAGTCAAATATCATTCATAACCATCCCCGCTGTCAGGAATTTTAGGGCAAAATAATTATTTTGACTCATAAAACCACTGTAAGTAATAAATACATTTCCTCGAAAACTATGGCGCAACAAATAGTTCATCCATTGACAGACCGAGTCCAACGCGCGTAAGCCATAGACAATACCTGGCCAAAAATAAATTTGAACTGTAACCTCGTTACTATTTTGTATGTATTGGAGAACATTATACAAAAACCTCATTGGTATTTGATATTAAACCTCAGACATGGCTGTATGGGCTAAGTTCCCTTTGCCTTCCTAGTTAGTATCACATGTACTGTAATCTCATTATGTTGTTCGGAGACCTATACTATAATTTAATTTTTTAGAGACGTTCATTAAGACGCTATGCGAAAAAATATTCGCCGTCGAGTGGGCGGAGACTAGCTTAAACAGTGGGGCGCACCCCCGCTTCAAAACATCGCCTGTCGATCCGACCGACCGCGGCGCGAGAGTTTTGCGGGAACAAAGCGTGCATGGAGACGCATACTATTTTTTTTATTATCGATTTCATTTTGAGAAAGAGTATTTAATATGTGTTTTGTATTTTTTGTATTTTATATTAAAACACATTTGTTTTTGTATTTTTATCTGTTGTAAAATTCAAGTTTGTTTAGTTTTTGAGCCGTTTTTTAAATATTATTCCATATTTAATTTAGGTTCCCAGGGTTTGAAATATAAACAAAAAGACAGTAATATTATTTCTATTTCAAAATTTAAGTCGTTTTCATGTCCATTGCCATACATGGTGATTTCTTAGAGTTCCGTTCACCGAAATTACAAAATGAAACCCTTATTGGACAGACGTTTATATATGTAAGTAGTTAAGTAGGTAAGATAAGTAAATAATGCAAAAAATATGTATTTTTTTATTAAAAATCAAAATAATTTAGTATAATTTAGTATGTAGTGATATGCGCGTTAGCTCCCTTGTAAAATAATTCATATCTATTATTCTGTGACCAACGTAGGAAGATTCCTGCAAAAAAAAATATATATATATAACGGCTATTGTAAACTAATTACCACATGTAAGTAAATATTTTCAATAACTAAGTTGATTATAATTTATGCATCCAAAATCATATTGGATACTTGGAAAATGATCAGATGCAAAGGCAATTACATTTTTTGTGAAATTCACTGCTGCGCTTGGTATTGGTTAAATACATGATTTTTGTTTATGATTTTTACAAGGAAGACCAACAAACTTTGATACTGAGCACTTATTGAGTCTCCAGGATGAATTTGGCAACATAATTATAGGTATCTTAAATACAAGACCGTTACAAAATAACTTACATTAGCATCGCCTTTGTTAGTATATTCTATAAGCAGCTCGTGATCTTCATTTTCAGTTACATAATTTTCATCTTCGTCAACCGCAGACATTTTTCTCTTCTTAACACGCTTTTGGATACTTTCATTTTCTGATGTACGGATTTGCGACATGTCGGGATGTTTTCTGAAAGTATATTAAATAACATTGTACTTTTATATTATGTACTTTATTTTATATTACAGCGCACAAGCATATTATAAAGATGTACTGAAATATAACATTATTATTGAACATTATAAAAAAAACTCACTCGAGGATATTTCTATCACAAAAGGTTAGTTTAGGATCCGCTATCCTTGTGCTCGATTCCTGCTGCGATGTTACATCGTCAACAATAGTTTGATCGTCCAAATTCAGGAAAAGTAATGGCGACTCCACAGTTCCCTGTTCCACGTCATCTACGTCTGAATTTTTTGTAAATCTGTAAAAGAAACACGTTATAGTAAGTATTTATCCCGCTGCTTCGCTTGTTATAGGTAGTTTTTATTACCAAATAATGAACTTTTCGGGGAAACCAACCAACATGACCTCTAAATTGTATTATAGCGTTGTATGTCTACTATAAAGATATCCAGGTGTACTTCGTTCCGTATTTCTCTTTCTCAACCTATTGAAATGATGAGGATGGTAGTGATGAAGTCAAAAGTACCTATTTATGCACCAAATTTTTGGGGAAATACCTGCTGTACGTCACTGTGAAATAAAAAGAGTCTCTAACAACAAAATAACAAATTTATACTATTATTATAATAACATAATAGGAACTACTTACACATTTTTTTGTCCCACTTCACGACCTTTGGATCTCATATAGCCCTTGTACTGGGATTTGTTTAATTGTCTTTTCTTTTTATCACCCATAATTCACTTACTCGGTAACAGAAATAAGCAGGATAGCAATAATGCGCTCGCGCCTAATCTGAAACAACGTAAGCGCCAACACAATAAAAAAATCATAAAAAATAAGCTATTTGAGTAAATTAGATTTAAAAAATGGAATCCTTAGAAAAAACGATTGCCCAGATTATGGTATAAATAGATAAATCGTATTCACTACCACTTGGCTATAACAGGAGAAAAATGTATAAAACAGGGCTTACTTTGGATTTTTTTTCTATCGAGGAACTTTTATCCAAACGTGTTTTCCAAAATCAAAACCCTAGATTATATATAAAATGCATATACCAGAAATTTATTACAATATTCCGAGTATTTTATGAGATACACAGAAAAGAAACACGCCTATTTTATTCGCATATCCTCTTAAAAATATTTTTATACTACACCTGCTTGGAAAGTCCCTTCTTACTTTTTCGAAAACGATGGAGAATATACGTCATTGCTGTCATACCAATATGCGGGAAGAAAAAATGTATGAAAATCCATTGTTAACGTGCTGAGCGGGCAGACAAAGTATATGAAAATCCATTGTTAACGTGCTGAGCGGGCAGAAAAAGTGTATGAAAATACATTGTTAACGTGCTGTTTTTTTTTATTTGTTGACAACATCCGTACGATAAGCATAAATGTTACATTAAAAAGGGTATAAACTTCTTGGCACATAACCCAGCTTAAACAATAATGCCGAAGGACAAAAAGTTTTTATGTCTTAGTTTGCAAAATAATACTGGCCACTTGCTATTTATGATCATAAAAAAATGAAAAAAGTGAAAGTCAAAAAGTTTTTATGTCTAAATTTGCTAAATAATACTGGCCATTTGTTATTTATGTAGTACATAATTAAAAAAAGAAATTAAAAACTGCATATCAAACGCGAGTCATCAATCTGTTTCTTTAGTTAGTTTGTATCTTTATTAAAATTAACTCGAAATGGGTGATTTTGTCTTTTATTTTCCTCGCAGGTGTAGTATAAAGCACTATGTATCACGAAAGTGCGATTCCCAACTCGTGTGTATTATAATCGGCCTCTTTCTCCACTCGGTGAACAATGTACTATTTATTCATTATGCCAGTAGTTTTGAGTTCGTAATGCGGATTTTACGATATGAGGTTAGATAAAAATATATTTGCCTTTCTAGAAGTTATTTGGTAAATATATAAGTAATTATACAATACATACATCATTATGAGGTTAAACATAAATACCTTCTAGCTATAATACATTACTATCTATACTTCTCCTTATTAGTGTAATTGGAGGTTACTTTGACATACTCGTACCAATCAACAAAAAGAGCAAAAAATCAGAAGTAAAAGGGACCGAACCCATTCTCTCACACGAGCGGCATAATGAGAGCACTCAAATCACAAAACAAGTGAACAACGGAACGCGCTTGCCGATCGAATGTCATTTGTTTTCCTTCTGAGGGTAGTAAGTACCTTCGACGTTTGAACGCGGCGCGTCATTCTGTTCCAACATTCTCTCGCAGTGTGTTGCTTCTAATTTTCTCATATAATTCATATCAGTTATTTACTTGTGCTTTCATCTGTCATCAACATATATTTGTGATCCGTGGTGTGCACGAAAAGAGATGATGTTCAGTTCGTCGTCGCAGCTGGTGTATTCTTATGACGATAGGGACATCACGTCTGTTGAGGTTAGAATTATTTCGTTATATTTTTTACTTAGTAACTTACTGATAAATCACCAACTGATCGAATCTAAGGCGATTAGACTCATCCCCTACAATTATGAACTATTATCAGTACAATACAGATAATCAGTACAAATCAATCATGTTATAATGACTGATATAATAACCATTGTATCGAGCCTTTCGAGTTTCAGTTGAAACGATGCCTTTATTTTCTGTTGAACTTTTGTAGGGTTCCTAGTGAAAGGTATACTGAGACCCCGGTTGGAAATTTTAAATGCCTTATTTAAAATTTCATGAAATATTTTTATTTTGTCGTAATTTCTAAAATAGCCGCTGTATATCCCTGCGTTATTTTTTGTATCATTTTTATTTAAATGTAAGGTAAAACGAGAAAACCACCGTTGGCGACAGTCTTGCAATTCGCAAATTTAGCAGTCAAACTGGATGAATCTGTCCTATCAAATAAGTAAATAGAATAGAATAGAATAATTTCTTTATTTAAGACAGTTGGTTCCAATAAAATGAGAAATGGGGATATCACCATACTTCTGAGAAGTGGGCCTACCGCCACACATTGGGCGCAAATATGTACATGCTTTATAAGCAAGCCGGCTGAGAACGTCTAGGTATACAAATATTTCGCTCATAAATTTCAAATAGTCTCTGGTATCTGGCGGTAGATACTATCTACCCCAACAGCAAACAAACCCACACTCTCTGATTCAAATGTTTGACGTCCTACTAAACTAATCTCACAGTATACCTGTCTAAAATATTTACATGTACCTATAGTTTTTCAATAGGTGGTAGAGCTGATGCCATGCTCGACTGTGGAGGTACCACTATCTTACTCGGAAATCCTCCCGAAGTTATTCGGGGGAGAGTAAGAGAACAGCTCTCAGGCAAAACCAGGCGGCCCACCATTGCCTGGGACCGATGGATGGCGGTATATCCATCCCCAATTGCCGGGCCTTATATAAAACAGACCGGTGACGGGCAGCGGCGTCACTGGTGCCAGGGTTTCGGCACCGCGCTCACCAACCCGCCTGCCCAGCGTGTTTGAGTATGAAGATTTCTTCCGGGAGGACCGTCAAGAGTGGCGAAATCCTGGAAAGGCCTATGTCCAGCAGTGGACGAAACAGGCTGATGGATGGATGGGATAGTGATAGTGATCCGTGGATTGCGCTGAATTACTGTCTAAGATTGGACTACGTTTCAATGGCCCTGGTCTAAGACAACGGGTAAGATTACATGTACCGCGATTGCACACTAACTATAGAAGAAATTCGTTTATACAAAGAGCACCCATTTCAATCAACAATTCATCTCTTGATATTGACATATCTGCACCACTTCTGTGAAAAGGAATCTAGCAAATTGTTTCTTCAACCCTGACAATATGTAGTATTTATTTGGATAGTTGTGTACCTTATAGTATTGATTATTAATTAACCTTTAATTATTATATTCTTGTAATATCTTAGTATTTGCTTATTGTGCAAACTTCATTTAGTTCTATTTATTTTCCTTTCTTTTCTTGTCTATCCATATGCGGAGACTTGTCAATGGCATAGGTTTATCAATTTATGTATTATATTGTAAGGTATTAAGCTGTAAGACTCCCAAATATTAAATAAATAAATAAATAAATCGTTTTTCAAACCTTTTCATTCCATAAACAAAGCATAACAAGTAAATAACGAAGTTGATCTACGGAACTATCAATATAGAACTAGACTCTGGTGCAGTTTCACGCCCACTCGCTCAAAAAGTATGTAATGTTCCTGAGTGTTTCCACATTGAGTCGCGTTGCCTCGTCACGATGGAACCATTAATCAGTGAATGGTTCCGCAGATATGTTGCCAGCACCTGAAAGCTCGTTATGGTCTGAGAACCTGTGTGATAGCACTTTTGTTCTTGTTGCCTGTCCTTTACTTGCTTCCTGTTTTCGTTTAGTCATTCTGTTTTGTAGTTAGTGTCATCTTTAATCTTATGGGCATCTCCCTATTATCTTAATACAGATAAAATCGTCTGTCTGTTGTTGAATATTCTCAATAGAATATGTGGTTTCAATAGCATCGAGGAATAATAAAACCAGCCAAGTGCGAGTCGGACTCGCGCGCCAACGGTTACGTACCATTATCTATAAAAACGGCAAAAAAATCATATGTGTTGTATGGGGGTGCGCAGGTCCGACTCGCACTTGGCCGGTTTTAGTATTTTTTGTTAAAGCGGCAACAGAAATACATCATCTGGGAAATTTTCAACTGTCTTACTATCATGATTAATGAGATACAGCCTGGTGACAGACAGGCAGACAGACAGACAGACGGACGGACAGCGGAGCCTTAGTAATAGGGTCCCGTTGGTTACTCTTTGGGTACGGAACCCTAAAAAAGCTTTTTGTTGAAAAACTAAATTATGGTGATCTTACGAAATAATTCCGTTTTTTCGCGAATAGCCAGATATTTAATAAAAAAGCGAGATTAAAACAAGTCTTAACAAAAAGTTAAAAATGGGTGTGAAGACGAGCGAAGGGAATAAATTTGGGGAGCCGAGCGAAGCGTAGTGGAGCGCGGCGACCCCACTAGTTTTAACGGAAAATAACTTCGAAATTCCATTTTTTTAAGGTTGCCAGCGGACCCTTATAAAACAATTTCTTTTTGAATGCCCAGTATGGTCATACATATGTCCAAAGCGTTTGTACGTACAGTGCGAGGGCTATCAGGTTCTATTTCCAGTCTCTGAACGTACCCGCACTTTGATTTATGTTGGCGACCTGTTTCAAAAAGTTGTGTGTGTCTTGCATATTGAATATTTTTTCGACAAGTAACCATTATTGTACTTTTTATTTGATGTTACGTGACTTTTTTCTGCGTTAAAGTAGTTACTTTAAAGTCTGCCCAAAGTCTAATTGCTTTGACGAATTTTATTCCATCATACAGTGTACAGTAACGCTAACAAAAAAATCATACAATATTTTTAAAATATCCTTTATAACCGCGAAAGTTTGTTTCTTTGTCTTTCTTTAACGTCGCAGCATAGCAACGAATTTTTGCACAAAGTTAGTTCAAAGACCGAAAATTGGCATAAGCTACTTTTTACCAAGGAAAATATTTTTCACGCGAACGAAGCCACTGGCTAACAAAGCTAGTTCATTATATTTTTTTCTTAAACTATCCTATATATTTTTTTGTCAGCAAAGATTTAAGAATAATTCTACAATTATATTGCCTTTCAGCTCAATCAGATAAAAGAGTTTCAAGTTATGCCGCGTACATGCAATACGCACATACGCACACAGACATGGTGTAAGGCTTTTGTTTGCAATTCCTTTACAAACTTAATAAAAATTCATTTTGTTTTAATTTAAAAGTTTTCAAGTTGATATTTTACGAAGCAGTTTAAAATTGAGCCAGTAAAACGTCGAGGGGGATTAAAGATTAATGCACCAACAATATTCTTTTAAACGGGCCACCATAAAAAGTTTACCCGACGAGGTTGCAGCGAAAATAAAGGGCTTCTCCTGTTATTTTAACTATCTAGCCTTTTTAAAATGTTTTTGAAGTAGTTTAAAAAAATCACGAGTTGCGTTTTCACACTTTGTTACAATTTTAGTTAATAATAGTATTGTATATTATTTTAAGCTTGATTTATGGTGTTATACAAATAATAAAATGCAGTGTAAATTAAAAAAAACACAAGAATCAAAATATTTTCATATTTAGTATTTTCGACAGTTTTAGCTTTTTAAGGTTTCTAATTCATTGTCAAGCATTTGTAATGTAAGTCTAATGTTATGATTTGATATAATTACCAAAAATGTTTTTTTTTTATAAATAATGTCTAATTTTAGATGAATTTTGGTACGTAAGTGATAGGAAGAACCCACAAACAAGCACCCCAACGGTTTCGTTCTCGTAGACATAACTCCCGAGTAAATTTCAATAACCTAAGAACTTCGCAGACACTCTGAAGACTATCAGTTTTTAAGGTATTAATATCTTAAACCGACTTAACTTTATCTTATTCAGAAAGTCTGTGGCGATTTCTGTCTGATATTTCATATTCTTAGAAAATAATTGTACTAAAATTATATTGATACTTGCGATTGTTGGCACTTGGTAAATTATCACATCTTGATAAAAACCGGCCATGTGCGAGTTGGACTCGCGCACGAAGGGTTGCGTACCTATGAAAAGCAAAAAAATCATGTCTGTTGTATGGGAGCCCCCCTTAAATATTAAGTTTATTTTTATTTATTTATTTATTTTTAAATTGAATGTATAACTAAATATTAAATTTTATTTTAAGGAGGTCCTTATTTACTCTCCGAAATAAAAAAGTATCTGCAGTTACTAGTCGCACAAAGGTTTTATCGCGATTCGTTAATAAGTTTAAGAGGCAACAAATAAACAAAAAACCTTTAAGATTTTTATTGTTGAAATAGGGATTGAAATCAAAATTATTCATTTTCTTTTACTATTGTGTCCTATATTTGTCGTAAATAGAGGATTAATGTATTCATGAAACGAGTCTGACAACGTTTTTGTCAGTTTCTTTTAGACGGCTAAAGTTTGCTTTGTGATTTTTTTGGAATAAGCGCCGTGGTATTGCTGCAATTCAGTGAAGTAAAATGTCTGAAATATGTATACAGATATCAGAAGTACGACCTTTATTGGTAACAAAGCCTGCATTGACAGACATCGATACCACCTCCTAACTGACGACGGTCCCAAATACAAACGGTAACCAAACAATCGCTCTGCATTCATCACAGAAAATACGACCCACACCCTCTCATCGTCCGTTCGTCTATCTCATCTATGGCCGGCCTTTGAATACACCATCCTGTTTATACCAAATAAACAGGATCTCCTATCTTCAGTAATTTCAAATGCCTCAAGCCTCTATGGCAGAATGTTTAGAATTCCATATTAATTAGTAGTTCGTGTCAAAGCCGCTAAAGCTATAAAGGAAAATACTCAAGTCCGGCAGGATCTGTTTCACTCCCGAGTTATGATCTTGATCTTCAGCAACCGTTCCTTAAATAAAGCAAAACAGGCGAGGAATAAAAGGGCCAATAAAATTTTCAGGTTTTTATTAAAAGAATAAAGTGCGAAGATATTATTACTCAAGCCTATCTGCTTGATGTTGTTTCTGTAAATCAAACGAAACGGAACTTTCGCAATCTTTCAGAGCAAAGGAAAGAGGAAGGGACAAAGTAGCCTTCGGGGCAAGGTGAGGCGAGGGCGGGCGTTCATTAATTAGTGAAGATGAATCATTTATAATAAATCTACGAATACTTTCAGATTCGTTCAGTTCAAAAGAGTAAATGGAACTGGGAGAAGGCGACCGCGGTGTTCGCGTCGGGAAATGTAAATAAAACAGATAAACTAGCTAGAGACAAAATTGCATACTTTAAGATTCGAGTATGTTCGAATAGATGCAGTGTAGATACAAGAATGTTCGAATAGATTCACAGAGAAGCAACGTTTCAACAATACCTATGATTCCGGGTAAGTCTCAGATGCATCACCGTATCTCCATAAGCCGGCGCACGGTCTTCCTTTGACTCAGTCTCGTGAACGACTATAAAGGGGTGTCACATTTTGCTTCTTTCGTACTCGTACACCTGCCGGCGACGTTGCGACTTTGTAATGCACCAAAAATATCTTCGGAATATTTCAAAGATGCCTTTTGTTTGCAACGATACTTTTGGGACATAAAAATGTTAAACATTCACACAGGTACGCTTCAAATCTCTTCATGTTTCCTCGAAAATTTCTGCTTTCTATATGAAATTTTTATGTCGTAGAGAAAATTCTTGCTTTGTGTAGTTGAGATATTGAATTTTGAAGCTTAGCTAGTATACTTTGTTTAATCGGTTGAGTAGGTACCAATATAAAAATGCGAAAATTTAAAAGACGGCTCTCGATATCAATTCGTCGTTTTTCCTCGATTACGAACATCAATAAATAAATAGCCCTTGGTTGAAGACACAGCTCGCAGTCGAGATTTGTGAATATTTATTTAACTGATGCTCCATGTTTCGATATACGTACAAATTGGAGAGGTACGAGAGAGAGGGCTCAAAATAACAAACGAAATCGCGGCCGTGTATCGGCACGATATAACATTTGGCTGGCAAAAGGAAAATATGAAAAGGCGGAATATTGCCCGACGAAATTACGATCGTTTTACATTCCGTACGCGCAATTTAGGGGCAACTTGTTACCTTCACACATTGGCGTCAAGAATCTATTTGTTTTTACTCAAGTGAAGCGGCGCCGATCGTGGAGACAATTTACTTCAGGAGATTCTACTCTTTGTAGGTTCACTCTCAGTATAATACATTCATAGCTTGTGTTTACCAAGTTATAAGGGTGCACAAATAGAAGAAATACTATCAGCTAACCTGACCACAAATGGGAAATGGTCTTATTATGTCCTACAACTTTTATAACGAGAAATAAAGAACGCCACAACGTGACAAGGAATACTTCTTGGCATCGTAATATAATGCGGAGTGGAAGTTGTTCGTTTGAGTTTATAACAGATTTTCATGTTAATTATACCAATAACGATCATGTTTTAATTTAAGCAAATCTATAATTTAACTTGAATATACAGTTTTCACCTAAAAAAAAACAAATAAGAAACAGCAGTATCTGATCTCTTCCAGTCACTCACTCTTCTAGATAGTACTCAGATCAATAAAAACAAATATATGTCTGTCTTTTTTATTATGCGATCGACCGACCTTGCACGTCAAATTACTTTATAAGGTTTAACACTATTTTATCAAAAGATTCAAAACTTAGTAGGTTGCCATTTGAATGGCTGATTTAATTGCTATGGGTCAAAATAACATTAATATTGCAATTGCTAAAGGATCATGGCAGGTGGGGATCCGCAATTCTCTCGTTTTCATGGCATGTTCAAGAAATCAAAGTACGTGCCATAAACAAAGCGCAAAAAGTTGTATCTTGGAAAATTTTCATGATTTTTTAAAAGACCGAGGAAAACGTTCCGCTTTCGAAAAATGTATCCAATTAAACGGTTTCGAACGTACGAATGATGCGATCTTATAAATGTATTATCTTAATTTGACAGTGAATATACGGAGGACATGTGAGGACTGCCAACGGGGCGGGCCACTATTTATATATAATGTTATAACATCTTTATATTACAGTGTTCGTTACCCTCACCAAAACATCAAGTTAAGATTGTAGGTCTGTAGAATTGCCGACGGCTCTGATTGGCCAATGTGTTGTTAAATGGTCTTTTCAACTTTTCGATTCGATTTGTGTTACGTTTACGTACTAAATATACCAGTTTACATGACCTTGTAAAAGCTAAATAACTTTTGCACAAATTCATGCTACAAAGCATGTCACAAAAAAGCAAACATTCGTTTCTCCATACTTTTGGACATTTGTGGTTTGATACAACTTTTATTTAGGCAGACTCAGATGTCTATGTCAATGTCAACAGACATTTAACTCGAATTACTGAATTGAACAACACCAACGACCTATAGTTGAACAACACGTAATTTTAGTAAATACTCGTAACATTGGGTTAAATTGCAGTACTAAACCCGGCATTCACCTTTCGTTTGAATCTATTCGTTAGTATAGAAGTGGTAGCTCAGTCGGTAGGACGCCGGAGCCGGAACATTGAGACTCTGGTTTGAATCCTGAAGGTTGAGCAGTTACCAATATTTTTTTCGGGATTAATGTACATATACATAGTATTTGTGTACTTACCAATTGCAGACGTTGATGGAAAACACTGTGACGTAAATTTGATTGCCCTAAAGAGTGTTTTTGCCCAAGTACGACTCACCCCCTATCTAGTTGAGACGTTAAACCGTCGTCGGTGAAAAAAGGACAGCCCTTACTCAGAAACACCTCGGACTAGACTATATGCCGTGACAATATGTTATCTATTTGTTAGTATTTGATCTTTCTAGGTGTTCCATGGCGGTGAATTCAAAACCGTCTTTACATTACACAGTTTAAAAACTAATCATATATATATTTTTCAATAATAAAAGGCAAACCTGACTGACTCATCTATCAACGCACAGCCGAAACTACTGAACGGATTTCGCTGAAATTTGGCATGCAGATAGTTGTGATGACGTAGACATCCGCTCAGAAACAATTTTTGAACATTCGCCCCCTAAGGGGGTGAACCGAACTCCACGCGGATGAAGTCGCGGGCAAAATCTAGTACTCAATAAATACGTATCCAAGATGGGCTTAAAGCACGCACTATTAGCGAAGTGACTGTCTAAGAGAACAGAACGTAGACGTCCAACTAAAATCCTTAGTCAAAGTAGAGAGCGGAGCTCGGAAAATTGAATATTAGTATTAACAAGACAAATGTGCTGTAGGAGTTTGATAGTTTCTCGTTAGAAGGTCGGACGAGACCGAAGCCTCGCAGCATCCACTAAGCTGCTTAACGGTTACGTACGACAGCCGTAAGTACCAATAACTACTTATGAGACCACTCACATAGGTATAGTGGTATAGCGCGCGGTCTACAGATGAGGTGCGGAAAGGATAAAGTATGCGAATCAGGTTTGGGAGACCTCAGAAATGGGACACGGCTTGCGAGTACTAAGCAGCCGAATACTACATTACGCCCTAGCCTAGATTTCAACGCGTGGTGCTGTGTAAATAAATGGGTTGATATGATATCGTTTTTTATTATGGCTTTTTAATAAACTTTTCTGTCAGCGGCTAGCGGCAAACACAATATAATTGGTAATAATTCACATATTGCGGTCATTAGTGTATGTTTTCGGACGATGTTGTAGGATTTTTACTACGGAAATTTGTTATTAGATGGCTCCCACATTGTACATGTAAAACTAATAAGATCTAATATTATATCTATAAATAATATTATTGTAAATATAAGGTAATGAATTTTTATTCGGAATGCCCTAACTTGGGTTCCCCCTCCATGGCGACAACGACGGACAGAAACCCTAGCTTTTGGTCAGAGGGTTACCGTTTTTGCTGAAACTTTCATGAGTTCAGGTAAAATAGACGTCGGGTTAGTTTTCCCACAATAAACCTTGAAGGACAAATAGCCTTCATTAACACGTTTCTTATGGCATTAGGGTCTACCACCACCCAGAAAGAACTCGATCCCGCGAGTAGAACAGAGTGGTATCAGATTAATTTTATTGACTATATTAAGGAAAATCGACCCATTCAGTCGAGCTTTAGGCCTGTAGCTACATAAATAGGCGTTGAAAAAAGTCTCGTAAGGTGTACAAATTAGGCTCATACATAGCGCAGGAAGCTAGTCACACATTGCGTACACAAAAGTACACCATTACACAGCCCTAAATCCAGTTCTAATACTCGTAATTCATGGCTTACTGAAATGTTTGAGCAGTATTATACATATGTTTCATGTTAAGAGAGTGGCTTATTTGAATTATTTTCTTACTTTCGATCTGTTAATAAAAACCATCATTAATTTGGAACAATAAAAGGCCGTAAGCATTTGTAAGGATTTTGTAATGTTCTATCTTATTATCATAATATCTTAAGTTTGATGGTATTTTTGTTTTCGGTAACGTATTATTTAGCCACCGTGGCGTAGTAAATTTTGACAGCTCTCTAACTAGAATGAATATTGTCATTTGAATAACTCGCCCTTACCTTTTTAAAGTTTATGTTAGTAATTGATCATGCCAGGAGAGTGCACAGAAGTAAATAGAAGATTCTTTATCCCGCTCATAAAATAATGAAAGCCATAAACAAGCGGAATGCCCGCCGTCTGCGAGGAGAGGTGCCCAGTACCCACTGCGAGGATGCGAGACATTTATTTGAATCGTCTCCGATGCAAATGAACTCGCTAAACGACCCTTTATTTCTGCCTGTGTATCTGCTTAGCTTTATCACTTTACTTTAGAGTTCTTTAAAGTTTTCATGAGCAAGTCACAATGCACGATTTCTCTTGGTCTTGATTTATACAGCTCAAACTTATACGGGAAACACGGCGAGTAGAATAAGAAAGATGATATTTTGAAAATTCAAAGATAATTTTTGGTGCCCTAATCCACAGACAAGTCTGTCAGTATGGGAAGCCAAGATTTTATTTTCTAAGTGTCGGGGTAAGATTCATAAGCCCTCATTTAAATTTCTGAGTCTTCTATCAATCTTATTTACGAAGTTGATGTTAATTGTACCTTGGACTGTGAATGTGTTAGTTATGTATAGGTATATAGTGGACAAGCAAAATTACCAACGTTTTCTTTACTCCTAAACAGCACTTATGTAAAAATAATAAACATTCTTGTATCTAAATAATATAAGCTTTCTCTACCTGTGTTGTTTTATCAGAAATCTCTAACTTGAACAACCAGGAAGTTATTCATAACATAATGTCTAAAGCGATGCCATGAATACATATTTTGCAAAGATTCCTTAATGAATCGGAAACATTATTGGATCATAGCCGCAGCGGATAAAGCGGAGGCTTTAAGGCAGAGGTTCTAAACATGTTGTGAAAGAATTAAATTACTTATTTGTCTGAAATAATAAAAGCACTGAGGTGGTAGTAAATCTAAATAATAACAAAACTGGAAAGTGAATATACTTCTATGTTCGTATTTCGTATCGGGGGACTGGTTCAGAACTTATACGTCACTACCAAAACAAACTCCACGAAAAAAGTCCCGCAGACTAAGGCATATTCGTATGTAGTACTTTACAATAAAAGAACTTCAGGATAAGCTTATTGATTTGATTTGCGCAATTGTTGACAGCGATTGCGCTGCCATTATAACATTGTTATTATGATAGATATTTATAGCCGTCTTTAATTCCTTTCTTTTTGATTGAGTAAAGCGTCCAATTAAATAATTTACGGTGGTATCTCCAACACAAACCGTTGCTTTTTCTTTCACGCAATTGGCTTGCGATGGCGACTGCCGCGCCTCATGAAAAGCTTCGATGGGACAGGCATGAATAAACTAGCCTCGCCTGAAGGCGTTGATCAATATGTCCACGGACTTCCACAAAAGCCTACGGAAGATAATAACGAATGCATAACTGATACTACGCATCTGCCCGTATTTGCACTCTCTTAAAACGGCTTCTCATGTCTGAACACGACAGGTCGCTTGGTGACATGACCAAGTATGAACTTGTATTTATCAAGTCATGTTTAGTATTTAAAAACAACACTTGTTTTATTACAAACAGTTATTATGACTAGTAATGACAGTGCTGCGTTAGAGGAACTGCCAGTAAGTCGGCTTACAGGCGAGCGTGTCGAGCCTACAAAGATTGCGAACCACTGGGTTACGGTTGGGGCTGCTCAGTCGCGTTTATCGCCAGCGCCGGGCGGAAGTTAAAATGGTATGCGGGATGCACCCGAGCGGTTACCGACTGACGTCTCTATTCATTACGAAAGTAAGCAGTCTTCACTTTAACCTGTAATCCTGGCACGAGGATTTTTTTCAAATTCTTGTCTTCACATTTGTTTCTAATTTATCTTTTCTGGTTTCTAATGCACTCTAATAATAATATCAATAAAAGTCATTACACAAAAATTCAATTATTTTATTAAAGCCGAGCTTATAACTAATTAGTATTTTAGTTTTAGAAATGACGTATACAGATAAGCACGTTTTGTGTGGGTGTGTGTGGCGCGTTTTGTAGCGTTCCCGAGGGAGGTTACGCTCAAACGGACTTTGTAAGACAGAATCGCAGTGGCTTCATAACAAAGCTTACAATTTTAACCCAGTAGCTATAAAATATTAACCGGCCCATTTGTATGTGCTCCGGTGACTACGATCCATTTTGTTAACGACCCAATCCCCGCCGAGTTTCTTGAGAACATAAAAAATAATATAAAATTGTGAGAGTACCACGTGACTAATGAAAAGTATATTATCCGACATAAAAACATTTTACGTCCATTTCCAACGCGGGCCGTTAAATTAAAATTTAATATACACACGTCGTCTCAAATCCGAATGTAAGTCTGTAATATTGCAATAAACCTCATTAAAAGCTAGCTTTTACGTGTGCTAAGGTGTTTTATTATTTTTTCATATTAGACCGTACTTGGCACAATGACGTCATAAATGCCAAAGCGATTTTTCATTCCCATCGTAAATGTTCGCTTTTCTCAGTTGTTGGTATTCTATTCGACCGCGGGAACATTGTTCTTACGATTTACGCGGAATCCGATTTATACGTTGTGTATTTCACTTTATTTCTGTCTCCAAAATTACTCTATTCGGTTCTTTTAGAGCCAGAGGTTTATCGTCGGAGAATTGAGGGAACTGCTTTTAAATGGTCCTACTACGTGTCATAAATACTCGTGTTTTGGGTGTACGGGTACTATTATTTTTATATTGCTTCGATACTTAAATCACAGATAATCTCAGATATTATACTCCGCGTAAAAAATGACAAAAGGGGAGTAATAAAAAACAGTTAAGTTTTATCTTATACGATGAGTCTACATGAATCCCCGAGGGGGTGCCAAAGTTATTTCTGAGAATGGACTGTGAAATGCAAATCGCAAACCACAATCGACAACATTACAAATTAATAATTGATGCAAAAGTAAAAACCATTTCGAGATATGGGCTTTCTCAGCATAATATTTTTTTTCAGAATTAAATCGAGATTAAATAAAGAGATATTTTCAAAAAACTAAAAATACGGTAAACACGGGATTTTAAAAACAATTTCCTTTGCTTCTAAGTTCATTTTGTTTAAAAAAAAACAACTGTCATGCCATGTGACAGCAGACATAAATGACATAAATGTCAAGCTTCTTTTTTAATAATCCATTGGCAATGAACATTGACTTTTGAAATCCTCAGATACGACTTACGTCCTTTTAGCATGAGTGAATAAGAAAACATTAAATTATGCAGGAAAAACATAAAATAAAACAAAATGAAAAAATACATAAGCTTCTTTTTTACGTAGACTTCCAATATAAATATTAAAAACAAATGGTTAACTAAAATGAAATGTTGTCGATTGTACACCCCCATGTTTCATCGACAATTATTGCGTAACAGCGTGTTGCGGCGCTGTCTTTGGGCGCAAATATTGGAGTCACAGCTTAACGTGTCTCTGGAGCAGACCATATAGAATTTTCACAGAATACGTGTTACCATAGCCTCTACACAGCAAATAATAAAAATAAATAGACTCAAGGGGGGCCCTCATAAATTAAACCTTGAAAAAAAAACTTTATTTTGTTCCATTTTAAAGACGGTGGTAGGAACAACTTTCAAATGTGGTCAAGTTGTTGTACATACTAAAGGAAAATAAAAATAAAAATTAGAGAGTGTGGAATTGTTTGTAAGGCGCTACCATTTTAGCGCCTTTTTTGTCGCCTTAATTTTAATGTTGCTTATGACATTTATTGTTATGTACCAAAGGGTTCCGTAACCATATTGTGTGGTGGTACAGAACCCTTGGTGCGCGAATTCAACTCGCACTTGGCCAAATTATTTACTATCACAGATTACAGTTTCTGATGAATCTGTAACTTTGATTTAATATTAAACACTGAAATATTTTACAAACAAAAAGACTATGCCCAAAAATACCAATCCTTTTGAAAGGTACTTTCAATAACTCCTAATTCTCAAACATTTATTGATCACATGCACAAAAGGAGCTGATAGTGACCTAGTCCCTTTGACCACGACAACATATCGCCCGGGGTCCACAAAAAGGGTTTCAAATTCCTCTCCCAGATCTGAGTAAACTGATCCCTTTATGTATATTTTATTCGCGAGCTGCTGATATGATGGGCCTCGGATCGCACTCATTCAGATGACATATTGTAGAAACGTTTGAATATACTGATCGAGAATGAATCCTCAGTTTTCTATCGGAGTTAAATCAAATACGGCTTGCGGGGAGCCAATATACGAAATTGATTTCGTTCGACCCTGTTTCACTTCTTTTGTTGACCCAAGATAGGCTTTGTTGTCTGTTATCTATTCCTTTTCGAGATGGTCTATCTGGAGATTATTTTTTAAATTTCTCGTGGTTTACAATGGGATGCGTAGTCGTTAATATTTCTTTTCAGACTTGTATGTTTTTTTTGTTATTTAGATATTGATTTATGTAGCGCTTGTTCAGTTTGTAGGACCCCAGATTGTCAGAGGTTTCGGGATTGATTCTTTCCGCTGCAGCTACTGGGCTACTCCTATCTGTGGGTTTTTCATTTTTTTCGGTTTTTACGTAGTATTAGAATTCTAATCAATTTCTGAACTGTAAAGAAAGACACTGCAGTTCACCTACGTATCCCTTTATGGTTAGTTGTGTGTTTCCGTAATCGTTTTTTTTTTTCAAATAATCGTCAGTGAAAAGTGGGTATACGATTTTTGAATTGTAGAAGATTAATATGAAACTTATTTTGATTTTATAACTATGAAATGTGGATAATTTAGTTGTAAATTCTTATTCATAGCCTTAATTTGATCATATATTAACGATTTGTACATTAAAAAACAACGATTTGTGCATTAAAAAATTTATATGCATATTCCTTATGGCGTGTTTAAAAAAAGGATTATAGAGCATTATATTTCTTTCTCATAATTTGTTTATCTTTAAGTATATATCTATTATATAGGTATATGAAGTATATTTCTGTATTTATCTTATAATTATTGTTATGTATGTATTGTTAGTTCATATTATAACTTGGTTTCATAGGTTAGGTTAATTAGTATTTAATTGGTATGTTAATTTATCTTTATTAAGTTATTTATTATGTGCACATATGTTTATCCTATCAAATAAAATATTCACTTTCAGGCTTGGTTTGCTGGAAGATATCTAATTTTTGAGATAAGCTCGCCACTGTAGATTATATTTAAAACAAATATTGTATATATTTTATCTGTGTATAATAAAGAATTAAGAATATGAGTAGTCGTATGAAGGCGTAAAAGTGAAATGTATTTTTAATACACCTACTCAAAATATGATAGATTATGTGCCTGTAAAATGACATATTTCGCACTCGTGTTTTTTTTTTACTACGACGCCATCTAGGGAAACCGACCACATCATTTATTAAGCATGTAAACCTTTGTTTTACACTAAAAACTGTTTAAGATGAGTATTTTCAAACTTTTATATTTTATTATTACATACTCGTATATGTCAAATTGTAAAATATCAATATTTATTTTCTTTTTTAACTATCTTAGAAATTATTATTAAAAAGATTTTAGAATGAGACGTTGGTCTTGGTAGTAAAGATTTGCGCCAACCAGACTGCGTGTTTTTCTGTCGACTTGTATCTGTTTTGATTTGCAACAAAATTGCTTTTGTTTTATAATTTCATGTAATTTTTCGCAGGTGTATTAAAAAACGTCGTTTTAAACACGTGCGAAAGTGTTGATATTTCTCGTCCCGGATGCGTCACGGCAAAAAAGTAAATCGTGACTCTAAATATCAACCCTTTCGCACTTGCATCAAAATGTACTAATTTACGATCGCGTAATGGGTAAAGCCATAATTTAGTTTTTCACGAAAAAGCTGTTAAGGCCATCATACCGCGACATACCTACATAATGATATTAAAACTGGTCTTACGCCAAAACACAGGCAAAAGCTATTCGTAGTTATATATATGATATGCCTACTCGCATTTCGTATTATGGTAAGTATCACAGCTAATTGCGTTTCCTTCTTCTTACATTATTCTTTTTTGTAAAACATGTTTTCATTGTTTATAAAAGCTTCACTTAACTTCATCTCGTAACATACTTAAACTTGAAAACAACATTTATCTTTAGTTCCATTGTCTTTATGACGAAGGTGTGCATCATCTTTCTCCATTAAATTGAAAAATTGTTATGAAAAGCGTTGTGCCATCTTCTCGCAGAATTCGCCCTTCCCGGGCAGAATTTCCATTCGCGTTGTTTCTTTGTTGTGAAAAATGTTATTTAATTTCAGGCAATTATTACATGCGCTTTACGGAATTACTCGAAGGAATAGGACCCTGCGAAGGTTTTTATTTCACGGGATACGCTACTTTCTCTACAATGAAAGCTTTATGCCGAAAAATGGGATTCCCGCTGTTACCGTAATCTGCCTTTTATTACAGAATAATGCAATGTCGGGTGTCTTATTATGCAGTAGTCACAGTAAAATATGAACCGCTTTCGGGTTGTTACGGCCTCAGTAGTTTTAGCAATATAGCAGTTTATTATGATAGAATGAGCTGGGATCCTGGGAAGCATTACATAAATGTGCTGAAACTTTCAACACAGAGGGTTGACGTGACGGGGCGAGCAATGGTCAATTTATGACGGATACATTTTTAATTTTCTGACCAATACTTATCATACGATTTGTTTTTATTTTATGAAACCATTCATAACTGAAGGTACATTTTTAATTTATCGAAATACAATTTATAAATTTGTTAATGGAAAAATGGAATGTTTAATCTTATAAAGCTTTTAATGTTATGACTAATTACCTACCTTGTAATTGTATAACGTTACCTGTTATTATGTGGTGAATAAATTATGTCTATGTTGTTAAAAATATTGGAATGATGAAAATGGTATTTTTTTAATGCTATGTATAACTCATAGCTTTTTGGTTTCCTCAATAAATGGCGTCTATTTGACACTATTTGTCAATTCACAGCATCTCTCACAAACTGATAATTTGGCTGATTTGGTAGAACTTTGGATCTCAAAAAAAGCACATTTTTTATGACAAGACACACTATTTAGTTTTTTATTTTTTTTATTTTTAGTAGGTCTCATATGATGGGTATGCGCTTGTCACAGCATTGGACAGTATCATACAACAAGGTTAGAACTGCGGGACGTTCTACGACGGTACACATGTGGGTAATAAATAATGAGAAAACAACTTTGCGACGTAGAATCAATGATTGGCGTTGATAAAGAGAAAACGCCAGGTTCTGCGTGATACGGACAGAAGAACGACGCGGTGACAGGTGTAAGAATTTCCCTGAAAGCGTTTTGAGGCCGCGGCACACTTCATATCTACCCGACCCGTCGAGTCATTTGTACAGACTGCTTTATTACATAGCAACGTGATTTATACCGACGCCGCCGGTGCCTCTAACAGCTAAGGCCTGTCATTTCGCCTTCTCAAATTGAGATTGATTCACAGGATGAAGGGCTGACGTGTTTCGTATTCTTTCTTCGTATATTACAACAATGTCTTTGTTTTCCTCTCTTTCTTGTGACGCATATAAAATAATATTAGGCATCACCTATTTCAATTACAAAGCCGCCCGCGAAGTTATTGTTTAAGCACACACTTTGGTTTGATTGATTACCTTTTCCATCACTCTGCGTTCGTTGGACCCTTACGGTGAAAGTAAAGCTGCGTCTGCACAAGTCCGCCTCAGTTAGGGTAATTATGATTATCTAAAATTTCTGCGAGTATTTGGGCCGCGTGCATGATGCAAACAAAGCGGCTATTTATTTTGTCGGTCTACCAATCTTGGTTACCTCCATGTATATATCTCTTTACTTTTTTTTATTCATTTATTCATTCTTTTATGGGTCTCTATGCTTCAAACTCTTAATAAAAATAGTACACTGACGTGTGTTCTTTGTCTTTGTTGTCTATAATACCAACCAAATAGCGTTGTTGAGTTGTTATTATAGGCAACAAAAACTTCTGCAAGTTGTCAAGTTATTTTAGCCATGAAAATATTTGAATAATATTTAACGTAGGTGAATAAAATAGTGATAAGTTAGCATAACTTAGTACTTCTAGAGATTTTATTACCTTTTTTGTAGGTTTTTTTTTTAGTTGACACTATTGTGTCCCACTGCTGGGCAAAGGCTTCCCCTTGCTGAAACCACACATCGCCGTACTGTGCTACTTCCAACCACCCCGGTGAAAATGAGTTAAGATCGTCCCGCTATCGTCTTTTTGTATTTATATTATAATTATAAATATAGCATAATTAATCTGTTGTATTTGCCTTGTTTCAGAGGGGCTCAGACGAGCTTCTTTCGCAGAGTGGCGTGACCGTCATGGCACCGGCCGCTCCGCACCACGCAGACAATAACAACCAGGACTCCGCTGCCAAAAAGGTTCGTTATATCTACCACGAAACCCGCCTGAGGACAACAAACCCCTAAGCACTGTACGGACTCCGTCAACGTAATGTTGTCTGTTTGAAAATACGCTTCGTGAGATACGCGACATGAATTAAAATTGTGACGTCTCTATGTAATTTCAGGTTTAGGAGTTTAGGTTTCAGGAGTTCCAGCTTATTTCTTAAACTACATTCCAAATTTTAAATTACTCGATTAAGGCGTTCTTGGTGCTTTGTAAAGTTTTCCGTTTTTTTCATGGAACCAAACCATGAAACGTTCCATACGTAAAGACGTTTGAATCTCACTTGCTCACGCTGACGTCGG
Organism: Ypsolopha scabrella; assembly: GCA_910592155.1. Classification (NCBI taxonomy): domain Eukaryota; kingdom Metazoa; phylum Arthropoda; class Insecta; order Lepidoptera; family Ypsolophidae; genus Ypsolopha; species Ypsolopha scabrella. The sequence continues at coordinate 5,641,116 of OU342985.1, read as the reverse complement.
CCAGAAATAACAAACACCATTGGTTAAAATAGGCCACTCTAATGTATTCTCTTTGGACTAATTTATTTGTCCAGACAAAGAGGGTGTCGGTATTCGAACTTGAGGGACTCCAACCAGCACTAGTATTTCCCAACCATGAGTTTTTATCACATAGGATATATAGAGAGAATAAATTAAATTAAAGTGACATGTTGCGCAAATGGAAAATAAAGCTCGACCAGGCCGCTCTGGAAGGACATATTATGGTGACTGACCAAATTAGCGACACACTGAAGAAGTGCAGTGTCAAAATAACCCGGAATAGAGGAGTTTACATGTCTAGATTGATGGATGCAGAAGAGGTGTGTCAGGATCGTAGCGGATGAAATCTATACTCTCTGCCTACCCTTCCGGTTGACAGGCGTGAGCATGTAGGTATGTATTGGCAAAAAATGCAAAAAATAGGCTACTCTAATGTCTTCTTATTAAACTAATTGGCCGAGATAATAAAGGCTTTAATTTTAGTTTTAGTGCTGTCAAAACTTAATTTTTTCCATACTACGAGTAATATCGCATCTGTTGTTAATACTAAAGAACTATTTTGGAATGAAGAAAATTTAGTTTTGACAGCACTATAACTAAAATTAAAGGCTTCAGAATCGGCTTTAATAAACGGGTGTCTTCAAACTTGAGGAAACTCCAATCTCAAACCGGTAGAATTTCTCAACCATGAGCTTTTGTCATTACACGAGTACATACCTTTTTCTTGGTGGTTTTAATTCGGTTTTTGTGATGTCCCCGAGAAACAGTCGAATGCCTATACCCATAGAACCGCAATCCCTTGGGATACAATTTTTATATTTTCGAACAGAGCGTCGTTTTTCTAGCGGTGGTGATTTTAAAACTATATTATTAAAACTGCGTCTCTTGAGGATCATTTTTGGCATAAAAAGTTATGTTTTCTAACTGGAAATTTAAAAATCGATGCAGTAGTGCCTAGCATATAAAACATTATCTAGGTACTTGTAAACTTTTACAGTCTCATGTGTAACATTACTAATAGTCTAGTCTAGGCAATTTATTAGACTCTGAATAGTTGTGGCTAAAACTTTTTGTCAGTATATGTAGTCCATAGCGACCAGCCTTTTAAAAGTTTTTGTCCCTAATGAATTTCTCGAAAAGGGCTAGCTACAATACCAATCTCTGTATAGGTTGTAATTATGACGTGCTCATTAAATTAAATCACATGCTCTACTGATCATCCTGAATCACTTCCATAGAAATAATTATGATAAAATGCGAAAAAACAAAATCCCATAGAAAATTACATGGAGGTATTCAACATTTCTATGGGGAAGTGAATTTTTTTTTCGCATTTTACCAAAGTTGTTTCTATGGAAGTGGTTCAAGATAATCAATAGAGCATGTGGTTTAATTTAATGAACAGGTCGTGATTACACCCTGTATTCATAATTTTGTTAAACACACATCTTTTGAAGATTCTATATAATCTTTCAATATATTGATTATATTATATTACTAGCTTCTGCCCGCGGCTCCGCCCGCGTGTTATTCGGTTTAACGACATGCTTTTTTCCCGGGATAAAAAGTAGCCTATGTGTTAAAGTTAGGGTATAAGCTATATCCATTATAAATTTCATTCAAATCCGTCCAGCTGTTTCAGCGTGAAAGAATTACAAACATACACACACACACACGCACACAAACTTTCGCATTTATAATATTAGTATGAAGTATGATTATATAATCACAATTATACTATTGTGATTTTAACCCACATATTTGCGGTTAGACTACAATGTAGCAGATACATATTATTATACAAGTCAACAAAGCGGGAAAAATGAAATCGTAGCACTTGCTACGCCGTAGCAAAAAGTGGACGCAGAATCCCGCCAAACCCTATTTTTTTTTAAATTAAGGGTAATAAAACTTTCATATCAAGCGCGAAGCATAGTTAATCCTAACTATTAAGTCAAATACAATACAGAGCGGAGCAATCTTTACAAGAAAACTTACAAATACCTGAAACAACTAACTTTATAACTAACACAATCATACAAACAGATTCTCGATTAATACACACAATACGAGACAACAACAACAAAGACAATGAAATAAATAGAGACCAAAACATAATCCACCTTGCGCAACAGGAAGAAGAAACACAATCATTGAAAAGTTATCAAAATACAACACAACTAAACACTATACATTACATTCACAATTCTGTGTACCAGAAGCAGGATCCGCTTATACTGGAATATTTGGAAATTTTAACTGAAACCAGAGAAATAGATATAGATCACAGAAAATTCTTACCTAAAGCAAAATTTAATAAACAATCCTATGAAAACGTACAAAATCTTAATAATTTCTTACCAAACATTCTAACAGCAACATCTTTTCTCCGTGATATTAATAATGGTATTAACGCCGCAGCCAAAACACTTATAATTAAAAACGAGCACACATGAATTTATGACAGAGACCTAAGTTCAAATCCTGCTATTCAATCACACACTAGCGCGTTTATTATTTTCCTTACAAGGTGTATATACCTATGCTCAAACTACGACGATGCGGCTTGTCGTTGAAACAACGGTGTACCAGAGGTATTCAAACTGAATGGCGCTTCTAAAAGTGGTATATGTCTCTATCTCTCTTTGTCATCTATTTCTTTCGATCCATCTCTCAGAAGCTAACTTCACTTAGGCACCTTTAAGCTTAGCGCGAACTGTACGAGTATAGACTGTACACTGGAACACATCCCTTCGAAGATGTCTTGATGTTATGTATTTGTATTGACATACGTTTAGATATCTTTGTATGTTGGAAACGTGATACGTGTCATCCAATTCATGTGCAAGATTTTAAGTAAAGCTTGCACGTGGGATCTTCTAAAGCTCGGCATTTACCCTCGAAAGCCTCCACAAACATGAACTCATCCATTCGATCACAGTTCGAAACTCAAAAGATTCCCTGTGTTTGTTTATCTACCCGTCGACACTCCAATCCAGGCTGGCAACCTCTGTAGTATGTACTGTACTTATATCTTTAATTATTTTCACGGTACAGTATCTCCATTCAAAGCGAATATCTAAATCGCATTACAAGCGTTCCGCGGCCCTGTTGCGTAATTAAGCGAAAAACGATAAATCTACGGAATCGCGAAACCGATATAAGTATTAAAATAAAAGGGCCTGCCTTTTTAGCCAACGTGCCATAAAGGGCCCTCTTGGGAGACTTTTCAGGGCAAATTTTTATTAATCTCTCCCTACTTCGAGATACCGAATAGGGTTTGAGCCTATCGAATTGAATGTCTGCGGTTACTTCGCATTTGGGATCATATTTGACTGACAATTTATAGCTGAGCACAAAAAGAAGACGAAATTGAAATGAAAAACTTTTTGAATGAAGTATTCATCGATTAAAGCAATTAGGTAGTTTATCGAATAATCAGAAGCGAGGGGCACTGGGTTCGAATCTCGGTTCAGAGCTCCTAACGTCCAGATTAACTTTTCTGCTTTTCTTTACCGCAGTGATTTATATGGTAAATTTGTTATCGAATGTTCAATCAACACGTCACACAAGTAAAAAAAATATTCTACATAGAATAAAATATAAACTTTAACAAGCATGTAGAATAGTACATTATGATACAAGTGAGCTGCGTTGGACATTACAGTCGAGGCGGGATTGCGTAATGGAGCCGAGAGTGTAATGTCTAATGCTCACGCGTTTCATACGACGTTTTTCAACACACTTGCGAGGAAAAATAATAAAATTTCACTTCTTATTTTTCCACATAATCTAAACCACAGCTATGAATTGACAATTTTCTTTGAAAAATGGCCGCGGAGATTTTATTTATGCGCGCGCAGATGTAAACAGAGGTACTGACGCAAAAAGCCAAACAGCCAAATATTGTCAAACAGCCAAATATTAAATATTAAGAAACTGAATATTTTTTGTATTTACAACCAAAATTTGAGTAAATTTGTTGGTAGAAATAAATAATTTGATAAATAAATGATTATTTATTATATTTTAACCGAGACAGTTTATTTATTTGCAAAAGCTTGACTATTTCTCAAGACATCAAAACTCTTTGCTAAGATTTAAAAAAAAACTGTAATGTTAAAAACACTAGTGCGATAATGTAAAATAAAAATCACGCGTGTTTAATATGCTGCATTATGACCCTATGAACGCTGCAATAATGGCCACTTTATACGCAAGTGTGTTGAAAAAATCTTAACAGTAGCACCGTTTAAAAATCTATACAGTTGTCCAACGAAAGCGCTCCCAGCGGGGCGAGACGCGGAAGATAAGCCGCCGAGCTACATACGATTTTCGAACAAGCAGTTCGGAGCTCGCTCGCCCCGAACTAACCGCTCCGTCCGAACGCTTAGTTGGACAACTGTATGGATTTTTAAACTGTGGCAATAGGTTAAGCTTAGTCACGTTTATGTCAAGGACATATTGCTCTTAAGATCTACGTGTAAGAATGCAATAACTAATATTATAAATGCGAAAGTTTGTGTGTGTGTGTGTGTGTGTGTGTGTTTGTTACTTTTTCACGCTGAAACGGCTGAGCGGATTTGGATGAAATTTAGAATGGATACAGCTTATACCCTAACTTAACACAGGCTACTTTTTATTCCGGAAAAAGGCATGTCGTTAAACCGAATAACACGCGGGCGGAGCCGCGGGCAAAAGCTAGTATGTCATAAAACTGAAATTGTTTTCTGCATCAGCCTTGGGTATACGTTGGTAATATACACGTCGCAGGATAATCGAAAAAAATTCGGCCATGTGTGGTTGGACTCGCGCACAAGTTGTTCCGTACAGCCACACGATATGGGTACGGAACCCAAAAACATTATGGTCAATAACAACAATTAACAATATAGATGCCATGGTGGTAGTGCTGATGATCTTACTCGCAAATCCACCCGAAGTTATTCGGGGGGGGGAGTAAGAGAGAACAGCTCTCAGGCAAAACCAGGCGGCCCATCATTGCCTGGGACCGATGGATGGCGGTATATCCATCCCCAATTGTCGGACCTTATATAAAACAGACCGGTGACAGGCAGCGGCGTCACTGGTGAAAGGGGTTCGGCACCGCGCTCACCAAACCGTCTGCCCAGCGTGTGTGAGTATGGGCATTTCTTCCAGGAGGACCGCCAAGAGTGGCGAAATCCTGGAAAGGCCTATGTCCAGCAGTGGCTGATGGATGGATGGATGGATGAGTACAAAACCAACATTTTTATTATTTATTGTTTTACTTTAGAGTATGTACGAGTACCTACTACAACTTGACCAAATTTGAAACTTGTATTGTATTGCCGTGTTTTAGAGCTGAAACAAATAGCTTTAAAAAAATATTTCGAGTTTTTTTGTATTGGGGACCCTTCCATTCGTTTTATTTTTTTTTGTTTATTTGCCTTGATATGGGCCATTTAACACGTATTCTGTGAAAATTTCAACTCAATATCTATTACGGCTGAAGCTGTAGACCCCTGTGACAGACGGACCGACAGGCATACAGACAGCGGAGGCTCGGTAATAGGGTCCCGTTTGGCACCTTTTGAGTTCGGATCCCTAAAGAACGGATCAACGTGAAAATCCTAAATGAATGATTTGATTGAATGATTGCAAGGGTCCGGAAAATAAAATAAATAGGAAAAGTCAAAAATAGGAGCAACGAAGAGCAAAACAAAACGTAGCGAAGAGGAGCGTATTGGATTACATATAAATAAATTTGAGAGCCCAGCGGAGCGAGGCGACCCCTTTAGTTTTAAACAGAAAGTTTCCAATTATTCGGACCTTTTTGCAAAAATTATAAGATTTTCACGTTGTTCATATGCCTACTTTTATAATAAAATATACTTCAGGTTTCACTAATTCTATTCACTTTGTTTACAAGACAAATAGAAGAGATAGAAAGGATGTTCCATTATCCATTTTCCTTAGTTACTAGTGGTGTGTTCCTTTCCCCCTCACACGGAGATAATTTATTAGGTTTGCAAGTTGCACCGGGAAGGGTTATTGAATAATATATCGGTATAGTATCGCGTCGCGGCGAGAAGTGAATATCGTTTGCATTATGGTCTATAAACTTTTCATTTCTACGAAGTATACACTTTTAATGTTTACCTAAACAGTCCACGCGACTTTTACGAGCGGTTCAAGTTTGCGCTATTTTTCTTCCGCGTAATAACACTTCGGCGGGTAAACAATAAAGACACCACATGTTCAGTGTTTTGTTACTACAATAAAGTACAATAACAAAATCCAAGCTGCTTAACTTGTTCTAAATCTCTAAATTTTATTAAAAAATGAAAAAAGTTCAACTCTTTAACAGAAGTGTAAACAAAACCAACGCGGTCAACTTCCCTGAACAAAACAAATACTCACAAAAAGCAAGTGGAGAAAAACTAAATAACATAAACAGGACAGTGTTTTAATTCTTTCCCGTTTACATAAATACGGGCGGGGTTCACATGGTAGCGAAATGCAAACAAGAGTGAGCTCTGTTTGTTAGGCGCCTGCTGCCCGCAGTACCATTCCGAGAACCAAATGGATTGCATCATTCATTAAAACTTCTGTGTACATTATTCGCTGTATCTGCGAGATTTTTTCGTGAAAAAACCGCTGCTCAATCAGCTGAATGAGCATCCGCGCCACGGCTTTCTTCGTCGTGGCGTCATGTTCTACACGTTTTAAGATTCTGCTGCTGGTAAACATCTGTTCACAAGAACTGAAGTTTTAGATCAGTCCGATCGAGACTGTTACGATGTGAAAAAAATTAGGTACATTTATTCCTCATAGAAAAGTAATTCTGGATGTGGTGATCTCGCTAAACCGGGATTCTTACCGGGCAACGATCGCACAATCAAAAACGTCACGACAAAAAAATATACATAATGTTGATGGAATTAGTTGATAGAATTAGTCTGTGATAGAATATGGCCATTACATTCTTACAATCAATTTTTTTTATATATATATATAATTTATACTCTAAGGTTTGACTCCTTAATGGAACTTCATTTCAACACTAATAAAAGTCTCTGTGTACGAGTTCCGCTATGTTTTTATTAATTAGCGACTAGTTTCGTCTCTTAGACATCTTCTGGCTTGATATTATTCTTACAATCTACTCAATAATGGTGAATTCAGCAAAACAGCCCTTTATTACTGCATATCTCGTGTGGTTATTTGTATTTCTGTGTTATTATATTCTAAACATTATTTAGAGTGCATTACAAACTACAAAATATTCATTGAAACAAGATTCAAGTGAGAAGAATATTTTGAAAAATACCTCGGGCCACGATTCGAACCTGCGACCTCTAGCTTTCACGGTGAGTGCACTACCGCTGAGCAGTATATTTTTTAGTACTCAAACCGATGGAATTCGCTATAAATTATGTAATGTTATTTTATTATTATTATTTAAAATAAGCCTTTTCTTAAACGACGACAACGGTAATTTGAAAATGTTCAACCGTTGTGATTTACTCTTTTCAACCCGATCTTAAATCAAGTTCTAATGAAAAATTTTTGAAAATCGCTATTTTAATAACATATTTTATTTTATAAATCTCTTTATTTTTACTAATATGCACGAAAAATGTTTTATTCGTTTTTTTTATATGCGAGTGTCTCCTGTTTTTGGATAGTATTTCAGGCACTGAAGAAAAACACAAAGTTATTATTAAAGTTTTTACAGATTCTAAGAATTTTTGAGATGCATTTTACTTCACTTTACCTCTATATGGTAAAGTAAAAATTTTCATAATATTTAAAGCTTTTTGACTATTACGAAGCGTTTTCTTTCTTTACGAGAGCGAGCGTATATTTCCTGCTGTCACCGGTCATTATATGCAGCGCTTTTAAGAATCCGTACAAAGGTAAGTCAGAACGAATGATTGCGGATTCAGTACATGCAAATAAATTTTCATAATCTAACTTTATTTATAGATTAGCATTCATACTGCTATTATAGTTCCCAATTTTGACTGTTGATATTTTTAAACTACTAAAACTCGGCGACTAAATATAAAGTGAAAGCAATAAGGATGTTTGAGTTTTTATATCAAATTCATCAAATAAACAAATAATAAATTTTGGTTTATTCATAACGACTAATACAAGTATCAAAATTGGTTGCTGCAAAATAAGTGTTGCTACTTAGGGAATAATACTTATGTCTAATAAAATGGTTTTATTACAAATTTCGTTATATTTCTTAAAATATAAGTGAGCCAGAAAAAAGAAAAATAATAAAACATTCAGATGGGACATAAATATCCCATATGTCCCGTCCGGTAAGGCTTCTAAATTTGTAGCGGGGGCGATGAGGTAGGCTTAAAAATACATATTTATATAGCGACGACTTGAAGGCGTTCATTTATGAGGATGGTTAAAATAGTACAGAGTGGCAAGAAAAACTCGTTCTTGACTTTGCTGGAAAAAATTACGTATTTCCTTTTTTGCGGAGGTGGCCTCCTGCATTTTACTGTACAAACTGTCGTCCGGTTCCTACAGAACATCTCATAGTCAATTGTAACAAAGCAGTCTTTTATGTTATCTTGGTGATGACTAATTAAATTTCAACAAAATTTCAATGACTTTTTTTCACGATTCTAAACGCCGCGCTCGAAAGAAAATTGCAGATGACATTACATTCTTTTGACTTTTCCCGTAAAACGGAACCCTAAGAAGTCCGAATGAAAAATGCCAGCCATAAGAGAAATATTTTCACTTGACAGTTTGTAATTAATGGAGCCTACATCTTCAGCAGTGGTTCTTTTATGCCGTTCTTATTTACCTATCCTTCACAAACCTAGATAGCTACAAAACGAAACCGTATTTTAATTAACGTAATGAACTGTGGTTTCGTGTTAATTAATTAGCTATATTTATTTCTGTTTGTGAAATTCTCGTTACTATGGCTGTCCTATCCTGTAAGAGTTCCTTTAAATTACATAGGCCAAATTTTCGTTTAACCAAAAAAAATAATGTATAGATAATTGTTTGTTGACTCATACATACATAGCCTACCTACTAACATTTCGTAGGCAGTGTAAAAATGTATTTTTAATTTACCAGTATTTGGCCTTTCATTGTTTTAATTATATAGATAAAAGATTATTATTTTTATATATATACGTAATATTTCAACTCCTTCAATAGAGTCGTCATCAGTCGGATGAAATTAAATTAAATAAATGACATGGTTAAACATAGTTTTACGTTTTACATTACTTCCCAGAATTTTACCCTTAAAAGTGAAAGCGACACTATGGGATATTGCAATGATACATAGGTTGTTTTTTATTTTGGAAATCAACCGGTTTGATTCTAAACTAGGGTTTTTTTTTTAAAGATTATTGATGCAGTTTTGGTTTAAATTAAAATCAGTCCCGAGACTCCTTCGAGCATTTTCCACAATTCCATATAGTTTCGAATGTGGCCATTCACGCCCACTCGAAAAACTAATCTATATATCTACTAATAATAAAGTAGTAAAGAAGGAGTGTCTATACATTAAATATTTTCGCGAAATTTTAAGTAAAATGAATTGTTAGAATTGTACTAAGGCCAAAACTACAATTTTGTACATTTTTCATCTGTCTATGTGTATGTTTGTCTGTCTGTATGCGTGTCCCGTTTTAACTCGAGAACCACTGAAAAGATTTGGATTTTTTATTCATATCATAGTGAGCCTGTTCAATACGTACTCTACAAGGGGGGTTCATAAAATAACGCCCAAGCTGAAAACAGGGCAAAGATTGAATAAACGCGGCCGGAACCGTGAGCAAACGCTCGTCCTGTAATTATAACAATTTTTGTTGTTATTTACCAAAATGTGTTAAGGTTTCCGTACCCGTATTGTGTGGTTGTACGGAACCCTTTTTTGTGCGAGTACGACTCGCATTTAGCTAAGTTATTTAGTCCTGGCTTACGCTCTGGCGTCAAACTACCGCTCGATATTTCACCTGATGTAATAATCTACGTCCTATAGTAAAATCCTAATGTATATAGAATGTAGTATAATGAATAACAGAAAACTTTCCTCCCCTGCAGCGCTGTAAATTATAATCTGGGTTGAAACAAAAACGTTTTGTTCTGCCGCAAACACAATAAGGTCAGCTAGTTAGTTTCATAGTCTGTTCTACGGCAGAAGGCTTTCCAGGATAAAAAATACGCCTGTAATCTTCATTTCGGTATAATCTAGTTACAAACTCGACCTTAATTCATAATTAAATAGGGACGCCCCTGCCACGCTTATTTATTTACCAATTTATGGTTTTGTAATTTTGTTTCCCTTCTATTTTTCCATCTCTTTTTTAGCGTTTTATATGTTAGTATGCCTTAGGATTGTAAGTTTTTATACGTATTTTTGTTCATTTTCAAGAAAATTGCAGCACCTACTTACCTATATGCAATATCCTGATTTTTATTTTGCGATTTTGGTGTTCGCCACTATTTCTTTATTTTATTTGTAGAATTGTATACTTCTCCCCCTTTTTCCAAAGCTTAGTATTATTATTATTATTAATTTATACATGTTACCCGATTTTTAGGACAAACTAGTTTTTCCTAGGCCAAAGTAGGCACGACGACGAGCAAAGCGCGAGGAAGAGCTGGTTAGGTTGCCTGTGAATATAAACTCAGGAGCCGAGCGAAGCGGAGCGGAGCGAGGCGACGACTTTTTAAGTTCTAACAAAAATACGATCTTACCAGCCATATGATATCGATCTTAGTTTGGGCTAGGAACAACTAGTTGGTCCTGAAATCGGGTTTGGCCGGTACTTATTATACAGTATACATATTTATTTTAAATATTAAGAATAATAATCCTATGAGTTACACAACTTGCACATGAATGCAACAAAGTAATGTGTAAAGGCTACGGAATCTTCTGCAATTCGTGTATGACACCCACTTGGCCAATACTTATATTACAAGACGCACCATTTTAACAGCGCTTTGGAACCCGACTATTTAATAATAAATGGCCTTACCGGTAAAGTAAAAAATATTTTTGCATTTCTATTTTCCACTCAAATTACACCGATGACGAGTTCCCTACATCGTCTGGTAAATAAATTATTAAACTGGGTTGGAATTAAACAGATGAAAAAAGCACAAAAGATAGTCTTTTTCTGAAACTCTTGTAATAATTTATTATTTTTATTGATAGGAAACGGCTACTCACGATTTAATAGTCAAATTTCGCCCGGCTAGTTCCACTGTATTCGTACAGCTTCTTCCGAGGCAAACATGGTTACGCGGGGTGGTTCCCCGTTTGACACTCAAAGTGAGTAGCCGTTTCCTATCAATATGAATCTTAACCAGTAGTAAACTTTATTGTTTTATTTATTACTAACTTCTGCCCGCGGCTCCGCCCGCGTGTTATTCGGTTTACCGACATGATTTTTTCGGGGATAAAAAATAACATATGTGTTTAGTTAAGGTATAACCTATATCCATTCTAAATTTCAGCATTTTATTTTCGGAAATAAGCTGGGAGGTTTTTATTTTTACAAACAAATAGTGGGAATTTTCATTATAATAATATTTACCAATAATTTTATCAAAGAGGGTATTGAAAAAATGAATTTTTATATCAAATGCGAGAACATACCAAACCGTTATGGTATAAAAGTTACAACTGAGAAATTGAAAAAAAAAACTAAAATTTACGTTACGTTTTGATAACAGTTTTTTCCACCTTCCTGTAAAGTTTAAGTACGTAAAATCTAAGTCCCTAAAGTTATGTAATAATTTCTTAAAATCATAAACTTACTGATTGAATAAGTAAAAACAGAGGTAATAATTTTGAAAAGTGCAACGGAAGAAGAAATAAAACACATAAGAAATATAAAATTAAATCATCATGACAAATTTATTTGTTCACTTTTCTGGTCTGTCGAGTTATGCATAATAATACTGACGTATACACTAGCCTACCGCTCAAAGCCACCTCTTTGTTCTGAGTCGGCCTAGCAAAATTACGTGCTTAAACTTTAACTTTTAGAATATATTAGGCACGTTTTACCACATTTTTAATATTGGGTGCTCTTAATTCATCGTGATCGCTATTAGTAAAAAACAACGACATAACTAATAAATATGCATCCTGAAAAAGCCAACCTTAACAATTTCGAAACGCATTTCGATTCCATTCAGTCTTCTGAAAGTAGCGTTCAATAAATATAGTTGGATTTGTGTGTCAAGAAGACCACGGTATGGTTTCTCAAGAATGAAATCTGTTTTTATTTAAATAGTATTGAATAAAAGGTCAAAAAGTAAAGAGGAACATTCTGTCATTCAGCTACAATACTGCAAATCTACTTAATTGCCATGGTAGATACCTTTTATCTCAAAAAAATTAAAAAACAAAATGTAAAAATGAAAACTCCCGAATATTTTTCCAAACGGGTGTTTTCACGGGAATTTTTCCGTAATCGGGATTTTTTCCGGGTGGAAACCCATCTCTTCAGGCCACAACGTACAACCATGCTAAAACCTATGGGGATTTGTTAAATTTGTTATGATTTTTCGTCATCATCTGTCAAAAAATTATATAAATTATATAATTACGTTCTTGTAAAATATGAGAAATTTAATCTTAGAGGATGTAAATGGAACCTGCTATTCCTTACAAGTGCCGCAATATATTTATACGCGGGCTCATTCCGGTAAGTTAAAAAATATTATGGTACCTATTTAATATTCCATGTTTGCAATGCATTTCGACAAAACCTCTGAGTTCTCTGCTCCTTTTTCGAATTTCCCGCCAAAAAATAAAACGTCCGTTTGACATTTCAATGGTCAGTCACGAAGTCCGTACGGATTTGTTTGTTTAGTTAGTTTACGGAACCTGCATTACAACGATAGCTGAGCGTGATTATTGTGTTGAAAGTCAAAACCATACCCAAAGTGTGGTGTTGCTTTTTGTATGTAAGTGTGTATGTATATTTATTATGACTTTTGAGATCATAAAAGCAGATGTGGTGCCCCTAGAGCAGGTTTTTTATGTGCCTAGTCAGGCTTTAATACACAACACTATAAGAAGGCAACAAACGTTCGAGTGAAAAACACACCAATCAACCCTCGTTCGCGTTGACCGGGTCATTAATGTCCAAATAAAGTAATTAATTATGTTCCCAGCTCTTCCCTCATTTCCTTGACGTCTAGGGCCCACTAAAAACAGCAATGTTGTCTGTTTCTTTTAACGAAAACAGATCACTGCTAATTCTTTACAGTTTCTTTGTATGTTTCTGTCAATTATCTAGTATGTACACCATTTTTAAACGTGCCAACAACGTTCAGTGAAATAAAATTTTATTGTTTGAAAACCGTTTTGAGATTTTTGTATTTATTCAATTTGTATAAACATATTTTCAAATTGCTTCAATTGGATTAAAATTGATAAAAATTGAATAAAGTGATAGGCTTAGATAAGATTTGAGGGTATTTTTTATAGATAAGCACTTGCGTCTTATTAAAAAACATCTGTCTCGAGTTTTCGTTTTTTTTTTATTTTGTTATGTCATTTGACGAACAGGTGGAGATTAATGTTGTACTAGTCGTCAATAACACTAAGGTCATTTTACATTCCTTTTAACTAAAATGAGAATTTTGGATTAACACTTTGACCAAAAAATGTGACCAACCCGTGAATCTAAAACTCGTTTAATTAGCAACTCGGCTGCAGAGCTGGCAACCCGACGCGATGTGTACCGACCGTCCCTTGCGTGAAGATCAATCAAATCAGAGGTAACTGCAGCCCTCCCTGGCGAGTTTAGCACCACTTGCTTTTTACGGTTATGTGTTATTGCCGTTGCTCTACTTCGACTTCACCTGTGCCATCCGGTCGCTAGGAGAGGTACTAAATAACGTGCGATCGTTTTTCAAAAACATGAGTTTTTTTATAATGGGTTTAAGGCCTTGCCCATGGGCCACGACCATCGAGTGATTTTTAACTTCATTATGTTGTCAGAAAGTCTACATTAGAACGCACGCTTCACGTGACCATGTTTTCTTTGGATTTTGCGAAAATCTTCAAAGGCTTTATAACTTATAAAAAAATCATGAATTTAATTTTGAATAGTTTTCATAAAACCTGTTTTTTTCTTCTACAAAGTATTAAAATATTGGGGTTAGGTTCAAAGTCAACCTGTATACTTACTCGTCTACATAAATTTTTACTTACCTATTTTGTACCATAGGGGTCCGAAAATCTTGACCACCAATCCGGATGTTGCGCGTTTAAATTCCGCAGGCACCTTTGTGTCCGGTCTGCGTGCCGCGTTAGGCTGTGGGTCCATATTTATATTTGTGCCCGCAGTACGGCGATGAGGCCACGTCACCACAGTACGTTGAGAAACGTTGTGTAATACTGTACTGTGACTTACATTAGAACCCCCCTGACATTACCTCGCGGCCTTCATGCCGTAACGATGTAAACAAGCACAAATAATTAAAAAAAGGTTTTTGTCTTTCTTATTTAAGCCAAAGCAAAATACAAATTACAAATTATTGTTACTAATGTATGTATGTATGTTCAAATTGGTAACATAAGGTCAGACACCGATTTATAAATAAAACTTTCTGTCTCGTCTTCTTTTACTCGTAAAACAAGTAGAATTTGACAGTCACAGAGAGAACTAGGAGGTTTTTATTTTCTTGCGTATCGCATATTATGGGACGAAAATGTTAAAAACAATTACAATTATTTAGTATCGAAAAAAACTTATGCCAACAAATTATATAGTTTACTATAATATTTTATTTAAATTAAAATATATAGTTCGTATTTATATGGCAAACGCACTTGTAAAATAAATTGTCGATTGTAGCAAAATAATCGATCGTCATGGTTGAAATGTTTGCCCTTAGAATAGTTAGTTAATTTATTAGTTGAATTGGTTAATTTTTTTTTTTTTTTTTTTACTTGTAACACTTGTTATGTTATTTTTAATGGTTAAATACAAAATAGTACATTTTAATGTAAGTGCGAAAAGGTTGATATTTAGAGTCACGATTGACTTTTTACCCTTTTTTTACAGTCGGGACGAGAAATATCAACACTTTTGCAAGTGTATAAGACGACGTTTTTTAATACACCTGCGAAAAACCACATGAAATAATAAAATAAAAGCAATATTGTTGCAAATCAAACCAGATACAAGTCGACAGAAGAACACGCAGTCTGGTTGGCGCAAATCTGTACTACAAAGACCAATGTCTCTTTCTAAAATCTATAATTTTCAAGATAATTAAAATAGGATATAAATTATGACGTCTAAAATCGTTTCGAATTTTCAACATTTTTTTACAAATAAACATACATAATACATTTAATAATAAAATATAAAAGTTTGAAAATACTCATCTTAAACAGTTTTTAGAGTATCCGGCAAAACGAAAGTTTACATGCTTACTAAATGATGTGGCTGGTTTTCTCTATATGGCGTCAGTAGTAAAAACAAAAAGCACGAGTGCGAATTATGTAATTTTACGTACGCTAAACAGGCACGTAATCTATCATATTTTGAGCAGGTGTACAAAAATTTTGTTTTAATGTATTGCTGTATAATTTATTTAAACAAATAATAGTAATTACTTGTAATGATAATTTTTGAAAGATTAATTAAGATTTAAGTTATTATTTTCAGGATAGGTAGCATTTTCTTCATAGTTGTTTGTCAGCCAGTCAATAAAACACCCCCTCAACAGAAGTACCTATATCGATAGTCTCCAGAAAATTCGGTGATCAATCAAAATGATTTTATAAATATATTCATTGCACGAGCACTTTCTGTTTTACTGCTAGTTTTAGGGGTAATAAAACCATTTGGCTATCTCATTTTACGGTTTTCTACCGCTCGCCTAGGGCACGACCTGTTCAAACAAAAACTACGGAACTAAGTGATTTAGTGCAACCTATTTGGAGTATTTTAGAGTGAGTGTTCGTTATTCAGGGAGGTAACTAAATCAAGTCGCAAATTAAGCGAACGACTGACGCTAAATGGGGCTTTTTCAATCTTGGAACGCTGAAACATTGCCCTGCCTACACCGCCTGTAGAGCTTTTTTACGCGTGGCTTCTTAAAAGATTCAGGTATATCTTTTTCCTTGGGGAAAATCGTACATACAGAAACTACTTGCCTATTTGTCTTACTAAGATATTGCCAACAGTAACTTCATTTTACTTGTATGAGTTTCCTTGATAAAGTGTCTTTAAAAGACTAGGAAAGTTCAGTTATTTTACTAATACGCGCATGAAAACGTATGCTAAAACCAGTCACCTACCAAATAACTACTGTCTCAAATTGCTTGTAAGACGCCAAGCTTTCTCATAATACAGGAAACAGGCAAGCCTAATAACCCTGTCCATAATATTCATATAAGTAGCAAGATCATTGTGCGGTGGCTTTAATGAGAGAGCTTGCAGGTAAGCAATAAAGTGAGTAAGTAACGCGGTAGTGTGCGGCAGCCTTTATTAAAAGTTTCCTTCCGCCTTGGGTACTTTAGTTAATGATAAGCGATTATGGATGGACGCTGGATTATTGATATAATGGGCTCATAAGTTAGGAGATTTGCCCTGGAAATAATAAGCACGTACAGTGTCGCTAAAGCTTATGTGGAGTGTAAAATACTACGGCGTAGCTGTAGCAAATTATTTTTCCAACTTCTACGCCGGGTCCTTTACATCAGTAGAGTGAGTACACGTACTGAATATGCTTTTTGTACTAGTTTTGCCTTAGGAAAGACGCTTTCTGTGAGTCAGAGGCTAATATTAAAATCTGTTAATATTTTTCGGACCAATAATTTTAGAGTACGTATTTAACTTTGACTTTTGGTTCTCATGAAAATATGATAATAATTTTATATGTCTGGCTCCAGGGAATAAGTAATAGCCTCTGTCTATGGGAAGAGTCCAACCATTATAACAGTGAAAGAATTTTCAATTAAGCTTCAATAGTTATTAACGACTTTCTCCCTAGTGAACTGGCCATCCCCCGAAATAAACTACAACCAATGTCCAAGTGATAAGACTTTTTTTGTTTCTTAGATAACCTGCCTTAATTTATTATTAAATTATATTAAAAATTATATTATTTCTTTTTCTGCCTATAAATAAAAGTGTACATGCATTATATATTCGTAAAAATAAAAAAAAACAATGAAAAGGCTTTTATAAAGCTTAAATATGTATTATTATTTATAAATATTAATAATATTTAATTAGAGAACTGCCCGTACCCAGGAAGCAAACTATAGCCAAGTGAAGATCTAACAATTAAGTTTGTCCAAGTGAAATTAAATTAAAACAATGAAATAATTTAAAAACGGTTTCGTATTTATAAACGGGGTACCGATGCTCCGTGTATGTGAGCGCGAAGCACACTGGCAAGAGCGAGCGAGCGTTTTAAAACCGCTCTTAAAGCGCAAGCAATACAGCCAGCAATTATTTCGCTAAAAGCTCGATAAAGACTATGTCCCTGGGAAACTACCCGCCCTCAGGATAAAAACTATTGCATAAAACTTCTTATAACACTCTGCCTTTGAATCAACAGAAATTAAATATATGAAATCCTTCAGTTATTTCATTTAAATGAAATTTATTTAAAATGATTTTAGTATTTAACAGGTTTGTTAATAGTAATTATTATATAATTGTAAATAAATAAGGAGTTATTATTAACTAACAGCCAAACAGCGCATGGCAGGCGTAAACGATCTTAAAAAAGTAAACTGATTTAAAAAGTCGATAAAAACGAGCTGCAACTTTGTATCAGCGTTCCTATCAATATTCATCGAAGCCGCCAATTAAAAGTTTTGCCGATTGCCTCCACTTGTAGCGCAGTAATGCTCTTGAAATGTTACGGAAAACCCTGCCTAGGTTCAACGCTAGAATATTGCAATTGAGAAACTTTCAGCGAGTTTATGAGAATAACCCTCTAACTCGATTGTTATCTTTTTATTGTGAGTTGAAGTATTATAGTCAAGAATATTTAAACAAAAACGGATAGGACTTACTTTTTTAACTGTGCAAGGAGGCACAGGTCGAGCTTTTGATAAGATTATGTCCCATCATCAGGACTCTTCGGGAGTACATTCCCTAGTGACCTAGTGATACACGTGACTCGGAAGTAGTGGTGAAAACTTGGACAAACGTACGGTCGAGTCTGGCTTCGATACCGGAAACCCCTGAACGCAGCCGAAGAGCGGAAAGATGAGCGGTGACGAGAGAGGAGAGGGAAGCTTAGTACTCGACTGACCGCCGTCCGCGAAAGTACTTCAGAATAACTTAAATAAGTTAGTCCTATCGGTTTTTTTATATTCATGGTGTGAACTCACTGTAATTTTAATGCATATTATAGTCAAGGTTTTGTTTACGTCATGATCACTTAACACTAACCGTTCTATAGCTAAGGGTTAATGTAATGTGGTAAACCACCGTAGACGTGGTTTGGACGCTTTGGTCTGATCCCGCCTACGCCAACACTCTCTCTATGACAGACATTGCGTGAGGGGTTGTAGTATAATTATACTCTTCGTAGTTCCACGGTCGATGAAATTCTGTAACCAAGGGAGTTGTGTTTTAACTGTATATTTTATTTTGAATATTTTAATTTAATCTTTTTTTGAGATCTTGGTAAATAAAATATGTAATTAATTATGCAATATTTTGAGTTCATGATCAGGACGGCTATTCTGTTCTGGCACGTGTGAAAAGATTTCTAAAGCAGAATTTGGGTGACTCAAAAGGGATTTTCTACGGATGTGTACTGATTGTTTCATTGAGTTGCTTTTAGTCAGCATTGTTTATATTCCATATAGCTTTTATTTGATGAGGCTCTTAGTCACTCCACTTTACATCATTGCATTTATCAAACTGTACACAAAAGTCGAACGACTGATATTGCGAGTGAAAAATAATCCCAGAATAGCCGTCCAGGATGTTACGATATGAGTGCAGATAAAAATGAATATGCTTAAACAAATGCACTTCCATGTACTCGTATCTTAAGTTTAAATAATAGCTTAAGGGGACAATTACTGCTGGTGACGTACCCGGGTACGTGCGTCTTACTCACTCGCACGACTCGCCCCGTATTGATATCTCAGTCGCTCGATGGGAAATCAGGCTGCGAACGCGCTAAAATAGACCTAAATAATGAATCACAATTATCTTAACTAAAATTCTTCAAAAATAATCAAAGGAAATCATTGGTTGTTATAATATCTTCAATTTGACTGAGTTTCGATTTGTTTTTTTGCATACTTAATAAATTAAACCGAATATATTCGTTTGAAATTAGACGTAGGTTAGATACCTAAGTATTTTATTTATTCAAATATTTTGAAAAAAAAAAGTCCACATTTTTTTTAAGGCACATCGGTCCAGGTAGTCTGTAGTTAATAAAATTTTTATACTTTTATAACGTCTGATTAAATCTAGCCACCAAATTCGACTTTCAAACTCACCAGCATGTATTGGCCCCTTAAACCACAATCTGGACTGCGATCGACTACACTCACATATTACATAAATACTCAGTACATACACATTCAACTCTCAACACATACGATAAAATATCTTACTAAGTTTATTATAAGTTTACTTTGTAAAATCATAAACATAATTATGAAAGAGCGGGGCATCCTGGCACAGGTATTACAAATACAAAATTATTTATTTCAATATCAAAACCATAGAAATTTACAAGTGGTTGGAGTCTCCTTTTAAGTAAAAGAATATCTGTAGTAGGAGACTCCGTATTGTAATACTTAAAAGAATATCCCAACATCTAATGTAATATGATGAGTTTTGTGCAAATGAACAATTTTCTATTCCTATTTTTTCTATCAATAGTTTTAGCGGTTATGAAAATTAAGCAGGTTAAAGCGTTTTATATCCTAATAATGAAGCAGTTCTTATTGCATAGACCTAAATGACAAAATCGAATAAAAGCCTTTGTTCTTCAGATAGTATTATATGTAATAGAGTACCTTTTTCTGTTTGAAGCTGCTATTAGATTTGGTGAAGATATAGCTCCACTTATTACGACTATAGCGTTAATAGTGTTACAAGTTTGAATACTATTTCTTAAATCATCTCATCTGGAAATGGAAGAACGCTTTTTAAAACTTCTAAACCCTGAAATTGAAAAACGTTTCAACAATAATGTAAACTAAAAAGTATTTTCGAACGACGCCTAACACAACAAGGACTTCAACAATATGTAGCACTGTACTGTACACGCTTAGCGCCTTTCCCCTGAACAGAAAACACAGTACAGCGGATTCGGTTTACAGAACTGCACTAAATCACTATTATTATTATTTTAAAATTTAGTTGGTTTCGCGATATTCTACCTTGTTTTAGCTCAGTTCACCTGTTAGCAGCTTGCTTAATGTTTAACGTGTTGGCTAATTTCGGTTTTGAACTACAGAATGTGTTTTCACAACGAACTTTACGCGTACTTAACACTTACCCGTTCTATTTTTACGAGATCGTAATTCAGCGATAATTCATGGTTAGACATTATATTTATTTATGGTCTATTTAGTTTATTTATCAACTTATGAATTCAATGCACTATGTTTATATAATATTCTTAAACCTGTATTTCTGTATTTTATGCAGGTGTATAATTTCATTAGCCCAACTTAAATATAGATTTCATCTACATATTACCCGTATTATATTTGTTTCACCATATTATATTGTTTTATAAAGATTAGATTTGACCTGTTAAACGTATAATTGATGTATCTATTTAACAAAATCAACTATTTGAATTCCTACGACTTGAATTCGTAGAAACAAAACCACCTGACGATAATGTAAGAAAAACAGGCTTTCATGTAAATACATAAGTATAAGCAGAGCAGGTATTATATTTATTTGATAAAGAAATAAGTAATCCATTTTATTGGCTGTTTGATTCTCAAAGAGTTCTGTTTTGGTACGATTAAATTTCACAGTTGTTGGAAACCTTTTATTACGAACGTTTTTCAAATAAAAAAGAGTGTGCTTTCAAATAGCTTAGGTTACTTAATGGGATGTTCAAATGAACTTCTGTCATTTGATTCGGTAAAACGGTATTATGGTATTTGCCAACTGAACTGAATTTTAAACTGAAAATCGGCGCTGCAAGTTGAATCCAACTTGTGGCATCTGCCGAGCTTGCTCCTTTATGCCATTATTAATTTATTTATTGATAGATTTTTTTTTCTTATTGTTTTTTATTTTGCATGTTTGTTTATATTTCTATTTTTTTTTTGTATATGTTTTGTGGCAAATAAATTCATTTCACTTTCACTTTCACTTTTCACTTTCAAATCACTTAAACGAATTTCACAGACCAAGATTCCGCACCCACTACTACTAGGAATAAGACTCGTCTTAGAGTCCGCGCCACCACTGAAGTCCTTTGGCAAAGTCTTTATTGTCTTTGGAATATCAACCAAAATGACTTAATTCATCGGACTTCAGTGGTAACGGATGTTAGCATACCAGCCTACCTATTGCTAGTTAGCGTCTTAGTAGTTAAGAGGCTATGTGAATTATTTTTATCTCGTCAAATCAAGCGAAAAAACGCTCAGTGCGAGACGGGCGGATTTCGGGCGAACGAGAAAAAAGTGTGTTTTTATTTTTATAAGGAAAACTAAAACAAGTAGCAAAGTTTCCAAAATCTAAATAAATAAAACCCATATTATAAAAATCTGTACAAATTCGTCAAACAAGGAGAAAATGTGTGCTTGAAGAACTCACTTAAATATTTCTTTTATCTAATTTATTTTATAAGCCATACATGTTATGATTAAGCCGGCTTAAAAATAGTACTTAATTTACTGTAAGCATAACAAACAAACAAAAAATCTTCTTCACTAAAGACTATTGGGATGAAGTTGGTTGTACAGATTTATAAAATTCTAGTCTGAGGGTTAATGAATGTTGATCCGTAAAATATATACAAAAATAAAAAAAATTAAAATTATAATTATCCAAACATGTTTTCCAAAAAATACCACAAATTTATAAAAAAAATCTGTGTATTTCATGAAAAAACAACCTCTATTTTACTTACCTAGCCTCTTAAAATCGTTTACAAATAGGGAGCTCGAACGCAGGCGAACGTTACATAGAGGGACTTAGTGCTTCGTAAATAATAAAACAAGCTTAAAATTGTACCCGTAAAAACTTGGCACGCTTATGAGAAAAACTTAAAATAAGTATTCTTCTAAAAATGGGCTTATGATAAAGATAAGAGGGAAAAGTTTGCGAGTAGCAACATGTAGTAGACAACTTTTAGAAGGCGGTTGAGGCTGCGTGCGTATATCACCGATATGGTTAATGACAGCCAGCGCGTCGAAGCCAGCGAACTGCGAAAGAGACTTTCAATAAACACATCCACTGGCAGTGCCGGTGAGATCACCGGGAAAATTGACCGATTCCGGAAAATCCTCGCAGGAAAAAGTCACTCGATATCTCTTTTCTATACCGTTGACCGGGCCGAAATTTAATATTTATGGACGAAATGTGAGACGGAGCGGATGATTTAAGTGCCTCATGTAGAAATACTTCTTCACGGATTTTTCTGAGCTAGCGAACGTATTGTCCTTCGGGGTGAGATATTCTTTGTGTATTATGTGCCAGTTGCTTTCTTTCGACCGTTCAGCAAACAGAGAAAATACCGAACATATACCCCGCGGTGGAAACGTGTACCCCAATTTATTTATCCTTTTGCAATACACGGTCTGGCAAAATATTTTTTTTTTTGTTTGCTTTTGAAGACTGGTTCTTTTGATGCTTGTTGTCACAGGGATCGATTTATTCAAAAATCTGTTCTTTGAAAATTTCTCGTCTAAGTAACAAGCTTGTTTGCTAATGGTAAAATGTAATCCTGCTAAAACAAATAAAACCTTTTGTCCGAACTTTGGTTTCTAGTAACAATAATTAAAAGGAATATCCCCTGAAGGAAAAATCTTACATCTTAGATCTTTGAGTTCCTTAATTATAATATAACAGAAGCCCGACATAAAAGAAAGAGGATTAAGTCAATACATTGTGCAAAAAAATCTCAGAACATGGCTTTTTATGTTTTGTCTAATAATAATTATGTCTTGTTAACACATAATGATCTAATTAGCTATTTCAGCTTGCCTTTACACACGACTGAAAAACCATGAACCTCTCAAAATCATGTCCACGTGAAAAGTCAAAACTGATTGTTTTTAAAACCAAATTATAACTGCGGTAGTGGATGAAAGCATTTCAATAAGGTAGTTCATGGGAATTATTGCTTAATGACGCATGTTAGTTGGTAATTTGTTTTCCTGTCGTTTGCGGCCTACAATTTATTTTTGATGTATCAAAATCTTTCTATTAGGACGTACGCTGACGACATACGGTGTGATGACATACTGAATAAGGGCTATATCAAAATTATCTGGAATAGAAGAGCTTATATGACTAGATTTATGGATTTTCAAGAGGTGTAAAAGGTGTGTCATGATCGTAGCAAATAGAAATCTGTAGTTTTTACCTACCCCTCCGTAAGACAGGCGTGGGTATTTGTATGGATGTATCAGCAGGAGAAAGGATAATCAAAACCGGTTCACCATCTTCAGAGTCGTTACTTTCAAGATGTTTGATTCGGGTAAATTAAGAGTCCAGGATATACACGTCTTCGGACATCTTCAACATGAAGACAACTTCGTAAAAGTCACGTGAATTTGGGAATGCAAAAAAAAACGCAAGTTCAGTTTAAAACAGTAATAAAGCGTATCGCTATAGTTTGAAACCAACGTACAACCTACACTAACTAAACCGCTAACCTCTTCCACCGTAATATTATGACAGCGAAAAAGACAGCGGAAATTTTCTAATTATGAATGTACGGTCAAAATTTTTGTGAGATATCCCCCGCATTTTTGTATGCCTTTACTTAATTAGCAATTAATATGAATATCGCACTATGCTCGTCACCGGCTAAAAAGACATCTTGTTGATGGTTGTAGTTACAATTAATGTACCCTCACCCACAATTATTTCAACTATTATGTTCTTAATACGTTTATTTTGTATTTATAAGAACTAATTACTTAATGTTACTATGTATTTATTTATTTATTTATATATTTATACATATAGCTATAAAACGTGACTCACAACTGATGAGCTCGTACTTTTTATTAAATAAGTTTATGTTTAAGTTGATAGTATAATGTGAAATTGTAAATAGACTTATTTAAATACATATTTTATAAACTTTTAGAGGTGAAAACAGCCTGACAAAGTATAATTTATGATGATTTCGTATACATGTAGCTAAATTAAGAGCTATATGTAAGGTAAATGTATTTTTATGCTATTAATAAAGAACTTTGAAAATCAAAATCAAATCAAATTAATATGAAATATTATTATTTTTCTAGTTAAGGTATGTGTACCTAAATCAACCACATAATCCTAGCTGAATAAAAAGTATATAATCATTGTCATTAATTTTTAATTTAATAATTAACGTCATAGATCGAAGGACCGTACATAACAAAGTATAAATGTAAACCACGAATCTAGTAATAAAAATATACACAGTTACGTCAAACTCTGTCAGCTTTTAAGGGGGGGTTATCCCGTATTTGTCTCTTTTCAAATTCATTTTAAACCAATAAATAGCGATGATTAAAATTTGTTAAAAATATATGTCATATTTCACTCTTTGATCTTAATATTTCGACCGTTTGAAACACGATTACTTGCATTTCTCTCGATCCGATTAAATCACAAAAATAGGTCTAAACTATGATCTAAACATCATTTAATTTGAGTTCTGGACAATAAAACATAAACTAAAATAATTGTCGTGAAAAATGTGATATAAAACAGCCGTTATATTAAAAACCCATCCTTCTAATTCCAAAATAATAAATAAAAACACATCGAAACCGCGAGTTTTCTGAGCGGCCCGCCTCCGCTGAGCAGGATGAACATGTGTAAAATCAAAGCGTTTGAGCAGGACAGATTTCTCCGGATAACCTCGCCTTAAGCTTTGAGACGCAAAAGTGTTTTCAGTATTCGTATATACGTACTCGTACACCAGCTGTAACTATCCCGCTATTTCAGCCAGACGTAGTATATACGTACTCCGCTAGTGTTTTGAGTTGCTTAGTATTACTTCCCATTTTATTGGAGCAACTAAACGGAAACGGGTAGAAACACTGTTACACTAAACTTTGTAAATGTTCCTGATTTCTTGACATCAAAAACTTGAATGAAATGAAAACGCCCAGTATTCATCACCGGGCTTTGTCTAACACAATTTAATGAAACATTACGTCTTTCGAAAGACAAAGTGAGCCCTCAAGCATGGAACCTTCCGAAACAAAACCAATGAACAACTTGTTGAGTTAAAGATTACCGAACCACAATGGAAAACTTCTGGATGTTCAGACTTTTTGCTGGTACTCAAATGGGGAATCTGCTCTTTTTATTTGTGGAAGGTTATTTTCGCAACTTGATTTCATGTATGTACTAAATACCGTCACCAATTTTTGTTTACAAGGTTCCCTTGGTGGTTTCCCGTTCGTATCTACAGGGTGTAAATGCAAACTCAAGAATCCATTTAGGGTATGAAAGTATACACGAATCTGATCTCATTACGAGAAAAAAAAATATACCTTGAACAATACCACAATAACCACAATGGAAAACTTCTGGATGTTCAGACTTTTTGCTGGTACTCAAATGGGGAATCTGCTCTTTTTATTTGTGGAAGGTTATTTTCGCAACTTGATTTCATGTATGTACTAAATACCGTCACCAATTTTTGTTTACAAGGTTCCCTTGGTGGTTTCCCGTTCGTATCTACAGGGTGTAAATGCAAACTCAAGAATCCATTTAGGGTATGAAAGTATACACGAATCTGATCTCATTACGAGAAAAAAAAATATACCTTGAATTTTTACCAAAAATTCCATAATTTTTCTAAGCTCACCGGCCTACCACACACCTAATTGCACCCCGCAACCCGCACCCCTCATCCGAGTGGCCGGCGACTGTGAGGGTATTCACGCGATTAGTGTATTTTGAGTAAAGAAAATCATCTTATTATTAGGTACTGGTACTTTATTTAGGGATCAAAGTATTTAAAATAATATCTTTACCGATCATACTAACACACCCTTAAAGGATTCTTGCCTTTGCTTTACACCCGGTATACGTAAAAAAAGGCCGAATAATACTGGAACTCTGGGAGACATACAAAATTAATTTGATCATAAAGGACATTTTGTAGATTTAGAATTATATTTGTTAGCAGCTGACAAAGTAATAAGTAAAATTGTTGATAGATCAAAAGCAGTTCCCGTTATAAAAGTATACTATAGTGTTTAAATAGACTAATGGGGCTCCGCTCCATGGAGCTTGCATTGTCGTCAGTAAGTGTTGTTAGTGAGGGAGGAAATGACAAGTTTGATGTAAAGGTGTGTGGGCAGGTTCCGTATAAAATGCAATCCAAAACGCTAACATGCTAAAGAAGAGCTAAGTCAAAAGTACTCGAAATAGAAGAGCTTGTATAGTGATGTTGCAATTGTAGTGTGTCACGATCGTATAACAGATTCAGATCAACCCATTTTGCAACTATATTTAACCCCAAGTTTACTTAAAGTCCATTGGCTCGCGATGAAAAATGACGGTAATGAAATAATTTCACAGTTATTGTAAATCAGGTATAATACAAAGTATGTAGAAGCAGACCGCAAGAGACGCATAAAAAACTGAATAAATCGGACGATGTCTAGTAGGTATTTTTATTCAATATTGAAACGCTACGAAAAAGTTCCATCTTTATTTCCTGGTCGTCTAAAAGTTGTACGAAAACTACGTCCCAGATCGAGGGTTCATATGTCAAATTGAGTGATCTCTAATCTTACAGATCCCTAAACTGAGATCGAGTAAGTTGACAACTCGCCAAATCTCGTGTGAAACTAACGAGGAAATTGGAGGTTTCTTTTTCGCTGATCCCCTCTGCAAATGTTGGCTAGATGTCAACTTTAATAAGATCGCTCTGTGACACGAATGAAATATAAAATAGTAAGGAACTTTCGCACTTCTATAACTTGTCTTCTAGAATTTTCCTCAACAACTTTTATGAGGCGTCCCGTGAAATATAACTTTTTTTTTCGGGATTTAGCCGCAATGTATTTTTATTCCCGCTCTGCTGGATGCTCGTAACTTTGTTTGTCTCCCCACCGACCCCGCAGTACAAAGCGATGGTCTCTAAAATTTAAAAAATAAACCATTGAAATCCTTTGGTGCGCAAAAACAAAGCGATACAAAAGTTACTTTTTTTTTGTTGGCAACACAACAAATTACATTTCTTTTGATTACCATTCGAAAGTAAATTTTATGTGTAACATGTATTGTCTATTGTCTAGTCAATCCACGTGCTGTATTATTATTAAATCGAATAGGTTTAAACATGAGAAATTATTTTTTAATCTCACCAGACAATAAAGCATAAAAAAATAATTTCACCAAAAATTTATACCGCTCAATGAATTGAGGCAACAAAAACTCCAAATTACCAAAAAAAGCACAATTCATCAGTACCTTACACCTCCATTGGCAAGTGAGCTGTTGTTCAGCGCTACAGTATATTGGCTGCTCTCAAATCGGGCAGTCGTAATCAAAAGGCTCTCACGGGGAACAATGGCGCCCACATCGGTACCCGGCCCGATAAGCCTCGACAATTATACTACATCGACTTTTCAATTATCCAACCCCGTCCTGGCGGAACAATGCCCAGCTTATTTGTGTTAGAATGGGTATTTGTACTCCTTTTAGAGGTATGCTCGCTCGAATTACTGAGCAATCTTTATTAAGTGCGAGTTCCGTTTGTTGTTATTAAGTCACGTTGTCGTTTAAACTGAAACTTTAGTATGCAGATGAAAAGTTTCTTGAGAACTTGAAACGCATTCTGCAATCATCATACGCGTGCTACGAGTGTGCAAGCGGGATCTTTAAATATGCGTACATATTCGCAGGTATCGGTTTATTTATTTACCATTTAGTACAATGACACATCTAAGCTTTCATTCGTGAAATATTCGGACCTGAGTCCTTAACACAATGTCGCGCTTTTCACATATACACCATTATGAAACTAGTTTACGCTCTGGTGCTCTAAAATTGAAATTCTAACCGTTCTCGCACACTAGTGCGTCTATGTGCGTAGATTATATTCATGTACCTATGTCGTCTCTAATATTCACCAAGCATGAGTGCTATTAATGCGCTATTAACCTTAAATCAATATCTAGAACTATGCATTCAGAATATTGTACTGATACAGAGTAGTTTGAGGAATCTGATAAGCTCCTTACAGGCTTAATGGGATGAAATCATCTAATCCTGCCTTATGTTTTAAGTTAATTAATCGTTATGGATAACTAAACTTAGTTACCTTAAAATAAATATTGATTGAATAGCTCTTGAAGTTCTTAATTGATTTAAGGATTTGTTATCAAATAGAAAAGCTCTTTAAAAGTTATTTATTTTTTATAATTTGATACTAACATTTTATTTATTGGTAAGAATGTTGTAATTTATAGAAAAGACACACCAAGTTAAAAAGCACGTTTTGTGGGAACATTATTTTTCATTTCTCTGTACTATAAGTTAAACTGATTTTACATTGTCATTCGTTTGTTGTTGTTTATATTTTCTGTAAAATGCTTTTACTTGTTTCAGGTGAAATTAGAACAGAATGTGGGCAAACCGTCCCGCGTCATCTACATACGGAACATCCCAAACGAGACCACAGAGGCGGAGATCATACAGCTGGGGCTGCCCTTCGGCAGGGTCACAAACGTGCTCGTGCTCAAAGGGAAGAACCAGGTAAGCATCTTTCAACGAACATTTTATTGTCCTATGCCACGGCGCGGCGCCGCCGAAGAAACAATAAATAAATATATTTCCAAAATTCGGTTTTTGGGGTGCTTTAAAAATGGAACACATATTAAGACATTTATTTTATAAGAATGCTGATACTATTGATTGTTGGCACTTAGTGGAAATTGGAAAACATAATGAACAGAAAATCATTTGTAGTATTCCACAAATTTATTATTCACTTCGGTCGCAATGATATATGAATAATAAATTTGTTGAATAGTAGAAGTGATTTTCTATTCATTATATTTTATTTTATAAGAATATATTATGTGAAACCGGCTTCGCTCGGGCGGTAATAAAACATAAACTAACAAATAGGGCAATAAATGTTCATAGACAAAGCGCTATCAGTGTTTAAGGGTTCTGTCGATTCACATATCACTAACAAAGTTTCAAAAAACACTGCCGTTGGCGATTGTTTGTTATAAAAAAAACGGCAGTTTTGTGAAGAGAAGTGCTCGATTCGATACAAATCTTTTTTTGTGCTCAACATTTTGGAATCAATTTCAGTAGGTCCCTTTCAACGAAATAATTGATTAGGATTTATATCGAGTCTGAGTGGCCGCGCCATAATTTGAAATCCGAAACAGATTTTATTCCATTATGTGATATATTTAGTAAGGTGTGTTGCGTTTCAAAACAAGTTTATTTTCAAAGTTACAGTTGCCAATATATAAAATATGGGTTAGATGAAAAAATAATAGTTGTCAAAATCTGTAGCTCGTTGTCTCTAAGTGTCAAAGTAACACTGTAGTTTACAGGACAGTTAGGAAGTTGATAGTTGAGATTGTCGGCACTTGGTGGAATTTATCAAACATTGTTGTGATAAAAAAACACTTGTACTTTTCCACAGATAATCTCATTCACATTCACAGATAATTCATTGAGCGGTATAAATTTTTGGTGAAATTATTTTTTTATGCTTTATTGTCTGGTGAGATTAAAAAATAATTTCTCATGTTTAAACCTATTCGATTTAATAATAATACAGCACGTGGATTGACTAGACAATAGACAATACATGTTACACATAAAATTTACTTTCGAATGGTAATCAAAAGAAATGTAATTTGTTGTGTTGCCAACAAAAAAAAAGTAACTTTTGTATCTGTGGAAAAGTACAAGTGTTTTTTTTATCAGGACAATTAGATGTGATTTTCAAACAAAGAAACAAGAATCATTAACCTAAAACTGAAATGCGGGTAGTCTATAAAACTAGGATTCAACTTGAAGTTTAAAGGCACTTCACGAAAAGAGTTTTCGACTTAAAAGCAATATTTTCATTGTGGCTCGAACAGTAAACAGCCGCGCTCTCCTACAATCTTGCGATAAGGGTGCATTAGATACACTCCACCGGGTTCCGTACTATAAAGTTAGTGTCGTAGTGTATTAGCAAATTAGTCGCAAAGTGATGTGAGGAACGCTAATGCTGAAGGCAATGTTCACGTCAACTTTGTCATTATATGACAGCGTAAAGCGTTAATACAGCGTTGAGTCCCTAATAGGTTGGATTTGGGTACTTTTAATGCATTAATATTAATAACAACTTCTACCGTTGGTGGGTTTTTAACTTTTGTAATAATATCCATAAACGTCTTACATCATCGTAGCGGTAGCACTCTGTAGCAGCTGTAGCAAACTGTTGCAATTTCTTTGACAACTGTGATTGTATTCTACGATTTCCGAAATTAACTTCCTAATCAAAAATATTGTAGAAGTACTAGTACTTAAGGTGACACCGATTTTTTTGCGAAATATTGAATTTATTTGATCCCTTGCTGCTGTATAGTTATTGCTTAAGCTTAAGGTGGTAAAACCGAATCTCGGTGCAAAATGCACATCATAATATTGTTTTCCTTACTTTTGAATAAAAAGTATGCAAAAATTGCGTTTTAAAGCAGTTAGCGGAAATCGATTACTAATAACAGGGTTCTCGCATTAAAGTTGTTATTTTATGCCTTAAATTTCGATTCCGATCGATTACAAAGATAAATACGCTTTTAAATTTGTTAATCCAATGCAATCAAAATGTAAATCATAAAAATGATAGTCTTTGATCGTGAAAAACTAATTATTACTAATAAATTTCTGCTTATTGCTTTAAAACACAATTTTTGCATACTTTTTATTGAAAAGTAAGGAAAACAATACACTGATGTGCATCTTGCACCGAGATTCTGCTTTACCACCTTAAGTAATGCAATCAATATGTAAGATATTTAAGGATGCTATTACTTGATTAGAAACACGATTACTTGTAATTTCCTCGACAGAAAAAAAAAGTTACCTTTAAAAAGAACCTTAGCCTACGGCGTAAATACTTAACAAAAGGTCATCAGTTTTTGAATGATAGCAATTAGACATGTTTTTATAATACACTTTACATTTTTATTTTTTTTTACTATACGAAGGAAATATTTGTATTCGTGCGCGTCCCGCCCATCCCAGCGAGAGTCACCTCGCTTCCCCCCTTTCCGCTGTGGTTGCTTCGGCCGTCGGACGGGTAGCCTGTATCGCTTGCCCTTACGCACGGCTTTAAAATGTTTGCTGGCTCTTGCCTAACACACACATCCACAGAGGGTCGCCAGAAACTCGGTGCTCCCATAATACTATTCTCGCAAGATTGTCCAGCACTATATAACTCGCCATAAAAACTCGATAACATTAACTCCTCACTAAAACAATCACGTGAGAAGCCTATTAAAAATGAAGTGGGGTATGTAACTGGGCATCTCCAGTGACAATAGAAGGCTCCGTCGCGTCGTCGGTAGCACAACAAGTGGGCGGGCGGAGCGGGCCGCAAATAGGCCGCCGCGCGACCATTGTGCCAGCCCTCCCCTTGTCTCCTAGACTGCCACCTATGTTTTATGCTGTCCTAGTACCTTATTTTATGATTTACGACGGGCTTCATGTGTGGGTAAACTAAATGTACGAAGGTTAATTGTGTTTTTTTTTTTGTAGTCCTTGGAGGGTTTAATGTCACAAAAGCAATTCTTTCACAAGATTTCATTGCCGCGATTGAAATTGTATGATTACTAGTAACATAGCGAACATTATTATTGTTCATACATTTAATATACCTTGTTTTTATTAAATTTGTGACGCCTAACACAAACATGCTTTTAAGATTAGTGACCACGTAATAGATCTACGTTTTCTATTTCATTTGATTCGATATTGCTAGTCAGTTAAAAAAAACAAAAGAAAATGTAGCAGCCGTGTAACTTCTTGTTAAGGCGTCTTTGCCTAATACAGCCAAATTCAACCTGGAGACTTGGTACACCCAATGACACAAGTCCGTACGGCCTATAACTCCAAAGTTAAGGGTCGGGGGGAGCGGGGAGTGGTATTTTTGAACTCAGGAGACACAGTTCTATCATGCAATGGTGCTAACTCCCAAGCCGTTATGCTCGACCTATTAGAGTGCAGTATCTGTTGCACAAGTTGCAGCGTGACGTCTATATCTGCACATCGGTCCGATGCACATTACATGTGCATGTAGCCTAGCAGACCGATGGTAACCTAAGCTCGCAGCCAGGTATATACAACAGTTGGGATACCTACTGGACGCGGTGTCGCGTCAGCTTATCTACGTCAATAATACCAGGAAATATTGTACAA
This sequence comes from Ypsolopha scabrella, assembly GCA_910592155.1. Lineage (NCBI taxonomy): Eukaryota > Metazoa > Arthropoda > Insecta > Lepidoptera > Ypsolophidae > Ypsolopha > Ypsolopha scabrella. The sequence continues at coordinate 5,608,492 of OU342985.1, read as the reverse complement.
TAACTTTTATTTTAAAAAGTATAAAAAAACAAATAAGCGTATTGTTCCCCTAAACTTCCCAGTATGTGTTGGGGTCTGGGCCCTCACGCCATCCGATGCGGGTCCCCAGCACCCCGGACTTCTTGACGACGTGCGACTCTGGTGGTCCTTCGGCACTCCGGCGGGACCTGGTGGGATCGGTCATCTGTAAATAGAAAAATTAACATTAATTTCGTTGAAGCTTACAAGACGTACTGAGAGTCGGGGCATAGGACAAACTCTTTGCTTAGTAGTTGCAACGGTAATAAGAAACTTGAATGGGTCGTTGATAGGAGTTTGTAGAAATTCGATACTCACAGCTTTTTGATGGTTGGGCAGCTCCAGCTTTGATTCAGGCCTCGCCGTGACCAGCATGCACACCGCCATCAGCACCAGCAGACTGTTTGGCAGCATTTTGATTCAGTAGCTGCGAATGAAAAGAAATAAAATATTGAATTCAGTCATAAAACAGGCGCTTTATCCCTGGAAAGAAGGCACAGGAGAAGTATAAAAATGCACAAAATAAATAATTTAAATATTCAATACTTACATAGAGCACGGAGGGTCACGAGTCACGGGTCACAGTATTCCTGTGGGCGAACTTGTTCACTCAGTGGCTGTCGGTGGGTTTATGAATATCAAGGAAGATTTGGGCCTTATATAGTAGCCTGCTGATATCAGCGGCCGCAAAATGAACGATCCAATGACGCAATGTAAGGAAAATTGATTAGGCATTCAGGCATTAATCCTGAAATAAAATTAATAAATAATTTTGGTTAAATCGCGAGCGGTTTATACTTTTGCGTCACCCATCAGAAATAATGCCGATACCATTGTAATAATAGGCAACTATTTCTGTGGTTTGGCTGAAACCCTGACGTCAACGGAAATTTCACCATATTTTTATGCCATAACTAAATAAATGTTATCATACCGTTTGTTTTTAAACTAAAGTTGGGTTTGTACCTAATGTAGCTAATACAAAGTGCATACGTTTTGACATGCTAACTTTTTCAAACTCCGTACAAGATTAACTTGCACGCCGACCAGGTGTAACTCCGTCTTGGCCGTACGTACCACCGAGCTACCGATAAGACCGCTCTGCACGTGACTATCCAAGGCTGCATGGAGCTCGCGGTCACACAATGGAATGAGGTGCAGCGACTGTGCTATCTTTGAAGAAAAAACCATGTATTTTACTCAGGCTTATCGACAGCGGCTTGGCGCCCATCAGCGAACACGTCGCAACATACAAAAGTCCTGCCGTGATTTTGTTTTCAAAGGTGCGCATATAGCAACGGGGCGCGGCGAGAATGTTTAATTAACTACACGATAGACGCAACCTTGGCTGAAATTCAGGTGAATTCCCAATGACATCATTCGGCCTTGCCACACATGGTCATGCCTAGCGACATACCTTTTAGTGATCGTTATCCTCATTACAACGGGTCGATAAGTCAAATAATTATTTGACCTATACCTATGGGTTTAATCGTTTGGCTAACAAGGAAAAATACTTCGGGAATCACGAAATGACGTAGCAACGAACCCGTGCTAGTTTTTATAAAACCGAAGATAAGGTATTTGGGATTATTTGGTTGCTACACAAAAGTAAAGTTTGACAACGCTTTTCGCTAACATAGCGAAACATCTCGCCGTCCGAGGGTCCGAGCAGAACGGTGACGGATAACACACAGCTTTCATAATGTAAATAATGTTTATGCAACATTACACCATCGATGTGTCTCGAGCGTTGCGGCGCATTGATACAGAGTGCATATATCAGACGTTCGTACTTGCGCTTGCTGCTCCGGCACCCTAACGTTATACTATCATTGCTGACATGCTGACTGCTACATGACGACGGTCGTAGTAAACGTAGTAAAGACATGTTCACGTCATACTATCTTACCTATGCAACATACGTGTACGTGTACGATAACTATATACATACACACACATATACACATACAAACGTGGTATGATCTCTACATTCGTCACGAACGTTTCAAGATTAAGGAATGTCTGTAGCAAAGGTCTACGAGCAGGTGAGCTTACGAACGACGTTACGTTACATATAATCTTAAAAGACTTCGTGTCGGAGTCGTCGCACCATCGAGCTACCGATAAAACCGCGGTGCAGGTGACTCTCCAACGCTGCATGGAGCTCCCGGTCACACAATGGAATCAGGTGCGGCGACTGTGCTATCTTTGAAGAAAAAATCATGTATTTTACTCAGGCTTATCGACAGCGGCTTGGAGCCCATCAGCGAATACGTCGCAACATACGAAAGTGCAGTCGAACGTTACACAGCGGGTGCTCGCCTGCGAGGCGCCCGTAAACTCGCCCACGGGCGCCGCAGTGTCGCAGTCATAATTTCTAATTATATCATTACACGCCCACATTCCGCTGAAATTTACTGGGGTTTCCTATTAAGACACTTAGCGTAGCGACACTTCGGGCGCGCCGCACATAATTTTTGTTTATGTGATTCCACGCCCAAGGTACTTGCCGCAACCTTGGCTGAAATTCACTGGAATTCCCCGTTACGACATTGCATGTATTTGCTACATATATTCAGGCGACTTTTATCGATCGTTTCATTTGACGACGGGTCGTTTATAACGAGGAAAAGCACTTTGTGAATCGATAAATGAGGTGCTAACACACCCGTGGAGTTATTATGAAAAACCCAAGATAAAGTATTTGGGTTAATTTCGTTGCTACGGCCACAAAACAAAACTAAAGTATGAAAACGCTTTTCGCTAACATATTTGCTGCTGCTTTCGCCGTCTGAGAGTCCGGCGGGCAAGACGGTGACGGATGACACACAGCTTTATAATGTAAATAAATAAAATGTTCATAAAATGTTCGTACACTAACTAGACACACACACACACACACACACACACACACACACATATACACATACAAAAAAAAACGTGACATGATCTCTACATTCGTCACGAACGTTTCTAGATTAAGAAAGCCTAGCTAGCCTAGGATCGACGTTACGTTACTAGAAGTCTAAGTTTTGCGCCGTGGGCTTCATGGGCTATGCAGCTGTGATTTTCTTACTTTTGTGCAACACCTGCAAGTCTTTTGCAGAGATTTATGTCTAGAACTTATCCAGGAGCAAGCCCGGAGGCTCGCAACCACCGTTTGTAGTGAAAAAATTCAAGTGCATTTTGAGTGAAATGCATCCTAGTGCATCGGGTTAAGATTGCAATGGCAAGATTCTTAGTCACACCTGAAACTGCATTCAGGCATTATAGACCGGACGGATCTGTGTTCCTGGCTGTATGTGATCAGTAAAAAGGTTCAGTAGCCCTTAGAACAAAACTCATAAAATGTTATTAAAACTATTTTTTGTATTTGTATAATTTTTTTTCTAAGAGTTGGGTTATTTTTTTCGAATCTTACATAGACGTTTATCGAACCTTCAGTATTTTTAGTGTACCAGATAGTCACTCCTTATTCAATGATGTTTATTCATTTTAAATTTTCCAAAACATAGACTATAGGCTTTTGTCTAACCCATCCAATAATTCACTAATTTATCAAACTTACACTGTAGTTTTCAAGAATAACAATAATTTATTTGCAAACATAGAGTATCTACATACGTTTTCTTTATACGTACTACTAACTTTTTAGTTGTACGAAAATATTTTATCTTATAGTACATTATTTCCAAGTTGCATACATTTTAAAATTTCTCGGTATTTCTGTTCTAGTCCATATTGTCGTCAAAATTAGTTCGTTCTAGTATTTTGCACCTTAGGTAATGCATAATGCAATGTAATAAAGCATCAGTATGAAAGAAACGTCTTGGCAAAAAACAAAACACTATACTATATGTATGTACTGAATCGATAACGTGGTACCATTCCCTTATTCTCAATACTCATGAAACACCTAATTTAATTTCTTCACAATTCTCAAAGGTAGTCAACCCAATGAAATACAATTTCATAGCATGATCGGTTTACACAGAAGGTTTATGTCAACGCAGGAAGCCCGTTGGCACCTCGCGTCCCGCAGCCCGCCCTCTGCCCGCTCACGGCCCAGCGCGTTTTTCCGAATTGACCTCGAATGGAGATTGCATCTACAATCATATTTAGCGGAAATGAAGAGAGCTCTACGGTGAAAATAAATTTCAATTTGAGCCGCGAGGGTCTCGATGAATGAATTACAACGATATCGTTCTTTTTCTCGACTTTTTCCACCCTAATACTTTAACAGGTACTTGGGCTGGAAACGATTTTCCTAATTTAACTTGGCTTCCAATTTAATTATCTTAGGTTACAATTCTAAATTTTCCGACAGAATTTGATCCTCGAAACATTTAGAAAGTTCAGTTATTGTTTGAAAGTTTCTCTTGAGCGAGCAATCTATCAGAAAGTGTTGCGCATCATTAAGCCACAGGACGTCTCGGCGCAAACTACATGCGACATGGACCAAGTTTTACTGCGAGTTTTACGTCGAGAGCGCCCGCCACCGCCGGTGTCACCGCACGTGCGATCTGAAATTTACGGTCTCCACTGACAAATTAAAAATGAGTTAGTTTACAGCCGAGAATAAAAATAATAATAAAAGGAAAACCTATTACGAGAGGGCACCAAGAAGGCCACGCGACAATGTTATCCTGTCTAATAAATAGCCGGTATGACATCCCCCGCCGTATATAACGCGCCCTGAAGGAAAACAATCTCTTTTCTTCCACGGGAAACAAGTCGCGGCTCTTTTACGAACCATGAGGCCGGCTTATATTCGATATTGAGCGCCCACCTGCCCCTGGCTTACAAAGTTATAACTTATTAATCTCCTATCAGTTACTTCTATAGGTATATACTAATAAATAAGATGACTTATATTTATACAGCCAAACTCATACTGGAGGCTTGGTAAGTGATCAGTAACACGGATCGACGACAGATTTTGCTAATTTCGCAAAATAAAATCTTGATGTGCCATAGTCATTGAGTCAGGGCTGGGCTTGCGTTTGTAAGGAACACGAAGAGAATAAGTTACGAATTTCACAAAAAGGGTCATCGATCCTTGGTACTGTTCTTCAGTATGAATTTGGCTGTATAAACTGAAGTCATCGTATATGTATATATTATTCAATACGTGCTTTTTGTTCAAGTAATATTCTTGATACTTGAAAAAACAACCGACTAAGAAACAAATATTTTGAAGAAATTTTGTGACTATCAAAGCTACAATTTCATGGTGGCTTCAAATATTTGTAGCCGTTCCTAAGAAAAGGGGTATTGACAGACAGAAGGACAACAAAGTGATAATAAAATTGTACCGTTTATTTATTCTGTGGTCCGGAATAAGCCTTTGTTTTTTACCGTACGGATTTGTATCACTTAACTGCCCCCATACATCTCTTGAAACTAATCAATGTAGAGCTCTCGATATGCAGCGCTCGTTTGAATACTTCAGGTAGTACTTTTACTTTAGTGGGTGATCAAAGGTCCCGCTCTGTCAGTGCAGCGCTGAGAGCGTCTAGTTTCAAAGCGCTATCTGTCGAGAGATGGGCAAACACCGGTGATTGGACGCTATTTATGTGATTAAATTGAAAATGCCGATGACATGACACCGCTATCGACCCATCGCAGGCGCTAACTAAACGCTCTGTTACCTTACCATAGTTTCCTTTTTTCATATTTCCTATATTTTTTCAAAAGGTACGTTAAGAAGGTATATTCTGTTTAGTTTGCGGTACAGACGAGGTTATTTACTAGATGTATTTTGCGCTTTGGTCAGCCATGCTTAAACGACATTACCAGAATCTGCGGTCACGAGAGCGAGGATTAAGCAACTACGCATAACGGGTACGCGTACCTGCTAAAATGTGCTTGAAATAATTAGTGTTTCGCGTTTGTGTTTGAGCGGAGAATTGGTAGGATATTGTATGAGAGTAGTTGATAGGAAAACCAATTTATCCGTTTGGCGCTCCATGCAGGCGGGTTGCGGGTAGCAGCCACTAAATGAACATCGCAAATGCAAACATTTCGTGTGGATGAAAAGCACCGCATTATCTACCTACCGATTGATTACTCTTCTATGTATATTGAAATTTACTAAACAAACGTGACTCGCTAGGATTCATTCAACTGCTATAAATATTCTAAACAGTTCCCATTTCGACGCGTATGTCATGTATGTTGGTATGGTTTTTGCATTTAAAATTATTTATTATTATTATTTTATTCCCTTTTGCACAACATTATAGATTTAGATGGGTGGACTTAATGCTAAAAGCATTTTCTCCCAGTCAACCAGATACAGGTGGTATAAGATACGGAGGTGTAGGGAAAAAGTATTTATCAGTTTCTAGCTTGAGGCCATGACTTTGCCCGCTCTGACCAAATAATATATGACTCAGTACAGTGCGATATTTAGTAGTTTATTAATGAATTTATAACTTCACTGTAGAGATATAATCCATGGGTACCCATATGCGCCATTTGCTGTACTTTGGTGCATTAAAATTAACTTTTTTGTATTATAAAATTATAATTTAATAATTTATTATTTGTATTAATATGTTTTTATGACTTATTTGTCTTTGGCTTTGAATATAGTTTTATGAATACATATACCAAAAACATACTTGCAAAGCACTCCGTCTAGAAGGAAGAAGGGGGCCAATTTAAATTTATGGCTATACCAATACCTACTGTCAGTGTATACAGGCTATACTGACAAAAATATTTTTCTTCAGGCAATATGAATATCTTTTTAATGCCCTATACAGATTATGTTTTTATTTCGAAATCCATCGCTTTGGGATACTCTAAATATTATTATTAGAGTGCAATACAAACTAGAAAAGATAAATTAGAAACAAATGTAAAGACAAGAATTAGAAAAAATTCCTCGGGCCAGGATTCGAACCTACGACCTCTTGTTATCAAGACAAGCGCGCTACCAATTGCGCCACCAGGGTACTTACCTAGACCGTTGAATTTTTCCATCATACTTGTTTATCGAATATTTTTGTAACTATTTATTCTAACCAGCTTGCAATGCACATAATGAACGCTCACGAGGGCTTTATATACATATGTTAGGACCAAAATCCATACATTTTTTTTTAAATATCGTTCCTCTTTCTTCTAAAAAACATGGTATTAGAAAACTCTGAGAAAAGGAAAAATGAAAAATACATGAATGTTGTAAATAAAATGCAAAACGTACACGTAGTTGTGCCGCGGCTGACCATGTGATTTTGAAGCTACTAAATGTCGGTCGTCACGTCACTGCAAAGTGGATGGGTTGAATTATATTGTGAGGTAAGGTTTTTTTACAGGCCGCCCGGACTATAACTGCCCCTGTAAAAATAACTACTAGTACATTATTCATCTATAAACTAGCCTTTTTATCATCTTCCCTTATAGCCTATATGTCGACCATGGTCACTACGATCATAATAAATGAAACCGTATCTCGTATCCAAATCCGTTGAGGGGTTCTCGAGTTAAAACGGAACATACATAAAGACAGACAATAATTTTTAAAAAATAGTTTTCCTTTCAGTACAATACCAATAACCCATTTAATTGAAAATTTTGCGAAAATATGCAATGTACAGACACCACCTTTTTACTACTTTATTATTAGTGTAGATATAGATGTGATACCGTTAAGTATTTCTCTCTTTCCGGTACGGAACACTAATAAAGTTCCGGTTACCGTGTTATCCAAACGTTACACGATCGCGTTGGCTAATTTAAACCAGATCAATTTGCCCGGTAACTAAAACCTCCTGTATTTTACAAACTTATGTTCTACGGGATACTTTGATTGGCCTTCCATTTATGATACTGCAGTCCTCGGTTGTATACGCATACATTTATTGGAGCACAAGCATTTTTTATAAAAAAGCATACCATTATGAATATTACTAGCCTTTTGTCCGCAGACTCGCCTGCGCTGAAGGAGTTAGTAACTCATCATTCAAGCGCCTATACTTCTTGTTTAAAATGTTAACTTCTTAGCTTTTATTCGATGCAACGCTTTACTAAATGGATGTAAAAGACCGCAACAAAATCCGTTCTTGAGTTAAAAGCGAACAAATACGGGTAGCGCGTCGTATGGGGAAAATCTAAACTGTACGATCTCAAAAATTACTTACCCGAAATGCAGAATCGCAAATCACGTTCAAGAGATGGCGCTGCTTGCAGAGTTCATTATAATATCATATCTAGGAGATTTCTACAGGAGTTCTGATTTTTTATGAATTTTACGTTGTGCAATTGAGGTTTTTACCTCACATCATATACTTATGTAGAAAACAAATAGTATTAACTTCAAATCGCGCACTCTACTAATTCGCACTAAATATACGTCAGTGAAAAAGCTTCAAAACTTTGGTCTTTGATCATCAGAATACAGTGTAATTGATTTTTATATATACGTTTAGCGATTGACAGAGACGATCTTGATCACTATAACCTGCGGGGCTATTATGTAACTCAGTGTGGGTTGTTAGCTATAGTTGCTATTCACCAAAAACAGATAAAAAATGAACTTCCAAAATAACCTTTAAGGGTATTGAACTATTTACGAATTGTGAAGTCATTTCAAGTGCGAACTTATCCTTATATAAGCGGATATGTATGTTTTAGACGATAGGCACTTGGTTTGGCAACTGAGTTTACGATACAGAATCAGGGGGCTGGACATTTAATAAAATGTACAACAAGTAATAGTGAACTCATTAATTCAATGGTATAGAACAACTTCTACAATGAAGCTACTAAAAAGGTCAAAATGAAAATGTTATTTAGAAAAGTGCAATATCTAACCGGCCGCAATTTATGTACTCAAAAACCAACTTGAAAAAACCAAGTTTCAAGTCTAGCCTCGCGTAGTAAGAGTTGTTCTATAGTATAGAATCTATACCATCAATTTTTTTTTTTTTGAATTATGATATATATATGAATAAAACTAAGAAAAACCATTAAAATTAATTTATTGTGAGATATATTTCGGGCCATTCGGGCCCGGCATCATCAGTTTCTTAGTTTTATTCATATATATATCATAAATTCATAATTCAAAAGACAAAAAAACCAATCAATTACATTTATTTTCAATATGTAAAGTAATGTTTTTTTAGAAGTTAATTACAGAAGAAATTAACTGAGAAATTAAAATCTTTGACTTTGAGATTTTAAATTAGATATCTTGACAGAGCTACCAAACACTGCGTTAATATTATTATTAATTGTAGATGCCAGACTCCAAGTCCGAGTATCCGGGTTCGATTCCCACCAGTACATAAACGGATGAATATTTTGGAATGTATGTGCATATCTATAAATAGCTCAAATAAAATATTGGACTGCATCTTCTGCCTGCGCGCATTTAAATCAAAGTTTTATAAAATGTATGGGAAAAATATCCTTTTACGTTTTTTTTGTTTATGGTCTTATTCAAGCAATTCACTAAAAATAAGGTCATCAAATTCTGTTGTGTTCCAAGGTCGAACGAAATAAAAATCTGGTAAAAATGCCTCAAATCACGAATTCTGTGAAATAACTATGTTTTTATTAAATTTAAGACAAGTTAAGTGACGCATTTTTTTTGCAAATTTATTAAATAAGGACAAGATAAAAAAATAAAATTAAAAAAAATCTTACTTATATTTTGTAAAACTTTGAATCAAATGCGGGGGTAGAAGATTTTGTCCAATTTGTTTTATTTTATTTGGTCTCTTTATTAATGTAATTCCACTATTACAATATAAAATTCAAAAAAGTGGAATTTCAAGACACCAAATGTTCAGGCGATACAGCCGTACTGTCGCGGCTATATATTCACAATCGTATCGTTACCACTGCGCAGGCGTTCCTCGAGATGGCGGAGGAGATCTCAGCGGTGGCGATGGTGGCGTACTTCGGCGGGTGCGGGGCACAGCTGCGCGGGCGCGCCGTCTACGTGCAGTTCTCCAACGTCTACGTGCAGTTCTCCAACCACAAGGAGCTGAAGACCGACCAGACGCATAGCAACGCTGTGAGTACACATACCCTACTCGTACGTATACTTATGCACTTACTTACTATTCGGTTCGCTTTTTGTCACTGCGCTGCTAGCTGAAGCACCCGGAGTGGAAGCTTGTGTGAATGTGGAAGGAGCGAAAGAGATAGCGATATGTAGTCTCTCACTTGCCTGTGTGATGATTTGATATTTTTACCGTGTTTTTTAGGGTTTTTATCTTAAAGGAAAAACGGAATCCTTACAAGATCATTCTTTTGTCCGTCTGTCACAGAGATTTTAGCCTAAGCAATCACAAGGATTCTAAAAAAAAATTGTTTCAGTGTGGTATTCATGATATAACTCAAAAGATAACAAAAACCGTTTCCACCCCTATCTCCAAGGTAAAATTTAGATTTTAAAAGGTTTAGCCGATATTCCCCCGATATCATAATTAAGAATTTCATGTTAAGTAGTGCTTGATTCGTCGCTTAAGTATCCGCTTAGCGAGATTTTCTTAATTCATAACCTGGCCCAGGCCAGTCGGGCATTACCAGAAAAATGCAGGTTTTTTCGACAGCGTGACAGACAGTGATAATAATAATAAGACAACACATTTTTTTTTGTTCTTCTCTCTGCTCACTGTGGTTTTGCTATGGAATCCTAATGGAACGAGATTGACTCGCGGTTTTTTCATGTTTACCTTTATTTAATTACGTCTTGTAAGGGGATAAACAGAGCCTTCAGATTTTCATCTGTATTTTAAGAGTAAAATTAACTTTTGAGAACCCGTTGTTCGACCGTGCGTCCGTATATGTATATCTTGTATATGTTACTGCTGCTGTGTAACTGTGCGGTCGTGTTTATATTTGCTCTGTCGATAGAAAATTATTTCTAACGAACAATATGCTCGAAGAATCTGTCCGGGAGTTGAGTGGAACAGTGCTCGTACTACAAACCAAAATCACGGCTTTAGAAAACCTAGTTATCGAACAATTCGAAGTGATTAAAGGTTTGTTTGCCCAAAATTATAGTGCCAAGACGGTAGAAGTCGAGATATCAGCGGTCCCTGCGGGTAAGCGGCTAGCTAAACCGTTGACCCGTGCGCAAGCATCATTGGCTCGCGCAACCACCGCTGCTGCCACCGCCGCCACCACAAGCGCTCTGAAGCAACATACGACCAAAGCAAATGGGAAGAAAGGGACGCAAATACCTGCTACGGAAACGTCGAAGCGACCGACTATAAGTCCTGCTGTTGGATCCGATAATACTGCGGCAAAGATTTCACTCTGTGAAAATACCATCGCTGCTTCTGTAAGTGACTATAGCGACGTAACTAAGGCAGATGCGGTATTGGAAAGCGAAACTTCCGTTGACATAGCCAACCGCAGCGCGCCTATGATATCGCTGCCGTGTGAACAGACCATTGCTGCTTCTACATACGACTCAAACGCAGAAACTGAGTTAAATGCCGTATTGGATAGCAAACTCGAGTGGACTAACGTACAAGCGCGGCGAAAACAACGACGTTCCGCTGTTAACATAGTAAGAGGCATTGCTGCGCCCGGTCAGACAAAATTGGAGGCCTCAGATCGCAAAGCCTATCTTCATCTTTACTATGTGAAACCGGGGACAACTACAGAAATGGTTACCGAACACCTAAAAACTATTTGCCCTAATGTCAACTATGCAGTTGAGGCTCTTAAGGCTAGAGGCGATTATGCATCGTTCAAACTGACTGTTCCAGCGAAGCATGTTGACAAATACATGGAGGTAAAATATTGGCCTGAAGATATGCATATAAAACAATGGCGAACTGGGTTTCGTAAGCCCCATGACGAAGCACAAAAAATGTCGGCCTAAAACATGCACTATATTTTATCAAAATGTTCGTGGTCTAAGGACTAAATTAGATATATTTAAAAAGGCTATACTTAATACGAATGCCGATATTTTCGCAATTACGGAGACGAACTTATTTAGCAGTTTGTCCGACGGCGAGGTGTTCCCGCCGGGGTACACCGTGCTGCGCCGAGACCGGCGTGGGGACGCGGGTGCTGGGGGGGCGCTGCTGGCCGTGCGCGACCACTACAGTGTTAAGCTAATTGTGGACTTAGAGGGCGATACCGGGGAATATGAAGTTTTATTTGGCATATTGTCGTATAAAAATATTAAGTTTTTATGTGGAGTAGTTTATATTAGTCCATCATCAAATGATAACACGTACATGAATCTGTTTACAGTTATTGAAAATGTAATTACGAAGTATTCCAAACTTGAGAGGATTATTGTAGGAGATTTTAATTTGAACTCTTGTGGCATAAACCTCCTATTGCAATATAGTTGTATGTTGGAGTTATGTAAATTGAAGCAATTTAATGAAATTAAAAATAACTTTGATGATACTCTGGATCTAGTACTAAGTGACTTTGGCAGTGCACGGGTGGAGGTTAGTGGGGACGTGGAGCCCCTGGTGCGCCCGGACGCGTATCACCCGGCGTTTGAGGTGCGCGCTCAGTTCCCGCGCCGCGCACCCGCCCGCCCGCTGCCACCGACGCCGCCATCGCGCCCGCCCAGCCATGCTGATAGCGTGCACTTTCCGCCCCAGTGGAATTTCCGTAAGGCAGATTTTAGTGCACTATATGCGTCGCTAGCTGCCGTGTCATGGAATGAACTCTATGACATAATTGACGTTGACATTGCTGTTGATTTTTTCTACAAAAAAATATATCAGTGTATAGATGATTGCGTTCCCAGAAAAATGCGTAACAGGATGGCCACCCGGTATGTCTATCCGACGTGGTTTACTCCTGACATCATACGCAACATAAAGAATAAACACTTCCATCACAAGAAGTATAAGACTGAGGGTAAGGAATTCAACCGAGAGATGTTCCGATATTATCGGACCTTAGTTAAACAATTGATAGATGTGGCATTCTCCGACTACATAAGACGAACTGAAATTGCCATTACAGCAGACCCGACCAAATTCTGGAACTTTATTAGGGAGCAACGGATGACACGACAGACATGTGACAAATATGAGTATGGCGGTGAAACGATGACTGGAATTGATGCTGCAAATGCCTTTGCTTCATATTTCCAGTCGGTTTTTGTCCCTGACCGACCGACATTGGACGCTGAGGCTGCTGAGCGGAGCGCCGGCCCTGGTGTAAGCTCAGCACGTATCTCCATTGATGAAATCTCAACTACTGATATCCGTATTGCTATCCGAAAATTAAAAACGCACTCCTCTCCAGGTCCTGATGGAATACCTCCTTTTGTCGTTAAAGACTGTCTGGCGATATTTGAAGAGCCATTGCGCTACATATACAACTTATCAGTGAAACTTTCTGTATATCCGAAGATATGGAAAACTTCCCGCGTTACACCTGTGCTTAAGGATGGCTCCAGATCAAAAGTGGGAAATTACAGACCTATAGCCGTACTGTCTGTCTTTGGGAAGATCTTTGAAGCCATTATAAATAGGAAAATAACTTTGCAACTGCGAGTCCATCTATCGGATTGTCAACACGGTTTTAGAGCTGGAAGATCCACGGCAACTAATCACATCAACTTCGTTAACTACGCTACATCTGCTATGGACAAAAATCGTCAAGTTGATGTGGCCTATTTTGATTTCAAAAAAGCCTTTGACCGTGTTGATAATGATGTGTTACTCCAAAAATTTTCTGCCATAGGATTTACTCCAAAACTATTAAAATTGTTTTCTAACTATTTTAGTAATCGACAGCAATATGTTCAATTAGCCGGATTACACTCTGATCTATATGTGACCAATTCGGGCGTCAGCCAAGGTAGCACATTAGGGCCAACGCAGTACCTAATAATGATTAATGATCTTCCCGAAGTAGTTAAGACGGCTCAGTGTTTGATGTTCGCTGATGATCTCAAGCTATACTTAAGTGTAGGGGATCAAAGTGACTCTGAGGCGTTGCAGAGAGACATTGATAATGTTGTAGAATGGAGTGAACGTTATCACTTGGAGTTTAACAGCTCCAAGTGCAAAACTATGACGTTCACCAGGTCACTCGCGCCGCCAGGCCGAGACTACACCTTAGCCGGAGCTCCACTAGCACGAGTCTCGCAAATACGTGATTTAGGGCTGATATATGACAAGGGACTAACGTTTAACGACCACATAAATGAGACTTGTAAGAAAGCTTACAAGTCATTGGGTTTTGTCATGCGACAATCTAATAGATTTAATGACATCAGACCAATATTAATGCTCTATAACGCCTATGTTCGAAGTAAATTAGAGTTCAACGCAATCATCTGGGACCCACATGAGAATAATTATAAACTCATGCTGGAGAAAGTCCAACGAAAATTCGCGCGATATGTGTACAAAAAAATGTATGGGTACTATCCCTACTTATTCCCATCTATGTTTGTGGCGGGAATGGTAGGAATGAACACCCTAGAGCTGAGACGCAAACTGGCGCTAGTAGTGCACTATTATCTGCTGTTACACAATAGAGTTGATGACCCTCCCACGCTCGCGGGCTGCGCGCTGGCGGCGCCGGACAGGTACGCTATGCTGCGGTCGCATCATCTCTTCGCGACGGGTGTGGTTCGCACACAGCATGCTCGCTACGCGCCCACGTTCCATGCGTGCACTCTTCTTAATGCGATGGCCAACCGTAATAATGAATTAGACATTTTTAATATAACCCTTCCGGCATTTGTTAAAATTTGTAAACTATTTTTAAGCTTATAGTTATTCATTAAATATTAGTTCATAGTATATTTAACTTGTGAGATGGTTTTTACTGTTAATAGGTTAAGGTTCTGCTGTCAAATAAATAAATAAATAAATAAATAAATAAATCTTGAAAAACTTATCAGACGGTAATAGTATATTATGATTTTTATGATACAAGTGAGCTTCGTAGTCGAGGTGGGATTGCAGCCCGAGCCGAAGGCGAGTGCGTAATGGAGCCGAGAGTGTAATGTCTAATGCTCACGCGTTTCATACGACGTTTTTCAACACACTTGCGAAGAAAAATAATAAAATTTCAGTGTCTCATTTTTCTACATAATCAAAACCACAGCCATGAATTGACAATTTTCTATGAAACATAAATAGAGGCACTGACGCACCCGCCAAACAGCCAAATATTAACAAACTGAATATTTACATATTAATAACAAAAAATATAGTTAATTTGTTGATAATAATAATTTGATAAAATGAAATGATTAATTAAATTTTAACCGAGACAGTTTATTTATTTGTAAAATCTTTACTATTTCTGAAGACATCAAAACTCTGTGCTAAGATTTAAAAAATACTGTAATGTAAAAAACACTAGTGCGATAATGTAAAGTAAAAAAGCACGCGTGTTTAATATGCTGCATTACGACTCTAAAAACGCTGCAATAAGGGCCATTTTATAAGCAAGTGTGTTAAAAAAATAGAGTGGACTTGTCTACAATAAAAAAAAAATTTGGGGAAAAATACATATTTCCTCTTTTTTTTGCATAGATATAAAAACCGAAAATTATGAAAAACCTTGCTAATCGTATTAGCTAGACAATTAATTAAAATCACTAAAAAATAAAGACGACAAGAAATTTGTGATTAATTTTTCAATATTTTAAAATCAATACTTTTGAAATGTAGATAGCTTCCTTTAGAAATGTACAGACGCTAGCTGTTTACTACGTCGATTTATATTTATAAGTAAAGTATGGATATGAGTTTTACTCACACTTCACTGGTTTTATTTTTGTATTCCTTAGTTATAATAAGTTTCATGATATTCGAGGCCAGCTTCTAAAATAAGAAAATCTTGTTCAGCGATACTTAGAAGTATGGACGGTGCATTTTATAGTTTTGCTCCGCTTAAGGTGACAGCTACTGATGGTAGCCTTGGGTACGTGCCTATCACTTTATCACACGACTCGTCCCACACAGATCTTTCTACAATTCGAGAGGGAATCAAGCTGCGATCGCGCTCAAATATACCTAAATAATTAATTATAATTATTATAACCAAAGTTCTTCAAAACTTATAAAGGGATCTAAAACTTGTTTTAGCCAGAATCGAGCGCCTATTTAGCAGTGGCGAAGGGTAAACATTTTAAAAAGAGAATCCGGGCAAAAATATCGCTTTACTCAGAAAAGCAACCAAAGAAAACATTTTTTTTGTACTTTCCAACTACTTGTCAGCCAAGTGTATTTGTCTTATTG
Organism: Ypsolopha scabrella; assembly: GCA_910592155.1. Lineage (NCBI taxonomy): Eukaryota > Metazoa > Arthropoda > Insecta > Lepidoptera > Ypsolophidae > Ypsolopha > Ypsolopha scabrella. Next base: position 5,592,254 of record OU342985.1, on the reverse strand, counting down.
AGATTTATGGAAATTTTTGACGAAGCAAAGAGCAAGCAATAAAGAAATGTAGTATGGATGCCATTTCTTAAACAAGCCGATGGGAATCGTGTTATATGGACCCTTCGCCACTGCTATTTAGTTAGGCTACGACCACACAGAGCGTGTTTTGGGTTCTACGTCCCAAACAATCAGAACGCACTTTCTCCTGGACTGCCGCGGCCTGTGTGTGTAAAAATACAACCCGATGCAAAGATTACCTTGACCGCGAAACGCAGAACGGGGCTCTGTGTGGTCGACCCCTTATGAACACAAAAATATCCACACATTTTCCTTTGTCGTTGAATTTTCTTATAAAGAGATGTCGCTGTAGTGGGAAACTACGGATTTTCAAAGAAGCCAGCCAATTTGTTCGGTACCATAGCGAACTCACAAGTGGCGATCGTGCTCGTATGTTTATTTGGCACTTGCTTTTTAGAAGTATTTCCTTGAGTTGTCACATCACTAATGATGCGTTGCTAAGCTGAAATACAATTGAGCGCTAAAAACATAAGATACTCGTAAAATCACATCTTGACCCGGGTCTATAGAAGTCTGTCAAGAGTGCGTCAAACAAAATATGCGGGTTAATTGAATTACATTAAGAAAATTAAATTATTATTACTAATTACTCGAAAATCCTCCCGAAGTTATTCGGGGGAGAGTGAGAGAACAGCTCTCAGGCAAAACCAGGCGGCCCACCATTGCCTGGGACCGATGGATGGCGGTTTATCAATCCCCAATTACCGGGCCTTATATAAAACAGACTGGTGACGGGCAACGGCGTCACTGGTGCAATGGTTTCGGCACCACGCTCACCAAGCCGTCTGCTCAGCGTGTGTGAGTATGGGCATTTCTTCCAGGAGGACCGCCATGAGTGGCGAAATCCTGGAAAGGCCTATGTCCAGCAGTGGACGAAACAGGCTGATGGATGGATGGATTACTAATATGGATATGATTGTTTACATTTCCGATGGTAAATAAATGTAAGCAATCATATTCATATTAGTCATAGTTATTTAATTTCGGTTTTCTTCCGTAAGGCGAAGCCGGTTGGCCTAATAAAGTATAAATAAGTGAAAGAGTACACCAAGTTTAGTGTTTTTATCAAGATGTTGATGATGTTTCACCAAGTGCCGACAATCGCAAGTATTAATCATACTTACACCTGGTATTTACAGAAACGATACCTCAAATGATATTGTTGATTTGCCGCCAGTATGAATGGAATCAGAGACGTCTGTAAACAGACCGAGTCAACAGCTTGAGTCAACAGATCCGCTAATTAATACTATGGTTAACTTTAATCGTAGCTTATTACTGGTAGGCTAATACAACTATTAGCACAAGTAATTATTATAGTTTAGCTTAGCATTAGGTTTCCTTTGTACCGGTACACTTCTCTAGTATCTAGTAGATTTATTAATTAATTGCGCTACTTGTAAATTTTCGTGTGGGACTAACAAGAAAAACTTAAAAAAAAAAACAATTTAAATTGTAGAAATACCTATATATAAGGTGACGTTTGTTTATGTAGCTAAATTAATACAGGAGACTCGGTAAGTGGTCAGGAACGAGGTTCAATGACCCTCTCTGTTAAATATGCAAAATAAAATTTAGACTTCCTATACTAGTTGAGTCGTAGACTTTCTATACTAGTTGAGTCGTAGACTTCCTATACTAGTTGAGTCGTAGACTTCCTATACTAGTTGAGTCGTAGACTTCATATACTAGTTGAGTCGTAGACTTCATATACTAGTTGAGTCGTAGACTTCATATACTAGTTGAGTCGTAGACTTTCTATACTAGTTGAGTCGTAGACTTCCTATACTAGTTGAGTCGTAGACTTCCTATACTAGTTGAGTCGTAGACTTTCTATACTAGTTGAGTCGTAGACTTCCTATACTAGTTGAGTCGTAGACTTCCTATACTAGTTGAGTCGTAGACTTCCTATACTAGTTGAGTCGGAGACTTCCTATACTAGTTGAGTTGTAGACTTCATATACTAGTTGAGTCGTAGACTTCCTATACTAGTTGAGTCGTAGACTTCATATACTAGTTGAGTCGTAGACTTCCTATACTAGTTGAGTCGTAGACTTCCTGTACTAGTTGAGTCGTAGACTTTCTATACTAGTTGAGTCGTAGACTTCCTATACTAGTTGAGTCGTAGACTTCATATACTAGTTGAGTCGTAGACTTCCTGTACTAGTTGAGTCGTAGACTTCCTGTACTAGTTGAGTCGTAGACTTTCTATACTAGTTGAGTCGTAGACTTCCTTATGGCTGGACCATTGGAGTGCAGCATCCCTTGCACAAGTTGCAGCGTGACGCCTAGATCTGCACATCGGTCCGATGCGGTACATGGTAGACAAAACAGCAGCATTTCGAGTCTACTGATTCCCAATCATCGCATAAGACATGCACAAATGCTTGCCGCTTTCCTACTACAGGGTGTATAATGGTGATCATGAACTTGCAGAGTGGTTGTGTCAACAGCCTGGGATCGATTTGTGTGTAGAGGACTGGGACGAAATGATGCCAATAAACTACGTTTCCATCACGAAAGACCAACGCATGCGGGACATCTTGGTAGCAGCGGGAGATGTGCATCTATCTTCGCAAGGGGGTGACAGTGGAACACATGACAAAAACAAGTAGAGAGATTATGTATGGATTAGCTTCATTGATTTACAAATTTTTGGAAACGTGCAATGTGCAGCTATATTGCAATAAAGGTACACAAAGTTATTAAAATTTTTATTATAACTAACACACACACGCACACATATGCACACATATATCTTACACATCAAACGTCTACACGCGTAACCCCAACAATTTGAAAAAGTATTCCTGTTCACGTGTTATTGAATGATAATATCATGCACGTAGATGCGGTACGAAATCGGAGTGCCGATAACGTGCACAATGCTTCGTATGAATTGCTCATGGTTGAGCTCATTTTTCTCAGTCTGTCAGTAGACGCAGATCAGAACGATCCTAAAAGTGCTGAATCATGTCGGTGTCTAAAATTTCACAACTTTCCACTAAAGACCCCATCACTGGCAACACCATCTTTCATGAAGCTGCGAAAGATGGATCCCTGGAGCTGCTGTACAGCATCCAAACCACCATGGATGAACCATACTATTCTATCCTGGGAGAGAAGAACAACGATGGTGAGACCTGTATACACGTCGCAGTGAAAAAGCACGAGGGGCTGCATGCAAAAAATCTCGTGAAGGTACTAGTTGAATTGGGAGCTGATCTTAATGCACAACATGGATCTTCACTCTGCACTGCACTCTTCTTGAGTGTGTATAATGGTGATCATGAACTTGCAGAGTGGTTGTGTCAACAGCCTGGGATCGATTTGCGTGCAAGAAACTGGGACTCAATGACGGTATTAGACTACGCTCGCTCAATGGCAGACCAGCGGATGGTGGACATCTTGCTAGCAGCGCTACAAGCTGACGATGGAAATGCCGAAGAGAGTGACATTGAAACAAGTGACAACAGCGAGTAGACGGATTATGCATGTGTTAGCTTCATTAGTTTACGAATTTTCGGAAACGCCTAATGTGCAGCTATTTTTCAATAAAGGTACACAATGTTATTTAGAATTTTATTATAACTTTCCTACTTATCTACACCTTAGGCTACAGTATTTTTAGACGTGTCCCAGACATCTTGATGAGACATATTGTTAGTACGAGGTCGCAGTGTACCAACGGATAAGGCGATAGTATTGATACGAGTCTATAACTGGCATCATTAGTTATTTATGGCATATATTGATAAAAATTTGTATAAATAGCCACCCTATTAAAAGTTTCATTTATCACAGCATTCTCTACCGAGATTGTTGAGTGCGAGATTGAAGATTGAAGATTGAGATTGAAGCGCGACAACCTTATGCACCGAGTGTTATCACTCGATGCGATAACGTAGTCTCCATGGCAGCAGTCTCCACGTGTTGCCGAGCAACTGAAATGCACTTGCAAATAACTACATATTGCACATCGATACTAGCGTATGGTATCGCTGCATGGCATGCACCGTTGCTACTTCAAACAAAGACTAGGAACATAAGTAAGTATGATAAGTTCACGCTATCAGTTGTGGTTACGCTAGGTCTTGGTCAGCTAGATCTGTTCAACGGTACATGGTAGACGGAGCAGCAGCCAGCATTTCAAGTCTACTGATTCCCAATCACCGCATAAGACATGCACAAATGCTTGCCGCGTTCCTGTAGCATAAGATGGAACAACTACTGCACTTCAATGCTCTGCAGATACGATTTCGCCACGTTTCTGTCGAGGCTATAAAAAAAGAGACCACCCAGGAGAACAGCCATAATAATCATAGCGTTTCACGCCTCGACTATTAGTGTCCACCGGCGGCAATTATATCACTCACAGATACACATAAACATAGAGATGAAACGGCTACACACGTAACCTAAACAATTTTTAGGATAACGGTTTCCTCCTGTTATTCGTTTATTTGAATCCTCCATACAAAATCTAAACGGGGGGGATTCAAAGTTTGTATGACGTCATAGAACGCCTAACGAGCCCCGACGGGCTCGCGCTCATTCTATCAGTGGGCTCGGATCAGATCGGTTCAATAAGTGTTGAACCATGTCGGTATCTAAAATTTCCCAAATGTCCACTAAAGACCCCATCACCGGCAACACCATCTTTCATGAAGCTGCGAAAGCTGGATCCCTGGAGCTGCTGTACATCATCCGAGACAACTTGGGGGAATCATCTTGCCATCTGGGGGAGCATTTCAGAATGCTGAGAGAGATGAACAACGATGGTGAGACCTGTATCCACGTCGCAGTGGAGAAGCACAAGGGGCTACGTGCGATAAATCTCGTGAAGGTACTAGTTGAATTGGGAGCTGATCTCAATGCACGACATGGATTTTCACTCTGCACTCCACTCCACTACAGTGTGGATAACGGTGATCATGAACTTGCAGAGTGGTTGTGTCAACAGCCTGGGATCGATTTGTGTGCAGAGGACTGGGACGGAGTGCCGCCAATACACTACGATTCCATCATGAAAGACCAACGCATGCGGGACATCTTGGTAGCAGCGGCAGATGTGCGTCTATCTTCGCAAAAGGGTGACAGTGGAACACATGACAAAAACAAGTAGAGAGATTATGTATGTATTAGCTTCATTGATTTACAAATTTTTGGAAACGTCCAATGTGCAGCTATATTGCAATAAAGGTACACAATGTTATTTAGGTTTTTATTATAACTAACACACACACACACACACACATACACACATATATCTTACACATCGAACGCCTACACGCGGAACCCCAACAATTTGAAAAAGTATTCCTGTTCACGTGTTATTGAATGATAATATCATGCATGTATGCGGTACGAAATCGAAGCGCCGATAACGTGCACATCGTATACGTTAAAATACGTGTCAACACAATGTATAATACAACAATATTTCGTATAAATTTCTCACGGTGGAGCTCATTTTTCTCAGTCTGTCAGTAGACGCAGATCAGACCGATCCTAAAAGTGCTGAATCATGTCGGTGTCTAAAATTTCACAACTTTCCACTAAAGACCCCATCACCGGCAACACCATCTTTCATGAAGCTGCGAAAGATGGATCCCTCGAGCTGCTGTACAGCATCCAAGCCACCATGGATGAACCATACTATTCTATCCTGACAGAGAAGAACAACGATGGTGAGACCAGTATACACGTCGCAGTGGAGAAGCACAAGGGGCTGCATGCGATAAATTTCGTGAAGGTACTAGTTGAATTGGGAGCTGATCTTAATGCACAACATGGATTTTCACTCTGCACTGCAATCTTCTTGAGTGTGTATAATGGTGATCATGAACTTGCAGAGTGGTTGTTTCAACAGCCTGGGATCGATTTGCGTGCAAGAAACTGGGACTCAATGACGGTATTAGACTACGCTCGCTCAATGGCAGACCAGCGGATGGTGGACATCTTGCTAGCAGCGCAACAAGCTGACGATGAAAATGCCGAAGAGAGTGACATTGAAACAAGTGACAACAGCGAGTAGACGGATTACGCATGTGTTAGCTTCATTAGTTTACGAATTTTCGGAAACGCCTAATGTGCAGCTATTTTTCAATAAAGGTACACAATGTTATTTAGAATTTTATTATAACTTTCCTACTTATCTACACCTTAGGCTACAGTATCATTAGACGTGTCCCAGACATCTTGATGAGACATATTGTTAGTAAGAGGTCGCAGTGTACAAACTGATTAGGCGATAGTATTGTTACCATGATCTGTAACTGGCATCATTAGTTATTGATGGCATATATTGATAGAAATTTGTATAAATCGCCACCCTATAAATAGTCTCATTCGTCACAGCGTTCTCTACCGAGATTGTTGAAATTATTTGTCAAGAATGGAGGGTTCCCAACTATTTCACGAGCTCCCCTACATCGGATCACTGAAGCTGCTCAAGCGATTCCGGGACAACCTCGACGAGCCTTGCAACTCCATCCTGCAACAGTTTAACTCCGATGGTGAGTTCAGCATCCACGTTGCAGCAAACACCCACAGAGGTCAACATGCAATTAAAGTGATCAAGCTACTGCGGGATTTGGGAGTAGATCTGGATGTAAGGGACGACCAATTAGCCATTACCGTACTCCACATCGCAGTGGAGCATCAGGATCACACCCTCGCAAAGTGGCTGTGCGAACAATCGCAAATCGAAGTGAATGCAGAGGACACGGATCACCTTACGGCGTATGAACTAGCTCGAGAAAAGAATGACCACCGGATGATGGACATCTTGCGGAAGCACGGAGCTCAGTGCAGTTGTGAATAACAGAAATAGTGCGCTGGAAGTGTAAAGTAGATATCCTCTAGTTTGGAAACAGATTATGTGTCTTTTATTTATTTACGAATCGTTATAACTGTTCCCTCAAAGTAAAATCATATGCACATCGCTTCACCCATCCATTCATCAAAAGGCGGGAGGTATACCACATACCACGGATTGCAGCGACATAACGCTGAAAGATTGCGACAGCACCGAGTTGCGAGCCGTTGCAGCTGCACTGCAATACCTCGTACTAAGTATGACATGTCACACTTTGGCGTATACCAGACAGATTGACTGGGCAAAGCGACAAAGTGTGAAGTATGAGAGGTTTCTGTCTAGAACGTTTATAAAAGGTATCCTTATCTGCCGTCTATGGCTTACGCTGCACTCGGAGAGTTGCTCGAGGATAAGAAGGTTGTATGAAGCGCGATGTACCCTGCAAAAAGGTAGAAAGTTGAGATCGACGCCTAGATATAGGTGAGCTCCCGTTAAGTATATTGCATAGGGTTAAATGTCACATAAACCACTTACATCATCTATTATAGTAAGTAACGGGGTGTAGGACGACTTGCCGGAATAAACACGGCACCAAATGTCGACAAACATAACTTTGATGGTGGAGCTGATGGTGCAGTTGTGGGTAACTATGTGCCGCTGCCAAGTTAATGCAACTGATAAACTACAAATTCTTACCAATCATATTTGCAAAAACAGAGTCGTCCAGGGTCCACGTCATACTTTTGTTCAGCAAACCAAAAGCGATAAGGTAATCTTGTTAACCTTCAACATAAATATATATTTTTCCAAGCTACTGATAACAGCATTGTGACTTGACATAATAATACCCCCCAGAGTTTACTGATACGATCTTGGATATGCCTGAGATACTCACAACAGTGGTCCATTCTATTGAGAGACCCCTTCGTGGTTAGTTCAACCTCTTCGGAACAATGAGCAACTCTCAAATCACTAAGCTGCTGGGCAAGAATCCCATCACGGGAGATACCATCTTTCACGAGCTGGCAGACGCTGGATCGATGCCGTTGCTGAACCGGATCCGGGAAACCATCGACAGACCATACGATTCTATCATCAACGAATTGAACGATCATGGTCTCACTTGTATCCACGTAGCAGTGAAGCAACATCGAGGACTTCATGCGATTCAAGTGATAGAGCTACTGGTTCAAATGGGGGCGGACCTCAATGCTCCGGACAATCTCTCAAGCTCCACCGTGCTCCACCATACAGTTTGGTATGAAGACCGCGAACTCGCTGAGTGGCTGTGTCAGCAGCCACAAATCAATTTAGACGCAAGACGCTGCGATGGAGTGACGGCATATCAAATGGCGTCTATGGAGCAGAACAAACGGATGAAGGAAATTCTACTAGCCTACGGTGCTAACTGTGAAGAGCCGCCAGAGCCTAGAACTCCTTCAAGTGGAACGTCAGATTAAACGTGTAAATTGACTCGGGAAGCATATTTCAAAGTTAGAATTCATATGTGGTACAGGTTGATACCCATAAATGGGCTTAATCCTTCGCTTTCAAACTACTGCTTAGACGCCACGTGTTAACTTTGACTATGCAATGTCAATAAAATATGCAAGCATTGAGTATCTTGTTTCATTGACGATGTGGTGAATACGTAGAACGGTTGCAGTGTTAAAAGTGCTGGCAGACCCTTGGTCTTTAGTTCCAACATCAACAGAACTTCTGGTAAACGGTTCGATGAACCGGACATCGTAATAACACTCAGCGCGACAACCTTATGCACCGAGTGTTATCACTCGATGCGATAACGTAGTCTCCATGGCAGCAGTCTCCACGTGTTGCCGAGCAACGGAAATGCACTTGCAAATAACTACATATTGCACATCGATACTAGCGTATGGTATCGCTGCATGGCATGCACCGTTGCTACTTCAAACAAAGACTAGGAACATAAGTAAGTATGATAAGTTAACGCTATCAGTTGTGGTTACGCTAGGTTTTGGTCAGCTAGATCTGTTCAACGGTACATGGTAGACGGAGCAGCAGCCAGCATTTCAAGTCTACTGATTCCCAATCACCGCATAAGACATGCACAAATGCTTGCCGCGTTCCTGTAGCATAAGATGCAACAACTACTGCATTTCAATGCTCTGCAGATACAATTTCGCCACGTTTCTGTCGAGGCTATAAAAAAAGAGACCACTCAGGAGAACAGCCATAATAATCATAGCGTTTCACGCCTCGACTATTAGTGTCCACCGGCGGCAATTATATCACTCACAGATACACATAAACATGGAGATGAAACGGCTACACACGTAACCTAAACAATTTTTACGATAACGGTTTCCTCCTGTTATTTGTTTATTTGAATCCTCCATATAAAATCTAAACGGGGGGGATTCAAAGTTTGTATGACGTCTCATAGAACGCCTAACGAGCCCCGACGGGCTCGCGCTCATTCTATCAGTGGACTCGAATAAGTGTTGAATCAACAATAATGTGCAGATATAGGCGTCACGCTGCAACTTGTGCAACGGATGCTGCACTCCAATGGTCCAGCGTAACGGCTTGGGAGTTAACATCTTTGCATGATATAACTGTGTCTCCTGAGTTCAAAAATACCACCCCCCGCTACCCCCGACGCTTAACTTTGGAGTTATAGGCCGTACAGTCTTGTGCAATTGACTGTATATTGCAGTACTGTCGTCCGCGAACAACACCATAGGAACATTTACAGCTTTCGGGAGATCATTAATGTATACTAGGAACAGTAAAGGTCCTAGCACACTGCCCTGCGGTACACCTATGTTTATTTTTGTTACTTGGGATGCATAGACCTTTTCGATCTTAGTTTTGGAACATATTGACGTAATATGGGTTATTTGCCTTCGGTCACTTAGGTACGATTGAAAAAGTTGAAGAACATTGCCCCGGATTCCGTACTTTTCAAGTTTGTTAAACAAGATAGAGTGATTAACAAAGTCGAAGGCCTTAGTAAGGTCCATATATAGTGCAACCACCGGTATCTTTTTATCAATATTTGTTGTGATACGTTGCAAAAAGTCAAAAATCGCCATATTAATAGTTTTATTTTTGCGGAAACCTAATTGTTCTTTTGCAAGTATTTGATGGTGTTCCAAATATTGATTGAGCCCATCGTACATAACTTTCTCAAATATTTTAGAGAAGATGGTGATAAGGGCAATAGGTCTGTAAAAACTGATGTCCTCTTTGTCATCCTTTTTAAAAAGCGGTTTTATAATAGATGTTTTTAGATTCTTTGGGAACACACCATGTTCTATGCATAAATTTACAATGTGGTTTATGACTGGAGAGATAATACGTGCAACGTGCTTAATAATTTTTGTACATATCTCATCAATGCCTGTGCTGTTTGTATTTTTCAGATTCATAATAATTTTAAGAATGTCATGTGCATTAGTTGGATTGAAGAACATTGAATGAGGTAAATTATATGTCAAAGTATTATTGTTAATTGGATTATTATTATTATTAAATGTCATATTATTATTACTAAAAAATGAATTAATAATAATTAATTAATCGTTTAAGTTTAGATGAAAATAATGGTCTAAGATGCGGTCTCGATAGTTGGCTATGAAGCGCTTTCGTTGTTAAACAAATATCACGGTAAATAAATCGAATTGTGAAGAAACATATAGATTATATTTCAGTCCGTGGCTTCCCGCGTGGAGTTGGATTAAGTCTAGTATCCTATTTCCTAGACTTACTTACCTAGGCTTTTGAAATGAGTAGATTAAACAACAGAATCGTAACAAATACTTATATCATTTTGACAGCAATGCTACATTATGAAAATTAGATTGTCGACCAAAACAACAGATAAACCTCGATACTAACATCTACCTATAAAGGACTTAAAATTAAATTGATAACATTATAAGTTATTTTTATTTGCTTAAAGGTTATATAATTATATAGGTAGCACACTATGTGCATTTCACTCACTCCCGCACATCCCTCGACGTTGCTAACGCACACAGGCATCAAGTATGACAAGGTCCTATCCTACTAGCATCTGAAACGGAGAGTACCTATATGCACACAATAATAAGTATCTTACCATAACTGGCAGCACAAAGCGCCACACAAAACAAAGAAAGGAAGAACACCTTGTCCATATTGTTATGCCGTAATAAAAGACATGATCATATTTTTATTCCAATAAGTCTGTATTTTATGCATATGTTAAACTTTATGAGCCCAACTTAAATATAGTTTTTTTACATATTTCCCGTATTATATTTGTTTCATTATATGATATTGTTTTTATAAAGATTAGATATGACATGTAAGACGTATGTATTTTACAAATAAACATTTTGCATCTTTTGAATAGGTATATAGCCAGTTAAAATTTTTACAGAATATGACTGTGTTACTATGACTTATATAAGGTAACATTTACTTATGCAGCCGAATCCATACTGAAGACTCAGTATCAAGGTTCGATGACTCTTTTTGGGAAATTCGAAAATAATTCTTCTCCTACTGCCTGAAAACGCAAGCACGGCCCCGAGTCAATACTTTGAATAGTCAAAATTGTCTTCTTCAAATTACGCGAAAAGAACATTGATTCGTGACACTGATATCTTACCAAGTCTCTAGTGTGAATAAAAGTCACCTTGTATTCAGGCAAATTACAAAAATGAAACGCAAATAGGCTTGTAAACAGGGTAAACAAAATATTATTCTATTTAGTCCGTCATTTAGATTATCAAAAAATATTGGACACGTATTTTTTCTTTTGTCAATCAAACAAAAAATGACAGAGATAAAGCGCGTCAAAGTTTGGGAGTGGGGGAAAATTACGTCATCTCCCGGTCTTCCCCGTCATCCCCGTCATCGCCTTACAGATAATAACATGCGCGTAAGATGAAAACGTGCGCTTACAGCCACTTAAATTTAAAGATCGAGTTTTTAAAATCTCACTTCGATTGTTTCTCCAGAATAGCCCCCCTGGGACTTGAAAGATCTCTTGTAATACTGAGCTTTTATACTAGTAGCGCCATCTATACAGCTTTGGCGGAACTTGTTTGTCATAAAGCGTACAAGTACACCATAGTCGAGCTTTGGAGTTGACTCCCCTCTCGTGGCTGTTCAAACTTGTTCGCCACCACAACGTCGTTTGCCTGGAATCCCTTATTCTACATAACATAACATAACATAAATACTCTTTATTGTTCACCAAAATAAAAAACAAGTAATAAAAATATTTTATCAGAAAGGGTACAATGGGCGGTCTTATCGCTCAGGGCGATTTCTTCCAGACAACCTTTGGGTGGAAGATACTGTTAAAAAGGATAAGTTGATGGTGGTGTACAGGAGATATTTATGTAATATATATACATACATGTACTGCACAATGTAAATTAACTAATTATTTAAATACTAAACAATCTACTACGTGTAAATATACATACAAATACATACTATACAATATTATAATATAAACTAATATTTATTCATATAATATACCTACTTGAACGTACCTATTAAATTGAGAAAAAATATTCTTTTATTCGTCTTTTAAAGATAGCCGAGGAAGAAGAAGATTTTATAGAAAAGGGCAAAGCATTCCACAAACGCACAGCTTCAACCGTGAACGATTCTACCTAGTCGTTTGTATGTTGCTGTTCTATCTAATTAGATGTGTCGCTCATAGATGGCGCTTATGGAACTTTTTCAGTCGTAATTATCACGCAGACGCATTTTACTTTGTTCTCATCATTTCATAAATAAAGTATAACTTGTCTTTGAAGTAAACAGAACGTCTTGTGAATAAACATCCATGTTTTGAGTTGGCTCTGCACCTTATTTTATGTTTCGTTTAATTTATTTTATGCACAATTGTCCTAGTTTTACCAATATTAATTTCTCTTATGTATATGAATTAAGTTAGTTAAAACCAATGTAAATTGGTATTGAAGTCTCTTCATATTCTCGTGTATAAGAAAGTCGTATGATGTATATGTCGCAGTAAGATACCTAGTTATATCCGTGATATAATTATATCCCTAGTTGCAATCTAGTTATATAAGTATCGTAAAACAGACGCAAGTTATGAATGAAAAAAAAACATTACAAAACAAGAAGTAACAAAATTCATATTTGAGTCAAAAGAAGAGCTAAAATAACTGATGGTAGCCTAAGTTATAACGACCAAACTAGGAGTTATTGCTACAACCAAAGTGTTTAATTTTAGCACTTAAATGTAGTTTCTGAAACTGCTCCAGCAGATGTGCCTCACGATCACGGCGACAAAGCAAGTTCCTGGTGCTAGAACGATAACTAGTACGTTTCAAACAGAAATGAAATGTTAGGAACATCATTAAATAATAATTGGCCAAGGGCATGTCTTAATTGTATGAAGAATTACAAAAAATATTTATATACCAACTGTAGACCTCAAAATAGACTACAAATGATCTCAATGCCCTTCTCTACTTTAAAAATATTTCAAAAGGCCTGTTTTCAATGTTGGTTAGAATATTAAACAAGATCCCTAAATATACATATAAAAGATGAAAAGAATCCCCAAAAACTTTAAATAATACTAAAGTAGTATCTCAAAAAATACGATGAATAATGATGATGTATGTATGCACTGATGATGTAAGTTTGTACGGTAAAAATGTTTCTGTTTTCCCAAGGTTGACTGGAAGAAATTTCTTGCAGGAATAAGTCCGCCCTTGCCTTCTATCTGTTCTTTATATGTTTGTAAATATCGTGTTTTGTGTGCAATAAAAAACTTATTCATTCATTCATACATGGAAGTATTTTTAGAAGAAAAATTATACGAAGGTTTTATTATTATTTCAATGCAAGTGCTCGTAAAGTTCTGTTTTTAGGCGTCTAATCTGTTTTCAAAGTCAATTTTACTGCGCGAGTGTTTTATTTTTTCATTTTATTCAAGTTCATTTTTTTAGTTTTGTTCCCCTACATAGTGGGGTGGCAAATGGAACTTAGCTCATACAACCATGTCCGAGGTTTTTTTTTTTGTGATAAGCGAGTACACTGACAGAAGAATATGCTTGGGTTGGGCAGCATTCGGAAAGTTAAACACACACCCTCATACATCGCATTTATATTATTAGTGTGATTACCGTGTTTGAGATAGAACTACAACAAATAACGATAAAAAATGCATTTTGTTTTTCTTTTTTTGTTATTTGCGTAGTAACAGTTTAGTAGTTTCTGTGAAATTTTCAACTTTCTACCTATTACGGCTGAAGCTATATACCCCTGTGACAGATAGACAGACAGACGGACCGACAGCGGAGGCTTCGTAATAGAGTCCTGTTTGGCACCCTTCGGGTACGGAACCCTAAAAACCGGGCAAGTGCGAGTCAGACTCACGCACAAAGTGTTCTACGACACAATAGGGGTGCAATATGGGTACGAAACCGTCAAAACATTGTGGTAAATAGAGTCTGTCAAGTGGTTTATTTCACCGATGCTGTCAAGCCAATCTTGTCAAGAACTCTGGTTTTATTGATTGTTGTTAGCTAACTGGTTAATTTTGTAACAAAATGGTGATTCATTTGTTATGAACGATTAGAATACCTATGTAACCGATTTTTTATTATGAAGGTAATGTCCAGCTTTAATAAAAGTATGTTTAGAAAATAAAAAACGTACGTCCAGCTTCCAGAGCAAAATTTCCGCTCGTAATATAATAGAAATAACACATGATAAAAACTTGTTTTTGCTTAGAACATAATACAGGGAAGTAGAACTAACGTTTGAGACCCACATGAAGTTCCTGAGGCTTATAAATAGAAAGTATCTGGAGGTCGCCTTAAAAAACGTGTCCCTCGTCCATTCTAACGATTCATTGGATTCGATAGAACAAATTTGGAACTAACTCCCCCAACTACTGGCATCGTCATAGGACATGGGGTCCCGCTAAATGTAGGCACACCTTGTAATAGGCTCAAAATATAAGTTTTTTGCGGCATAACGGTCATATTTTTTTTTCCCGTTAACTTAGAAGTTCGATTTTTTCAGAGCTTCAAGGGACTGTAGACTTATATGGTTTTAATTTCAACTCAATAGGACGCGTTTTCGAGATAAAGGGTCTTGACAGACAGACGGACAACAAAGTGATCCTATAAGGGTTCCGTTTTTTCTTTTTCAGGTACGACACCCTAAAAATCACCTCGTAAGCGAATGCGTCAACATCACGTCGATTCCTTCCTCTGGGATTAAGTAAAGAGGCGACATATCGTATCCACTAAAATAACCCGCTGCTTTTTAACGGTCTTGTAGTTGTTCACTAATAGTCAGAACCATCGTCGTTACGTAATGAATGACGTACGTAACTGAAGAAGCTGACCATTACAGAGAAACTAGTCAGGCGAAATCTGATCGTGAGCAATAATTTTAGATTCTAAAGCAAGAATTTTTTAGCACCAAATAAAATAACATCAATCAGGGTAATAAAAAACAACACGCAAATATTATAAATATAATAATATTTATTCTTCTCTTGACAAGTCATTTTTTCTTTACAGTTTAACAAATATTGGTTCTTCAACAGTTCATAGTACTAAGAATCACTTGCACACCTCTTAATATATTTAAAACAAATAATTACATTTCACAATAAATTTCGTATTGATTATAACTGTAATCTTGACTTCTCTATACGCACCTCGCGAACCCTGCTCAGAGTTGGTGTTGAACAATTCGACGCCGATGTAGTGACACTGCTATTTTTGAACGGTCAGTGTTGCGGCCCGTGTTGATTTTTGAACGGTTTAGTGTTGGAACCCGGGGTACGGATCCAACCCGTTGTGAATTTTTGAACGACTATCAGCTATCAGGGGATAAAATATCGTAGTGTTGTATTTAATCTCCATCTTCTCCCTTGTCCCCAGGAGCTCTAATAGGTGGGATCCTGGGAGGAGTGGCCATGAGGACTGGCAGACGGACCGTCCTGCTGGTGTGTGCGCTGCCCTACACGCTGGCGTGGCTGGCCACCGCCCTCAGCAGCAATCTCATCATTTTGTAAATAATCATCAAGTTTTAGAAAAACTACTCAACCGACTTCAAATTATTTTGTAAAGTTTCATTCCTCAAACACATGGTAATACTTTAGGTACGTATTCGTACATGCTCGTTTGAAAAAACTGGAAAAAATGCAAAATGTCAGTTTTAAATTAATATAAAATTACCTAAAATAGTTATGAAAATTTGCATCTCTTAAAATTTGTCCTGACAGAAAACCAAAAAGCAAAGCTGCGCTCTTTTTTTTTAAGGCCACCAACTTATCTGTTCAGTTGGATTATCTACCCATCTCTTTCTTGTGCGGTAGAAAAGAGTATAATTAGAAAGAGACGGCGAATGATTTTACTGACCAGTTAAATTGGTGGCACTATAATTATGAACATTACTTGTTACTTATGTCATTGTCAAATATTTATGTAAATGCCTTGTTTGAGATTCGTTACTGTACCATTTAGATAAAATAAAATAAATATTTGAGTTTATCTTTTGTGGTACCATCAATTCTTTTTTTAGTAAATAACTCTTCCTGACTTCCCAAAACAAAATCGAATGATGCAGTTTTGATTTTCATCAAAATCTTGATCATTATTCAATTCACTATTTCTTGAATTCGTTTTATTGTGTAGTACGAGTAGTTGATATACTTTGCAAAAATACAGGATTTGATAAATAATTTTGAAAAAAGATGAAAAAAAAAAAAGATTGGTCAAGTGCGAGTACGACTTTTGTCCTGAGGGTTTCTTACCATTATCTCAGATACGAGTATGATAGACTTGCATAAAATTAAAAAAACAATACAATATTAGGCCCTGCAGTGATGTTGCAATTAGTTGAAACATTTCTTGCAGCACTTTAATGTGCAATATGATCTACGAATGTTTAATAATATTGCTGAGTGCATGTGCACCTTGATTGTATGCAAAATAGCTACCTACTTTTTTTTTTTTTTTTTTTTTTTTTTTATTACAAAAAGGTACACCAACAATGTCAACACACACATTCAAAAAAAGAAGAAAGTAAACATAGGGCCTATATCTGGTGTTGCCATCAATTACAGGCGTACACAGCATTATTACGATACAATTATTGTGTAATAAAATGTTAACAGCATAATAATTAATCAAATACTAAATTACAATTACCAGGACAATATTAACAATTTGAACTATCTTAAATCTGAATTATAAATCTAGACACACAAAACACACAGATTATTTAAAAATATTATTAAATTGAAGTTATATATTAAATTTATTAATCACAATTCAGAATGTCAACATGAAAGAAAAAATTGAAAATTAAAATTACATTTGAAACAGTCAGAAAGAGAAAAAATAAAAAAGTATGTATATATATATATATATATAAATTTTCAGTTATTCAAAATAATTATGATAATGGATTTGGCTGTAATATCTTATATTTAAAATTAATAGCTTTATCGTTAAAAATGTCAAGGGAGTGAGAATTCCAAAATTTATTGTAAGTGGTACAAGATCTTACATCTGGTGCATTTCGACCAAGGTTTGTCCTACGAGTAGGTACTGAAAATGTGTCCTTCACTACTCGACGAGCTTGTAGTCGAGGGACAGTCAAGGACACACCATCAACGAACTCATCACACAAAGCACGTCCATCGATTGTGTTTTTCAAAAATGCCAAATCAAGCATAATTCTACGGTCTGATAATTTATGCATTTTAAAAAACAATAACCTGTCCTCATACCCAGTTCGGTGACTAATTCCAGGGCAGTTGTAAGCGAGATGTCTAGTAAAAGAACGCTGAATGGATTCTATTCTATCAGAATGCGTTGCATAGCATGGGTTCCAGACAAGAGAAGCAAATTCAAGAGTACTGCGTACCAGTGCCGTATAGAGAGTAATCTTCGATTGGATATTACGAAAATCCTTGGTGGTTCTTTTGAGAAAACCAAGCATCTTTGCTGCTTTCTTAACAATATGGTCAAAATGAGGAATAAAACTCAGTTTTGAATCCAAAATCACACCCAAGTCACGAATTTGAGTCACTTCAGCAATATTGCCATCAGCGATCATGTAGGAAGTCTCAATTGGGTTTCTTTTTTTTGTAAACCTAATGAAAAAGCATTTAGTGGCATTTAATTGCATTTTATTTGTAAGACACCATAAACGCACTCGCTCTAGATCAGCCTGAAGCAACACAGCATCTGCCTGAGAATCAATTTTCCTAAATATCTTCATATCATCCGCATACAAGGAGCAATAACTGCTTTGCATGCAATTAACAATATCATTTACGAAAAGACTGAACAATATTGGACCAAGATGCGAACCTTGCGGAACTCCAGAGGTGGCCACATAACTTTTGGAAGAAGAGCCATTGATAACAACAGCTTGAGGCCTGTTGCGGAGATATGACGCGAACCAGACATGTAACTGGCCCATTATGCTGTACTGATATTTGAGCTTATGAAGCAAAATTTGATGACTTACTTTATCAAAGGCGCTACTGAAGTCAGTATAGACCGCATCAACTTGATCGCCATGGTCAACATGCTTAATTACTGTTGAAATATATGACGCTAGATTTGTCAAAATTGACCTCTTTTGCCGAAAGCCATGCTGCCTATCACTAATTAGATTCTGAGTATGGAATGCTATTATGGGGACCAACAGAGATTCAAACAATTTAGAGAAAGCAGAAATGTTAGATATAGGTCGGTAATTACCAACTTTATCTGCGACACCTTTTTTAAATACAGGGATGATACGAGCCTTTTTCCACTCGCACGGAAAAACTCCAGTTTCCAAAGATTTATTAAATATCAACATCAAAGGAAAGGACAGAGCAGAAGCACATTTTTTTAGGAATAGTGGAGGGATGTCATCAGGACCAGCGCCCTTATTATGGTTCAACTTTTTTAGGAATTTAAGTACTGATATTTCATCTAACTTAACAGCTGATAGAATACTGTTACAGGAATTTGGCATAGCTGCTGTTTGATCGGGAGATCCATTGCTATCTTCAGGATTGAAGCCGGATACGAAGTGAACTGCAAATAAGTCAGCTACATCCTCCGGAGATTGGGCAGATTGATCATCTTTAAACATTACTGAAGGAAGAGAATTAGACCCACATCTCTTTTGCTTAACAAAACTCCAGAATACTTTGGGGTTATTTTTCACACTGTTCTCGATTTTGGCGATGTAGCAATTATAGCATTGGCTATACAATTTATCACAGCGTTTTCTAAGAATTTCGTATTCTAGTTTGTCTCGGGAGTTTTTGTACCTACGGAATTTGGTCCGCAGTTTATCCTTCTCTTTCAACAGCCTAACTAATTCGGGAATAAACCAGGGGGGGTTATTTTTCCTACGGGGTTTTCTTTTTGGAACAAAAATAGCAATTGCTTCTTTGATCCTCTCATAAAATACTTCAACCAAATTATTTACGTCAGTACAGTCCTTGAAGCATTCAGACCACGTTATTTTCTTAAGAAATGATGTCAAATTTACAAAATCTGCTTTATAGAAATTAAAATCGGTTCGAGGGATAGGAGTTGATAGATTATTAATACAGAAGTTAACACAAATATCTAAAGGGGGGTGAAAATGATCTAGTTTACTTATTAAAACATCAGAATTTCGAACTGAACATGGGACATTGCTGAGGACCAAATCAAGCGTTCTACTTTGAAAGTTTTTAACAGCATTTCGTTGCTGTAGCCCAGTCAAGGATATAAAATCGGTCAAAGCATATCCAATTTTAGTGTGATAATTATCTGGTTTGAGTCCCTCCTGTTCATCATTGTCGGTCCAAGATATGGAACCAATATTAAAATCACCAACAATAATAAAATCATCTAAGTTACTAGTTATATTAGAAGCATTTTCCAGAAATATTTCAAGTTCTTTTAATTTTATAGGAGAGGGCAGGTAAACAGCACCAATACCAAGACGTTTAGGTATATTATCATGCACAAACTCAAGAACGATCCATACATCCTCGCAAGTACTTTCCCATTCAGTCACACGGACTGACTTGAAACTTTTATGTACAGCTATTAAAACGCCGCCACCATCATCCTTACTACTAGAGTACACTGTGCGATCGCGACGATATACATGATACCTGGCATCAATAAATTCACCATTAAATATGTCAGAATTTAGCCATGTCTCTGCAAAAACAATCACGTCGTAACTATTTTGCAAAATATTTTTAGCTATTGTATTAGTTTTGGTTCTCATTCCCCTAACGTTTTGATAATAAATGTGGAGGAGGCCGATAATAAAAAAGTAAGTATACATGCTAGAGAAAGTAAATCAAAAACAAAATCACTTCAGCCTACTTAGGAATTCATGACTATGTATGGTAATTGCTTGTGTAGATTCGGTCTTTCTCATCAATATTCTACCATTCCTAACCCAAACAAACTTATAGGATAACTCCTTAGATTTCAGCCTGGACGCAGCATGCAGTGACTTCTTTTCACGAGACAGGTGTTCACTAACAAATATGGGACATTTGTCACCACCAATGCCTATGAGACTGGTATTGAGTTTATCTTTTGGATTACTTTTATTGTATTTAGCAACTGCTGCTAGGACGGCATCGCGACAACGAGCACTGTGCAGCTTAGCTACCACAGCTCTTGGACGACTGCTGTTGTTATCCATTTTGGCAACACGGAAACAGGACATGATATCGCCATCCCCAATTGTGTGGTTGACTACGTTTCCGACGTGCATTATTATTTTAGCCAAATTTTCAGTCTTGGATTCTGGTATACCATGAATTTCTATGTTTGCTTCTCGAGTGTGATTCTCCATGTCTGATAATCTAGTCATTAGCTCCCCCACATTTTTTGTTAAGGTCTCATTATCGGTAACTAATTTCTTTATGTCATCTTCACGAGACTTCAATTTAGCAGACATTTCTTCATAGGATTTATCAATGAAATTCACAGATTTGGACAACTCGGCAACATCTTTGTTAATTACTAGTAATTCCTTATTGACTAATTCTCGTAAAATTTTAGGCAACATTTTAGGCAAATGGTCATTTAGTGCCTTTAAAATTTCTGAGCTGATAAAAGCGGACAATTGATCAATAGATGTGCAAGGAAGATCCACATCGCTGGAGCGGTTATTTTGTGAAGATTTTGCGCGCATGGTGACATTATTGACGCCGGAATTGTATCCATCGTCGATTGTTCCAGCTTCCAATCTTTGGGTAGTGCGAGCCGGTGTTAATGTGTTATCTCCTTTAGGACGCTTGTTTTTACACGCATCACATTGCCAATTCTTCCTTTGCTCACTTTTTAACTGTTTAAATTTTGTTTGGTTTACATTAGCGCAGCTTAGATCATAAATATTATTGCATATACAGCATTCCATATATTCGCTGCCCTTGATCAGAGATGGACAGCCAGCACACACTTTAGTAGACATTATTGCGCAAAACGGAACGCAAATATATTACTAGCAACACTCGCTGAGATATGTCACTGTCAACTGTGTATGCAAATCAGCTGTTGCGATGACTGTACTAGCGCAAGTTTCTTAAATGTTGAGTGTTTATTGGTCCATATCTTGTATTCAAAAGTGTTTTCAAAAAATATATCCGTTAAAATTGATGCCCAAGTAGAAATGTGAAATGGTTTTGAGTAAATACAGCCGGGCTCACCCTTGTGCAGTGCAAAGTATGACTGGAACTCACTTATAGAGGTTAGTCGAATGTTTTTATACAGAATTCACAACCAAACACTGATTATAAGATAATATTTTCTAGTTAATTGTAAGAGAGATACACAAAGCTTTGTTTACGTATAGGCAGGGTTGCCAGGTGATTAATACTTGTGATAAATCCGTTGACCAGGGTCCATTACCTTGATAATAAAGAAAACCGCATCCAAATCCGTTGCTGGTTCTAGAGTTAAAACGGAACATACTACATACAGACAACACGACAGAAAAAAAACAAAAAATGTACAATACTAACAACCTATTTCATGTAACATTTTGAAAAATTAGGCGTTCAAACTGGTGAACATCTTTGACACCCTTTTAAGGATTTAAGTATTTTCTATAAAACTTATATATTAATTTTGTTGATTTTTGAAGTAATATGTGGGTACATAATAATCTGAACTCTTTACCACTGTCTTAGGGACACGATACAGAAGGTTCCGAATTAAGGGCGCAAAGTATGTTTTTTATATTAGTAGCTAGCAAAATGCCCAAATTCAGAAATATAGACATTGTAATAAAATATGTCTATTCATAGAACAAGGAGGAAAAGTGTGTTTGAAGACTTCATTGAAAACTTATAGTGAGCATTCCTTATATCCTATAGCTTCTATTTGATGTGGTTAAGTCACTTTTATTTCCATCGAATCGAATGCGCAATAATTCGTGAATTTCAAATCTAGTATGGAATTATCAGGTGGTATTTCTACCAGAGCTGGTGCCGAGCTCGACTGTGGAGGTAGAAGATAGAAGAGTTAATACTTTATCTCATTAAGAACAAATGGATCTAGTTTACTGTTTCAGGATCCGTTTATCTTTACAAACAAAGTTTGTTACGACCCTTGTGTTATATGAGTGCGTTCATGTTGGCACATAATTTATCAAGAGTCTATCAGACAATGGATTAATCAATCTCAGATTATTATGAATTTTGTGTTAATGAAATAATATTTTATCTTTGGAATTGATGAAATTATTTATTTGCGTAATATTTACACAAATATGATCTTATTCAAATGTTAGTACTATACAAGTTTAACTTTTGTAATGCATTGCAATTAACTTAAATAATAACCTAAAATAAAACTAAATAAATTTAAATGTTGTGTAATTAGTTATTAACTCTAAGCAATCAGTACATTCATAATGTTTTTGGAGTATGAAAACATTTCCAAGCAGCAGCATTTTTTTTTGGCTGTTGACTTTAGCTTTCACTTATAATGAGATTGGCAGTGACTTAGATTCGAAGATGCAACTGAAATAGACACAGAAATGTCACTTGTGTATGTGAGAGGGAGAGAGAGAATAGAATTCAAAATAAGGCAATTACAATGATATTATATGAATTGATTAATAAAATTACCCTTTATGATGTCATCTTGATAATAAACATAATCATAAATTAGTGTAATAAACATAACACTTTCAGTTATCTCAAACATTACTAAACAATATGTTTAGAAAATGAAAACAATGATAGAAGTAAATGTTAAATTATTTAATAGTTATCTATACACGTTAATCATAATACGCAACTTCTGTTAGATCCACTATTGTAAAAATTTGTTTATATTTCCCTTACATATATACATATTATTTTTATTCAAAGATATTCATTGTAAAGATTAACTTTGACTTGTAGAAAGTATACTTTATGTATCTATTTTACAAAATAAATATTTTGATTTTGATTTTTGAAATTGCTAAAGGCATTTCTCATACATTTATGTAAATTTTACGAGATACCATTATAAAAATCAGAGCCCGAAAAATGTATGCAAAGTGGAGAAGATATGGCGATGCTAGCTACCATTACCGTGAGACGCGAGGAGGCAAAGCTCAGTTGGAACATTACTGTGACGCGTGGAGGCGAAGCTCAGTTGAAACATTATGCAGTGTTGCTAGTTACCAATAGACCGTCAATTTTCACTGTAAACTTTTGCGAGGTGAGGTTACTTGAACTTTTATTTGCATTTCAAGTTCACCTTTCCATAGCAGCAGGTTTACATAACTTAATCATGTTGAAAGTATTTTAAAGTCTAAAATCTACCAAAATTTCCAATGTTGTTTCAAATAATATTGTATTTTTTTATTAAAAATATAATTGTAAAATATGCGAGTAAAGTACACGCCACTTGAAATGTAAATCAGTGTCAAATCAATTTATATAAAAGGGTAAGGAATTATTGAATTTGAGATGGCAACTCCAGTATTATGTTCATGCGGAAAACAAAGTTATGCGTACGGTAGGTATATGGAAATTTTATTTGCATTTTATATGCGTGGCTTGGAATTTACAACTCTACGCGTCTTGTTGCACGCGTTTGAAAGTCGTATATTCATTCAAACAGATTATGCAACATTTGTTTATTGTACCGATTTGCATCCAGTTGTATTCTTATAAGATTGATACCTACGGGTATCATTTTCACTTTCAACTTATATTTAACATTCTTTTTCAATGCAAGTCCTCGTAAAGTTCTGTTTTATATGCGTCTAATCTGTTGTCACAGTCAACTTTACCGCAAGAGTGTTTTACTTTTCTTTTTTTCCCCTGCATTTTGGGAAGGCAAATGGAACTTAGCTCATACAACCGTGCCTAAGGAATGTTTTATTTTATTTATCGAAAACAGTTGCCAGTCTTATCTTGTGTACCATAGATAGACTTGATAGAAATGAGCTGGTTTCAGTTTGATGCGTTCGTAGGCTGCGATCAGTTTGATGAAATGAAATGAAAACTGTTTAGACGACATTTTGAGTAGGTAGTAACTTTACAAATTGAAAATATTCTGATGAAACTTAATCAACCAATTCGCGCCTGATTTTACTTTTTAATTTCTTTTGATAATATATAGGTAACAAGAAGGATACTGGAAATTGGTTAAAATAAACTTCTTGGTAGGTAACCTCATTTAATCGTTATATAAATAAGAACTTTTTCATTATAATTCCAAAAGACAAAAAGTTTTAATGTGCGAGTTCGCAAAATTATTATTCTCTGTACATTATTTTAAAATATACAATGTTATCGATCGGTCTTCCTTTTTAACAACATTATTTGTATCTAAAGAATAGAATTTCGGGCAGCCATTGGTGTTTACATTATTGAAATAAGCTGGTGGAGTCGAATTGATGTTATGTATGACTGAAAGCAGCCTTCAAACGCATCAAACTGAAAACAGATTATTTCCGTCAAGTTGACAACTTGCGTGCAAATAAAAAGAAAAAGAATGCCCTAAAGTCCATTTAAAGTATTTATTGTTTGTTTGCTTCTTTAATTACGTTTTATTTATTTATTCAAACTATGCATTGAAAAACGTAGCATGATACACGTGCGTAAGGGCAATAACTTACTCGTAACGTTTAAAACACTCGCTTATCGATCCTCCTAAGCTATTGCCTCCTTTACGCAAGACATACCTAAACTACTATTGTACAGTATAAGTGTATTTTATTATGTAACAACTTCAAGGCTTTTTCCAAGCCTCATAGAGACATGACCCTAATCTTGAAGCAACAAAATTAACGTTAAGTCCCTTTATCTAGTCGAAAAATATTTAATTGAGTTTTCTTGAATCTTGAAGAACAGGAGACGCTTCTTAGAAGTTAGAGCTGTCAGAATAGATTGACAAGTTTGGACTCGTGTTTTGCTACTTTAAAAAAACACACAGACTCGATTTTAGAAGGCAATGTTCTGTTATTTTGTATTCTGTGTTTTTATTTTGATTTTCTATGCATAAAGTATCGTCTCCTGTCTGGTAGCTCCGCCGACCGAGAATAGCTGCTGAGGATGCTCGAGGTATACTTTCCACTGTTTGCTAGAACTTCTAATCACATGTAATCTCGTAACTGTGCAGCGCTAGTGTAACGTCGTCATTGCCCCACACTCTGATATTTCACGACGAGATTTCAGGTGAAAGTAAGAATTTCAATTTCGTTGAAATTTGAAATGACGTCAGTAATATTTTCTATCTGTAACCTATTCAATAAATCAAACTTATTTTCTAGCCATTCGTATCGAATTACACATAAGGACGCACCACTGTCCACTAATAAGTTTAAATCGCGAGATTGAACGTCGCATGTTATTACTATACCATTATTTATATTTAGAACAAAGTTAGTCTCGAAAAAACTGATTAGAATTACCTAAGTCATTACCTACATTTCTTTGCTGCAATGAGCATTGCGCCTGCTGGTCAAACTGATTTCGCTGAATATGTGAAACGTGAGGATTGCTGCGGCGTTGACGTTCGTGGCCGGTTCTTCGACCTCTGCCAGCAGCTGAGCCTCGGGGGCTCCAGTTTCTACCGAAATTATTCGATTTATTCGCATAATTATTACGATTATAATAAGTCTTCTGTCCATTGTTATAGTTCCTATAGTTATGGAATCTTCCCCTATGTGAGAATTTGTTTGTGTGTCCGTTTGTACGTGCTGTTTTCATAATTTGATGCCCGTAATTATTAGAAAATGTATTTACGGACATTGATTGCTCGTCTAAGGCAGTTCTAATCGCTTCCGATAACGAAGAAAACTGTCGAAAAGCGATTATAGTGTTAAGACGCTTGTCCGTCAAACCGTCGGCAAATCATTTTATTGCGACTTTTTCATTGATGGGACGAAGAATCTCATATTTTTGGGAATCACTGTCTGCCTGGGATAACGTTAATCCTACAAATAGATCCTCTAATTCAGAACCAAACGTTTCTATAGTTCTATGTCCCTGTTGACATCTCAATAGTTGAGTCTGGATAGCAACAGCTGATCTTTTGGGCAGTAAACTATCTTTCATGTCTCGTAACAAACTGTTCACCGAACTGTAAACTGAACATAAGCGAAGCTTCGCGCTCGCGGAAAGTCTAGTTTTCAAAACAAAATTAACTAACTGTGGTTTAGAGCTTTCGTCTAACATGCTACGATAGGTATATAATTCTATGCCATCTATTAATTGTTTTGTGACATGCTCCTGTCCCGTCATCACAGGTAACAGGGCGATGGCGGTTTTAAGGTCAAACTTTTCGCTTGCCATGTTTGACACCAAAAAATACTCACTGACTAAAAATACAATTTTGCTATATAAATTATGGATTCTGCTGACGATTTTATTTATCGTAACAGACTCTTCACTGCTTATTTCGGAATTTTCAATTTGTAATTTAATACGATTTAAGATACTATCCAATTTACCATAAGCAACTTGAGCTTCAGACAATTTTGTTTTACTTATTTCCTTCTTTCTTCTTTCAGGTTCTATTTTAGACAAATACTCTTTGATTTTAAGCAAAAGGCTCTCTAAACATAACAATTCCTGACTCATAATAATATTAGACAGAGAAAAAAAAATAAAACAACATGGATAAAACTATTGACTCACATACTCGACGTTTAGAAGTAGGCTGTTAGCGACGCTGGTGTGGGATGCCGGAGATAGGGCCAGGAGTCCAGGTGGGGTCCGTGATGCTGGAAACGGGCCAGGGGTCCAGACGGGGGTCCGTGATGCTGGATGATTGAGTGGCGTCGTGATGTCATCCACGCTGAGTGGGCCGGGATTACCCTGGACACCTCTTCTGGTCGGGCTATACCCTGGACTCAAATAACCTTCTAAGCACGCAGGATCTCGATGTCTATACGTTGGTCGGCTGATGATTAACCCGGAACTTATCTTTGAAGTTCTTGGTGGTCTGCTTTCATTGGCTGACAGAATTAAAATGACCTTTTTAGAGTTCTCATTTGTTTCCAAAATTTTATTTAATAAACAAATTCGTCCTCAGTTGTTTCCAAAAAGATAAGAGGTACTGTCAGCTTATGCAGTAAGTAATAAATAATGTATTATAAAATATAGTTTAACTACGACCCATACTTAGTTTAATACTTCATTAAAGCCGATTTTGAAGGCTTTAGTTTTAGTTTGACATACATAAAATTAAACTTAAGTATGGTTAAAACGAAGAGTCATTTTCAAGTCACCATTTTATAAACTTAAAACTAAAATTTTAGTTTGACAGCCATAATTTACTCAACTTAGTGATTTTAACTTGTTTTGTTAATTTCAAGGCACATTGTAGAGCTGTCATTCGATTGAATTTAAAAAATGTAGTTTGATTTATGAGCATTTAAAAGACTTGCTAATTTTAGTTGGTGTGCCCTTCAGAATAGCAAAATAAAGTGCTGTCACTTAAAAATTACGTTTTTTAGTAAGTTTCTTAGCTTAAAATTAAAACCTTCAAAATCGGCTTTAATAGCTCTTATTTTACATTATCGGAATGGATTGCATGATAAGAAGTTTTTCTAAGAAATAAGGTAATTTGTCGAAGTAATATAGGGCATTATTTAGAAAAATAGATTGACGAGTTCTTGTTATTAAAGCAAGTGCGTAGGGGCAGGCATATGTGACACATTCTTTAGACAAATTAGTTGTTTTCGCACCCTCGTGGCCATAGATTAACTTATAAACTGGCTATAACATCAAACGCGTTCCTGTTAGTGTTTATACAGTATAAGATAAGGTATACTTACATATTTAACTAAACATAGTTTGTTACTTAGTATAATCACGAAAACAGCAAGTATTTGTTGGATCGTTAAGAAACATTTTCCATTATACGTAGTAGATGGATATATATCACAAAACTGATCATAACTATTTATGGGGTTATCAGGATTTAAAACTAAATTATCAAACGCTTTTTCTGTTACAGATGAGAATTTGAACCAATCTGCTTTATTGTAGAGGAATTTGTTTGGGGAATCGCCTACTGTATATTTTTCAACAGTAGTTTGGATATTAATAAAAGTAGGATAATGATAGCTTCCCATTGGATCGTCATGAACTGTCTAATGACATAATGGAGCAACATTGGGAGATACACAAGAAATGTCAATGCTTGATGGTCTAGCCGTAGCCGTGCCTACAGTTGTCAAAGATCCAGTATTTAACAGACATAGATCACTGTCGTCTAATAAGTTGAAGATATCTCTGCCTCGGGTGTTAGTACTGTGACAGCCGAATGCAACATGATGAGCATTAATGTCTCCTGAAAATAAGATTGGCTTTGGAAGTGTACTTATAAGATTCCTGAGTTTATGAACCCTTAAACGTGTTGGAGGTGGTGGACAATATGTACATAATATAGTTAGTTTACCTGCAGTTCTGTGTAAGGCAATAGCTACTGTTTGTAAGTAGTCATAAAAGGGTGTTTGTATAATATCAAATTTATAAGTATCTCTAATGAGAATACCTACTCCATGATGTCCATTTTTCCCATTTCGGATTATGAAATGAAAACCAGGAATGTGTATTTTAGTCGAATCTTTTAGTCTAGTTTCGTTTAATAAGCAGACATCAACATTTTGATTATTGAGAAAATCAATCAGTAAAGGCTTTTTGTTATTTATACTCTGTATATTAAATTGACAAATTCTAATAAAATTACTATCCATCAAAGACAAGGGATTTTTTTAAAACTTCTTTAATGTTGTTGAATGTAAGGGTGACACTTAAGAAGTGGAGCTCCCGACGACGGGCTGTGTAGGAGAATTGGAAAGGTTGCAGAATCTGGGCATCAGATTCGTGTATGGCTTGCGCAAATACGACCACGTTTCATACTACCGCGCGGAACTTAAATGGCTCCCTATTCGGAAGCGCAGAAATCTCCATACGTTGTGTTGCCTTTTCAATGTCCTCAAGAGTTTAACAGCTCCGGATTATCTTCGTGAGCGCTTCAACTTCCTGTTTAGCAGAGATATCAATAAACCACTCAGGTCGCACACAGTCACACTCCTTAAAACGCCTTCTCACAATACCGGAGCTTTCGCAAATTCGTTCACTGTTAGAGCCATCAGGCTGTGGAATTCTCTTCCGTACACAATCCGAGATTGTCGCACTATCTCCTCTTTTAAAAAGAAACTAAAGGAATACTATTCAGCAAATCCTTAAGCTATCCTAAATATGTTTAATTATTTATTGCTGTATTATCAATTATCATGTATCGTTATGTCATGTTTATATATAGTCAGTTTATATTAGAGTTAGTTATATTAGTATGTATGTTAGATATATTTATATATTTATATATATTTTATACACCTATGTAAGTATTTTAGTATGTAGTACGTACACATATGGTTACCTATTTATTTTTTAAAGCACTCCTATACTCATTCGGTTTGCTATAAAAAATCTCTTTGAGAGATAAGCTCGCCGCTGTACTCAAATTATTGTATCAAATATTTGTAATCTCCTTTTTTGTGTACAATAAAGAATAAGAATAAAGAATAAGAGAATAAAAACCGGTCAAGTGCGTGTCGGGCCACGCGCAGTGTAGGGTTCCGTAGTTGCCCGGTACACTTTATAAGTTGGTCTACTAATACAGATCGCGCCAAACTTCTAGTCCCATACATTTAGAAGAACGGCCCATACATTGTCGTGTTTACAGGGGACTAAAAGTTTGGCGCAACCTGTACTCGTAAACCTGTAAGGCCTCCTTAGCTGTGATAGTTTTCCTTTTAACTTCATTATATATACTACTTCTGTGATTTTTTCCACATATCCATAAACAACCGTTTAGCTAGCAGGGGGGACACTTGACTCTAACAAAAATTAGCAATTCAAAGCTTAATATTTCGCCAACGGATCCCTTTTCACACACCCATAATGTTTTTGAAAGACCTATGGGATAGACGAGAAAAAAAATTCATCCCCAATTTAAGAGTACGGGAGATATGCTTAAAAATATCGAGATTTTTTTGTACCATTTTGTTGGCGTAATTGATATGTATACGCATACCGAATTACAGCTTTCTAGTACTAATAGACTCTGAGCTAAGTCGCGGACAGACGGACAGACAGACATGGCGAAACTATAAGGGTTCTTGTCGGACTACGGAACCCTAAAAACAGAGTTCAGGGTGAAAGTTAAAAATAATCCTGTCTGGCCAGTCCAGCAGCACCCTAATTTTTGTTCTCCAACGATTTTTTCCAGAACAGGCTGAATTGAATAAATTCTATTTGAATAAATAGAATAATTTACCCCTACAAAAAGTAGGCCACAAAAAAATAAGCCAGCAGGGGATCACCACTTTTTACATGTTACCTGTATACATATACTTAAAACGTGCCAAGTTTCATCCCAGCAGAAATTGGTGCAAGATTGTGTATCCACTTACCTGCGTACCACAACAGCCATCACAAAGGTTAAGTTCCTTGAACAAAAGCGAGGCCTTTGCCAAATGGCAAACAGATGGCAGTCTTTAATTAAAACAACAACAATGAAATTATTAACATTAACTATTTTGTTTTATTTTGTTATAGATTGTAAATAGTTTGTCTGAATAAATGGCTGATTGATTGATACCTTTAGATTTAACAGTTTTCTTCTCATATAAATTCACACATAATAAACTTTTTATTTCTCAAACAAAACGGGACCAAGTAAGCAGTCTACCAAACAAAACAAAAATCTTTTAAATTGGTCAAGAAATGACAAGAGTTAAAAATAAAAGATGAAAATAACGAAAAAAATACAGTTCTATTGAGAACCTCCTCCTTTTTTGAAGTTGGTTAATCAGACTTATTAAAATCAGGGTTTGCAATTATCAAAATAAATATGCCCTCTGATAATTATCGCGTTAATTATCTCATAATTATCAAACAGATATTATAAGCCTAGCAATCCTTTTTTAACTGATATTACCTATTTAACATTTACGTTGTAGTTGACGCCACTGCCCGTCATCAGTCTGTTTGTTTTATAGGGCCCAGAAATTTCGGGTGGATATACCGCCATCGATCGGTCCCAGGCTATGGTGGGCCACCTGGTGGTGCCTGTTTGAGAAATATCCTATTACTCACCACCGAATAGCTTCGGGAGGGTTCGCAAGAAAGATGCTGGTTCCTCCACAGTCGATCCCGGCACCAGCACTACCACCTTACATACTAAACCCATATATCGATGGTCTAGAAGACAAACATGATAATTACAGACTCCCCAACTTTTCAGTAAAACTGTTTTTATTCACTTAAAATTTCGAGATACTATAACTTAAAATGGAACATAGGAATCGTGTATATACTGCCTATATTTGGTTAGGTTATTTATCTCTTTAATTATTTATCATTAACTTGAACATCAATATCCAAAGGATTCTACAAAAAAATCAAAATAATAAAGAAGGGCATCACTTAGTATGTTTGTACATGAACTTTAAATACATAATGTTCACTTAACACTTTCGAGTAGATATTGTATATTAAGTAAGTTTTTGTTGAAATTGAATGTAGAATAGCCAGAGGCGACTAAAGCACTCGAGTCGAGGGTTTGATGTATTATAATCTTAGGCGATGGGCTGACAACCTGTCACTTCTGTGATACACTATTTCTAAGATGACCCTCAACATTATCGGATGTGGCGAAAACGACCTTTTAGGTCGTTAACGCTCTGCCTACCCCGCAAGGGATAAAGGCGTGATTGTATGTATGTTGCTGAAATTGACTGCCTATGTTTTAAAAAATTACAATTAGTATTAAATTTTCTTTATTATCAAATCAATCAAATAGTATTAATTGGTAGTATAATTTAATTATAAGTTCAGTCATCATCAGACTCCGAGTCAGAACAATCGTTAATTATATTTTCTTCATCAATAGCAGGAATATTATTGTAATAATCAACATAGTCCTGTGGGATCACTCCATCCTTCAACAGAGTCATTAAATCCTTCTTTTTAGCCTTCGAAATTGGTATCAGGGACTGGTATGCTTTTTTTAATGGCTTGTATAAATGAGAAATACCTGATCCCTTTTTCTTCTTTGTTTCAGATGCGGCAATATCGATTTCATGGAAAGTCGAATCACTTAGTTTATATTTGTAAAATACCGATCCTGGAGACTCCTTTCTTACTTGTATCCATTTGATGTTCATCCACTTTACAGTTTCATTGTTTTTGTTTTTTACCATGTTGCACTTCAATGACTTTTCCAAAGCTTTTAAATCATGGAAATCGGGGTATTTCATCATGATTACGTTGTAAGGCTTGGGTTTCGATCTCGCAGAACTGACGACTAAAGCGTACTCTCTTGCAGTAAATATTTTTTTATGCTTTCGGGCACGCTCTATACTTGCATGTATAGAGTCAGCCTCTAGGTACGAATGGCCAGATTCCATATACTTAAAGTTGACTGTTTCCAAATGTGGAACGTTTATTACGGCATACAATGCTGCCAATGTGACATATTTGTTGCGATTCTGACCGCTGCAGGTGTCTGAAAAGGATGTAACAGTTTTTACGTTTTCAGGCAAATCCATAAAGTACTTGAGTAAAATTGAACCAATTTCAGTGCTGCCTTTTTTTCCGTTGCTTTCGTCCCACACATAACACACTCCCGTATTTTGATAATTATCTAAAATAGTAAAATTGTAGATAGAAAATTTCCGCAAGTAATAAATTTTCGAGTCACCGGTGTGAGGCACTGTCAATATTGCCTGCAAGTCAAATGTTATTGCACGCTTCGTACCATCGCTTTCTATGCTTTCTTTCTTGTCGGTTTCCTTCATTTCCAAAGATTCTTTTTCTCTTGCTTTATGTTCATCATATTCTTTTTGTAAATTGGTTTTGTCTTCAGCATACTTGTACACATTGCATTTTGTGCATTGATCCTTTTTTGGTTTGTAAAATGCTAAGGGTGGGTCATCAGATTTGAAAATCTGCTCGTAAACATACGAAGAAACAGGAGTTATATTTATTTCTGGACAGTATTCTTCTTTGTACAATTTATACAAACGAGCCATATTAAGGTCACACTCCAAATATTTTTTTTTGAGTCTTTCCTGCAATAATGGGACTCTATTCTTGGAAATTGGTCTATATGGTGTTTAACATCATTTTTGGCTTCTTCTGAAGTTTTGTTTCCAGGAATAAGTCCCTTCCGTTGATCATCACCCACATAAACGCAAGTTTGTCCCATCTGTTTCGCGCAAGTTTCAATTACACTTGTACTTATGGCAAAAGTGTTGCAAAAAAATTTTTGACAAACTCTCATTCTACCCGTGTCTTTGTGGCTAATAAAATATTGTCTACACATAGCACGTTGTTTTGTAGCTAAAACTGTCTTACGTTTAATATTTGCGTGTGTAATAAGTGTCGAAAGGTAAATTTTTTGGTGTCTGCTTTCTCCAAGTCCCCAATAATCGTGACAGATCTCCGCTCTAATGTTTTCCGGGAAATTTTCGTTACATTTGTATCTACATTTACTGCAATCTGTAGGTATACAGTTTTTTGCGGCAACAATTTCTCCCTTTCTATTGATATAAGATTTACCACTTTGACGTTTGTTTTTAGCTATGTTTCTCTTCCACGTGTCCGGGTTTGCTTTTTTATTTTTTTTTCGGATATTTGTTTCCTCGTTCTCGTCTTGAGATGTATCAGAATGGTTGTTTTCTGGATGGTAAGACGATTCGGAATCTACGTAAGGGTCAGGGTCTACATCTGAGTCAGACAAATGAAGGTCGAGAATTAGTTGCTCTATAATATTACTCGAATTCGATGTACTAGGAAGTGGTGACTGTCTAGAAGTGTGTGAATTTTGCATAGAAATGGGTAAAGTGTTGACTTGTGTTTGAGAAATGGTGCTCAAGGCATTATTTAGATCATCAGCTGCGTAAGCGGTTTCTGTAAGAGCGTCGGTGGATACTACGGATGGAGACAGCGGTACCGAGGCAGCGGAGGAGTCGTAAGCATCAGTAAGTATCGTGGGATTGTCGAGTATTTTTGTGGGAAATTCGGCAATCACTGCAGGCAAAAACGACGATACCGAGGCAACGGAGGCGTTTTGTAGATCACCGGCGGCATCGGGGATATTTGTTGGCACTTGGGTAGCAAAGGCGATCAGTGAAGCAGCGGCGGCATCAGGGGTTACTGCAGGAACGTCGGTGTTTATTTCAGGCGGAGACGGCGACACCTGGGCAGCAGAGGTCAGCAGTGAAGCAGCGGTGGCATCAGTGGCTACTGCAGGAACGTTGGCGTTTACTTCAGGTGGAGACGGCGGCACCTGGACAGCGGAGGCCAGCAGTGAAGCAGCGGTGGCATCAGAGGTTACTGCAGGAACGTCGGCGTTTATTTCAGGTGAAGACGGCGACACCTGGGCAGCGGAGGCCAGCAGTGAAGCAGCGGCGGCATCAGGGGTTACGGCTGGAACGTCGGCGTTTATTTCAGGTGGAAACGGCGACACCTGGGCAGCGGAGGCCAGCAGTGAAGCAGCGGTGGCATCAGGGGTTACTGCTGGAACGTCGGCGTTTATTTCAGGTGGAGGCGGCGACACCTGGGCAGCGGAGGCCAGCAGTGAAGCAGCGGCGGCATCAGGGGTTACTTCTGGAACGTCGGCGTTTATTTCAGGTGGAGACGGCGGCACCTGGGCAGCGGAGGCGAGCAGTGAAGCAGCGGTGGCATCAGGGGCTAATACAGGAACGTCGGCGTCTACTTCAGGCGGAGATAGCAACACCGGGGCAGTGGTGGCGGAAACACGATACGCGATACATTCAGCTATTGCCGTGGATGATTTTCTTTTTCGAGTATTTCTAGAATGAGAATCGGTGTGTAAATCAAAACTTCGCTTTTCTTCCTTCTTATGATCATTGTTTTCTATTTCCAAGCTTCCCTTCCGTTTTCGTGTATTCTTTGTACTTTTCTTCTCCTTTGCAGCACGCTCCATTCGTCCTAAAACGAAAATATAAATTAGTATCTAAGTAATCCCATACCTACTTTGTTCAAAATACGAAACTTAAGGTAAAGGTTAGTAATATATTAATGGCCTTTAAATGTTTTTCCGACTATTGTCATTCGTGACAACTGAACCTATAAATTCACTTACAACTATTACTACGTAAAAGACATAAGTATTAAGTGCGCTTATGATAAAGGTCAACGTAGGTATTGTTTATAGTGAAAGAAAACTATACCTTTTTACTTGTTTAAACTATTGATAATTAATCACAATGTTATTCAGAAGGTATTTAATGAGATTTCATCTCATCTTACACGACAGTTTGTAAGAAAATCAGCTATAAATGACACCCAGCGAAAACTTACCGATACCCGGTGTTAAAGTAGGTACCTACCGTACGGGCTTCTCTCATTAGCACCACGACACTTATATTCACACATACCCAGTGAACGTGTGTTCTTTAATTAAGATAACCATAATTAAAGCAACTATAACAAATTGATGAACTTACTTTGAAAAGTAGGCACAAATCTCCAATATTCGTCGTTTTCCATTTTTGCATCACTTATTCACAGCAAATAAAGAATTGTTTTTGTTCTAAATGTATCACTATAGTAATTTTAGAGACACTAAGAAAACAGTAACGGGAAATGAAGTCCCAAAACAATTAAAGTAGTAGCAAATCCTAATCCCGTGACGTATTTGCGTAAACAAATAGTGCAAGTGTGCGGTGAGAGGGGCGCGCTCGACGCGTGCCGTCAATCATCGGTATCTTTCGTCAAAGTTCGTGCACCGCCGAATCGCGCGCCGCGCCGGTTAGCCGCCGGATCGTGGCGGCGCGGCGCGGCGGGGTCTAGTTGCTATGCAAAGATTCCCGCCAAAATAAAATCATTTCATTTTCCAATAATAAAATCCGATATTGTGAATTGCAACGTTATATTATGAAAATATCTATCATATTAATATACTTTTTAATATGTG
This sequence comes from Ypsolopha scabrella, assembly GCA_910592155.1. Lineage (NCBI taxonomy): Eukaryota > Metazoa > Arthropoda > Insecta > Lepidoptera > Ypsolophidae > Ypsolopha > Ypsolopha scabrella. The sequence continues at coordinate 5,555,888 of OU342985.1, read as the reverse complement.
TCAATAGCTTGGTAATCAACCTAAATAACTTTAATACTCTCGGGCTCCTGCTGTTCATTTAGTAGTTTGTGGTAAAATAATTTACAACATTTGTCAACATTTTATCCTTTCTGATCTATAATTTTTAAAGCACTTAATATATTTTATGATTTGCTGACGAGTGTTCAGTAGTATTAAGACCACCTACACCATTTGTCTACCGGCATCTTGGAAAGATAAAATCTTTTAATGTAATTGGAAATCAAAATTTACCAAATGACAAAATTAACAAAAACATTTAGCTTATTTGTCTATCGTGGTAAATGCAAGCGAAATGTTATAAATCTATTTAACATATTTTTTTTTTTTACTCTTGTAATGTTTATTTTAAATAACAATAGAAACTTAAATAACATAAAAAGATAACCTAAAATACTTAAAAATATTTAAATAAAAAAAAAAAAAAAAAAAAAAACTAAAATACTTACCAAATAAAAGCTATAAGTAAAAAATGTTTGCCAGATCACCGCCGTCATGTGGCAGAGTCCCCAGAAGACTGGCGGCATTCCCTCTTTGGATTGCCAAAACTAAGGCGTTGTCCGAGGTATGCCCCAGCCCTTGGGTCCCCGGAAACGTCGACCAGCCGCGAAGAAATCTCTTTAAAGAGACGTTTCGCATCCGGACCCCATGGCCCAAGTGTTTCGACACCAAAAGGCGCAAACATGTATTCAGAACCAAGCTCTGCATATTTACGCCTTTTGGTTGCCTCAGCCGCTGCCGCGGCTGCGCCAGCCCTGGCGGCTGTCGCTTGGATGTGGGACGGAGCAAGAGTGTCAACGCATGTTGCGTCCCAAACCAAAGACTTGCCGCATTTCCAAGGAATGAGTGTCATACCGTCGGGCCTCTTGCCATCGCTGCGTGCGATTCCGTTCGGCTCTAAGATAGCCGGCACACTAACTGTGGCAAAGGCCCTTCGGATGACATCATTTAGGCTGGCATGCCGCGACAATCGGCCAGCACTTCGTTGGCAAGATAGGCCGTGGTGTCCGAGCTGATTGACGTTAGTGCCACACCGGCAGCGATGTGGCTCGTTAGTCCTAGCACCGAGCCGCAGGCTGACGGCCAGAGTAAAAGTTACTCATTTACTTAACATATTTTGTAGTTAAAATTTATGGTAAATAATTAACATTATTTTTTTTGGCATCACAATGACATCACTTGCTATAAGTGTACACCTACGGTTTAGGAAGAAAGAGACAGAATTAGGGTATTTGGGTAAGTGCAAACGGTAGAGCATCTTCATTTAATACATTTGGCATTAAAATTTTGAAATATCAAAGTTTTGTAGTTAGCACGTTTGTCTTCTAGACCATCGATATGGTTATTGCTCATATTGTTATTAATTTAAGCAATGTCCGAACAATGGGTAACTAATTGTCACGTTTTATTTATTTATTTTCATTATCATATGTATAACTCCTTTTCATTCAACTGATAACAGTTTCAAACTAAGGGCCGAAGTAAATCGAAAGTTAGTAGTTTATTTTTTTATTATTATACAAGGTGAAATTTATTTATGAAGTGATATTCATACGCTTTTTGAGTGATCAGAATTACGGATGGATAACACTTTTTGCCAATTTCACAAAATAAAATGTTGACGTCCCATAGTAATTGACTCAGGGCTGGGCTTGCGTTTGTAGGTAACACGAAAATAATTATTTACACATTTCACAAAAAGGATAATTGAACCTTGGTACTGAGCACTTACATAGTCTACAGTACGAATTAGGCTGTATAAATAAATGTCACCCATAGAAAGCTTAAAACACCAAAATATATCTTTATTTAAACTGACTTTCTCATTTTCATAAATAATTAAATGTGCTGGATTTTGCGAGAAAAAGCGTTTGTTTTTTTTGCATAAAATATAATACGGATATTTAAAAGAATAACATAGGTAATTGAAATCAATTCTAAACTAGGACTTTACTCATTAAACTCTTCAAAATCAAAATATAGCTTGGTCACCAAAAGTACTTTAAAACTCTGGACATTGCTGAGGTCTCCCAACTGGACGGTTGCTGCGGCTGCGGAAGCGAAGATACTAGAGGCATTTGTGGTTGCACCTCCAAATATAGAACCGGATTGAGTTGTTGGTTATGTGGAACTAAATTCAGAGCTCTGATTAGCTGCCGCAAAAACGGATGCGGCTGGAGATGTGGTAGTAAGTGGTTCAAAAGCAGAGGTTTTCGTTGCGGTTTCTTTTGCTGAGGATGACTGAGTCGATGGAGTTTCGAAAACAGTTGTGGGCTGTGGTGTGGAAAATGCCGCTGTTGCGAATACTGTTTGTGGTTTTTCAACTGAAAGAAACACAAATAGTTTTTTAAATTACAATAGAGGAATAACCACGATTTCTTTAAATCTGAAGAAGAGGCCATTAGAGACAACTTCCACTTGTTATGCTTGTAATACTCTCTCTTTTGTACATAAACAGAAATATTTCGTAAGATTATGCAAGCTATTTCATAATTTGAATGCAGTTACTTGTTGGAGACGTAGCATTAGCAGATGCAAATATTGATGAGGGAGAAGATGTTTTAGCAAGAGCCGGTTTTGATTCAAGCTTGGTTTCTGTTGGTTCTTCTTTTTCTATTACTTTTGGCGGTTCTGTTTTTAATTCCACTGGTTTTGGCAGTTCACCTAAAAGTGAAGGAAATTATTTAAAAAATCGTTTTCTATTCGCAAACACTTCAAAATAAACTATATTTAGAAATTATTACGGCTTTCCACGTTTAACTGATTTATAGTCAATCGATTGATATTCCAATTACCTTGTGACGTAACTGGCTTAGGAGCAGATCCTTTTTCAGTCAGTTTTTCTGGAACATTTTCCTTAGTTTGGTCAGCAACGTTTTCTGCTGGCTTTGCCTCTAGTTTAGTGATGCCATCTATTTTACCGAAGCTCAAACCTGTCGATTTCACAAGTTCTGGCACGTTTTGCACGTTGCTAACACCGAATGTTGGCTTAAAATCGAATAGCTTCGTGTCTTTATTTGCGCCGAGTAATTTGGCTACTTCGGAGCTCTTTTCTGATTCGCCAGTTTCGGTTGATTTTGGTGTTATGTTGGCAACTGGTTGGGGTGTTGGTTTGCTAATTTCTTGAGAACCAAACATTGGCTGTCGCGGTGGTTGATACTTGTTCACCATGTTGCCTATATCAGTAATTGGTTTTGAGGCTGTCGGAGCAGCGGTGATTGGCGTTGATGCTGAAATGGAAGAACACATTTAAATTATTAGCATTTGGAATTTAAAAAGATACAAAAGAAATAATTTTCCTTTAATACATAATGGAAAGGTCAACCTACTAGCAAAAGAAGTAGGCGAACAAATCTTTTGTCCCATGAAAGTATTGGTATCATTTTTAGCCTCATTGGCCTGAGATTTGCTTTGCAGTAAATCTTTCAACGCGCTTCTGGTCGCGTTTGAGGCGGGCGGTGGTAATGAAGAATGGGTGGGCGGCGCGAACCTGAATGCGGAAGTAGGTTTAGGAACGGATATAGGAAATTGGGTCGGTTTTGTTTGGGCTGGCTGCGATGGTTGTTTTGTGTCTGAAAATATTAAAATAAAGTAGTTATTACGCCACGGATTAAAACATAGCAATAATAATGAAACTTTATCTACATTCACTTGTATCGTAACTATAATCAAACTCAAAAATGAAATATTAAATTTTTGAACGTCTCTAATATGGAAAAAAAATTAAGGTATTGTTTTCTAACAAAATAATGGTTTAAATAGTACATAACGATACGAGAGCGATGAAACGTTTTCTGACGAGTGTGAGTTTGCGGCACGAGCCGAAGGTGAGTGCTGCAATCACACGAGTCGAGAAAAAGTTTCTCGCACGAGTATCGTATAATATTTTATAGCAAAAGTGCGGAAAATGCCGACTTTTTGCAAGCGCAGGGGGTTTGCGAGTATACAATGTATAGCTGGTTTTTTGTAATTATTGCAACTTCTTTTGTCGGGCTGTATTGTATTGTTTTGTATGTATTAGACAATCTTCTCTGAATATATAAAAGGCAAACCTGACTGACTCATCTATCAACGCACAGCCGAAACTACTGAACGGACACCGAGCACGCTGCGCTTGCGTAAAGTCGGCATTTTCCGCACTTTTGCTATAAAATATATTACGATACGAGAGCCATGAAACGTTTTCTGACGAGTGTGAGTTTGTGGCACGAGCCGAAGGTGTGTGTGCTATAAATATATTTTTCTGCTATTAGTACAATTACACTAAGTAGGAAGGCAAAGGGAGCTTAGCCCAAACAGTTATGTTTGAGGTTTTAATATCTAATACCATTGCGGTTTTTATATATTACTAGCTTTTGCCCGCGACTTCGTCCGCGTGGAGTTCGGTTCACCCCCTTAGGGGGCGAATTTTCAAAAATCCTTTCTTAGCGGATGCCTACGTCATTGCAACTATCTGTATGCCAAATTTCAGCGAAATCCGTTCAGTAGTTTCGGCTGTGCGTTGATAGATGAGTCAGTCAGGTTTGCCTTTTATATATTCAGAGAAGATTGTCTAATACATACAAAACAATACAATACAGCCCGACAAAAGAAGTTGCAATAATTACAAAAAACCAGCTATACATTGTCTACTCGCAAACCCCCCGTAGTTATTCTGGGGAGAGTAGGAGGACAGGGCGGGTATTCTGACACGTGCGCAATAATTGCAAAGACAGATTGCGGGTGACTTTAAAAGGGATTTTGTACAGATATGTGTTGACTATTTTGATTGAAAACTTAAAGTGGGCATTCTTTATATCCTATAGCTTCTATTTGATGTGGTTTAGTGACTCTAATTTCCATCGCATGGCGTTTATCAAACTTTAAACAAATATCTAATGACTGATATTGCGAATGCGCAATACTCTTGTGGACAGGGTAAACAAAATATTACTTATTCTATTTAGTCCGTCATTTAGATTATCAAAAAATATTGGACACGTATTTTTTCTTTTGTCAATCAAACAGAAAATGACAGAGATAAAGCGTGTCAAAGTTTGGGAGTGGGGGAAAATGACGTCATATCTAAGTAAAATGCATCGTTGCGGCCATCCACCGAAGACGATATTCAACTTGCTTCAAAAATTAAAAATCACTAAGAGGTTCGTGTACCGTACCATCAAGAGGCACAATGAAACCTCTAGTGTCTATGACGAGAAAAGAACTGGCAGACCTCGTTCCGTTAGGACTCCATGGGTCATCAAAGCAATCAAGGCGCCTATTGCAAGAAATCCCGTCCGCAAGCAGAAACTGATGGCTTTGGAGATGGGATTAACCAGAATTACCGTAAAAAAAGTACTCAATGAAGACCTGGGACTACGAGCTTACCGAAAAAAAAGTGGACATCTTCTGAACGCGCGTCTGATAGCTATGAGAGCCAAAAAATGCAAAGTTTTGCTAAAGCGGTACGCAAGAAACAGACACCGCGATATCCTGTTTACAGACGAGAAAATTTTTAATATCGAAGAGAAGTACAACAAACAAAATGACAGGGTGTACGCTACCAGCTCTGCGGCCGATGGAAATGCCATTCCTAGAGTGCAGCACGGCCATCATCCATCATCAGTCATGATTTGGTTGGGAGTGTCCTAATATGGCCCTACTGAAGTGCATTTTTGTGAAAAAGGTGTCAAAACCAGTGCAAAAGTGTACCAAGACACGGTTTTAGATCGCATAGTAAAAGATCTGCCCCAGACACTCTTTGGAGGACAGCCATTTGTGTTTCAACAGGACTCCACGCCTGCTCATAAGGCCAAAACAACTCAGGAGTGGTTCGAGCGCCAGAGATTATCTGTAGCTCGCAGGGCCGTTAGTTGTTTATTAGTTAACCCGGTGCATATGGTAGTAAGATGCACTATCTTCTCACATCGGTGGCATTCAAGTCCTTGTTTATTCTTGGTGAAGTTTTTATGGAAACTCACTCGCAGATCCTCCCGAAGTTATTCGGGGGAGAGTAAGAGGACAGCTCTCAGACAAAACCAGGCGGCCCACCATTGACTGGGACCGATCAATGGCAGTATATCTATCCTCAATTGCCGGGTCTTATATAAAACAGACTAGTGACGGGCAGTGGCGTCACTGGTGCAAGGGTTTCGGCACCACACTTAACAACCCGCCTGCTCAGCGTGTGTGAGTATGGGAATTTCTTCCAGGAGGACCGCCAAGAGTGGCGAAATCCTGGAAAGGCCTATGTCCAGCAGTGGACGAAACAGGCAGATGGATGGATGGAACTATTAAAAAGTCGTGTCTGTTTACTTGTCTGTGTAGTGGTTGGTTTACTTGAACATTTACTACCCGGAACACACAGACAGACCAAAAGTCAGACAAACAGGCAAAAACTCTAAAAAGTGTAGTCTTGGTCTCAGGACCATGCTAATAAACCATTTCTTTTAAAATTAATATTTATTAGCGTTGTCCTGGCGTTTGTCTGGCTTTCGGTCTGTCTATATGTTCCGTTTTAACTCAGCAGCCACACATGATGATAATACACAAATCTTAGACAAATATAAAACAGAAACATAAAACTGAAATAATTTTACAAACAGATACAAAAAGGTAGGTACTTAGATTAAAATATTAAATTAAAACTATGATTAAACATTATTTGGTGGCAAGAAAAGGGCATTATTGTCAGCATATTGCTGCAAAATATTTAACTTTCAAAACTGTCGAATTACGGAACCCTAGGTATGCGAGTCTGACTCGCACTTGACCGGTTTTTTTAGTATGCTGCAGAGATAACCAGATGTACGATTGAAAGGTTCCTGGTTATTGACAAATATAACTTTGTTTGCAGGTCTATGACATCCTGAAGAGGGATCGAGAAGAACTCAACCTTCTTAAATTGGTAGTTCTATAATTCAGTTTTGATTGGTACAGGTGCGTACAAATGGTTTAACGAACTAATCATTTACTTTTATATAAATATGATAAGTTATTAGCAGTGATAGGATATTCAAATGCTTTTTGCCCCAAAGTCATGAGTGCCGGCAGAGCCGTGGACAAAGGGGTAGTTTCCGCCCGATTCCATGTAATGAGTTTTAAGAGACTAGCGAACGCCCGACACCGTGGTCGCGGGGATCTCTATTCCGTCGATCCCGCGGGAATTTCCTAGAATCCCTTCTTAGGGGCCGTTCACATATTACGTCAATCACATTTTCTTTTCATCTACAGTGTCCAATAAGATCAGTTACACTTTTAAAATTCCTTGAAAAATGTGATAGGAAGTATATTTTATTAAAATGATACTTAAAAAAAATAACTACAATAAATGTTTAGGAATTACTTCACCTTTAACTTTCTCATGTTTCTCAAACCTGCAACCAGCACGCACGGCATCCATTAGTATTTCGTCCCAAACACGATCAATAACTTTTATGAAATAGTCAAGATTTTCGATTTTATGGATTAACTTCGATAGCATATACGACTACACAAAAAAAATCAAAGGGATTCGTTTCATAGAACTGGAAGGCCATTCATACTTGGACAAGAAATCATCGCAAACTGGGTCACCGAACCCCGGCCCCGACCACCAACCGAGTCCCCAGCACGAACCTGGCCACGCGAACGAAAGTCATCCTATATAATACGAGGAATACATGAAGACAAAAAAATATATATAATTCAGGTTATATACCACTTAAATTAAAAAAAAAATCACACCACTGCACGAAATGAAAAATATAGGATTCTTAATATTATATATACGTAATTAAGGGAATTAATAATATATTAATAATAATAATAAGTTGATAGGTAAATAAACTTTCAATAAATATAATGCCTAACTCCGCCCATTCGATTAGTTTTCATCTACCAAACATGTGACCTTTCCGGAATACATCTAAGGTTAAGTTTACTCGTAGCTGTACGTTATTTGTGTGTAATAAAATAGAATATCTAACCTTCATCGGTCAAACTGTTCTCAGAAGAATAGTTGCATTATCTCAACTGTTTTTCCAATATAGCCTCTTAAATTACCTAGTTCTCAGGCGAGGGAGATTCCTCAAACAAACATATTCGTCAAACCCAGGTCCCTTGAAGAAATCAGAAGAAATATTGTCGGTTTTTATCAACAGGCTACATAATTTTTTTGCTACTCAAGTTAGAACTTTTTTGTGTGCGACGAAGAAAATGAGGTCAGAAGAGGGCTCTGATATAGATTGTACTCCACTAATGCTTTGCTGAAGAAATCAATACGAATAAACATGACTAATTTCCCAAATATGAGCAACTTACTTTTAAGTTTACCTAGTAAGTTTATTTTATTTGATGATATAACACATTATCATGAAAAACATGAAAATGTCTCATCTTATTTTCGAGAAAAGCACTATTAATGCTTCTACCATTAATTAGCAATCCTGGCCTCATATGTAAAATTCCTCGCCCTACGGGCTCGGACTTTTGACTTACTCGTCCCAAGAATGTAAAACGCACAGTAAAACGTAAGATACGCCCTTACCATATCGTGCTAGGGCGTCTTCACCAGGGCTGCGTTCAAGTTTGATCGCCGGGCGTCGCTCGCCTAACCATCTCTTTTGCACGCGTTGAATATGTGTATGCCATGTTGCCGTCAGTGTTAGGCGGGCGTCGTCCGGCGAACAAACTGAACCCACCCAGGGGTCGGTACTTCGGCAGCGCTAACAATGTTGACCGCGGTGTTCAAACAGCGGCGCTGCGTCAGCCCCCGATCCTGATCCGAGAGTCCGACCGTTTTACCGACTGAGCTACCGCTACAAAAATGGTAGCTGGTATTATTTATTATAATTTATACCGGGTGTATTTAGTTTATTTATTTTATTTAGAATAGATTGCTACCATTAAATGAAACCACATATTCTACCGACCCTACTAAACCACTTTTCCCAAGAATCACACCCGCGGACACCCTTAGTTTAGGAAATAACTGAGTTCCAAACAAAAATGCGTTTCACGGACGTCGTTTCAGGGATGACGACGTTCTCTCTAAACTCGCCCGTATGTCATGTTTACATCGAGCTCAAGTTCAAGCTGCAACCTCCTGGCCCCAAACATTGCACATTCGTTCAGGGCGTGCTCGATCGTTTGATCGATGTCTGGGGAGCAAGAACAGCCAGGATCGTCCCGATCGAAACCTCGTTAAGCTACTGTAATCTTCTGCGAACAAATAGCTTGCAATTTTGTTAGATTCTCGTTGTACATCTACCGTCACTTTACCTTGTTTTTTCTTATTTAAAGCTTAATTTCACGACGGGCATTTCAGTTCTATAAGCGAGTTTAATATTGATTCTATAAAAATATATTTTCAAATCGGTTTATATATGCCGGAGACATTTGCCTCAATATCGAGTGAATGCCGTTATCCGTTGAGGAGTTCCACTGCCTATCTCTGAAGACCATCATCAGATCATGACCAAACTAAAATCCATCCCATCCAAACAAAAAAAAAACAAATCTAAACTAATCTAGTTAAATAGTCATAAACATAATACCCGTAACATAATACCATACCTCTATTGGTCGATGGCATTGGTGGCAAGCCTTTAGTGCAGAAGAGAGCCGAAATCAGTTAGAACCCGTTTGCTATACAAAAAAAAATAAGTTGCGATGACGAGCGAAGCGAGGAGGAGCGGATTGGTGTGCCGAGCGAAGCGAAAACTGATCTCGGGTTTGAGCTGTAATATGTATATAACTATTTGACTAGATTAGTTTAGTACGAGACTTATATCACTAGATTGTATCTAGGGATATAATTATATGATATCACGGATATGTTTATTTTACTGCGACATATTATATACTATAATAATCCAAAAAACAAAAATAATAATACAAAGGGCCGAAAGCGTAGTGTAGGCCGACCTCGTGCCGACGACCTGAAGGACTTTGTGGGTGGCGGCTGGATAAGGAGGACGGAAGACCGCCAAGAGTAGCGAAATCTTGGAAAGGCCTATGTCCAGCAGTAAACGAACACAGGCTAATGGATGGATGATACAAAGTTATGCATAATCGCTGATTCTGGATGTGTTATTTAAATTCTAGTGCCGCTGCTGACGCTAGTGAAAGCGTTCTCTCTCGCACACATGAGCATCTTGTTCACTCTGCCGATGCTGGTTTGGAATACTCTAAATTATTATAAGAGTGCATCACAAACCAGAAAAGATAAATTAGAAACAAATGTAATGTAAATTGAAAAAATTCTTAGGGCCAGGTGGAAAAATTCAACGGTCTATAAGGTAAGTGCCTCGGTGGCGCAATTGGTAGCGCACTTGTCTTGCCAACAAGAGGTCACAGGTTCGAATCCTGACCCGATGATTTTTTTCAAATTCTCCTCTTTACATTTGTTTCTAATTTATCTTTTCTAGTTTGTAATGCGCTCTAATAATAATATTTAAACTGATAAAGTTTTCCCGTATGGGAAAAATATTGGAAACTGATTACTAATAATAGGGTTTTCGCATTAAAATTATGTTATTTTATGCCTTTTGATTACATTCTATTACAATGATAACGCCATTAAGTTTGTTAACCGAATGCAATCAAAATGTAAATCATAAAATGATAGAATTTAGATTGGAAAACTTAATTTCCTATGATCAGCATTCTTTTTCACTTTACAATTCTTGGCAAAATTTTCCACCTGTAATAATAAAACTATTCTATATCTATAAATTATACACAGTCATATATATACACCTCATTAAGCTATATTGAGTCTGAATTATTCATTCCACTTTTTGATCTAACTTATTGCCATTAGTTTTAACCATATAAATGAAATATGTTACAATCTCCTTTTCATTCACTGGCAAGGACTTGAAGTGTTTTTGGATAGTCTGAAATCAAAAGAAAATACAAGAATATTAGGGAAAAAAATTTTAAGCTATAAAAATATGTAGTTTATTCAATGAAGTAACCACAGACATCAGGAGATATGGTAAGGAGGTGTTTACGAATTCATCTGGCTTAAAATAGGCTAGAAGCCAAAGTAAATCTCAATAGAGATGTGATGTGTCATCTGTGGCTACAGGTTTGTATGTGATATGAATATATATTAGTTTATATAACTATTCTATTTAAGTATTTATGTGTAATGGTTCTTTTTGTGTAGTTTATTTTTGTGTTCACCGCCTTTGTGTTTTTCCTGTGTGATAATTCCACCTATAAGTTGCCTGGAAGAAATAACTTTAAGAGATACGGCCGCCAATTGTTAGCTTCTTTAACACTTGTAATATTTTCATTTATATGTATTTTAATAAGGTGCACAATAAAGAGTATTTGTTTGTTGATGTTGCACTGCCCTCTTTTTGTATTTGTACTATTATTGCAAGTAAAAAATATGAGTATATGTACCACTACCTATAGTTTTTATGTCCATGAAATAAGTGGGCAGAAATGTGGAGACATCTGAACATGAACAATTAGAGTACTAAGGCAAATCTATAGAAGCTAAATAATTTAGTCACCATGATAGATTGATTTAGAGTGTACCACTTACTCATCTGTCTTCAATTATTATCAAAATTTAGTCAGAATGGGTTAACTTCACTGTTGATGAATAAAATATACATTTTAATTTAGACAGGGTAATTGAATATCTTATTTAGGTGTAGCTGATTATTATTAGATGCATCTTTAAAGTTTGCAAATATTGTTATGAAACTTACATCAGCTAGCTGAGCTTTGTTGGGTCGCGGGCGTGTAGGCACCTTGTAATGTCTCTTGTACCGCCGCAGTGTGTTCACTCGGAGCTGGAACCGGTCCACCTCTGGGGTGTCCATGTCTGCCTCGTTGCTGTCGTCTTCAGAATCCTTAGGCCTCCTCTGTTTTGTCCTTGCACATTGAAACATTGTTTTGTGATAATCACAGATGTATGTATGTCTGGCCTGAAAATCAAAATTTTATGAGAAATTTTATAAAATACATTGTACCAAGAACCAATATAGTCCTTAAAGAGTAATGTAGTCCTTGGGACGAGTAACTATTTGCAATAATTGTAGTAATTAAGAATGCATTTGCTTATCTACAAAGCCTAGAATCAAGGTGGGTACCTGTTGATCAATGTTGAGCTTGAGCCTTCTTTGGGCGACGGTTTTCTGGATACGTTTACTGTAGGAAGCGTTGCCTGCACAGCGCCTGCATCGCTCGCTGTCGTCCACCAGACAACATATTTGGTCTGAATTGCCTTAGAGTTTAGGACTACCGCGCGCAACCGTAACGGTCAATACGCATTTATTTACAATTTAATTAGTTTTATTCAAATTAATAGCTTTTCTTAATCAATAAACCTTGAAATATGGAGACGAAAATTGATAATATGTGTTTATTACTAGAAAAATTAGAAAAAACAATTGAAGAAGCAAATCTTGGAAATTTAAATACAACAGTGAAACAGCTAAGCGAAGAAAATGATTTTCTGAAGCAAAAAATCTTCTTTTTGGAGAGGAAAATAAACACCCAAATAAATAGCAAGAAGTTTATTATTTATGGACTTCAAGAGTTCGGATATGAATCCTTCCAAGACCAAATTAACCGAGTGAGTACAATATTCTATGAAATTATGTCCATGAATATAAATGGCTACGTGGAGAATGTGAAACGCTTAGGAAAAGGTCAAAAAAGACCATTAGAAGTCGAACTTATAAGTAAAAGAATGGTTATGTATATCATAGAAAATCGGCAACTATTTAAAGATACTGGCTTATACATTAGTGAATTCTTAGACCCTACACAATTACAAGAAAAGCGAGAAATGAATGCTTACTTACGAACAGCCAGAGCAAAAGGTCAGCATGCAATCATCCGAAATAACACACTTTTCGTCGAAGGACAACCAGTAGACATATCTCATTTTAACACATCACAACAACACCATGAATCTACAACCTCGCAACAACAAGACTTATACGAAACCACCACAAAATCGACATCTGTTTCAAATACAAATGATCACGGAATTAGCGCAGAAAACAAAAGATCGACCATTGATTGCGACACCCAACAGAAAACTGATCGGAATGAGTCCTTGGAGACATCTGCGCCCACAACGGTGAAGGCCATTTTACCTGCAAGTATAGGTAAATATAACACAAGAAGAAATGAAACACCTACATTTGTGGCACCTCAAACTAGAAGTAGGCGGAGAACAGTTGAAACTAATAACAATAGAAATTCCTTTCGAGGACGGTTTTAAGTCAATTTTTCAAAACATGAACAGCATAGGAAACAAACAGCATTTAATACAAGCTTTTTTAACTGACTCACCCTACCACGTCGTTGGATTGTCGGAGCTATGGTACGACCTCGACTATTGCAGACTCATCAACTTTCCAGGTTATAAAATTTCGTCTATCTTATGTCGTGAACATTATGAAAAGGGAGGCCTGTGCATTTTGGCTAAAGAAAATATAGAAACAATAGAATTAAAAGACTTGGTAAATTTATCGATTGAATTTATAATAGAAATTAGTGCTGTAGAAATCCCAAAAATTAATTTAATTATTATTCATTTGTACAGAGCAGGGCGTCATATTGATGTCTTTTTTAGTGTCATGACACAATTACTAAATAAAATAAAAAACAAAAATAAAAGTATTTTAATAGCGGGAGACTTTAATATTAATGTTTTAGAAGACACAAGACAAGCTCGCGATTTAATTAATCTGATGAAATGCTTTAATCTAAAACAACTTGTTAGAGAACCTACAAGGGTAACAAAAACATCAGCTACTTGTATCGATTTAATTTTCACAAACATCATAAAAAATAAGTCAGAAGTTCAGAATCTTGGCTTTTCAGACCACAAAGCTGTTGAAATAAACATAAATAGCGAACAGTTGCCCGGATTAAAACAGAAAGTATGGATGACAAATAAAAGGGTATTTTCAGAAAAGAACATGCTATCATTTAAAGAAGATTTAAAGGAGATAGATTGGAACCACATAATTTGTAAAAATAAAAATATAAACGAAAATTATGACAACTTTCATAACACGATACAAAAAATTTTAAACATAAATATACCGACACAAAAAATAAAAATTAAAAGCAAAATGTCAAAAACCTGGCTAACAAATGGACTAAAAAAATCATGCATCCATAAAAGAGCCCTTAAAACCATGTTAAATGATACAAACGATCCTATTATTAAAAAGTACCACAATAAATACAGCAAAATCTTGAAAAAGGCTATAAAAAATGCGAAAAAACACGAATTTACTAGACAAATGAAAATATCAGATAATAAAATGAAAACAATGTGGAAGATTATAAATACGAACCGAGGTAAAACAAATAAGAAAGAACAAAAAAACTTAATACTGAAAATTAATAACAAAACTGAAAATTGTCCTAACAAAATAGCAAATGAGTTTAATAGATTTTTCGCAGAAGTCGGCGCAAACCCTGCGGGTACAGAGGAGGCGCGCGGGAAACCGGTTGTTAACCCTCCCTCCACCTCCATGTACTTGCGCCCGGTCACGTACAATGAAGTACTGATTATCATTCAGAAACTAAAAAATAAACACAGTTTTGGCATTGACGACATCCCCGCTATTCTGTTAAAAAAATGTGCACTAGAACTTGTCGAACCGTTAACGATCTTAATTAACCAAAGTTTCGAGGAGGGCAAATTTCCTGATTTATTAAAAATATCGCTGATCAAACCTGTCCATAAAAAAGACGATGAACAAATACCAGACCACTATCGACCAATTGCCTTGCTAATAACATTTTCAAAAGTTTTTGAAAAGGCCATGTCAAACCGCTTATATTACTTTTTTGAAAAATACACAATATTCGATGACAGCCAAAACGGGTTTAGAAAATCAAGATCGACAACAATTGCAGTATATAAATACATTCAAGCTGCACTGACCTACATAAACGATAAAAAGTGTGCACTCGGCATATTATTGGATATGACGAAAGCCTACGATAAAGTCTCATATAAAATACTATTATCTAAACTATACGGATCAGGAATTCGAGGTCCAGCTTTTTCGTGGTTTTCTTCTTATCTCGAAAATAGAAAACAAATTGTACAAGTAGAATTTTTCAACAATGTATCAAATATAATAGAAAATGTTAGGTCGGAAGAAAGAAACTTAATATGTTCTATACCTCAAGGCAGTGTCCTCGGATGCATATTATTTCTTATTTATATTAACGACTTACCTAAAGTGCTTAACAAAGAAACAACACTTACAGTTCTCTTCGCAGATGATATATCATTGCTTATAAAATGTGATGATGACTCGGACGCAGAAATGTTGATGAAACAAAACCTTCTTACTGTTAAAAACTGGTTAGACGATCACAACCTTAGCATAAATTATAAAAAAACCAAGACAATGCAATTCCGTCCATTTCAGAAACCCAGCCTTGACATTAATTTACAAATCAGAAATACAAAACTTGAATCTGTAAATCAATTCTGCCTCTTAGGTATAAATATAGATACGCACCTCAACTGGAAAAGTCATATAAAAAAAGTCAAATCTAAATTATCGTCATTCACCTATGCGCTTAAAAACATTGAGAATAACACAAACACTGAAACAGCGCTGTCAGCATATCACGCTTTCGCTAGCTCCTGGCTCAGGTATGGAGTAATGTTATGGGGCATCAGCGTAGACGCTGATCAGCTATTTATACTTCAAAAACGTTGCATTCGAATCCTTGCTCATGTGGACTCCAGAACAAGTTGTAAAGATTATTTTATAAAATTCAACCTTCTAACCCTTCCATGTATTTATATACATGATGTATGTATGTTTGTTTTCAAGAACATGAAGCATTTCAAACAGGTTAAAGACACGCACAATCATAATACCCGGAATAAAGAAAAATTACACTTGCCATTGTCTCGCATAAAAATGCTTAACAATAGCCCATACCACATGGCAATAAAAACTTATAATAAAATACCCGCAGAAATAAAATCGGAAATTAAAGAACACATTTTCTCTAAAAGGATAAGAATATTTCTAGTAAAAAAATGCTACTACTCGGTTGAGGATTTCTTAACAGAATAATTTATGATAGTTAATGTGCCCTTTTTAATTTATTTTTTTTCTGTTTTTGTCCACCTTTAACACGATATCATAGTTATGCTATATTAGAATGTAAAATATATATATATTCAAATGTTATACTATATGTTGTAAATTCATTTTTATTTATATTATACGAAAATTTTATGTCTATAATAAAGCCGATTTGAAGGCTTTGGTTTTGGTTTTGGTGTTGTCAAGACGAAATCTTCGTCATTCCAAAATAGTTCTTTAGTGTCAACAACAGAAGCTATAATACAATGGATTTTTTTTAGTTTTGACAGCAGTAAACTAGAGTTGGAGCCTTTAGAATCGACTGTATTGTGTCGATAGTTAAGTTTTTATGTTAACTTTAAGTTGTGTTACAAATTTGCAACGCCTATAATAGGCATCTAAGTTATAAGCGCCAAAAATACATAAAATCTGTACACACTTAGATTGCAATAAACGTTTGAGTTTGAGTTTGAGTTTGCCTCGAGAATCTTCTTCTCCTGTACTGAACCCGTTGTTCATTTGATACTCGCGTTGAATCAAATATGAAAAATGGATAAACCTCCACAAGAGACCGCGCACTTCGTGATATAAAACAGTTCGACGTACTCACAAAGATGATAAATTGAGGTTATATTTTGGAACAACACAAAACATTTTTACATGATAAATTCTATTAAAATCATATGAAGAAAAGAGCTAAAGGTAGTTTCTGAAGCCACGAATCCTGAAATAATGATAAGAGTCTTCTATTCACTGAACATAGGCGCCAAAATCGTAAACTACCATTTCACAGTCACTATACAATTAAAGAAAGTCGCAGTATTTAAACACATAAGTTAAATAAGAATACTCAAATAACTGAATTTTAAAGAACAAGAGCCCACTTGATTCTTCAGAATTCCAAAAAAAAAGGAAATAACTGGAAAATTACTTTCGCACCGATCGCCATTCGTATTTACAGTCGTAGGGTAAGTCGTTCGTACAGTCAACAACATTACAAAATTACACACAACAGCAGCAGCAAGAAGCACAACCATAGACATAGACTTTCTACGAGCAGAACAGAGAGAGCATGAAGAAAGACAGAGTCACAAGTCTCACAGATCAAGATAAAGACAGTCATGGATTTAGGTATAGTGTAAATAAGGCTGAAATTCAGAGTGCATTTTGAGCCCGAACTCAGTCTTACAAACGTCAAAAAGCGACGGAAATTCGGTTTGATCGCCTGCTCATCACTGACAGCAGGATAGCAAATATAAATTCAACGCGTGCAAAAGAGATGTCATGATTGGCGGGCGATCAAACTGAACCTTAGCCCAGAGCAGCAGCAGCTGCTCAGCAATACAAAAGTCCTCAATGTTGTGTGTGAGTCAGTCAAGTAACATAGACAGTACATTTTTTAATGCTTATAGACTCACCTTTTCAATTATGCTTAAATTCCATAATGAAATCTTCGTGTTTCCTTTAATTAGAAAGCTTAACTAAAATAAAGAACAAACATCATTTCAGGTATTAAAATACCCACAAAACATTACCTAATAGATACAGGATCAGGGTGCCAAGCATAGTAGACCAAATCGAGCTTTGACAGCTCGATATACGCTGTCTGTCCCTTTTTAGGTAGATCAACAAAGTGAGACAGAGCACTGTATCAAGCGCTACCGAGCTCGATAAGGTTTGCTATGCTAGGCTAACTGAAGCCGAAGCATTGTTTTTTCACATTTTCGCTGCATTTAACATGGTGCATATTATGCAGTTTTTTTGTATTCAGCGATGCGGCGGTCATTCCGATGAGCACCAGAAGCTCACACATACTAGAAACGCGCGCACAAATGGGTGGAAAGATTTTCTGATGGCCCATACTGTAACTCAGCGAAAACATCGAAAATGTTCTATATTTTCCAAGTTTTTAATTAACTGTTTATTCCCGGGCCTTATATAAAACAGACTGGTGACGCAGAATACCGTAAAGAAACAACGACTGGGATAGTGCATAGTATTAATTGAACAGAAGACGCTTAAACAATATATTTCTTAGGTCGCAATATAAATGACCAATGCTTCTGATTTTGGAAGTTAGCTTATTTATGTGCTTCTCTCATTGTTTTAAATATAATTTATTAACAATCGCAATAGGTGTCAGCCTGTAAAGATTGTATAGCATAAAATGTATATAAAGAAATTAAAAAAATATTACTAATTTATACGTCTGTGCCTTTAGCTCATTATTGGTGATGGCTGATTTCTAACCTTTTATTTTCGAGATCCGTCCATCGAAACCCTTAAAGTTTTGTGAGTACATTTTGTGTTCCTGGCTTGAATAAATTTAATACAAAAATGATTCTTTTATTTAACCATTCCCTCAACATCTTTAGATCAGGAGCCTAGTGGGAAATATGTACAAAAAAACTGAGTGGGATTAAAGTCCTGCTACTAGACAGCAAGTTTTTTTGTGGTTAGGTTAGGTAATTATTACTTAATCTTATCATAAACCTGAAAAAATCCTGTTTTTTTGATTAAAAACCTGAACTAGGTTAGGTTTATGATATAATGTTGAAATGTTAAGAACTATAGAGGTCACCTTGCTCCGCTCCGCTTCGCTCGTCTCCCCAAATTTATGATCACAAGCCTGCAGATATTGTCCGGAAGCTATATTGTGATCTTCTACGCCGTTGATATTGTCAAGGACAGCGGTGGTTCCATGGATTCTCATGTGAGTATTATACAAAGGTTCCTATAAGTTTATTAAAACCTCATGTAGTACAATTAAGGAATAAATTATTATTAGTAATAATTAGATTATAAGATTATATATTTATATAATATTGATTATATATATTATAAAGTAATAAATATTTAAATATTAAATTACCAAATATTATTAATTTAAATATAAACGTTATCTGATTATGATCTACAATCATCATTGTGACTGATGCCGGACCCAGGAGAGGGCCCAAAATATATCTCACACTCAATATAAATGTTATTTTATTAAGTATATCGAATATATAATAATTATTTATAAGAACTATATATTTGTAAAGTTTTAATGTCAAATAATAATTTTCCTATAACGTGACTAGAGCCCGAGGAGGTGCGTGCGACCGGGTTAAAAAGGGGACAGCGAAATGAGTTGTTAAAAAAAATTAGAACAGTTGAAGAAAAGTTATATTATGTTAAAATATTAAATTAAAAATTTAGATTTTCTGAAAAAGTAAGGTCCTACAATTCAAAGTAAAAAAAATTAAGAGATGATAGAGTATCCCCAATAGACCACATCAGAACGAAAAAAAAAATTGCGCGATCTTTTTGTTCATCTTTCCATAGGAGTTTTGTCAGCTGATTAAACCACTTACAAATGACCTCGTCCAATGTTTGAATTTGTTTACGTTTCCAATGATATGCAGTTAATTTCATTATTGGGAGAACTTGTATGTAACTTATAAATACTGGTTTTAGATGTAAATTCCAAATCACAAAAATTTCTAGAGCACTTTCTTTAGAACTTGTTAGGTACAGTGATGACTTGTGTCATGGTCATCATTGCATTAATTTACTTTTTCTGTTTTACCCAGAATACCACTTTAATTCACCAGTTTCTATTAAATACTCGTCTATACGAATAACTTTTACTATAGAGACAAATCCGAAATCGCGAAAGAAAATCAGCTGTTCCATAAAGAAGGTACGTACACCAGCATGAGAGGCATGATTTTAAAATCGTAGGAGCCATCGGTACATATCTACTTGACCAAAATGTAACGAACACTTAAGGTCTCCAGATAGAGATTTTGAAATTTCTCCGAATGAGACAAATATACAATTTCAGCAACTTTTCCCCAAATACTCGTATCTTAAGACTATCTTTTCCTTTATTATATACAAATTCATTAAATTTTACATAATTATGATGATAGACCATAACATGTTACTTAGCCATATTTATTAAAATTTTCACACACCACACTTACTTATGTATTTCGCAATTTTCTTTCCCAACAATTTCCCCTAGACAGTATAATCCCTATTTCTTAAATTTCCCCAGTACCAAAATTTTCTTCCGTCACTGGCCATTTATTTAAAAAATAGAACACCTAGAAAAAAAAATGAAATGGTGTTCGATTTCCAAATATTTTTTGATTAATAATCTGCCAAATCACAATTACATTCATTCATTTTTACGATGGAGTGGACTCGCAAGAGGACCGAGTAGCAGTAATTGCATTGCATCGTTGCGGCCATCCACCGAAGACGATATTCAACTTGCATCAAAAATTAAAAATCACGAAGAGGTTCGTGTACCGTACCATCAAGAGGTACAATGAAACCTCTAGTGTCGATGACGAGAAAAGAACTGGCAGACCTCGTTCCGTTAGGACTCCAGGGTTCATCAAAGCAATCAAGGCGCGTATTGCAAGAAATCCCGTCCGCAAGCAGAAACTGATGGCTTTGGAGATGGCATTAACCAGAAGTACCGTAAAAAAAGTACTCAATGAAGACCTGGGACTACGAGCTTACCGAAAAAAGAGTGGACATCTTCTGAATGCGCGTCTGATAGCTATGATAGCCAAAAAATGCAAAGTTTTGCTAAAGCGGTACGCAAGAAACAGACACCGCGATATCCTGTTTACAGACGAGAAATTTTTTAATATCGAAGAGAACAGATAAAAGAAAAGAAAAAGGCTAGTTAATTTATTAAACCTTAATCTATTTTCAGTACATACAACCCTCACAATACGCAAAGAGTCGATCGACGACACAACAGTAGTCCTACGAAAGCGACGCACAATAGAATCGACGCAAGCGCCGACGACGCGCGCGGGAAACTCTGGATCCAAGCAGTTCAACTACAACAAGCTGATCAACGATGGACGGCTCGCGCAGAGAGAGGCGGCCGAGCGCAGGTCCCACAGAGATGCACATTCCAAGAGTTTGAACTCCGTACAAGGTTAGTAGATTATACTCGCAACTCTGGATCCAAGCAGTTCAACTACAACAAGCTGATCAACGATGGACAGCTCGCGCAGAGAGAGGCGGCCGAGCGCAGGTCCCACAGAGATGCACATTCCAAGAGTTTGAACTCCGTAAAAGGTTAGTAGATTATACTCGCAACTCTGGATCCAAGCTGATCAACGATGGACAGCTCGCGCAGAGAGAGGCGGCCGAGCGTAGGTCCCACAGAGATTAATGCACGTTTTCTGACCGATTTACGAGCTCTCATTTTCATTACAGTGAAACGTAAGTAGAAATATTATATCCTACTCGTATGCATTGGATTTTTTCTGTTTATCCTTTGTATTACATATTTATTTCTCTCAACATTTTTCAAACGCTTGTAAGTTTCGTTTTGAAACTCGTTCAGGATAATAAGGATACAATTATGCAATAATTTATAAATTTTAATTTAACAGGTATCTTCACGTTACAGTTTAACTTGGCTTTTTTATACCTGTTATAATTAGACCGCCATCCTGAAATGAAACCGCATACTCTACTCATCATACCGAAGAACTGTCTTAAAGAAACAAGAATTGTCTTGAACCAACATTATGAGTAGGTAAATAGGTTATTGAAATATTTAGTTGATAGCCTGGAAATAAAGATTATTTAAGCAAATTTTCTTGAAGTTTTACAAAATTATGTAGCTTTATCAGTAGACTTCATCTTTAAATTTTGTCTTCAATAGACAACAAACTCAAAAGCTATCCAATAACTTGCCTAAAATACAAATACCGATAAGGCTCATCCCCTATCACATTGTGATGTTAAAACTGTTGGTGAAAGACCGTTTTAGTGTTCGAAAACACCACTGACACCTCGTCGAGGACATATGTTGTGACAAAACGTTTGTTTAAATAAAAATCGAGATCATTGAATTACTGAACAATCGAGTCATACAACATTCTTTAATTACTATACACTTGTCCACTACGAAAGCTTTATTCATTTAAGATTTTTTTTAAGGTCACTCACCTCAAGGTACGAACACCCCGGGGCTGCTAAAACCGAGAGTGCTAGAGTCGCCAGCCGTGAGTGGCGGACTCGATGACCCTTATATCGGCCGGGCATTCAATTGTTTCGCACCACTTTATGTGGAGCATCATTTCCTCAACCTTTTTCATCTTAAAACTTAACACATATTTATTAATTATTACCCAAGATTGTTAGCGTTCACAGAGAGTGGTTGTTAGTGAAAGGGAGTTGTAGAGGTCTTGAGTGACGTGTGACCCATTTTCTTTGCAACCCTTAACATTGAAAATGACCTTAAGCTCACTAATCTAAACGTAAACACCAATTTCTCGATCTGCAGAACCAAATCGACCAGCTGACGATGGAGCTGGGCACAGAGAAGTCTGCGACACAGAAGCTGGAGAGCGGCAAGCTGGTGCTCGAGCGACAGAACAAGG
Organism: Ypsolopha scabrella; assembly: GCA_910592155.1. NCBI lineage: Eukaryota > Metazoa > Arthropoda > Insecta > Lepidoptera > Ypsolophidae > Ypsolopha > Ypsolopha scabrella. The sequence continues at coordinate 5,533,390 of OU342985.1, read as the reverse complement.
AGCTCAAGGCGAAACTCGCCGAGCTCGAGACCGCCACGCGCACCAAGACCAAGGTCAGATCACAATACTCTCGCCTCTCTCTCGTACAGATCTCCTGCTGCCTCGATCCTGCCTGGAACACCATTCGCTTTTGAAATTGTGTTTTTGATAACGTTACTTTTGGACATTTAACCATGAAACCAGCGTTATATGGTGCTCGTTAACTGTATTGATGTTATTCATCGATATTCCTTGATAAAAATTTATACAGTATTAATTCTGAAGTCTTTATAAAGATAAAACTGGTTGAAAAATCATAAAATACTTCGAAGTGGAACAGTGTACCAACGTTTCTTTCAAAATTGATAAAAGTTGCATTTCACTGTTCACACCCGGGCACACCTGTGAAACCCTCTCGGGTATTCATGGCGTGACGATATCTCTTATGTTTTTTTATTTTTATGAAGACTCGGTAAGTAGTCAAGGCCAAGGTTTAATGACCCTGTTTTCGAAATACGGAAAAAAAAATCTGCCTCTATACTTGTTTAAGAACAACCTCAACTCAACTACACATAAGAAGTCTTAATTTAATTTTGCGTACTTCGCAAACAGGGTCATTAAACCTTAGTCCTGACCACTTACCGAGTCTCCAGTACGAATTTAGCCATATAAACGAAAGTATTCTATACAGGAACCGACTCTGTAGTCTATTGTGCCCGGGAACACGAGTTGAAATCCCGTAGAGGAAGATTTGTGTTCGGTCTTCGGGAGGCCCGTTAAGATGTAGGACCAAATTTGTGGCCGAAGGACGGCGATAGGGCTCACCACCCATCACGCTGGGACGTAATAATCATCGGTGAAATGTGGATGTGACTTGTATTTCACAGCCCATACTCAGAAATATCACTGGCACTCCCTCGAGTATTCACGTCGTAAAGTTGTCTATCTAGAATCTTCTGAAAAATGTCTAATTACAATAATAATAATAATAAAAATTCTTTATTGCACTAAAAATATTGTACACGAGGCGAACTTAATGCTATTTAGCATTTTCTTCCAGTTAACCTTTGGTGGTGTGGATCATTATTGGGTAGTGCCGGTAAATGTGTCGGTCGTAGACAAAAGCTAAAATCTATAGGGACGGGGAGGTCGAGGAGGTAATTTGCCGTGTTACGATGTAACTCTTGTCTACAATACAATACAATATTCTTTATTGCACACCAAAAGAGAAATAAAAAACAATAAATTTTAAAATATAAGTTAACGGGGTACAATTGGCGGTCTTATCACTAAAAGCGATCTCTTCCAGACAACCTTTGGATGGAAGAACTCTTAAAAATGAAAAGGTGTATAGGCGGTGCACAGAATAACAGTTTTTAAAATAAAATAAAGCATTTTGATTAAAATGTAAATATATAATATACATAAACAATAAATAATTTTATATATATTTATAAATAAATTATATATATATATATGTATTAATATAGGGACAAATAGAAACAATGAACTTTAAGATCAAAGTGAAAGATAATGCTGTTTGACTAGGGTTTTGAATGACTGTAATGTTGGAGCTTGTTGTATTGTGAGAGGAAGAGCATTCCACAGATGTACAGCTTCAACAGTAAATGAGTTACTGTAAAAGCGCGTAGTATGAGTTGGCACTGATAGGCGAAGATTTCCAGATGACCTCAGATTTAGGTCGTCCTTTTTAAGACGAAACACAAAGCGATCTTTTAAATAAGAAGGATATACAGGATTAAATAAAACAGAATAGAGAAGGAAAAGAATATGAGACTTGCCACGAAGACGGATTGGGAGCCACGAAGCTGAGAACGAAATTGGGAGATATGGTCATATTTGCGTAATCCAAATATGAACCTAATAGAAAAATTTTGAAGACGCTCGAGTTTATTAAGTTGCTCCTCGGTAAGATTTAGGTACCAACAGTCTGCATAATCTAGAATTGGAAGTAGGAGGGATTGTGCAAGCGCAACTTTGGTAGCAGTTGGCAGGAAGTTTCGGAGTCTTTTTAGAGAGAAGGCAAAGGCAAACATTTTACGGCTAACCTCATCAAGTTGTGGACCCCAGGAAAGATTATTATCCATAAATATTCCAAGATTTTTCACTTTACTGCTATAGGGAACATGGGTACCATCAAAACTTATCTGCGGCAGTAAATGCCAATCAATCCTAGAAATGAAGTAAGGGCTTGTCTACCAGCAAAGGACGCCCAAACTCCACTGATAAAACACCTTATATCCGGCAAAGCAACAGGCTACTACATATCAACTACTTAATTTACGCTTTAAACGTACGTAATAGAGTCTAATTTACTTTAAGGCATGAAATCTGCTTGGCTTTTAGCAGATTTAAACCATAAGTTTAATGTTTGAAAGTACATTTTTGAGTGATTCTCTTTGTTGGATAGATATTCGGTAATTCAAGGATAAATATCTGTTTATTTGTTGAGGAACTTTGTTTCCTGTTGCTCAGATGCTCATGATGCTCAGAAGGTCAATATCTCGAAATGGTTTTTAGTTTTGTACGAGTTATTAATTTGTAATGTTTTCGATTGCAAGTAACGTCATCCTCTCTTTAATTGTCTTTATGCTGATTGTAACTTGAATTAACTCGGGACAATTTGTATTTTGTCGGGACTCTGGACATAATATGAAATGTCGGGACAATCCCGACGAATCCCGACCATCTGGCAACCCTAGCTGTATGTGATATAAGAGTACATATACGATGATGATGGTTCCTTTTCAGCCCTATAACTGAACTAATACAGGGTGACTTTTAACCTAACCCCAATAACTAATAGATTTTAGAAGGAAAAACATGGTGTCGTTAATAATCATCCATCCATCGATCGGCCAGTTTCGTCCACTGCTGGACATAAGTCTTTCCAAGATTTCACCACGCTTGGCGGTCCTCTTGGAAGAAATGCTTACAAACTCACACACACTGAGCAGTCGGGTTGGTTGAGCACGGCTTCGAAACGCGGTGGATATCATCAATTGGTCCCGGGCTATGGTGTGCCACCTGGTTTTTAATATCCGAAATCGTCGCAATGCTCACATCTTAACGCTTCTTTGGAACATCCTCAATGATCCCCTCTCTCCCCCCTATCTAAAAGAGTGGTTTGTTTTCCGCGATTCTCTTGTTCGCCCTCAGCTTTCTGAGAACCATTTACTCTTGCGCACTCCAATACATAAAACTCACATGTTCTCTCATTCTTTCACAATTTCTGCAATACGTCCGTGGAATAGTCTACCATTTAGTATTCGAGAGTCTCCCACAATGACTGTTTTTAAAAATAGAGTTCATGAAAACTTTCTTCAAATGCAAAAGATGTAAAATACACAAAAGACTAACAGGTTGCGTTTCTTCTTTTGTTTGAGCTTAGAGTATTGTCTTAAATGTGTAGCATATAAATATTTATTACATATAATATTATAGATCTTTAGTATTTATTATATAAATTTACATATATATTTAGTAATTATATGCGTAAGTAATGTAATCTTTTATTTTTAATGTGTATATAATATATTTTATCTACAAATATTTAGGTTTAAGTTTTAGGTTAAAACTGGTTCTCATTAAAATATCACCTTATTCTTTCGGCACTACCCTAACTTATCCACATCACCAAAGGTTAACTGGAAGATAATGCTAATTAGCATTAAGTTCGCCTTGTGTACAATTTTTATGTGCACTAAAGAATTCAATTATTATTATTGTGATGGCCGTTTTGTATCACATTTTTACGACGTTTATTTTAGTATAAGTTTTATTGTAAAACTTAATATATAGGTATGTAGCTCAAATGAAATTATATTTAAATGATAATATGTAGCAGCTGTATTATTCTGTCGGAAGCGGTCTCCAGAGCCGTCTCCAGGTCTTGAGGTAGATGTTAAGCGTGTGTTATTGCTAGACCTACTTGAGATGTCCTAAGATACTGAATTTAAAATTATGCCAACTTTAAGTGCTAAGAATAACCTTTTGTTGACTTATACCTAAAATAAGCGTTTTTTTTTTTATTATTTACCGTTGCGTGATTTGAGAGAATTCGAATTAAATATAATTTTTTTATTGAAATCGTTCAAGAACATACATTCACATTAAAACAAAAAAGAACTCACTTGCTCCTTTAATTACAAGGCTTAGCGATGGTCTTGTCAATAATTTGCTTCCTAATTGCATTACAAAATGACTCGTGTTTCAAAGCACATATTTCGTTTGAAATCTGATTATATAATTTTATACATTGTCTATGACTGGGAAGAGCTATATTTTCTCTATTTCTAAGACAGTTGGTCAGTAGGTGCACTTATGTACATCCTTATTAAATACCTAACGGTGGTTCTTTACTGCGGCAAGTAAAGTCGTTGCCGGCAAGCCATTAAACACCATCAAGATATTCAGGTCTAATGCCTGACATCTTTATTAAGGAGCTGATTGTAGCAAAAAATTCATCTACGGGTAATATACAAGTTAGTTGCTCCGTGGCATGTCGCCAAACGTATAACTTATGATTGTTTTTCTTGTTTTTGAATAAAAAGTATTGTTCGGTTTAAAAGCGTTCGGAACGCGCAAGTATGTCTCAGATTCTATTTTACTGATATGGCAACACTAGTTGTAAAAAAGTGAAATGTCAAAGTTGTTTTTTCCGGTTTACTGTCAATTTTGGTCTCGAGGAGATACGTGTTAAAATTAAGATCAACCAGTGTTGAAAGAATTATGGATTTCAAGGAAACAAACGTTTAAAAAGTGGTAAAATAACCCAATTAATGAGCATTAATTGCGAGCCCTATTGTGTGTCCGAACAGTCTCGGGAATCGGTCGCCGGTGGAAAGTGATGTGTTTGGATTTTCATTAACACGATTCACGGAAATCGTGGTAGAGGTCTGGGTCGAGCTAGCTCGGGGTTAGGGGTTGAGTTTAGAGAATTCCTCCGCAAGCTGCGGGCGGGGCCAGTAGTTTGTTGAAGACCTGTGACGCGCCAGACCGACGAGAGGACAACGCTGTCTGCCCAGACACCAAGATTGAGTCTGGTGGTCTGAATCCAGCGCAGAAGTTCAAGAAGTAAGGCTGCATCCAAATGTGAGTCTTTGAACCATTTACCCTTCAGAAAGGAATTGTAGTATATAAGAACCCCCTTTGTATGGGAAGCCCCTTTCTGACATGTTTTAACCTCCTTATAATATTCAAATGGGTCCAGCACGCGAGGTTTAAACCATATCTGTGGAGAGGGGGGCTTTTCACATCCATTTGCTGGTAGCATAGCGCGGTTAAGTTGTTTAGTATCGGATATTAAACAACCCCGGACCAAGATATATTCTGTTTATATAAGCCGAACCGATATAGTAGCTCCGTTGGCCTAAGATAATTTGTGAATTATACTTTGTTTTAGGTAGGTAGTTTGGAACCTTGTAACCTAAAGCGAGATCAAATAGAATATTTTGTTATTTCTTATACTACAGTACTCGGACTGTGTATATGAATAGGTTTATGTAAGCTGGAAGGATATTTACACAGCTCCTTTAGCTTTAGGTATTGTATTATATGTTGTATTGTGGATAAACATATAACTTTATAAGCGCGGTTAAGCCTAGTGAACCCGGCGACAAAACTATAATAGTTTGTAAATTCATACAGCATAACCATTGCTAGCAAGCGAAGCGGCTTAATTATTAGTTATATAGTTGTTGAAAGCCTCGGCTTATATAAATTACAAAGTACATAGCAGGGCTAATGTGTAATGTGTAGTTTTTGGTTAGTGAATCATATTAACTAAGCGAGCGCTTAGGTATAATATTATAACAACGTACATAGGTTATGTTACAACTTGGAATTGTTAAATTTGTTTGTTTTGGAGTATGTTTAGTCTTTAACAAGTGTTTAATGTGATTACATACTTTCAGAAGCCAATTACCTTTGGATATACTGTTAGTTAGTGCTACAGTTTGGTTTATATTGTTTATTTTGAATGAAAACTTCTTGACACTTGCGATTGAGGCTTGGACATAGTTGTTTGTCAAAAGTGTAGCATAAATGTAACTAACTGGTTTATGTTGTATGGATTATATATATATAGCAGCAGAAACGGTCTGTCTGTCTGTTCATAAAGTTATGATATTGTGTTTATTTGAAAATGTTTGAGTGATATATAGCAACAGAAAAGGTCTGTCTGTTTGTTCATAAAGTTATGATATTGTGTTTGTTTGTACACATTTGAGTATTAAAAATTGGTTTTGGTTGAACTCGCATAATTGAACAACAGGGTTGTATTGTGTATTAATGTACTGAAATTAACATACTGACTAGAGTCTAGTATATTTGGGTCTACAATATTATTGTATACGGGGACGTTTGTGATTCGTGCCAGAGTTAGTTCGGTTTTTAATTGTTGGTATTTTCTTTAATTTCCCGGTCTACAATGTCGAGGACTTCTCCGAGGAACATCTTGGCCAGCCAGCTGCACTGGTTTGTCAGCGTTCAAGGCTTGTTGGCTCGAGCTGATCGGGGCGATGCAGTCCTGGAGCGGTACTCACAGATGGAGCATCGCCTCGAGAAAGCTGAGCAGGCGCTCATCGAGCTGTTGGACCAGGAGCTGCCACCGGAGGTAATGGCTAGCCCTAATAATGACATGGATCAAATTATGGATATTTATAATGAGGTCACACAGGTCGCCTGTCGGATTAAAAAGCGACAGTCAGGTGTTTCGAGCACACCTGATGTAAGACATGCAGCGCAAGGTACATCGTTGCACAGTAGGCTCCCTACTTTGGAGTTAGGACATTTTGACGGTACCATGGAGCTATGGGTGGCATATAAGAATATGTTCACCTCGTTGGTTGACAGTAGGCAGGATTTAACCAACGCACAAAAGATGGCATATTTGATGTCCACTTTAGAAAGTGAGGCAAAGAGCTTAGTGCAACATTTAAGAGTAGAGGACGATTCTTATAGCATAGCGTGGGAACTATTAAATAATAGATATCAGAATGTCCGTCTGTTGGCCGATGCTCATACGAGCCAATTGTTAAGTTTGCCTAGGGTAGGTAATAAGGCTCAAATTCGAACGCAGTTACTGACCCCGGTTACAGTAGCCTGTAACGCGTTAAAAATGTTAGGTTTGCCCGTGGATGAGTGGTCGTTCTTGTTGGTACACATTATTTTGGGTAAGTTACCGTCTGATACTCGTTCACGTTTCGAACGTGAGACCGCGGAAAGGGAGGACAAGGCTCTTCCTACTTTCGCTGATTTGATGAAGTTTTTAGAATTTGAGGCTAGGGCCGTGGAATCTTCATCGACTTCGGAGGTGGCGCCACCTACCGGGAGTTTCAGGGAACCTGCCGGTAATTCGGGGCGAAGGGGGCCACAGGGAGTGCAACCGCTTCGGGGACGCGTTGCTGCACGTCTGGCTGCACTGGCCGCTGTTGCTGAGAGCCCAAATTGCCACCAGTGTGGACGCCCAGGACACGCGTTATCGCAGTGCCATGATTTTGCTGCATTACCGGTAGTGGACAGACGGCGATTAGTTAAAATTAATAGACTGTGCTATTTTTGTTTAGAGGACCACTTAGCGCGCGAGTGCTCCAGACAGCGAATGTGTAGAGAATGTGGCCGGCCACATAATGATTTAATTTGTGCGAACAGGTCTGGAGCCTACGGTCACGCCACGAGCGGGGGAGCCGCGGCGCAGTCCACCTATCAGTCACGTCCGTCGAGTGGCCCCTCTCAAGGACGAGGAGCGCACCCGTCAGAGAGTGGAGAGAGCCCTCGCGTGAGTCGTGCTCAGTTTGATAGTGGTGTGAATCGTGCGCCTGCGGTACGAGGCTATATTGCGGACCCGGGTGGGGGACCCCTCATGGGGGGGGGTTCAACGGGTCAGGGCCGCACTCAGGATATTAGGAGTGGACCCCATGCTTCCGCGACAGCGGGCCCGAGTAGGGACCCCCCGAGGGGGGGGGCTCCACGGGCGGGGGCCCCACTCAAGGTTGTAGGAGTGGACCCCAGTTTGCCGAACCAGTGCCTGCGCCCACTGTAGGACAGTATAGCAGGGCGGAGCCACAGCGATACTCTCCGCCGATACACGAGTATCCGCGGTTAGAATATCACCCGCCTTATTCGAGATATGGTAGGGCAGCGGGTTACGCACCACCTCGGATGGCATTGTGTATACGCTCACCATATATAGGGCAATGGATGCACCCTGGATTGGAGGGGCCGGGCCCCCAATAATTTGTCTGCCCCTGTACCGGTGCGGAGCCGAGGACAGTTCTTCGGCCCACCATATTAGTTGGTAGTTGGGGCCCCCCGGGGGGAGATTCAGTTAGAGTAAGGACCACTGTTGAATTTCGGGACGTGTATGCATGATCGGATAGTCAGGTTGCATTAGCATGGCTACGCGCGTCCCCACGTACTTAAGAGATTTTTGTAGGAAACCGGGTTTCACAAATTCAGAATATAGTTATTCACAATAAATTGGAGGCACGTCCCAGGTGAATGTAATCCTGCAGAGTGCGCATCTAGGGGCTGCACAGCGCCGGAGTTGGTGTCGCATCATCTATAGTGGGGGCCGGAGTGGTTTAAAGAAACAGATTTCTTGGCCTGTCCAGCAGTTGGATAGGACACCCCAGATTTTACCCGGGTTGCGTGTGCATGCTCTAGTTCTAGGGACCAAACTAGTTCCTGATTGGACGCCGTGAGTTGGGTCACCGTGCGTTGAGACGCTGGGGCGTCGCGACGGTGGCGTCGGCACGGTGTGCGTCGGGTCGGAGCACGCAAGTCGCCATCCTTTGTCGTTACCCAAGGAGGGCCTTTGGTTAGGCTTTTGCTGTCCGACCGACATGTTTGTAACTCACACGCGGGATGAAACGTGTCATTGGCGATTTTACAGCGAGAGTTTTGGATTTTGTCAACTTGCCGGGTAATTCGCAATGTTCTCTTCTCCTGTGTTCTTTGTTACAGGCCGCGAGCCTTGTCGATGCAGACGCAGATAGGAGATCTGCCAGCTGATGGGATCACACAGTCGAGACCTTTTGATGGAGTGGCTACGGACGTGGGGGGACCGTTCCTCGTCCGAACGTCTAGCCTTCGCAACGCTCGGACTGTTGAGGCGTACCTGTGAGTATTCGTGTGTCTGTCCACCAAGACCGTCCACTTGGGATTGGAGTCCTCGTTGACCATGGAGGCCTTCGTCGTTGCATTGGACCGATTAGTATCGCGTAGAGGTTTGCTTTTTTAGTTAGTTCAGACAACGGCACGAATTACAAGGGTACCGCAAATTACTTGAAAAGATGTATACATTTTAGAAGATAATTGTATTTAGTTAAGTCATGGTTATTATGTGAAATCGGCCAAGACCCACCTCCGCCGCGTCATCGGGGATGTAATCTTATTGAAAGATGCGAATTTGGAATTCTTTGTATTGGCGACGTGGTCGCATTATTAAATTGGTAGTTGGCGGGGATGAGACTCCTCGCGCCGCTGAGGTGTTGGTCGAAGGTTTGATTCTGTGACGAGCCTTGGCGACTCTCTCCCGGCTCCCGGTTGAGTAAGCTAGCGGTCTGATAAGGATAACAGCCCGGAGCGGGGGATTGTTCGGTTTAAAAGCGTTCGGAACGCGCAAGTATGTCTCAGATTCTATTTTACTGATATGGCAACACTAGTTGTAAAAAAGTGAAATGTCAAAGTTGTTTTTTCCGGTTTACTGTCAATTTTGGTCTCGAGGAGATACGTGTTAAAATTAAGATCAACCAGTGTTGAAAGAATTATGGATTTCAAGGAAACAAACGTTTAAAAAGTGGTAAAATAACCCAATTAATGAGCATTAATTGCGAGCCCTATTGTGTGTCCGAACAGTCTCGGGAATCGGTCGCCGGTGGAAAGTGATGTGCTTGGATTTTCATTAACACGATTCACGGATATCGTGGTAGAGGTCTGGGTCGAGCTAGCTCGGGGTTAGGGGTTGAGTTTAGAGAATTCCTCCGCAAGCTGCGGGCGGGGCCAGTAGTTTGTTGAAGACCTGTGACGCGCCAGACCGACGAGAGGACAACGCTGTCTGCCCAGACACCAAGATTGAGTCTGGTGGTCTGAATCCAGCGCAGAAGTTCAAGAAGTAAGGCTGCATCCAAATGTGAGTCTTTGAACCATTTACCCTTCAGAAAGGAATTGTAGTATATAAGAACCCCCTCTGTATGGGAAGCCCCTTTCTGACAGGTTTTAACCTCCTTATAATATTCAAATGGGTCCAGCACGCGAGGTTTAAACCATATCTGTGGAGAGGGGGGCTTTTCACATACAAGTATTAAATAAATATTCATAATTTACTGAATATTTAAAAACGGATCGGACTTACTTTTTTAACCCTATATAAGGTACTAGCCATATATTGGACACCACATTTTATACAAAAATACTGTGAAATAAAACAATAAAAAAAAATTAGTAAGTTGTCACTTTTATTTCAAAGTTGATGGAAATGTCAGATAAACAAAAAAAATGATTAAATATCAACATTAAAAATAAATTATAATTTTTTTTTTTATATTATAGTGCAAGTGTTTTTTTTTACATACATAGGCCCGTTTTCTCTGACTTATAAAGCGTTAACTGTGCGAGGAGGCACAGGTTGGGCTTTTGATGAGATTATGACTCATGGACATCATCGAACCATTTTTGAACTACAAGTACGTTTATTTTACCTTTTTCAATTAATTACGGATTTGCATCTTTAAAAGAAAATCGGTCAAGTCTGAGTGAGACCCGCGCATCAAGATTTCATATTTATTTACTTTACATTAACTGTTCATAATTTTGTACCGTTACTGTTTTAGATTGTTTTTCTTTTATTATTTTTGTTGACCATTTAAATATCGAAGGATTACGATTACATTACGAGTAACAAGAAAAATAAATGACATTTAAAATGTTTATGCTATCAGAAGTAAACAGCAATTTTGCGTCATGAAATTTTTATACTAATTTTGACTGACGACGACCCCAAGTGGGTCGTAATACTGACTGACTGAGGTGACTGATTTATGCAGTCAACTCATATTAAATAACCGATATTTTTTGTTGACTTATTTGGTGTTTCATTTTATATATAATTTTATATATTATGTTAAATAACAATTGCTTCACCGCACGCATCATAAAATCTTTCTCACCACCCCTCAAAGACATCCAACTCAGAACATGCGAAGTGTCCTATATTTGGTCGCTTGGTGCCCATTACGGTCCAGGTCTAAATAGACAGAGATAAATTAATTCCCCATCCCTACAGCAAAAAGACCATGCACCTCTATCCACAATAATCCACATCATTTGAACATTGTATGTCAAATATTATAATTTATTTTTATTCCACTAATGCCGACAATATTGTCGAAATATGTCTGGTTACATAACGTGTTTTTTGTAATAAATATATAAATATAAAATTATGTAATTATAAAAACAAATTCATACTAGTGTTTTTTTTTCATGTTTAATGTCAACCACAAGAAAATCGAGGAACCAAGATTTTTACTTAACAAATTTTGAAAAAATATTTATTGGGCCTTGGTCCCCCGTACGAAGTTGGTGCTATAAATATAACCTCAAGTTATTTGTATTTGGACGTAACATCACATCTAAGTGGAATATTTAAGCGACTGTGTTATATGGCAGTAAATTAGTAATATTTGGGTGGAAATTAACAGCTCATTTGACTCGATAAGACGTTCTACAGAGACCATTATCGTGTTTTTACGTAACAAAGCGAGCATTATCCTTTGCCCCTCAGCCGTTTAGTCTTCCACTTGTTTCGCCACCGAGGTACTTACCTAGACCGTTAAATTTTTCCACCATACTTGTCCACCAAAATTTTGTAACTATTTGATCTAACCTGCTTGTAATGCACATACTGGACGCTCACGAGGGCGTTATGTTATGTCGTCGCTACAATATGTCTTGCTTCAGACTGTTAAGAAATTCACAATTCTCGATAATTAAGATTATGTTTTTATTGCGAAATCCATCGCTTTGGAATACTCTAAATATTATATTTTCTAGTTTGTAATACCGAGTGTAAAAGCAAGGCAATAATCCTTTAAGGGTGTGTTAGTATGATCGTTGAAGATATTATTTTAAATACTGGGATCTCTAAATAAAGTGGATTATTTTCTTTTGCTGCAACTTGTTTTAAGGTCTCGCCAGAAAGAGTGGCGTTGTAATTATTATTTTAATTTTACCTACAAACGCAAGCCCAACCAATTGGAGGAGAAAACCAACTGGAGTGGAGCCGCGCACTAATTTCTATGCAAAGAAGTCTGTCATTTTCGGTGGGGGACGAGGTTTTTATATAATGTTCTCGAATACATACAAAACAGTAACGAAGTTACAGTCAACTTTATTTTCGGCCACGTATTGTCTATGGCTTATGGCGCGTTGGACTCGGTCTGTCAATGGATGAACTGTTATCTGATAACACTGTTGTGATAAAGTTTTCGACTATCTTCGAGGAAATTTATTTAGGTATTACTTATTGTGGTTTTAGAGGTCAAAAAAATTATTTTGCCCTAAAATTACTGACAGCAGGGATGGTGACGTTATTTGACTCCACCTGACATTTTGGATATAACGACGGAAATTACATACACTTTTGAAACCAGCTTTTACAAGAAAAATCAAAAATGGCAAACGACAAATTGTATCCTTTTGAATTTTTTGCTGGATTATTTTAAAACCTTTGCCTGGGCAAAGTATGCACATATCATCAGCATACATGTACACCTTACAATTTTTAATACATTAGGAACACTATTTACATGCATTACATAACCAACGGGCCCATATACAGAGCCTGTTGGGACACCATATTTTATTTCAGCCTTATCACTGTAGTTTCCGTCCACAAGGGTTTGCATTTTCCTATTTGCTGAATAGCTACGGAACCAGTTATTTATGGGGCCCCGAATTCCACATTCGTCCATAGCACGAAGCAGCAGTTCATGATCTAATGTGTCAAAAGCTTTTTTGTAGTCTATTAATATTGCCAAAACTTGATTTCTTTTGTTTAAAAACAAAAATACTTGTACTTTTTGAGCATGATTTTCTGCCTAATTCATAATGATTTTCTATCCAAAATATCCACTTGTTTCGATTGATTTTCGAATGCAATTGTCAACTTGTTTTCAAATGATTTTCTTCCAAAAATTTTTACATTTTAAGTATTCCATCCATCCATCAGCCTGTTTCGTCCACTGCTGGACATAGGCCTTTCCAGGATTTCACCACTCTTGGCGGTCCTCCTGGAAGAAATGCCCATACTCACACACGCTGGGCAGGCGGGTTGGTAAGCGCGGTGCCGACACCCTTGCACCAGTGACGCCGCTGCCCGTCACCAGTCTGTTTTATAAAAGGCTTGGCAATTGGAGATGGATAAACCGCCATCCATCGGTCCCAGGCAATGGTGGGCCACCTGGTTTTGCCTAAGAGCTGTTCTCTTACTCTCCCCTGAATAAAAAATAATATTTAAAATATGCATTTTATAATTTTCAAGTGTAATTACATATTTAACTTTTTCAGAAAAAGGTAAAATTTTACATGTATTGAATAATTTATCATAATTTTGTCTACATCCAATATTTGTTTTCTTGTCAACTAAATATTTTAAAAATCTTATTTGCTGTGATTTTATTTCATTTAAATAGGTTTTGAATGTGCGACCATAACTACTTAGGCCATAGATAATTATTGATTCTACTCAAGCATGGTAAATACAACATTAAGTTGATGTGTTTAAAATTCTACTTAAAAAGAAAAACTTTCCTAAAACACATCTCAGTTTTTTACTTACTTCTTTAACATGGGTTTTCCAATTCATATTATTGTCAATTGTTAATCCAAGGTATTTATATTTATTGACACATTCTAGTTCTTGACACTTACAACTCGACTGATTTTTATGTAAGCAATCGTGGCTATGACCGAGAATTTTTATACCATTTCGGTCTTTAACATTGTATGGTGATCGTATGTGCATACATTTTGTTTTGTTTAGATTTAGAATAATGCTGTTATCATGCACCCATTTCGTTATGTTGTCAAAGTCCTTTTGAATTTTTTGCTGGATTATTTTAAAACCTTTGCCTGGGCAAAGTATGCACATATCATCAGCATACATGTACACCTTACAATTTTTAATACATTAGGAACACTATTTACATGCATTACATAACCAACGGGCCCATATACAGAGCCTGTTGGGACACCATATTTTATTTCAGCCTTATCACTGTAGTTTCCGTACACAAGGGTTTGCATTTTCCTATTTTCTGAATAGCTACGGAACCAGTTATTTATGGGGCCCGAAATTCCACATTCGTCCATAGCACGAAGCAGCGCTCTTGGTAGAAGTTTTCAAAGTTGTTATACCTTTTAATCCGCTGAGTTCTGATCATTGCTAAAACAAGAAATAACAGGCAATATTATATCTCGAATCTATTGCACAGGTTAGGCTGTATATTCTGCTGACGTGTTCTTTGATAGCAAATGTCAATTAGTTTGTAGGTTTATTAGTTATTGCATGGCCATAAGTTAAGTTTAATTATCTAAACTATACTTTTATTTAATAATAAGTATTAAATAATTGCTGTAATTGGGTTTGCCCGCAGTAATTATAATAAATAAATAAATTATTATATTAGCTTTTGCCTTCAACGCACAGAACGAGTACCAAGAAGATTTAAATAAGTTGGTCTCATAACCATAACGGTCTCATTTTTCATAATCAGACTTTCAGAATCCTGACGTCTCCCAAACACATTAATCATCGACAGAAAATATGAGTAACATGACCTTGGTACTAAACATCAGTCAAGTCACAAACAAGATTACAATGTAGTCATCGAGGGTAAGCGATTTATCAAGATTTGTCGTGGTACCGACGACGTGCCACTGACATTGCAGGCTCCAGGAACCCTCCAGAAAACTCCAGTTCATAGTTGGACGTTACCGACAGCTGCTTTTATTGCGATTGCAAAATTTTCATTTAGTTTCCTGTTGAGTCAGCGCCAGACATCAATCTTACTATTATCATGAAAAATACTGTTTACAAACAGTTTATTATTTGTATACATAGTTTTTAGTTGCGACGGAGCTGTTTTTCGAGCCCTATGGTTATATTTAGTGATTTAGTTTAAATCTGAAGAATCGATGCTTAATTAGAGTCAAAGGCACAATTTTAATTAATTGACGACTTGACATAATCTGCGACACATTCTCGAACATTTTGTGCTAGACAGCGTGGCGCCACACATAAATGCTCCACCAAGCTCGATGTAGCGTGGCGTTTTCTGTGTGGTGTCTACCATACTCTTGCATACTCTGAGTATATCCGGCCTTTGGCCAAAGCGATACAGTTTCCTCGTATGGAAAAATAACCGGTTTCATCACGTATAACTAACCATTTGGTCAAGGAACGCCGATAAAGCAGCTAAGCAGCGTTTTTTCTCCCGACATGGTTCACAAATATTGAATTTTCAAACTGAAAACTAACTTTTATTAAAATAAAATATAGCCTTTGTTACTCAGCAATAGTATAGCTCTTTATAAAAGAAAGAATTTTTAGAATCGGTTTAGTAGTTCCAAAGTTTACCTCAAACATACAAACAAACAAATCTTTACTCTTTATATAATAGTGTAGATGTAGATTTAGTTTTTTTACTTATGTAAGTATATACTTGTTTAGACATTATATTTATCTATGGTCTATTCAGTTTACTTATCAACTTATTTATTAATTGCATTATGTATAATAATATTATTATTCTAATAAGTTTTTATTTTATGCATTATGTAGAACTTTATTAACCCAACTTAAATATAAGTAGTTTTTTATGTGCTTCCCTTATTATATTTGTTTCATAATATAATATTGTTTTTATAAAGATTAGATATGACATGTAAAATCATATCTATTTTACAAATAAACATTTTAAATCTTTGGGTGCAGCTACAGTTGTGTTTGTACAGTTAGGCACGAACACGATGCAGTATTTATAATTTGGTTTATTATTAGTTGGCACAGCTTCCATTATGAATCCGAAACGATATCAGCCGCCGTCCTCAGGTAACTAAAAGTACTAACTGCCCGAAGCGCGAACGAACGCCCCGCGGCTGGAAGTTGTGACGTTGCAGCACTGCGACCGGCCGCGCGCCGAAATGTTTGAACACGGGCGGAAAAGTATATATCACTATTCGTAATTTATGAAGTTACTTTAGTTTTTAGCAACCTTAGTATGATTTTTAGGGTTCCGTAGTCCGACAAGAAACCCATATAGTTTCGCCATGTCCGTCTGTCCGCGGCTTAGCGCAGAGACTATTTACTACTAGAAAGCTGTAATTTGGCATTGATATAAATATTAATCACGCCTACAAAATGGTAAAATAAATTCTTGAAAAAAATTTTTTTTAAGTCTACCTCTCGTGCAAGTAAACTGGGGATGTTTTTTTTTCTCGTCAATCCCATATTGTGGGGTATCGTTGGATAGGACGTTCAAAAATATTGTGGGTGTGTGAAAACCATTTTTCGATTTAGGGATCCGTTGGTGAAATATTAAGCTTTAAAGTGAAAATTTTAGTTAGAGTGGAGCGTCCCCCCCCTGCCGGCTAAACGGTTGTTTATAGAAATGTGAAAAAATTCACAGAAGTAGTATATATAATGAATTTAAAAGGAAAACTATCACAGCTAAGTAGGCTTTACAGGTTTACGAGTACAGGTCGCGCCAAACTTTTGGCCCCCTATAATGTATGGGACCAGAATTTTGGCGCGGTCTGTATTAGTAGACCAACTTATATGTACCGGGCAACTACAGAACCCTATATTGCGCGTGGCCCGACACGCACTTGGCCGGTTTTTTAAAAATAAAACAAATAAATGGAAACGGTCGGATTGAAATAAACTCGTTATGACATGTCACCGCCGCGTCTCGCTCGCCGCGCTCTCTCTCTCTCCCCGCCCTGCACCCACCGCATGCATCCCGCTCCACCTCAATTTTCTTAGTATCAGCAGAGCTAAGAAGACCAGAATTCACTCGAGCCTTCTCAATTTTCTTGTTCGTGTTACCTATGTATACTCACTCAACTCAACAATGGTAACTGAACCCTGCTCTACTGACACGCATCTTGAGAGCAGTCAAGTGCTATTGGGGGACACAATTCGGTTCCCGCCGAGTACGGAACCTCAGCTTTTATTGTTTATTATTTTACTATAGACTATGTAGGTACTATAATCTGACAGAACTCGAAACTTGTACGTATTACCGTGTTTAAATGAGAAAGTACGCTTGGGTAATTTTTTTTAATTACCTCCCTTGATAAAGGCACGTATTCTGTAAACATTTCAACTGGCTACCTTGGCACACCGGCAGATATACAGACAGCGGAGGCTTAGTAATAGGATCCCGTTTGGCACCATTCGGGTACGGAACCCTAAAAACTATTTACTATCTATACTGAACACTATTCTTGTCAACGTCAGTCTCCGTCAGCAAATTAGCTTTTTTCAATATTTATTAAATACTCGAAAGAAATGGCCGAATCTGTAACAGAACAGTTATTTTAACGTCAAGAGTTAAAATATAAATAAGCCTTTGGTAATCATTTCGTCGTATTTAAACGTATCAGACACTCAGCTTGGCCTTTTTTAATGGATAATAATAAAGCCTCCGAAAAACAAATCAAATCCCAGCGAACTGCTGCACACTGTAATACTATCTAAGCAGCGGTAATATTAGTTACCGAAAAATATACTAATTTAACTGTGTAACATCTACCGACAAGATAAGTAAAAACATGGTTACTTGTTAATTTGTTATTAACTTACATTATATCAATTAATAATATTAATATGTTATAAGTATATTATTATATAATTTATTTAAATAAGTATTAATTCAGTAACATTATATGCAACATATTCGTTTTATGCATAATAGCATAAATGCTTCAACCGAATTAAGACGTTATATCGTTAACATAAGATGCAACGTCAGTTTTACGCAATCGTCATTCGAACTTGTCACGCCATAGCGGTGACAAAATGCCTCGCGGACACTTTTTGAGCGAGATTGTGAATCTAGTTGTTTATGAGAGGTCAATGAATTTGAATTATATTGTATTTACACGCGTAAATTATATTAAAGCTTTAAGTGCACCCTAAGAGAACTATGCTGACAAAATTGGCAACATACTGGAAAAGGGATAACTCAAAAGCACCCGGAAAAGAGGAAATTTTATGAATGAATTGATGGACGAGGAAGACATGAAAAAGGTAAATTAGCATACTATAGCAGATGTAAATCTGTGGCCTAATCTTTTCCACTGGGATACAGGCGTGAGTATGTATGAATCTAACTAAAATTATAAATTATAAAGTGCGCTGGTTGGTTTGTTTGTTATTTTATAATAATAACGTCAAATAAATCAACGGAACGCAATTTCCTTTTTTTTAGTGATAATTACGGTTTTACAACAAAAAATATATATGTCGGCGCAACCCATTTTTCTGTATAAACATGCTTGCAGTTAATTGTTGATTTAAATTAAGAAATATTTTGGTTTATTATTATTATTAGCTTAGATTGATTTTTGGATTTGTAATTGTGAATAATTTTGACTAGAAGCCTTAAACTATTGTTGGAATGTCGTCACATTTTGATTTAGGAACTTTCTTCATTATTTTGTTATTATTTAGCAATGTTAATGACTCCTTAAACATTGTTGTAATTATTGAGTTGGTAATTTTATAATTAGTTCTTATTTATAAACACACCATCTCTGATTAATCTGATTAAAGCTTTCAATTTTCTAAAATGTGCTTCCTGTTAGTACAACCGCCATGTTTCTGTTCGAGTCAGTAAGCTTCAATTATTTTCATAACGTTGTCAATTTCTATGTACAAAGCCTTGTGAATAATATTATAATTACCTCCATTCCATATGCAAGATTAAGTTTTAGTTGATAGCTCAACTTATTGTTTATGTAATGTTTTTGGAGGAAAGGAAGTTGCCTCTTTTTCAAGTAACCAATAAGAACGCACATCGTTGCCGCGAAGGCAAGCTTCCTTGACTCGAAACACAAATTTCGGGGGCAGAATTTTTGTAGCAGCATTGTGAGCAGGTTGCACCTTTTCAAATATAAAATCGTTGCTTCTTGTAAAAAGATTCCTTTGTTCTTTATTTCCGTATTTTCATATTACTTTACATTAAAGAATATAGTAAAGTTCGAAGTTCGATATTTGAATAATGTCTGGACCAAAAGACAAAGATCCTCTAGGATCAGATTAAGGTCAAGGTAAAAATAGAACCCCATTTGATATCCAAACCATCTTTTTATTTTCACATATATATTTCAAGGCCACGAATGCCGACTCCACTCATCCATAAATCCAACACACATACGAAGCGCGGCGTTCCGTCTTAAGGACGACATATGAAGTAATTTTTTTTCTGGCGTCCCTCGCATCTAAAATCAACTTTAACGTTGAGACTCAAGGTCGGTATTCGTTTGGAGAGCGAAATATTTTTTCCATTTCATATTTACGAATATGCCCCAAATTCTCCAAAAATTAGAACCGTGAAAGCAGGGGGGGTTTGGAGGGGGGAATTTTTATACACACAGACGTAAGTGGGTGGCGCGGGGGGGTAAAATGAGATAGTAGATAGTTTAGAGAAAGAGGAATGTATGGGGAAACGGAAAAGTGACGTTTCAGGATGTTATTTGCGATTTTTATTATTATTGCTGTTTTGAAGATTTCTTTTTTGGGTATTTTAATTACTTTTTCTCGGGGAAGGTAGTTTTTAATGGAGGGACATTGTTTACAGCCTGAGAGGCGAATTTGTAAATCGCTTAGCAAAAATTATTCCCATTTTAAGACTGATATTTTAGATATACTAGGTGAAATTAAATCAACCGACCAAATTCATACTGGAGACTCGGTTAGTCATCAGGAACTAGGTTATTATTATATTAATAGGTGACTTTAATTTATTCTGCCAATTTTTACAGAAGACT
The DNA here is from genome assembly GCA_910592155.1 of Ypsolopha scabrella. Lineage (NCBI taxonomy): Eukaryota > Metazoa > Arthropoda > Insecta > Lepidoptera > Ypsolophidae > Ypsolopha > Ypsolopha scabrella. The sequence goes on along the minus strand of OU342985.1, from coordinate 5,513,329 downwards.
CTGTAAGTGCTCAGTAATACGGTTCGATGACATTTTTGTGAATTTCGTAAATTATTCTTTTCGTGTTCCTTACAAATAGCCCAGCCCCGAGTCAATTATTACGGGACGTCAAGATTTTATTTTGCGAAATCAGCAGAAATCCGTGTTACTTACCAAGCCTCCAGTATGAGTTTTGCTGTATAAATTAAAGTCACGTTATATTATATAGCACACGTTAGTTATTTATCTAGCACGTACATGAATAATGGAATAATTTTGTGTTTTAAGTGGTATTTTTACTTTTACTTTTATCTGTTTAGTATTACCATTTTATATTAGTTAAAATGACTGTAATAGTATTAAGCCATATGATGAAAAAAAAAGATAAGAAAAGACATGATCTTGCTAAGTTTCTTGCCCTTAATGGGCGGATTTAGGCATTATATCTATTTATCTGGGGGCACGGCAGTGCCCGCCAAGTCGAGCTAAAAAGCGGCACGCCGTATACCATCCTTTTCTCGAAGTAGTTCAGGCCATTTTCGACCCCCTATAACTTCGTTGTGCATAAAACCAGAAGCCTCAATTTTAGGTAACCAAGCAGGCATTGTATAAACACGGTATATTTCAAATTTCATTAAATTTGAACAAGTAGTTTAAGAATTGTAACTAGTCAAAATTTCTCAATTTTGTCAAATCAAATCAAATTAAATCAAAATATTTATTTTGCAACATAGATACATAAAGTATACTTTCTACAAGTCAAAGTTAATTTTAACAATATATATCTTTAGAATATAAAAAAATATATAATGATACGGGACATAAAATATACACCTGCATAAAATAGAGGAATCTAGGAATAAAAATATTATATATACATAATGAAATGAACAAATAAGTTAAATAAATACGGGAAATACATACAAAAAATATGAAAGTTGGGCTTGTCACTCACTCACTCACTCACTCACTCACTCATTCACTCACTCACTGACTGACCGACCGATCATCAAAACTCTAAGGCACTTCTAGAAGCTTCTATAGCTTCAAATTTGGAATACTATTAGTGTTTAGTGTATAAATCAAGATTTTTAATATTGATACGGTCACTATAAGATGTTGGTGGGTTGAAGGTCCCATAAGGAGGGACTGAATAAATTAACCGACTTGGTTTTACATGGATCTCACAACTTTTTACGGTAGAAGAACTAAGTTGCGAGACTTGGTTTTTTTACAAGTTTTGTTTTTGATGGCCTAGTTTATTTATCTATTCAACTTATTTATTCATTGCATTATGTAGGTATATACAATATTTTAATTTTTTACTTAAGTTAGTATATATTTGGTTAGGCATTATATTTATTCATGGTCTATTCAGTTTATTAATCAACTTATTTATTAATTGCATTATGTATAATAATATTCAAGTCTTTATTTTATAACTTTAGTGGCCCCACTTAAGTCCAGTTTTTTTGTGTATTTCCCGTATTAGTTTAGTTTAATCATATAATATTATTCTTATAAAGTTTAGAATGGACATGTAAAACGTATACTTTATGTATCTATTTTACAAATACACATTTTGAATCTTAAATCTTGAATATTTTTATATCTACCACGCAAAATGAAATAATTTGGCCAAATGGGAGTCAGACTAGCACACAAAGGGTTCCGTACCGCTTCGTTTGGCTCGTCTTGGCGGGGGGCCCTGCCGTACCCCCAGATTTGTTTCGAGGAAAATTAATTCAAACGTATTTTCCAGAAATAAAATCTTAGATTATATGTATAGTCAAAATGCTTGTACCAGAAATTTATTACAATTTTATGTGTACTTCATGATATACACAGAAACAAAGCATGCATGTCGAGCTGTACGGGCAAATATTTAAATTAATTTGATTTAATATGATAAGTTTTGCTAACATAGTTATAAAGCCTACTATTAACATCTCTATGGACTGAAATATTTTTTTGATTGCCACAATAATTTCAATTTCGTACATATAAATGCAATTTTAGCTGGATCACCATTCTCAACAGATTGATGAATGTGGCGTCGTTGTGCATCCCTACACACCTTATTACAGTGATTCCGAAGTACAATGTATTTCTCCTTATTATCATTGGTTGGATGGCTTTTAAATTTAGACTTGGCGCGTACTTTTTTTAACATTAGATTCTTAATCTCATCAGTTAGCCATGGCGCTGGTAGATGCTTTATTTTTATAGCTCGAACAGGAGCATGTATGTCATACAGATGTGTTAATAGAGAATTGAACTGAGATATTTGCTCATCTACAGTATCCAATTTATAAATCGCTGCCCAATCTATATCAAAAGCATCTTTCCGGAGGTCCTCCAGATTTATTCCGCTAAAATGACGCTGCATGAGCACTTTTGCCTTTGGTTTGGGGGGTCGGATTTTGTAGGAAAGGAAAATGAGGTCATGGTATTTTTTCTCCCTTTAATAGTTACGTTCAAGTAGGTATATTATATGAATAAATATTAGTTTATATTATAATATTGTATAGTATGTATTTGTATGTATATTTACACGTAGTAGATTGTTTAGTATTTAAATAATTAGTTAATTTACATTGTGCAGTACATGTATGTATATATATTACATAAATATCTCCTGTACACCACCATCAACTTATCCTTTTTAACAGTATCTTCCACCCAAAGGTTGTCTGGAAGAAATCGCTCTGAGCGATAAGACCGCCCATTGTACCCTTTCTGATAAAATATTTTTATTACTTGTTTTTATTTTGGTGAACAATAAAGAGTATTTATGTTTATGTTTATGTTATTGTCTGAAATAAAAACATTTAATTTAATTTTATTATCTATTTACATATTTACCCTCTTAAATGTCCCTGCTTCAATAATGCAACTAATATTTATACGGTATATTTGTATTTATTCCAACATCCATATTTCATAAACTCACTCGTACCTACTTACTAGCAAACAATCCTTAAATAGAACAATTATTTCCGATTCGTGATGTGAATATCCACTCGTGTTGAATTTTCAATTTGCAATCCCATAACAGCAAAGTCTTTGATGACGTCATAACAGACAAACTGACAAGATGACCAGACTCTGCCAACAAAGGTTTCACTAAGCCGGAAGTAATCAATGCACACAGAGTGTATCGGTCACAGAACAAATAGTTCAGGAACTATTTTCTTTTGTTTACATAGATTAATCCCAGTTTCACTTATACTCGTATTAAAATAGCAATGAGAGTGGAAAGACTATGTGTTGTGTAGTCTGAATAAAAAATACTAGCTAGTTTATTTTATAAACTAAAATACATTTTTTCATACCTGTCTCCCAGAGAGGTAGGTAGTATTAGGCAGAGACTATAAAATTTCTATTTGCTACAACCCTGGCAAACCTCTTTCGCCTCTTCCACATCCATCAATCCAGTCATGTACAAGATCTTCTATTTTGAGTACTTTTAACATTGCCGTTCTTTAGTACGTCGCCAATTTGGTTAGGATATGTCCTTCTATATTATGGCGGCTTGGTCGAGCTTTATCTTCCACTAGCGCATTATACTTTTTTTTCGTCACTACACTTAAATTGATCCTCTCTATATAGGTATGTCCAATTATGTAAAAACATTACACTCACGCATTTCTTGTAGCTCCAAGTTTAGCTGTAAAATAGTTGATTAAATTATGTAAAAAAAATATAAAAATAAAATTTCAAAGTATTGATTACTTTCTAAAAATTATATCGTTTTATAATATTAAGCTATTAAAGTAACGCACACAGACATCAGGTACGATTAATAATTATAATATATAATTATCATATATTATAATAAATTACAAGTTATATGAATAAGTATAATTTAGTTATATTATTATGTAGATAATATACCTGTTATTGACGAGACATATTTAATAACTACATCCATTTCACATTTTGTTTGGTTCAATCTAGTGACACACTAGGGTAAAATAACAAATAAGTGCAGTTTGTTGTTTCATTCACTCGTACACAGGAGTCATTTGCGTTAGGCGAGTACAATAGCTAATTCGAAGACCTTTTTTTGCCAGGATTCTATTAACTAGTTTTTATTTTTTCACCTTACTTACCTTATTTTTTTCTTAAAAAAGCGGCACACGATTTGACATGTTTGGAAGTTTGGCTCACATTGTCGTCAAACGCCATCTAGAGCAGACGCACTGAAATAATTGTGAACAATATGACTACAATGTGTTACCAATATTAAAGCATTTCCTTGTCATGATACCTTGAGGGATAATAAGACGCTTTATTGTTTTGTTTGTAACTCAGCCGAGTACAATACTGTTTAGTTATTGAGCGTAGTATTTGTCTTGCTCGTTTATTTATTACTTGTTAATTTATTAATTCAATATCATGTAAATAGTCATATTTTGATCTATGATATTATGTAGGTAAGGCATATTCATACCAGATGTATAAAAGGAGTGGTGTTACGAATGTTGGGGCATTCGAGTATTGCTTGCTGACTATGTTGTTACGCTGCCGTGTGTTAAGCAATAAAGTGATCCATTTGTGTAACAGTTCAAGTTATTTCAATAAATAGTGTTTGGAAAACATATATTTAGAAGTGTTTTAAATATTCGTGAATCCCTGTTGGCTGGAGAACCCGAGCGTATCAGTTCAGAAGCGGGATAAAATTGGTTCTGGAGTACTGATTGGACTTCGCCCACAAGAAACGCAAGTATTCGTACACATTCTAATAATTCTTTATTAACACAATTGTTTTTTTTTGTCGAGGAAAATCAAAATGACAAGACTCGCAGCCCGTCCTTTGATCGAGGCAGGTCGCTGCTGTCATGACGAGACTCGCAGCCGTAGTCCTATGTACGAGCCAAGTTGCAGCCGCAGTCCTGTGTACGAGCCAAGTCGCAGCCGCAGTCCTGTGTACGAGCCAAGTCGCAGCCGCAGTCCTGTGTACGAGCCAAGTCGCAGCCGCAGTCCTGTGTACGAGCCAAGTCGCAGCCGCAGTCCTGTGTACGAGCCAAGTTGCAGCCGCAGTCCTGTGTACGAGCCAAGTCGCAGCCGCAGCCCTGTGTACGAGCCAAGTCGCAGCCGCAGTCCTGTGTACGAGCCAAGTCGCAGCCGCAGTTCTGTGTACGAGCCAAGTCGCAGCCGCAGTCCTGTGTACGAGTCAAGTCGCAGCCGAAGTCTTGTGTACAAGCCAAGTCGCAGTCGGAGTCCTGTGTACGAGCCAAGTCGCTGCCGTCATGATAAGACCCACAGCCACAGTTCCACCCACGAAGCAAGTCCGCAAGACGCAGGACCAGCGGGCCTATTACGTGTCATTGAATCGGTTGTCAGCTATGGTTGCTGTTCACCAAAAGCAGTCAAGAAATGAACTTACAGTATAGCCTTTGATGAGTATTGAACTGTTTACGAATTGTGACTTCATTTCGGGTGTAGACGTATCCTTAGATCTAGGCGGATATGTATGTTTTCCACGATAGGCACTCGGTTTAGCAACTGATTTTACGATACAGAATCAGGGGCAGGTGCAAGGTATTTAAAAGCTCAAGGGCAAACTAATTCATTAGAAAGTTTTCTTTTTACAAATACAAAATACGAAAAAAAAAATTTACTGAGCCAAGGAAAAAAAAGAATACACTAACATGCTAACTCATAGAATAAAATAATGTGCTAACTACAATGACCTAAAAGTCTATCCTAAGAGTGACAGTTACCATAAAGCGGCCAACAGCATTTGAGATACAATACAAATATTAATGAAAAAAAAAATTGATATTAAATTGAAATACTATGCAAAATATCATCAAACTAAATCAATCTTTCTTATATTTTCTGTTTCAATGTGAAGATAAATAATATATACGAGAAATAGTGTGTGTATAAACGTACTGTGTAAATGAGAAAGTGTGTGAGTGTGAAGTTGAAGAGTGATATGTGTCATTGTATACTTTAGAATCATAGATACTCATACCATAAAAATGAAAGAGTGAAACGATACAGAGGTTTCAAGTCAGGATTAACAGGAGACTTCCTACTTTATCGTAGTTGTTATTATTTAAGGGCTTGCCTTTGGTCTTCCAACAGTTTTTGTTTTAATATGCTGAGTCAACTACTTATCTGATCAATGCAAAACTTGGACACGTGTTTTTTTCAAACCTTTGTCTTTCCGATGTCAGGTGAAAAAAAAACTCCTACATCAAATACCTTTTTGTAAAATCCAGAATAACCTCGAAAATTCACTGATTTTGATTAGACTTTCTGACAACATACTGAAGTTTAGAATCACTCGGTAAGATTATTGTGCACCATGGGCAAGGCCTTAACCAATTTATTTATAGCTACGTTTTTTTTAAGCTTCTCTGCTGTTTGAACATGATTTGCAATCAACATTGTTTTGAATAAAACGCACTAAATAATCTTAATAATTCGAACCAACGTGACAAATTTCCTATATTGAATAATGTGGTCCCATAATTTGACCCCTTGTGCAAATAAGCCACTGTGCGTTAACTAAATTAACTGTAGCTGCAAAGACATTGTTGGGGAAACCACCAACAATGTCCACAGCGCCGCTGGTGTTGAGGAAACCATCAAACACGTCCTCTTCCAGTAGCTCTGCAATTGGCAGCACCCTTCGATGCGATGCTGCGGCTTCCCGTCAGTCGTTTGAATTGCCGGTGGACTGGTACCAACAATGAGGCAGCGTAGGGGTTCCAAAATAAAAACTCCAAAGTTCTTTGCGCAAAGAACTCCGAAGGGCCAAGTGGGGGATTATGTGATAACTTCTTCTTTAGTTGTACCCGAGGTGTCGATCGATCAATAATTTTCTGTTCGGGTCTTCTTCTTCGTTGAAGCGGCGCGGAGCGACGCTTCGACGAAGGTACGGGCCTGGGTACTTAGTACCATCGCCCGAGCTTCTTCTCCGCGGGCGACAGCCCGCGGGTCCGGGGGGGGGCCGCCAGTCACGCGCGCGCCCGGAGCACGGTGATCGCGTTCGACGGGCGGGTACTGGCGATCCTCTTGGTTAGGTTGGGAGCGCGCTGCGTGTCTCACGATACTACGGGGATGTAGCTATATCGGAGTGCGCGGCGCTGCTCCTGTAGTCCCAGCGACTCGTGCGGGCCTGGCCGGAGTACGGCGGCGCCGCCGGCAGTCTCGTACCGCGGTAGCGGTACGAGACCGCCGGGTGTGCACGAGGCGAGTCCTAACCAAGGACCTGGTGGTCGGTCGGTGGTGTTCACGGGGTAGCTCTAATCCCATCACTGCTTTACCGTGTAGAAACGGACTCCCGTCTCAATAATTTTTATTTGTATGGGATGACCCCCTGTAAGACGGCGTTGCCGCACAGACGCGCGACGCTAGCGCTTGTATTTTTGACGATTGCTCGCCCGTTTGGCCCCTCGTAATTCACTCTTTTATTTAAATAACTTTCTTATTTTAAACAGTTTTACATTAATTCTTATTAGTTAACATAGTCTAATATTAGTTCTTATAAGAAAACAAAACTTGTACAGATATTCTTATTGGATAATAAGTTACAAAGGTTTTTTTACGAAAGTTTAGCAATGTTGAATGTCTTTCAGTACATTGTATATGGAAGTTAAGGATATTTACTTTAAAGTGGTTATATAATGCTAAGCATATAAAACAAATGTGAAACAAACTATTTTCAATATATTTCAATACATGGAAACAAAATTATAACATTACGTCTTCACAAAAATGCATTTCTATTTATATATTTATGTTTCGAGTTTGCTTAAGGCATACAACTTGCAAATGTACATAAACAACTGAAAGACTATAGATACAGTGGTTATTTACTGATATAAACTATTTCAAGTAAGAATTAATGCAATACATCTTGAATATTGTTTCATCAACAATTTGTTTCTAGAAATGTGACATTTTACGGTCAAAACGAGTTTAAATTTACGTGTTTTAATAATAATTTACGAGTTCGATACAGAATTACTTTTAAAATTAACAAGATATGAATGTTAGTGCAATTTACAGCTAGTAACTAGAGTTTTTTATGTAAATGCGAATTTTCGCTTTAAAATGTTGACTTTCTACGACAATATCAACACATATTTATATTGCTTAATGGGTATTCAAGTTGCATTACTTAAAATCCAGGCAATCTTAAAGTAACAGCCCTTTACACAGCAATACTGTTACGTAGATAACATATCTCAGCGGGTTACGCTCTGCGCGCCCCTTTTAAGCATGAAAATGGCTGAAATTCATTCATTTCATGGTCAGCAAGTGACTTATCAACAAATTACATTAATATTTTACCGTTAAACGGTCTAAAAAGGCAAAAAACCTATAATTTGAACATATCTGTAAGACCCCGGCAAATTGATGATGTTAACTAGTGGGCGAAAGCCCGCGAAAGGAAACTCTGCTTTCTGATTGGCGGTAGGTACCTTTCAGAATATGTTCACATTATTTCAGGTTTCTACAGCACTGGGTCAGGCCTTTGAAGTTTATTTTTACTTTATACATTAATATAGTCGAGAAGCGACGTATAAAAGTTGAAAAAATTCATAATAAAAATAGTCTGCTAAGACCCAGGTAACTTAACAATGTTAACTAGCGGGGTTAAGCCCGATTTAAAGTTCTATACTAAATCCAAGTTTGGGGAGCTGTATTTGTTTTCTGAAAGCTCTCTTCTGGCCATCAAGCCTTGTTCGAGCGAGAAAGTATATTCTCAAAATACGCTATTAATCAGCAGTATTTTCAACAGTCTCCCCCTCGTGCGAAAGCAGTGAGCACCGAAGTCTTGAGTGAAAATACTGATGTAGTTCGTAGTAGTTGTTAGGGATTTCATGAAATGGCTTTATGGCCTCCAGCTTTCCGGTAGTACCGTAGCGGGCCGCCTTTAGAGACTAGTGATGGAGCTTTTCCGGAACTGTTGATGTTTCAGGAACCAAATTGACAGATGATAAGATGACATGTCGCGATGTCGGTCGACGTACTATTCCGTTTCTCGTTCGTATCTCTACCACTCTGACGTTGCCGTCTGGTCCGGGGTGAACTTTGGTGATTTCACCGCGCGGCCATGTGCCTCGTGGGAGTGAAGCATCCACGATCAACACGATGTCTCCGGGGCTTGGATTGATGTAAGCTCTCCCGTTTAAATATCTCGGTTGTAGAGTTGGTAGGTATTCTTTAGTCCATCTGGTCCAGAAATGATCAGCTAAACGTTGTACTGTTCGCCATGAAGATCGGCTGACTAAGCTCGTGTCGTCAAAATCTCCGATGGATGGGGCTCCATTTGAACAACCAATTAAGAAGTGATTTGGCGTCAATGATTCTGTCTTCAGGATCTAGGCTTACTTCAGTTAGCGGTCTCGAATTTACGATATGTTCGGCTTCTAGCAACAATGTATGTAAGGCTTCTTCTTTGGGATATCTCTCGTTCAGGGTAGATGTTAATGCGACTTTTATGGATCTTACAAGTCGTTCCCAAACCCCGCCAGCACTTGGGTTTCCAGGCGGTATAAACTTCCAGGTTCCCTTTTCAGCTGCCTTATCGACCATATGCGTCTTGTTCATTTTGTCGAACTCTTCTCTAAGTTGCTTATTAGCAAGGCAGAAATTCGTTGCGTTATCGCTCATGCATACTGTAGGTGCTCCTCTGCGGGCAGCCAGTCTTCGTAGCGCCAGGATCATGGAATCGGCAGATAAGGAACATGCTAATTCAATGTGTACTGCTCTGGTGGAAAGGCAAGTAAACAATGCGCCCCATCGTTTTTCGTGACGTCTTCCAATCGTAATCATCATTGGGCCAAAGTAATCGACTGCCAGGCATGTAAATGGTCTTTTATAACGGTATAATCTTTCAGGAGGCAAATCGCCAAAAGGTGCTGTCATCGGTAAACTTTTGTTTAGTTTGCATTGATAGCAGTTTCTTACAATGCTTTTCACAGTAGTTCTCAGAGATGTTATGTAGTATTTTTGACGAAGTTCGTTCATTATCGTTTGGTGATTTGCGTGATCGGTTAATCGGTGTTTACCGTCTAATACGATCGGTTTCTTGTAGGTTTCAGGTACATATTGAGCGGAACTTATTCTTGTTGACAAGTACATAAGGCCGTCGTTATACTGCAGTGTTAATCGCCGAAGTTTAGAATTTTTGTCGAGCGGTTGATTTGTTTTTAATTTTAAGATGTCGTTCTTGAAGCTGTCGTTTTGTATAATTTTTAACAGAGTGTTTAAGGCTTGATTTTTAAATTTGTTTGAAAGCGGAATGATATTTTTATTCCCCAGTTGAGAGGGAATATTTTTACGCGGGGTTTTTGATAGCTTTTCCAATTTTTTATCGCGTTTTTTATTTAAACGCCATGTAGCGTCTTTATTTGCGTTCGTAAGCTTTTTTGTAATGTTAACGGTGTTTAAGTTTTCTTCTGTTTTCAATTTGGACTTAAATATTTCGATGACTTGGTAGATTCGAGCGTAAATATTCAGGATTCTTGCGAAGCTTGAGAAGCGTTCGGGTTTCGGCAGATCTTCAAATGGCTGAATTCGTGAAGACGCGAGCGAGCGAGATGGTAATATATTGCTGCTGTCTTGCGCGAGCAGAGGCGTGGTCACAGCGATGACGTCTTGTTTTCGTTTTTCTTCGCCCGTAGTCGGCGGTAATCTATTACTGGTGTCTTCAGGCCAATTTTTTGGGTTTTCATGCAAAAATTCGGGTCCGTTGAACCACCTGTGGTTCGTATTGAAGGTGGTAGGAGCGCCTCTAGTCGTGTCGTCGGCTACGTTTTGTGATGTCGGAACCCATCTCCACTGCTTAGGTTTCGTATAATCTTCAATTTCAGCGAGTCTATGCGCTACAAACGGTTTAAATGTTCGCGCGTCTGCTTTTATCTAAAAAGATAAAAAGATAGATCTGTCAGCGTGGCACTAGGAATAGCCCAGTTGTGCAATGCAAACTAGGGTTTTGCCACGAGGCTCGTGAGACGGGCACTTTGCTTTCCCTTAGATCTTTGTTGATACGCAGGTAGGTAGTATAGGTAGGTCGAGGATGGAAGATCCCGGACGGTGAGGAGTGCGGTGCTGACCGACCACCGTAAGTGTGACCTGTAGGAAAGGCTCGATGGAATATTACAATGCGTTAGCCTAGTCATACAAGGCCCGTAGCGGCGGGAACTAATCTTTCATTATGTCTGTTATGAATCTGAGCAGATAGGTAGGTAGGTAGGTAGGTAAGTAGGTAAGTAGGTAGGCTGGAGGATATCACTGTTTCAGCAGGGTATCCTGTTAGGAGAAAGATATTACCCGAAGGTTTATGGTTGTTGCCTAACCTTGCTATATGAAGTCTATGAGTACTTTCCTGTTCACTTGTCCTACAGAGAACTCTAGACCCTAGAATGTTTCTATACAGCAAATAACTTAAGAAGTAGGTAGGTAACGAAATACCCCTTACATTTAGGTTGACATACATACATACATCCCTAGGGAGAATATAGGGTTACTATGAATGTTGACGACTTGATTTATAGACCATGCTGTTTGATAGTCAATCGTACCAGGTCTAGTTTGGGGTTCAAGTCTAGTGATTTTACGCCAAGTAGAATCATGTACTGTTTCAATTACAGATGGAGAATATGGAGCAGGGGAGTCGGGCACATCATCCTGCGGGGAGACAGTCTTTAAATCTATCAAATAGTTACTTGAATTTGAGTTGGCAACTAAGCATGCGAAGCAATGGAGAGAGGATTATATGATACACCTCATCTTATGGTATTTTAATTTTCATTTTGTAACATCAGCCTCTCTCATATAACCCCCTTCGTGGCTCGCTAGCAGTATTTGGGCGAGTCGCGACAAATATGTGCCGTATTGGTAGTTCATAAGCAAAGTAAGATGCTGTATAAATAATTTTGGTTTAGGTTCCAAAGTTCCAACTGACCTGGAGTGTTTTCAGATATAAAAAGAAGCCTATTTTCAAGCCAATTATTATAATGTAAGGTCAACCGCATGAATACCCAATGACAGATCTACCAACCATTGCAAATTGAAAAAAGTCGTTTTTGAAACGTTTACTTAGTCCCGGCTTCGCGAAAGAATAAATATGTATAAAGTGATAACTTTCTGATTACAAATTTTTCTTTTTCTAAATGTTTGCATGTTCGTAACATTAGAACAGCAAAACAATTGCTTTAGTGTCCTATTTTTTTTCTTTTGCCAAATACCTACCTTAAAATAATAGACGCCACGCAAGATTGGTGACAAGATTGACTACAAATGTTGAAAGGTTGATTTGAAAATTTTACTCACATTTGAGCGGTTAGCGCTAAAATGACCTACCTTTTCCTTTACCTATCTAGGTATGTCTTTAACTTCAGAGCTACGCCCTTGTCGGTGGAGTAACCACCATTTTCCACTTTCTTCTGCTAATGGTTTGACTTCTTGATACGACATTACATTAACTTTCTCCTTCACTTCAGCAAAGGCGTCTAGGTCTTTCTCTTCCTCTTTTCCGCTCGACCTTTCATTTTATAATGTTTTTTTAAAAAACTGTCATGTCATGTTAATTCAGTGTCTTATTATCTTCTGTATATGACCACCATACAACTTTTCTTAAGCAATTAAATAATGTTTTCTTTGATGTGACTTATTTGGAGTAGAAACTGACTATGTAATATCTAACTATAAAATTTGCTTATTTGCTTGAATTCCTGAATTATAATTTTACAAGCAGTTATACGGTAATCCTATAATTTATATTTATACTGTAGGGTGTGAATTTTTGATGGAAATTCATTCATGACATCGTCGGGCCTAAGGGCGACACAAGTCGCAATTTAATAAATAAATTATAGTGGAACTTGTGCAAGAAGACTTTTGTTAGTTTATACGGTATTAAAACCAGACTTTTTGCATGTAATTAGACCAAATATTTACGTTTTGAAATATTTGTGACTTTTTTTATGGGATCATTTTGCGTATCGCTGGAGGCTGGCCGGTTTTCGTAGCGACCTGTCAACTTTTTTTCACAAGGTTAGTTTTAATGGGTGTTTGGATGTCGGTGTGTGCAGGCGGTTCCATTTCGGACTAAAATATGTACAATACCTAAATACAGTAAGTGAAAAAAATGCTCCCAGTTAGCATGTTCACTGACGGAGAACATCTCAACGCCATATCTCCAATATCGCACTGGCGGAGCCACGCTCAACACCAAATCACATATGGATAGAGACACACGAGTTCGCATATCCCGAACAGAGGCACCCAGTTTGCATGTTCAACATTCCCTCCACTTATGTAATTTCATTTTTTCATCACATTTTTTTCATTCACACACATTTCTCTCATACCATAATACACATGTACATCCACATATCCTCAACATGTATCCACACATCGTACATACACGCATACACACATCTCTAACATACCCATACTGGGAACAAAGGATCACAGAAACACACAGTGAGACATCACCACTCAATGTCATAAAACTTTATCTGTTTTCATGTATACAATTTCTACAAGTATTAGCGACACGACACGTTGAAACTGTATTACTAAGCTGCCTGCGGTAGTATTGGGCGGGAAGTATTTGGGCGGCACGAGCGGCTAATTTTCGGGCCGCATTTGTGGTACTTTCCGCATTTTCGGCTTTGCCAATGACGGAAAATTGACGTGTTTCGCACGTGACACCCGCAACCCCGTCTTTAAAATTAAACCACGGAGTTATACTGATGGAGGTTTATTAGATATATGGACAACTCGTAGAAGTTAACTAAGACCTCTTTCCTATTCTAGGGAATGAGACGCAAATTAAGTAGCGTAGAAAGGACACGGTAAACACATTCCACGCGAGTTTCAAGAAAATGTCTACAAGTTATTTACATAAGACGATAACATAAGAAAAGCGTAACAAATAACGTTGTCGTCCTTACAGTTTAAAATATAAGATACCGGTTTGAATAGAGTTCAGTAATTTTTGACAATTTGAAAGAGAAACAATACTGGTTCGTAGATTAGCCAAATTTCTCAACAGTTAATGGTCAATTGCTCTGAACTTGTTAGGGGCCATCAATTAATTACGTAAAATTACATAATTAAGGAGAACAGAGGGGGCGTCAACAAAGTGCGAATGACAATGGGGGAGGGGGACGAGTCATAAGATTCGTGACGTGACATTTCTAGATCTAAAGAGCGTTTGTCCACCGCCGACGTCAACGAGAACGAGATCACGTCACATACATAATGAAATAATGATCTTCCATTGTTCGACCAAAGAAAAACTCATGCAAATTACTAATTTATTTGATGAAGTGTATTCGTGAAAAAGCTACTTATCAAATTACGTTTTATTTTGACATCAAAGTTCGATAGATAATCGAAAAAAAAAAACATCTAGTTGTTCATAAAAATGAGTGACACATTTTAACATATTGTTTTTCATCAAAGTTGTCGTCGTCGCGGACCGGTCTCTTAATGTGATAACCTTTTTCCTTCACAGGTGTTCTACCCATGATTATGGACAACTTTGACAACGATGCCAACTCTTAAACCGCGAAAGGAAATCAGCTGTTCCATAGAAAAATTAAATACGTAGGTACAACCAAAACGTGTGAAACAGATATTATTCTTTGCGATTTCGGGGTTTGCCCCATAGTAAAAGTTCATCCGATTTAAGGGAAAAGGTTATTATCATCTTACCATCCTGTATATAAAAACAAAACCGAGTGATTTCTTTTAGTTTTTAATAAATGTAACGTAATTTTTATAGCCTCTTAATCAGAAACCTCATAGTTTGTGCCACGCAAAATTCGAGTCTACCTATCACTATTGGTGCCCTGTTTTGGTTCTCTTTTTCGATACGAGTGGTTGCACTACGTCTTAAGTAATATTAATTGGTGACAGTCACAATAATATATATGAACAGATTCTCAATAGGAACTAAGCAAAATTAGCAACTGTCATGTCAGCACAACAGATCGGGGTAATTTGTGTGAGACAAAGAATGTGATTGATGTTTCGCATAGCTCCCTAGTAAAGTTGTTCTTATGAATTAGTACTTATACATATTATGTGTAATATAATAACTTAATAAGTTTAAATATTGTACATAACCAAAATTATGTTTGTTTAAATATTTGTATAATTGTTATTCAAGGAAATTATATTCCCAAATAAATGTTGTGTGTCTGAATGGGCTTTCATTTACATATTGAATTGCACGTATAAAATAAATATATACATATACAGGGTGTAAATGCAAACTCAAGAATCCCTTTCGGGTATTAAAGTATACACGATTCTGATGTCATTACGAGAAAAAATATACCTTGAATTTTCACCAAAATTTCCATCATTTTCCTATAATAATTTACATCTACACTAATATTACAGAGATTAAATTTGTTTGTGCGTATGTAGAGGTTAATCTCTGAACTAATAATTATTTCACTGTTAAATGGTGACTCGTCACTTGGACACAGGTTGTAGGATATATAGCAGTTCCCTAGTGACAGCTATAATTACATTCCCATGGTGGAAACTGTGGGCAAAAGGCTAGTATGTTACCATTTTGATCTTCCTTATATTTTCGAATCATTTTCTCACTTTCAGACGTTTCTGTTGGAGCATCTGAAAATTGCAATAAAAGATAAAAAATCAGCTTAATAGTACATGGTGAAGCTTTAATCTAAGTACAGGCTCTTAACACCTACCTATATTTGAAATAATAGAAGTATTGTGTGCTTCTATCGGGTCCATCCTCTCCTCTTCAGGGATGCTCTGTTGGTATAGTGCCATCAACTCTGCATCTCCATCATAAATGGTATACATACCATCAATTTGCGGTTCTATAAGTCTTTTTAACTTATTTATGGGTTTGTACTCATCTTCATCTGAGGGACCCGGACCGCCTCCTCAACGACTCAACTAAACAATCAACATTACAGCCAGTATTAACCAACTACTAGCTTATGAATACCAGAAAAGAGACAAACAGTATTATCGTTAGGAAATAATCATAATAATATCCTAAGGTGTCTAATCTAATGAAAAAAAAACTGCATCTAAATCCGTGAAGTTCTCCAGTTAAAACGGAACATACTTAGACAGATGAACAAAAATTCTAAAAATGTTTAGTTTTGGCTTCAGTACAATACTAATAAGCTAAATAACTAAATAACCCATTTCATTCAAAATTTAGCAAAATGGTAGAAACACAACTTTTGTACTACTTTACTGTTAGTAGTCATTTGACGAGCTTCAGTCAGTTTATTTACGTCGCATTTAATAAGCAAATGTCTAATGTAATGAAATGACAGATATTTATGCCAGAATAGCTACTCTAGTATATTATAAATATGATCTTTGGCAACCTGTCGTAACATTTGATACATAAGGTGACTCGGCAAGTGACCAGACAAAAGGCGGGATGATTATTTGTTGTTCACAAGATGTCATGTTGGACTGAGATGTTCAACCAGTGCATCCTTCCTGTGATGACGGACGTACGGCGGCGCTGAGAATATTTAATAAGCAAATGTCTAATGTAATGAAATGACAGATATTTATGCCAGAATAGCTACTCTAGTATATTATAAATATGATCTTTGGCAACCTGTCGTAACATTTGATACATAAGGTGACTCGGCAAGTGACCAGACAAAAGGCGGGATGATTATTTGTTGTTCACAAGATGTCATGTTGGACTGAGATGTTCAACCAGTGCATCCTTCCTGTGATGACGGACGTACGGCGGCGCTGAGAATATTTAATAAGCAAATGTCTAATGTAATGAAATGACAGATATTTATGCCAGAATAGCTACTCTAGTATATTATAAATATGATCTTTGGCAACCTGTCGTAACATTTGATACATAAGGTGACTCGGCAAGTGACCAGACAAAAGGCGGGATGATTATTTGTTGTTCACAAGATGTCATGTTAAGTTGAAGTGGCAGTGGGCGGGCGATGTCACCGACGTGATTGCCGTTGGAGCCGAAACGCGTTATAATGGAGACCAAGTACAGCAAAGCGTAGCGTAGGCTGACCCCGTGCCCGCTGTACCGATGATCTGAAGGACGTTGGACGTCGCGCGGAACTTCAGCGGGCTTTATCTTCATAATTTTTTGTTAAATTGTAAATTTAAAAAAGAAAAAATACGTGTCCAATATTTTCTGATAATCTAACTGACGGACTAATAATTTTTTTTTAATGTGCCTAATGAGAAAAATGTATCTTAGTCAACCCGTCTCATATTGTCTATTGCCTTTATCAACAAAGTCAGTTTACATATTAATTAATTTAGAGGAATCAAACAGTATTAAAATATGCTAATTATGAATTACAATTTTGATTAAAATTATTATTATTTATTAAACCATGCTTCATTATCGTCCAAATAATCATTGATTTTATAATAAGCTTTTTTAAGTAGTCCCTGCTTAATATATAGTTTAAACTTATTTTCAGGCAAACTAAGGACAAAAATAATACGACGTGTTTATTTTTTTTTATTTTAAAAGAACAGGTTCTACAAAATCGTAATTTCAATTGTATTCGAGCCTTAATAATTTTTTTAAACTGTCATAAAGAGAATTAAATAAATTTTGTTGTTTTTGATAAATCAGTCCTTTCTACTTTGTTACAACAAATAATGTAAAATTACCATTTCATTTTTTGTATAAATTCTTGCATGTTTAAATTATCTTTATTATTTAATATAATTTAATAATCTTACAAGAACTGACACTTTCTTGTAGGCTGAAGTATTATAAGCTTCGTGTGCATTGACATTAGGATATTAAAGATGCCGTTAACATTACGAAAAAAAAACCGCTCTATTCAAAAAACGCATTAACCAAAACTTTTCCCACAAAATAGTCTCAACCCGTTAGATACACAAGCGCGTCCCTGTCCAACTCCTTACCAAGACAAGATCTGCAGACATCTAAACTCCGCTGTCGCATCTCCTCTGGACTTCGGCTTCGAGGAATTTCAAGTAAGCTTCGACACGGGCTCGATAAAGCTGAACATTGGACATGGGCTCTCTTCCTGATTATCTTCGTGGATTTTGCGTTAAGAAAACGTTTTTAGGCAAGAAACTCATCTTGAGAATTAGACACCCTTTAAATGCTTATGCATTATTGTAAATGCTCATTCTAGAGTCTTGAGGAGAACAAATGTAATCAACTTACTTAAATTGAGTCAGGTAGGAAGAAAGAGATAAGCTCGTCAATATCTTTTCGTGAATATCTGTTTTTTGTAATTTTATTTGTGTTTGTGTTTCTAATATCTACACTACAAAGAAAAGATTAAGATCACCATTCATCGTGTAAAATATCAAAATGCTAATCTCTTGTTAGTCTTACTAACTTTCTTCCCCTTTGTTTCAGCAAAAGCATATACTAAATAGTACTATTTCGTCTATGGCAAAAGTAATCGAATGGGCGAAGCTAGGCATATAATATTAATTTAACTAACGTATTTGTACTTGTGTGGTCAATACCGTTATTTGTCATTATTTCCATTATTACAGAGAAAACGAGCTTCACTCAACTTCTGGCTTTCAACGACTACTTTGTTACCGACAACACCTACTCCAATAAGGAGAAGCTTTTTGCATATTTAGACACCTATAAATCAGCCAAGGATTACCTTCTATTGACTTTAAAGCTGGGTCCTCACAATGTTCCTGTAATTGGCGTGGTTGATTCTATGGAAGCTTATTACGGAGTCATTAAAAGTGTAAGTAAATTACCATGAGGCGGCGGAAAGCTGACGCCGCTGAACTCTCAGTCCTCTGACCCGGGTTCGAATACTGCCAATCAAGAATGTAATCAAGATATTTTCGTAATTTCTGTGGCTTCGGTGAAAAACGATTTAAGGGGGTAACTTTTTCCTCGGTACATAATGCACATCATAATATTGTTTTCCTTACTTTTGAATAAAAGTATGCAATAAATGTATTTTAAAGCCACTTGCGGAAATAGTTTAATAATAATAAAGTCTTCCATTCTTTGTATGGAGCTGGCTTTCGGCATGTACCTATATTTATTTTGTGTCTGTGGTCAACTGGTTCTAGGGGGTAATTACGTAAAGACATTGAGTACATAGATAGCCGACTTCCTAAATTTGTAATGATGATTTTAACCGTTGCAATGTTTCTTTTTTTTGTGGAAGTTAAGCCACTTCCGTGTCTTATGATTGACTGTGCGTTGGAGATTCTACGTAGAAACAAGTTAGCTTATAATTTGTATTTTATACAGATTCCAATACAAAAAAAACACATTATTTTGAGAAAATGCGAAAATTTTACGTCCTTTTAAGAGACTATAAAATAAAAACTCGGTAAATAATATATATATTGCTACTTCTATATTTCACAAATCATCAAAAAACATTTCGCTTTGCAGCACTGATTTTCGAATAATACCCGATGGGAGTAACTCAAGGGAGTCATTGGGAGCGGAACGCTCAGAAAACTCGCTATTTCGAAGAGTTTTAGTAGTTTTCAATATTTGTTCAAACTAATTCACAGATATGATTTTTTGAAAAAACTTGAAAAAAATACAACCTCTCAATTGATATATTTTTCATTGCAAAACAATATGTGTACAATAAATGAAACTGTTTATTAGCTGAAAATTACCTACAAGTTTACAAACTGTATCAAAAATCCTTGAATAGTTTAAATAAAGACAGAAGCTCATGTATTATTTGAGCATTTTTATGTATATTTTAATGGCCCAAAAATTTATTCAAAATGAAAATGCTTGTTTAGATAAGACGCGAACATCCGCGCCTTAATAAGTTATTTTTAAATCAAACGAAAAAATATTATCTGTGAAAGGAACAGCGCTTAAAAATATTTTCTTTTTGTATATCTAAAAATTGCATTTGACTTCAGCCATCAAACATTTCTTGTGTGGATATTTATCAATAATTAAGGAATTACAATCAGAATACTAGAAATGAGGGTAGACCCCGGAATGGTGCAAAATAAAGCATATTTAACCTGGAGCCAAGTTCAGACAAAACCGCAGAAAAGGTTCCATTCAAATTAGCCATTAAATATTTTGATGTCCGACGTCTAAAGGAACGCACGTATATAAAGTATTTCGCTTCTATAATAAGTGGAGATCGTATGAAGTAGGGATGTATTTTGAGAACGAATATTATTATTCGGATCTATAAGTATTCGTCACTAAGATATTTTCTTACATTCGAGTTATGGTTCATACACTATAAGTATATCATTGTAAATAGCTCGCTTTAAGATAATAGGTTGGAGAAAAACTCTTTTCGCAAATAGTATGTATGAACTTATAATAAAATCACTTTGGAAATAATGTTTAATTCCTTAAAATGAAGCTAACATGTGTCTCTAGATTGTAATCCACAGATAGCCGTAATACACTTCTTTTGTCTATGCAATCTTTGCCTCGTTTTCGGCTTGAGCGTTATTTTTATGAACAAGCCTTATAGTATATTTGTTGCCCATGGTCCCTACGAACATATTAAAAAACCGCATCAAAATCCGTTCAGTGGTTTTCAAGTTAAAACGGAACATACAGACACGGAGACAGACAGATAAAAAAAATTACTACTATAATAATATAATTAAATAATTATAAAAGTGAAGATATAGATATTTATGTATGACTTCTGTAAGTTACACTCATAATTCAATCATGAAACGTAATAAGCGTAATCCGTCTCACCCTATATTTATAATTTTATTTTATCACTTGGTAAGTCCCAGCTTTTGGGTTCCTAGGGCATTAACTAGAGTTTTCTTTGCCTGAACATCATAAAAATGGATATACCGACCAGTGGCAAAGGGTGAACATTTTGATAATGTAGCTTCCTATTAATAAAAGAATTTTCAGAATCGAATTCGTACTTCCGTGGATTACCTTCTATATTCAAACAAATACACAAAATCACAATAAAAAAAATCAAAAAGGAAACAAGCTAAGACAGAGTTGTGTGAGATTTAAATAATAATATCTTTAATTAACATAAATGTTTTAATTATAATAATTCAAAGAAAAAAAGAAAAAGAATTATGATACTTATACAATAGTAATATCCTGACCGGTTTCGCCTTTATGGCATTTTCAATGGAATTATATAAATCTAAATAGTACAAGTGATTTTCTGTTTGATACTTATACAATTTACGGAACACAATTTGGATAGAACTCTTACGATCGATTAAAATCCAGGAAATCGATTCGAGACAAAAGGTCGGGTATGTCTTTCCTTGTTTACGCGTTCTGTTTATCACGAAAAAAATAATTCGGAATTACAATGAACCTATAAACTGTAATATTTTCATTATCCATTACATTTATTAGCCAAAAATACAGCCATAGCCTCTACCATGACAAATAATAAAATTGAATAAAAAATTAAACCAAAGGTGCATTTTAACGATATTTGTTTCAGCTCTATTTTAAAGACGGTAATACATTCAAGTTTAAAATTTGCACACATTATTGTACATACTCTAAGCAAAAATAAAAAAAATAATAATATTAGGTTCCGTACTCTTGTTTATAAGGAGGTGCAATAAGCGGAGTACATACCCTCCAACTTTCACTCGCAGGCAAATGCTGAACAATACAAGGACAGGCTAAAGGCTGTCTTTACCATAATGCCTGTTTGTCGTATTTGTTATCAGTCCTATACAATTAAGTTATTTTTTTCTTGCCATGTTTATAATTCAACTTAAACTGTTAAGATGATTCCAAGCCACGGTCTGGACCGTGATATATAACATAAAACTGTATATTTAATATAATATGATGTTTTAGATTTGTGTCTGTCTTAGACTGGTTATAGTGCTACGCGGTTAGATCCGAAAAGGATTCACTCGCACATACAACCAGACATCCCCCACCCACCCACTTTAATTAAAAATATACATTTTAATGAGAGGAAGCCATTAAAATATCGGCAGACCGTCATCGACACGCAAACACATCCCTGTCAGACAAGTGTTAAATAGGTAAAAAGACTTTTTTATAGAAAGGTATGTCAAATTTATCGGTGAACGAAAAAATTATACATGCAAAATATAATCCAGTTCTGATTACCGTGTATATATACCAAATATGTATAAAGTTTGTTTTTCTCTGAAAACAACAGATATTTTTGAAATAATAAAATAAGTAATAAAATTCGTAATTTTGTGTTTTTCGGGTTCCATACCTCGAAAGGAAAAAACGGAACCCTTATAGGATCACTTTTTTGTCCGACTGTCTTTCTGTCTGTCCGTCCGTCGACGATCTGACAAGACCCTTTGTCTCGGGAACGCGTGGAGGTATCGAGTTGAAACTAAAATCATATACTAAGGTTAACAGTTTCTTGAAGCTGTGAAAAACCCAAACTTCTAAGTTAACGTAAAAAAGATACGGCCGTTCACGGCAAAAAACGTATATTTCAACAGTCAAGAGAATCAAAATTTATAGGTTATTTTCCGTTGACATAGAACTATGAGATTGGGCAAGTAATACTGTCTTCTACTTCAATTATAGGAAAAAGTCTGAAAATTATACATTTATAATATATCATAAGAACTATAGGTATAGTCTTAACGGAACTTGTAAATAAATATATGTTTTACTTTACCAGTATTGGCCTTAAATTATTGTAGTTTTATTATATTTAAAACACAGTTACTAAAAAATTACAAAAATTAACGAAATATTATAAAAATAATATTATTAAATATCAATTCGACTGATGACGACTCCACTGAAGGAGTCGAAATATTTCGTTAATTTTTGCAATTTTTTAGTAACTGTGTTTTAAATATAATAAAACTACAATAACTTAACGGAACTTGTCACTTGTCCGGCTTTATTTCCAAAATCCGTCCCATTCACACTGCGAGTCTTTCCGCATGGAGTAACAGTGATTGATGCAAGCGCGACCTATCCCTTTAAAGCTTCCTCTTTGTAAACAATGTGAACAGCTATGACGCCGCAATCAGACTTTCCAGTAGATATCCTGCCGTGCTTCCGTCCGTACATACTAGGTGAAATTCAATCAACCGTCCACTGGAGACTCGATTAGTGATTAGAAAAAAGGTTCAATTACCCTTTTGGTGTAATTCGATAGATGCTTATCACTGACTGGCCTAGGAATTGTACTAAAACTAGTTTATTAACTAATACGGGAGCCAAAAAATATATTTTTCCTGTCATCCGTTAAGGAGTTCTATGGTGATGAGGCCAGGATCAAATTTTCAAGTAATATCCTGCAATAAACACACTGATTTACTGTTGTGGCGGCACGATCATGTGTTAGATATAGTTAAGAAATGTACTATATAGTACAAAATATGAAATCATTTATTTAAATATAATATTAGCTACTTACAGTGTCATCCAGACTACACCTAATTTATTATTAATATAATAATAATAATAAAGGCCTTTATTTCCCAAACAAGTAATTTTTTACATATATAGGTATATGATGAAACATGCATTTGAAATTAAATTGAACAAAGAAAAAAAGTAATAATAAAGATAAATGAAAATAAAGTCACACACTATAAAAACACACTTGATGTCAGTAATTTTTCATTTATATCTGTATATAAGGCGACTTTCGTTTATATAACCAAATTCATACTGGAGATCCGGTAAACGGTTAAGACCAAGCTGAAAGATAAAGCATTTATCATCACATCACGCTATCAGCAGATGCATTTCGTACAATTATAATAATAATAATAAACGTTTATTTCAAGCATTTTTAGCTCATATCAAAATACAAACTAACACAACACATAACAAAACACATAAAATAATAATAACAAAACAAACATTACAAATTGAAACTAAAGACAACTTAACTAACGAAAGGGAAAATATGTGTCAGCAATATCAATATGTGCTATTCTACTTTACATGAACATGAACCCAATGTTGTATTGCATGGTTGTCTAGTCTATTGGCTATCATCTGTAAAATAGAGTTGGAGCTGTTTCATAATTCCTAGGAAGATTGTGGTAGAAGTCGTAGAGTTACCAGTGTCAAATTAACACCATTCCTTGATCTATTTCTTGTAAAATGTAGATTTGCTGTACTTTTTTATTGACAGGAAGGCATGCTGCGACGGCAACACACGGAGGCAGAAACTCTTCACGCAGTTCAGAAGATGTCCTGGGAATGGAAGCTAAAAGAAGTTGGCCTCTGTGATTACAAGACAACACCGGTCATCGATCCCACGCATGTACCCCAACTCCCGGTCTCAAATTTTGACTTGCCCGCTTGAATCTTAAGTTGGAGTTTTGTCTAGCACACCATTGACATTGTGGAAAACAACTCTTATAGCAGAGCAGGCAAGGTTTATTTCTGAAAAATCATGGAAACATAAAGTATACATCGAAACAAAAGAAGAATAAGATAAAAGTCATACCACAATTTTTTGAAAACAGGCCTTGCCTGCGCTATACCCCATTTCATTTAAAATTTCGCAAAAATATTCAATGTACAGACACGACTTTCTTACTACTTTATTATTAGTATATATAGAATATAGATATCAATCAAAATATCTTTATTAGTTAATTAGTTAACTTTAATAGTTGTGCTGTGTGTTCCGCCACTTTTGGGGTCCACCTTCTGGGCCGAAGGCATCGATTCTACAGACCATCTTACTCGCAAACCCCCCAAAGTTATTCGGGGGAGAGTAAGAGAACAGCTTTCAGGCAAAACCAGGCGGCCCACCATTGCCTGGGACCGATGGATGGCGGTATATCCATGCCAATTGCCGGGCCTATATAAAACAGACTGGTGACGGGCAGCGGCGTCACTGGTGCAAGGGTTACGGCACCGCGCTCACCCACCCGCCTGCCCAGCGTGTGTGAGTTTGGGCATTTCTTCCAGGAGGACTGCCAAGAGAGGTGAAATCCTGGAAAGGCCTATGTCCAGCAGTGGACGAAACAGGCTGATAGATAGATAATGTAATAATATTTTACTTTATTTGTACCTATATAAAATCTCCGAATCGGAAAAAACGCTCTTTGAAGATGATCTTTCTTTCAGTGATGAGCGGGCGATGAAATTAAACGCGGCCCGGGTACGAAAGCCTGAAAACGATGTTTTTGTTTTAAAATAATTCACCGATTTAATTAAACCTCATTTTTAGCATAAAACTACTCTCTTAGAGTTGCAGTAAGACCCGTCTTTGATAAAATGTTTCGCATCATTTGCCAAGAAATTTTATTAAGTGGCAATGACACTGTTGACATAGTTCGTGAAAAAGTTAAATAATTTATTACACTTATTATGTCAGTATACAAATAGGTAGATTATATTCATAAATCAGGTAGTTGAAGGAATAGAGAATAACAAGAGAGTAGGTATCGATCATGAATAAAAATGGTGTTCTACTAGTGGCTCTCAAAGGCAGGTGTTTTGTTTTAAACAAATAGGTATGGTATGTCCTTTGGTTAACTCGGGCCAAAGTTGAGTAAATTAATTTATTACATTACATAGGATGTATCTGTAAACGTGAGTTGAAGAACTTTTACAGAAATCGGTTTGACTTGAGCTTTGTCACACTAGGTAATACAATATTCCTCCCTAGAGTAGTGTAACAAAAAAAAACACTCCCTACTCACTCCACAAAAATTACAATGGTGACTAATATAGTGAACTTAGCCACAATTCACTGGCAAAATTTTGCAATAAATTAAGTTTGCCATGT
This sequence comes from Ypsolopha scabrella, assembly GCA_910592155.1. Taxonomy (NCBI): domain Eukaryota; kingdom Metazoa; phylum Arthropoda; class Insecta; order Lepidoptera; family Ypsolophidae; genus Ypsolopha; species Ypsolopha scabrella. The sequence continues at coordinate 5,487,620 of OU342985.1, read as the reverse complement.
ATTTAGTAGTTTTACAAAAGGCGTACCTAACCCATTTTGGGTAAATTTACAATTATTTCAAATTAGGCGAGTATATGCCTCGCAGGCGGGCGTATATAAAAATGCTAATTCAGTACGTCCCCTCAGGTGGAGGTAAATAGAGTTAGCATTTCCAGACGTTAAACACGCGTAAACACGCGTAAATGCTGTAGAATATCGAGCTAATAAGGCATCAAGATTGGCCCTCATCTAGCCCTGACCTCAATCCACTGGATTACAAAATTTGGCAGGAATTGGAGGAGAAGGTCTGTTCTTAACCTCACAAAAATTTGAGCAGCCTAAAGTCATCATTGATTAAAGCAGTGGCCGATATCGACATGAAAATGGTCCGTGCTGCTATTGATGATTGGCCGCGAAGACTGAAGGCTTGTGTGAAAAATGGTGGCAATCATTTTGAATAAATTTTGTGTTTAATGGAGTTGATGCTCGTGATTGTTGGCACTTGGTGGAACTTTTGAAACATTTTTTGTTTGATAAACACTGGTACTTGTCCACTTATTTATATTAATTTCCTTATAATTAATTTGTGTTTAATGTACGCTAATTAAATTACCTTTTCTTTAAAAAAAACTTTTTTTGAATACATTGACTAGTTTTCATTTTATAGCCAATTTTGTTTGTGACAGAATTTAAGCACCGACTAGGTATACTAATTTATCAAATTAGTGGCTTCTTCTGAAAATCAGGTAAATAACTTCAAAAAGTGCCGATTTTAGTGAAGTAGTTTGAAATGCAGCGCTGTGATGTTTTCTATTTCTCATAATTTTTTACGACCCACTAAATTCTGGTTGCATCCCACACTTTGGGAAATGCCGCTCTACTCGTATTATGATATAAATTAGCATAGGTACCCACCGCATTAATTCATTATTATTAAATTACCGCAGAAGGTGCGCTTCCACATTTGCACACATTGCATCATAAAATAAGAAATCTACGATTACAAAAAAGTCCAACAAAAAGACAAAAACAGGTTCGACGACGAGCGAAGCGAGGAGTAGCTTATTAGGTTGCTTGTCATAAATTCGGAAACCGAGCGAGGCACCCTAGACTTTCGACTTCCAACGCCCATTACGATGTATATGTAACCATAATGAATGGAAAGAAGGTCTAAAATCAATGCGCTAAATCTTATTACGTAGCTTTTAATTGTATTTTTTGTAAAACATCTAAATTAATAAAATAAAACGTACAAATGACCCTATATATATTTTAGGTCCGATCTGCGGGCCCAACTCAGTTGAGTATAATTTACTGGAAAAGAATTTAAAAAAGAATTACACCGGACAACAAAAAACGTGTTTGTGTCCCATTTTGTTCTGATTCCTGTTGCTAACATAACTACTATTTTCTTTGTAAGCTTCAACGCGTTACTCGTAAGTAACTAATTAATAATATAATCTTTTAAGCAATTTTTGTAGACTATGTGTATTAGAAATGAAGACGAAAATGAAAGAGATTTATTTTGCCACGTTACAATTAAATTTGAAGACACCAAACAGCACCAAACATGTTACCAATTTTTTCTTGTGCGTTAAATTTATTCTGCCTTAGAAACAAAATAAATAAATAGTGCTAGCCTAGGAAGTTTAAAACCGTTTAATTATGAATTAACCTTTTTGGACAAGGCAGGTGTTAATAAAATAACATAAGAAAAATGAACAAGCAGATTCTCTGTCTAAACTCATGTAGGTACCTATAAAGGCCAAGAAATGAATCATTTTTAAAATTATTATTACTAATAATACAAAAATCTACAGCACACATTAATAAAGAATAAAATATAAAAAATCAACTGAACAGAGCCCAATAATGGATATTTCTTATACTAACTAAAATTATAAAAAGCATGCAAACAAGAAATAAGATGTGTACAGAGAATTGAATAATATAGAAGGAACAATGATTTAACAAAAGACGACATAGGTTGCAAAAACCGAGTTTTTAAACAAGCAGTATTCCCAAACTACAATAGATATGGTTTTAAAATAAATATATGTTATAAACAAAGCCTTTTCCAAGGCGATGTAATAGCCCAAAACGCAATAGAGAAAAAATGTCTCGATCGAAGAAAATTGCAAAGTGAAGACAATTTTTTCATTTTAAACAAGCAGTCTGTCCAAACTAATAAATTAAATATAACATTGATTGCTGTTTTAAACATATAAACGTTATCCAAACGATAGCATAGCGTTTTTTTTAAAACGCTCGTTTGTTAGTTTATATTAAATTTTATTCATTGAAAAACTCGCAACTCGCAAATACTCGCAATAAACTTACTCGCAAATCCTCCCGAAGTTATTCGGGGGAGAGTAAAAGAACAGCTCTCAGGCAAAACCAGGCGGCCCAACATTGCCTGGGACCGATGGATGGCGGTTTATCCATCCCCAATTGCCGGGCCTTATAAAACAGAATAGTGAAGGGCAGCGGCGTCACTGGTGCAAGGGTTTCGGCACCGCGCTCACCAACCCGCCTGCCCAGCGTGTGTGAGTATGGGCATTTCTTCCAGGAGGACCACCAAGAGTGGCGAAATCCTGGAAAGGCCTATGTTCAGCAGTGGATGAAACAGGCTGATGGATGGATGGATTGAAAAACAGCATCATCCACTCTCTTCTTGATTTACCGCGCTGCTCAGACGCGCGGTTTTTCAGATATGCTTGTCTCTTTCATTATGCGATCAACCTACTACGCCTTAAAGGTTCATCTAAAAGTTAACCCGTGTATGAGGGTGCTGAGTATGAGGTGTAGAAACGTGTGTAAACGGTATGTTTAGTGTAGGTGTAGTAGTGTTATTCTGTTGAAAGTTTGTGATACTTGTGCAACAAGTAGAATATGTATTGATTTGAAAGTTATATAGGTTTGTATATATTTTGTTAGCAACAATATATAGATTTTTCTTTGTATTAAAAAATGACATAAAATACTAAAACAGAGTTTAAAAAAAATTTTTGAGATGACACTTTCAACATCTGTGAGAATTGCGGCGGATAAACTGAAAATATCCAACTTCAGTGTATCCAGAATAAAAGTTAAAGGTATCGACATGAAAGCTTTTATAAAATTAGCTGCCCCCAAGAGCGTCAAAGGCCAAGCGGTGCGTGCTAAGCAAGGCTGTCCACTTTTTTATAATAATACCTTAGGAGGCTGTCGTAAGGTTTACGCAAAAATATTAAAGAAAAATCTAATCATTCATGATGAAACATATGTAGGTACTATCTGTTGTCCAGAGCGATGCTCCTGGTAAGCAATATTTCCATGACGTATTAATCGTGAAGATTATGACGAAAAAGTCGCACCTAAGGCCAAGTTTTACGATAAATACCTCGTTTGGCAAGCCATGGATGAAAACGGCAATATTTCAGGACCCTATGTTTGTACGGGATCTATGAACTCTCAAATTTACCGTGGTCAATTTTATAGACAAGTATTATCGAAGGAAGGATGTTATATTTTGGCTGGATATGGCGTCGTGTCATTACGAGTCTGCAGTCGTTCAATATTTACGATTTCGTAACTACACAAAACAATGCTCCAAAATGGGCCTCAAGTTAGAGGAATCTAAATGTTTTGGGCTTTATGTAAAAAAGAGTATAAGAAATTAACAGAACTTACGGGTCTGATGACGTATATTCTTTCCCTTTCACTCTTTCTTATCAGAACTGAGTCCCTTTTGCACCATATAAACTTAAACTTGTCATCTCCTTTTAAGTGAATCTTAGCCTGCCACAGGAGGTACGCAGTCACCGGTGTCAGCGCCTCCCTTATGGTAAATACTGCAATTGTAGTGTAGATTCCGAAAAGGTAGTAGTACATTTCCTGTTTTTGCGTACTTACTATTCACGCAATTTTTTTATAATAAAAGCTCGAAACTCGGTGTTTTCAAATTTATTTTATTGGATATTAGGTAGAGCTAATGCCGGGCTTGACTGTGGAGGTACCACCATCTTACTCGCAAATCCTCCCGAAGTTATTCGGGGGAGAGTAAGAAAAAAAAAGCCAGGCGGCCCACCATTGCCTGGGACCGATGAATGGCGGTATATCCATCCCCAATTGCCGGGCCTTATATAAATCGGACTGGTGACGGGCAGCGGCGTCACTGGTGCAAGGGTTTCGGCACCGCGCTCACCAACCCGCCTACCCAGCGTATGTGAGTATGGGCATTTCTTCCAGGAGGACCGCCAAGAGTGGCGAAATCCTGGAAAGGCCTATGTCCAGCAGTGGACGAAACAGGCTGGATGGATGGATGGAACTAGGAGTAATCTTGTCCGATCAATCAGTTTAAACATAAAAGGATTGTCGTCATACTTTTGTCTTTCACCAAGTTCTACAAATATTTTATTTATTTTTGGTGTTCCGTATCTTGAACTGAAAAAACGGAAACCTTAAAAAGACTTGAGAACTTAGCAGAGAGAGATAGGGCAGAGGCTGAATTTACACAGGGGGAGCCGCGGACAGAGACTAGTAGTAAAATAAAATTCTTCATTATGACGAGTATTATTCCGGCTTTTAATTATATATGTTATACTCGAACATACGTTTACAACATTTCATCAAAATGATCTTGATTGATGAGCTTTAAATAAAATGAGCTTTTAATATTATATATAATCAGTAAAATTCATAAATAATAGTAGATTTATAGATAATGTTAGCTATGTTGAAATAATAAAGCTATATGAAAACAGTCCCGAGGCGGTGATATTTTCATTTACAAAATATAATTAAGCATTTCCAAGAAAAATATAAATGTTTCAAGTTTACTTATTCTTGTTTTAATGGAATTGTTTTTTTGTGCGTTCGAATTAAATTGACTCTGTTGTTTGTTGTTATCGTAAAAGAAAGATTTCGTATAAAATTATTGCAGGCTTCAATAAAATAATGTAAGCAGTGTTTAAATTTCAAAGAGAGCTTTTTAAGTGGCTCGCAAAGTTTTCATAGTCAATGGTTTGCATGTACGATGTTACCATTGAATCTTTAGCTTTAATTACCTGGGCCGCGTTCAGTTTGATTGTACGCTCATCACGTGCTCATCACTGATATCAGAGGTGCAATTGTGTAAGACGATCGCCATCAAATTCGATTGTCATGTGACTATTCGGCTAATCAAATTAGCCCGTTTGACAATTGAAATCGTACGTTTTTGTTTGTCAGCAACAAAACAAGACAATTTATTTACGGTCAAAAATGTACGATTTTAATTGTCAAACGGACTAATTTGCTTAGCCGAATAGCCATATGACAGTCAATTTGAATAAGATGGGCTTACACAATCGCATCTCAGGATAGGGTCAAATTCAACGCGTGCAAAAGAGATGTCACGATCGGCGGGCGATCAAACAGTTTACATATTAATTAATTTTAAGCCTTTAGAGGAATCATACAGTATTAAAATATGCTAATTATGAATTACTTTTTTGATTAAGATTATTATTATTATTTATAACATCATGCTTCATTATCGTCCAAATAATCATAGGACTAAGGACCTCCTCTGGAAGCTTATTGTAAAATATTATACAATGTCCTACAAAAGAGATACCTACTATGGCAATTCTTAATTTTGGAAAAACTAGTTTATGTTTGTTTCTGGTTTCAACAGAGTGGTCCACACCAAGCCTCGGGAAATTATCAATATTTTTTCCGACATATCTAATAACTTAAACACATGGGACCGTAAATATATTAATTTCCTTAAACTTTTCGCTTAATGAATCTCAGTGTTCCGTTTTGCGCATGTTGCTCATTTTAGGGTCGCAAAATGTTTCGTATTGCATGTTAGAATAGTCTGTTTATTTTAATGTTATCCGTCGATTTACATCTTGTTACATGGACTTCGTCTTCCTACGGGTTTGATCTTTTAAGATTATAGTATCACACGATTTCGTCCATGCTTTTACTAAACGTCCCACAGTGTCGATTCGGTGTAACTTATTTGACAGAACTAAACCTAATCTAAGCATTCTGGCTTTTTCTTTCTGTAACAAAAAGACAAGACAAGACCCTTAAAATAAGGTTCCTGTCAAATCAGTCGTGTTACACCGAATGGACACTGGCTGGCTTATTTTAAAATAATGAACGTCAAGTTCTTGTTTGTGCTCTATTTATTTTAAATTTAGCCAATAACTTGATGCAGAAAAAATTGCACACTCTTGTTGCTTTAGAAATAATTAGTAACAAAATAAATTTTACAGCTTGATAAAATTTAATAAAATCCGTATCACGATTTGCTGCTCTATTACTAATATTGCTGCAGATACATTTATTATCTATGACATCAATTTTAACGCTGTCCAATTTCACGTTACTTGCTGATCAATTTAGTTATTTTTGCCGATCACTAGAAGCAGCTCAACTCGCTTTGTTTGCTGACAAAATATACTGACCAAAACCTCTTTAATTTGCTGACCATTTAAATGATTGCCATTTTTAATGATTTATTTACTAAATGGTTTTTTCGTCTTTATGGTTACGGAGAGCATCAGTCAATAAATGTTTATTTATAACACTTTTTGCACATTTACAAAAATTATATGGGAGACAGATTAACGAAACAAACAAAATGTCATATTATTTATTTTGAAATTTTGTTTAAATCATAACAAAGGTTTAAAACGATTCCTATAAACATCTCTCAGGGGATGAGACAAACACTACAAATTTTCATATGCTAAGCTCATAAGTGACATACCTCTCTCTTCTTCTATTATATTCCGAGAAGTACTTTCTTTTACCTTAGCCAGCACAATCTAATGGTGCTCTAGTTTTTCATCTTCCAAATTTGGTCTTATAGAGTATGCCCAGAAACAATTCTGAAAATCACCGATATTTAATTATTTAAGAAGAAACGAAACGAACTTAATTAGACTCTTTCGTTATATTGAGTTTAATAGGTTGGTTTGGTCCTGCATAACTGTTCGTGGTATACGTTTGTGATTAAACGGTATTTACGGAACTCTTAGGACAAGAGTCCTACTTGGTCTTGACCAGTTTTTTCTAAATTAATTTAGGATCTTAGTTCCAAAGCGGAGCCATTTTTATATTAACTCTAGTAGCCACAATAACGGCTAATAATTAAACGTCAGATTAATTCATATCATCAATTCGATGTGCGTGTTTGGAAGGTACTTTATGCTGTTGGTCCATTTGTTCCCAAAGTACGGCGATAGGGCTTACCAGTTACCACCCATCACGTCTGGGATGAAATAATCGTCGGTGAAAAGCGGGTGTACCAAGTGTGGACTGTGCCACAGTAGGGATATGTTTTATATTTTAAAAAATATTTTTTTATGAATAAAATAATAACGGGTAATAATATATTTCCAATGTAATTAGGAGATATTAGTTACAACTTGATATTTCTAACGGGGCCCGAGAAAAACGGTCTTGACAGACAGACAGACTGTCAACAAAGTGATCTTATAAGGCAGTGGTTCTTGAACTTTTTGTAGCCACGGATCACTTTCATAATCTTAAAGATGCACGAATTGCTGTCGAAGAAATTTTGAGGAAAAGAAAAATAATAATATTAAAAGTCACTACATTAATTATCATTAAATTATTTCAAAACTAAGTTAATGAAAAAGATGCTGTTGTTTGGACTCAGTATAATAAACAATTTTAAGAGTGAACTGAGCTCTACACCCCTGGCACTCATGTTACGGGCCCCTAAGGGGTATATGGACTATGGACTCCCCTATGGACCCCAGTTTAAGAAACCCTGCTATAAGGGTTCCTTTCTTATTTTGAGGTACGAAACCATGACAGTTGTATATCAGTATTCAATAAAACCATAGACTAACTATTGGATGGATTCGATTGATGGTTCTTGGTGGAATATCATCTTGAATAAATTATACACAAAAATAAAAGTACAAGAATTTGTATATTATAGACAAACTAGTTTGTTTATGATAAAACTAATGTGTAGGCTGTGTAATACTCATGTAAAAGACATCAACGTGTTGCTTTTCAGAAACCAAACTTTTCAAAAGTCTTACACGAAAATATTTTCGCTAACGAAAGATACCTACAGTAAACGTTAAACTGGAGATACATTTGGTAACAAATTGCTTCAAGGTCAAGACCTCATTTATGTCGTCAGTCAAAGGTCAATATCGTTAGGCAACCATAAAAGATGAGGTTCGAAACATTTGGGTGATAAATAACAGATTATAACTGTTTAGCATTTTATTAATATGTTAAAAGAATGAGAAACAAAGGTTGTGAAATGTAGTAACACGGGAAAATTTTACACTATTTTAGACGTCAACTCATCCTCATATTTGATATCCCATCCCACTAATATTATAAATGCGCATGTTTGGATGGATGGATGGATGGATGTTTGTTACTCTTTCATGCCGTAGCTACTGAACCGAGTGATTTTGGCTTAATTTATTGTAATAAGTAAATTTTTATCTCGGGAATGAAACATTTCCTTAATCCTGTAAAGCTAGCATAAATGACACAATTAGATAAATTTCGTCTCTCGAAGAAACGTTTGACCAATTGACACGCAGGACGAGTCGTTTTATCGAGGCGATGATCACGTGATAAAGCTTATCTGCGTTTCCATTGGTCAAATGTTTCTTCGAGACATAAATCTTCTCTATTATTTACGAACAATGTTAGCTATGCTGGAGCTAGAACGGAATGTGCCTTACGACCTTTATGTATCCCTAGCTCTCTTATACTATTAAATATAATTCGCTGATTTTTTTGTAAATTACATCAACAAGTTAAAGGTGTATAATACCTAACTTCGCTTCGCATGATCCTATTTTATAACAGCAAATACTGCAACAATCACTCTGAAATTGGTATATGATAAAGTTTAGGACTAATGCTATGTCCGTATTGTTGTGAAAACTTGATTCCATTAAAATTTCTCGATAGTAAACCGATAAACATTCAATGAATACTTGAAATTAGATGTAAAACATTGCATAATATAACTGATTTTAGTATAAAGCAGCTGCAGACTGTTCCGTGAAAATGAAAAAACCATCAGTGTATCCGCGATTTCAAAATAACTGATGTTTTGCGTGCGCGGCATCTGATTAGAGTAGGATAGACAGATAAAAAGCAGAAGCGTTAGAGAAGAACTGCGAATTGAGGTATTATGGGTCCTTTTATAACAAGTATGCGACTCAATGTATACTTTGCTCACCAAAGCTATATCTGAAAGTTCACAAGTGTTATCTCTATTACCTACTGAAACTCCTATTTATCTTTGGGTAGGTAGATGCATTAATTTCAACTTATATTTAAGAGTATAAGAGAGTAACGATATGGACCCCGAATTTTTGGTTTTTGTAATAATGATAATTAAAAGATCAACATAAGAGCCCTTTAAAACTAAAAAGTTGAAAAAATACTATAAACACAAATACATACGTGATAAATCGTAAACCTCCTTTTTAAGATCAGTTAAAATTTCAGTGAGTAGGATTCAAATAATTACACTTGACATTTAGAGCTTGTATATGTGAGTGAACTACATTAGAGTCATAAATTAGTCAACCAATTAGCTTAAAGTTGTAAATAGCCAATATTTTCTGTTGTGACTTGTTCCATTTACGTAAAAGGTAACATAAATAATAAAAATGTTTCGGCTTAATTGATATATTTTAGATAGCAATAAAATTTTCATGATCGTAGTCTTTGCCAATTGCGAATACGAAAGGCTAAGCCAAGTGAATAATATTTACGATAGGAATAAGAATATTATAATCATAAGAACAGAAATAGAGGTTTTGGTGAAAATCGTCTTTTAAAAACCGGCCAAGTGCGAGTCGAACTCGCGCACGCAGTGTTCCGTTATCTATAGAAACGGCAAAAAAAATGACGTTTGTTGTGTGGGAGCCCCCGTTAAATATTAGTTTTATTTTAATTCAATTATTTAATTTTAAAGAGAATATATAACTAAATATTCCGTGAATATTTGAATCATCTACGTGTTGCCGTTATCAATATCGAGCAAAAACGAGCAAAAAAAAACGTGTTGTTGCATGGAAGCTCCCTTTAATATTGCTTTTATTCCATTTTTTAGTATTTGTTGTTATATCGGCAACAGATATACATAATCTGTGAAAATTTCAACTGTCTTACCATCACGGATCATGAGATACAGCTTGGTGATAGACGGACGGACGGACAGACAGCGGAGTCTTAGTAATAGGGTCCCGTTGGTTACCCTTTGGGTACGGAACCCTAAAAAAACAGAAAAATTTACATTTATCTGCATATCTAGGTACATATACAGAGTGTCCCAAAAGTCAACCTTATCCCTTGGAGGACTGATAGGCCAGCTTATGACTGTCCAAAATATCAAAATTTGACCTCAGTATAAAGTCAATAGTTTTCGAGTTATCGCTACTTTTATGAATTTCGTGAAATTCGACATCTTAGATGAGTCTTTTCAGTGCCACAGCCACACAATTCCATATTCCAAGATTATAATTTTTGTTTCGCAATTTTGAATAGCCCTGCTATTGATCTTAATCTAAAATAAAACTAATATGATACGCTATTGTAATGAAAAAAAAAATGTTAGAACTATAAATTTTCAATTTTTTATTTTCTAAATTTGACTCTTCATACTGTGAAAAAAATGTACCACGCTTAACTGGCAAGTAATTTTAAATAATAGGTCATTTAGTGTTGTTTCTTAAATAGTAAAACAATTGCCATGTTTTACTTCTGTCAAATTTTTTACATTTCTATAAACAACCGTTTGGCCGGCAGGGGGGGGGGACGCTCCACTCTAACTAAAGTTTTCACGATCCCTAAATCGAAAAATGGTTTTCACGCACGTTGGCCAGCAAAGAACGCGTACTCGTGAACCGCAGCTCGTTCGAGACCTTCCTCAGCAGACGAGACCAGGTTCTCAGCATCAGAGTATCCTCGGATGTAAAACGTGTTCAGCACCGCGTCTTTTGTTGACTAGAAGTTGCCAGGAAAAAAACGCAAGTTCTGTTATTTTCAGCATTACTATGTAAATAATCCTGCGCAACAACTATAAACACGCTTTAAAGGATCAATTACAAGGTAATGCATAAAATTGCTAGAAAGGCTTAATTTACATTAATATATTGTCATCTAGTCCACCACAATCACATTTAGGTATTTTAGAGCCATTCCATAAAATTACGCTTTTTGTATGGCGTGGCTTTGTGGATCGGTCTAATTAAATAAATAAATTGTCAATATAATTACAGAATGGTTATTGTGACATGATTAGAATTGCAGAGCAGTAAAAGTTAAGAAATTAAAAGGACTTTAGCACAGAAATGCGAATCTATTTATTTAGATTTCTATGGATTTTAATCAAGTGGTTTTAAATATTTACTTGTTACGAGTGTAAAGAGAATATTGTGTTGGAATAGAAGAGCTTGTACGATTGATGGATGTAGAAGAAGCAAAAGAGGTGTGTCCAGATCGTATCGGATGGAAATCTGTAGTCTATGCCTACTCCCCCGGGAGACAAGCATGAGTATATGTATGTAATGTATGTATCTATTTCTGCTTTTTCTCCTATAAAATTATTGTATATTGGCGCATGTCTGCAGTGCCTATAACGGGATAACAGATAACATTTTCGTTAGTAACTTTGTCTATGTTATGTGATCCATGCATGTCTAAGTGCCTATCAAACAAAAGTGCACATTTTTCAAGATGCCCATCAACTATTGCCATTACTTCAAAGTTATGCTTTTAGGTCAGCGGCGTCCCTTTGTTCCAGAAGCAATCAGTTCGAGTCGACTGCCCTTTACTGTTTTTTCTGCGTTACTACAACCACGATTAGGAGACTCAAATGACAATCTCAAATTGGTCTTACTAGAAAGCAGTAAAGTTTATTCAAGAGAGTTGGTTATTGAGAAGAATTCTTCGTCTTACTGGATACCCATTGGTCATCGGACGATAGCCCCGTTATTATTAATCAATTCCATTAAGTTCGTCGCCTTAATGTCTCTTACTTATTTACTTATATATATAGGTACACACACGGATCATTAAGCCTTAAGCATAGGGGCAGTCTTATTTATTTATTTATTTGACAGCAGAACCTTAACCTATTAACAGTAAAAACCATCTCACAAGTTAAGTATACTATGAACTAATATTTAAAAAAATAACTATAAGCTTAAAAAAAGTTTACAAATTTTAACAAATGCCGGAAGGGTTATATTAAAAATGTCTAATTCATTATTACGGTTGGCCATCGCATTAAGAAGAGTGCACGCATGGAACGTGGGCGCGTAGCGAGCATGCTGTGTGCGAACCACACCCGTCTTGCTTCGTACAGAGTCTGATAATAAGATCAAAGACTTGTGCAAGTGCGGCCTATACATGACGAATATATTTAACGTTATCAGGGTATTAAAAAGATCACGTGCCCTGTTGACAGTGTTGCTAAGCAGCTTGCGATTAGTTTAAATGCCTGTATTACTATAAAGTTTTCATTGTTAAATAAGAACGCAATTTCATTTATTCTCTTACAACACTATGAACAGAGACTAAACAACCTTTTCAAATTATCTAGATGTCAAGTGAGCATTCGAAATAGATGAGGTTAAGAAGTGTGGTAAGATCGTAGTAAGTGGATATCTATCGCCTTTACTTCCAGTTCTTGGCAGTTCTAAATACAGACATGTACATTAAAAAGTAACTATTACTAAGTAAAAATGTCAGAATAAATAAATTCTCAGAATGAGACGAAATTACGTAATTCGTGCAAAACGAAAGAAAAGCCCATTTTCTTTAAATCCGTATCACCAAGTCGGTAAATAAGTTGAAGTAGGCACCGAATGTCGGCCATATTAATGAGTTTCCAATGTATTTACACTCCCATCGAGCTTTGAATTATGAGCGCTCAGAACTTCGTTATGACATCCAAGGAGGAATATCGGGGAGCAAAATGGAGACTGCCTCCCTGGATAAGTGATTTTAAGCAGGATATAACTTAATTACTGAAAGTACATGTAAGGAATGTCACTTGCTTCTTAACAGACACGAAGTCGTCCTCAGTCGTGGAACTTACCCTAGTTTCAGACTTGAGAAAATTTCGTTAACCGATACATAACCAATAAACGAAACAGATCTTTTTGGGAGTGCGGGGCAAGTATCACTTTAAGGTGGTAAAGCAGAATCTCGGTGCAAAATGCACATCGTAATATTGTTTTCCTTACTTTTGAATAAAATGTATGCAAAAATTGCGTTTAAAAGCAATATGCGGAAACTTATTGACATTTCATAACGTTATCTATCACGAAACGAACCAACTTAACCACCATCAAGCACTTTATACCATTTTTTCTGTATAAAAGATAATTGGTCAAAGATTATTGACATATATCGTTATTTTTTTTCGTTTAGTACATCATAACGTGGTTACAAACGAAACTACCAAACCAAAAAGCTTTAGAACGCTGTATAACACAATAAAGCATTATTGTAAATAAACATTATTGATAACAATATATAAAGAGACTTTAATTTATGCAGCCAAACTCATACTGGAGGCTTGGTAAGTGATCAGTAACACAGATCGATGACACTTTTTGCTAATTTCGCAAAATAAAATCTTGACGTCCCATAGTATTTAACTCGGGGCTGGGCTTGCGTTGTAAGGAACACGAAAAGAATAATCTACGAATTTCCCAAAAAGGGTCATCGAACCTTGTTACTGAACACTTACGGAGTCTTCAGTAAGAATGTATAAATTACAGTCACCTAATATAACGTTATATTTCGTGGAACTCCCAAAACGAAACGTTATTTTTACCAACAAATATCTATAACTTCATAAGTAACAATAACGTTATAAATAAAGCAGCTATCGTCTCACAGCGCTCCGATGTCGGGGTAGGCCAAGGGCACGCCGGGCAGGCCCCGCTTATAACTTTACCAATGTATATGAGAAGATATCAGCTAGGATTTACTACGTAAACAATGCACAGGTTATTTCCATCATGCTGAAGTCATTTGCTAAAAATAAACTTAATTTGACACAACACTTATATTTGAAACACGATGCGTTTCGCAGGTTAAATTGTATGTAAGTTGATCCGTCACATTTTTTTAGTTTTATTTAGCTATAGACTCATTCAATTTTTTTTTTGTTTTCCATGTAGTAAGGAGTTTTCGATAAACAATGAAGATTAAGGTTTTCACTTATTTCGGAAAGTAAGTGTTCAACAATATATAGGTATAGTACGTTCATTCCACAATTTTCCGGACCAGCACCTCGCGTACTGGCTCGCCGCTAAAAACCTAAAAAAGAACAATGAGATTTGTGGTAAAGCTACGTCCACATGCAATGCAACGAGAGTACCGACTCAACGTTAAAAGGAATGAAAAAGAAAGAATAACTAGCAGGTGGTGGAAAGCTTCTAAGATGGAAAGCCAATACGAGTTAAAGTAGTTTCTGAACCCAAGCATCTCAACTTAATGCTTTGGACATAAGAGTGAAAATGGCAACTTTTCTTGCTGATTGTACATTTCATTGGAAATAACCCTATAATACCAATCGATTAATCGTAAATGATAACAGAATCAGAGGAAGTAGTTACTTTAGATGACTACCAATAATTAAACATACATTTTTGTTTTGTAGGAATTTTCAAATTGAATTTGTATGAACTGATTTTTGTTACGAAAATAATATTCATTTTAAACTGCGCAAAACCCAGCTAGATTTTTCCTACATAAATATTCTTGTAAAACAGGATTATAATTACCATAAAAAGCATGAATACTAAGATTAAAATATTAGTCACTGTTTATGTTTTTGTTATAATTTGTATTTTATTAACAATTTTGACGTAATTCAGAGGTGCAAATTTAGCAAAATTAAAGTGCATAACAATTTTAAGAGTTCCGCGCCTAAAGAGCAAATATATGTAGTATATATATATATATTTTGTCTCCAAAAGTAAAGATAAGTTGTTAATTTTAGACCATTTTTAACTAGTTAGGAATTTGGAATTTTCTGCGTGTACTCCATACTGAAAACGCATATTTTTAATATAGGTTTAGGTTTACGTACCTGAATACTCGACCAACTTAATTTTGCAGTTTTGTTTCATACAGTTTCATAAGTTTGTAATTTTTAATAAACTTATCAGAATGTAACGGAACCCTCAGGGCGTGACTCCTACTCGCACTTGACCGGTTTTTTGTTGTTATAGAAACTTTGCACTTCTTATCGTGACTAGAAAATGCATACCCCTTGCTAAAATTTTCCAATAACTGATATCTCTAATTCGTGCTAGCAACTATGTCCATTGCATAAGTTGTTTTTAGACCACATCCAAAATAGCTACAAAAAATTGTTGATGTTATGTCTAAAACTAACCATAATGTTTTATTTATGGAAATACCTGTTTGGGTTTTGTTTTGATCTCTTTGATTCGATTGAGACGATCCTTGACGTCAGTAATCACTACTAATTACTTATGTACATATAATCGATACGTATGTTACTATTATGTAATTTTCTGCGTTAGCAAAAGGGTGACTTTCGTTTTGAGCAAATTCATACCGGAGACTCGGTTAGTGGTCAGGACCAAGATTCAGTGACCCTATTCGCGAAACACGAAAAATATTTTTTGTGCATCTATACTTCTCCAACAACAACTCGACTCAGTAGAAAGTCTAAATTTTATTTTGCTTATTTCACAGGAAGGGTCACTGAATCTTGGTCCTGACCACTAACGGAGTCTCCGGTATGAATTTGCTCAAAACGAAAGTCACCCTTTTGCTAACGCAGAAAATTACATAATAGTAACATACGTATCGATTATATGTACATAAGTAATTAGTACATGTATAATCACTAAAGTGCGTAATTTCATTTAACGTTACCTGTTTATTTACACCTAGAATATATGAAAATTCACAGACAAACAAACCACTCAAAAATGTATTCAATTAAGGCGGTAAGTAGAATCTCGATGCAAAATGCACATCATAATATTGTTTTCCTTACTTTTGAATAAAAAGTATGCAAAAATTGCGTTTTAAAGCAATTAGCAAAAATTTATTAGTAATCATTTAGTTTTCACATCCCAATTCCATCATTTTATGATTTACATTTTGATTACATTCGATTAACAAACTTAAAAGCATATTTATCGTTGTAATCGAACGTATTAAAAATGTAAGGCATAAAATAACATAATTTTAATGCGAAAACCCTATTATTAGGAACCGATTTTCGCTAATTGCTTTAAAACGCAATTTTTGCATACTTTTTATTCAATAGTAAGAAAAATAATATTATAATGTGCATTTTGCACCGAGATTCGGTTTTACCACCTTAACAGCTTTTAAATAAACTCACTGCATAGAGGTATATAGAAAAATTAACAATTTTATTTTAAATTATTATGATTAAGTAGTCCACTGCTGTGTATAATGAATAGGCTTTTTAGGCAGGAATAGGTATAATAACTACGAGTATAACTGTAAATATTATTGCGTACTATTATGGGAAGGGTCATCAATCACATACGGTAGTTAGGTGGTAAGTTAGCAATCGCATTGCTAGATTTTATCGCACTGAAAACAATACTGCCTTTGGATACTCTTTAGCATTTATTCTGACTATATTAATATGACGAGCATCGTCTACATCAGCAGGCTGTATCACAAATAGATGAGGGAGATTTTCAGGTCCTGCCCCTTAACACTAAGAGTTTAAAATTAACAATTTTATTTTAAATTATTATGATTAAGTAGTCCACTGCTGTGTATAATGAATAGGCTTTTTAGGCAGGAATAGGTATAATAACTACGAGTATAACTGTAAATATTATTGCGTACTATTATGGGAAGGGTCATCAATCACATACGGTAGTTAGGTGGTAAGTTAGCAATCGCACTGCTAGATTTTATCGCACTGAAAACAATACTGCCTTTGGATACTCTTTAGCATTTATTCTGACTATATTAATACGACGAGCATCGTCTACATCAGCAGGCTGTATCACAAATAGATGAGGGAGATTTTCAGGTCCTGCTCCTTAACACTAAGAGTTTAAAATTAACAATTTTATTTTAAATTATTATGATTAAGTAGTCCACTGCTGTGTATAATGAATAGGCTTTTTAGGCAGGAATAGGTATAATAACTACGAGTATAACTGTAAATATTATTGCGTACTATTATGGGAAGGGTCATCAATCACATACGGTAGTTAGGTGGTAAGTTAGCAATAGCATTGCTAGATTTTATCGCACTGAAAACAATACTGCCTTTGGATACTCTTTAGCATTTATTCTGACTATATTAATATGACGAGCATCGTCTACATCAGCAGGCTGTATCACAAATAGATGAGGGAGATTTTCAGGTCCTGCCCCTTAACACTAAGAGTTTAAAATTAACAATTTTATTTTAAATTATTATGATTAAGTAGTCCACTGCTGTGTATAATGAATAGGCTTTTTAGGCAGGAATAGGTATAATAACTACGAGTATAACTGTAAATATTATTGCGTACTATTATGGGAAGGGTCATCAATCACATACGGTAGTTAGGTGGTAAGTTAGCAATCGCATTGCTAGATTTTATCGCACTGAAAACAATACTGCCTTTGGATACTCTTTAGCATTTATTCTGACTATATTAATATGACGAGCATCGTCTACATCAGCAGGCTGTATCACAAATAGATGAGGGAGATTTTCAGGTCCTGCCCCTTAACACTAAGAGTTTAAAATTAACAATTTTATTTTAAATTATTATGATTAAGTAGTCCACTGCTGTGTATAATGAATAGGCTTTTTAGGCAGGAATAGGTATAATAACTACGAGTATAACTGTAAATATTATTGCGTACTATTATGGGAAGGGTCATCAATCACATACGGTAGTTAGGTGGTAAGTTAGCAATCGCATTGCTAGATTTTATCGCACTGAAAACAATACTGCCTTTGGATACTCTTTAGCATTTATTCTGACTATATTAATATGACGAGCATCGTCTACATCAGCAGGCTGTATCACAAATTGATGAGGGAGATTTTCAGGTCCTGCCCCTTAACACTAAGAGTTTAAAATTAACAATTTTATTTTAAATTATTATGATTAAGTAGTCCACTGCTGTGTATAATGAATAGGCTTTTTAGGCAGGAATAGGTATAATAACTACGAGTATAACTGTAAATATTATTGCGTACTATTATGGGAAGGGTCATCAATCACATACGGTAGTTAGGTGGTAAGTTAGCAATAGCATTGCTAGATTTTATCGCACTGAAAACAATACTGCCTTTGGATACTCTTTAGCATTTATTCTGACTATATTAATATGACGAGCATCGTCTACATCAGCAGGCTGTATCACAAATAGATGAGGGAGATTTTCAGGTCCTGCCCCTTAACACTAAGAGTTTAAAATTAACAATTTTATTTTAAATTATTATGATTAAGTAGTCCACTGCTGTGTATAATGAATAGGCTTTTTAGGCAGGAATAGGTATAATAACTACGAGTATAACTGTAAATATTATTGCGTACTATTATGGGAAGGGTCATCAATCACATACGGTAGTTAGGTGGTAAGTTAGCAATCGCATTGCTAGATTTTATCGCACTGAAAACAATACTGCCTTTGGATACTCTTTAGCATTTATTCTGACTATATTAATATGACGAGCATCGTCTACATCAGCAGGCTGTATCACAAATAGATGAGGGAGATTTTCAGGTCCTGCCCCTTAACACTAAGAGTTTAAAATTAACAATTTTATTTTAAATTATTATGATTAAGTAGTCCACTGCTGTGTATAATGAATAGGCTTTTTAGGCAGGAATAGGTATAATAACTACGAGTATAACTGTAAATATTATTGCGTACTATTATGGGAAGGGTCATCAATCACATACGGTAGTTAGGTGGTAAGTTAGCAATCGCATTGCTAGATTTTATCGCACTGAAAACAATACTGCCTTTGGATACTCTTTAGCATTTATTCTGACTATATTAATATGACGAGCATCGTCTACATCAGCAGGCTGTATCACAAATTGATGAGGGAGATTTTCAGGTCCTGCCCCTTAACACTAAGAGTTTAAAATTAACAATTTTATTTTAAATTATTATGATTAAGTAGTCCACTGCTGTGTATAATGAATAGGCTTTTTAGGCAGGAATAGGTATAATAACTACGAGTATAACTGTAAATATTATTGCGTACTATTATGGGAAGGGTCATCAATCACATACGGTAGTTAGGTGGTAAGTTAGCAATCGCATTGCTAGATTTTATCGCACTGAAAACAATACTGCCTTTGGATACTCTTTAGCATTTATTCTGACTATATTAATATGACGAGCATCGTCTACATCAGCAGGCTGTATCACAAATTGATGAGGGAGATTTTCAGGTCCTGCCCCTTAACACTAAGAGTTTAAAATTAACAATTTTATTTTAAATTATTATGATTAAGTAGTCCACTGCTGTGTATAATGAATAGGCTTTTTAGGCAGGAATAGGTATAATAACTACGAGTATAACTGTAAATATTATTGCGTACTATTATGGGAAGGGTCATCAATCACATACGGTAGTTAGGTGGTAAGTTAGCAATAGCATTGCTAGATTTTATCGCACTGAAAACAATACTGCCTTTGGATACTCTTTAGCATTTATTCTGACTATATTAATATGACGAGCATCGTCTACATCAGCAGGCTGTATCACAAATAGATGAGGGAGATTTTCAGGTCCTGCCCCTTAACACTAAGAGTTTAAAATTAACAATTTTATTTTAAATTATTATGATTAAGTAGTCCACTGCTATGTATAATGAATAGGCTTTTTAGGCAGGAATAGGTATAATAACTACGAGTATAACTGTAAATATTATTGCGTACTATTATGGGAAGGGTCATCAATCACATACGATAGTTAGGTGGTAAGTTAGCAATCGCATTGCTAGATTTTATCGCACTGAAAACAATACTGCCTTTGGATACTCTTTAGCATTTATTCTGACTATATTAATACGACGAGCATCGTCTACATCAGCAGGCTGTATCACAAATAGATGAGGGAGATTTTCAGGTCCTGCCCCTTAACACTAAGAGTTTAAAATTAACAATTTTATTTTAAATTATTATGATTAAGTAGTCCACTGCTGTGTATAATGAATAGGCTTTTTAGGCAGGAATAGGTATAATAACTACGAGTATAACTGTAAATATTATTGCGTACTATTATGGGAAGGGTCATCAATCACATACGGTAGTTAGGTGGTAAGTTAGCAATCGCATTGCTAGATTTTATCGCACTGAAAACAATACTGCCTTTGGATACTCTTTAGCATTTATTCTGACTATATTAATATGACGAGCATCGTCTACATCAGCAGGCTGTATCACAAATTGATGAGGGAGATTTTCAGGTCCTGCCCCTTAACACTAAGAGTTTAAAATTAACAATTTTATTTTAAATTATTATGATTAAGTAGTCCACTGCTGTGTATAATGAATAGGCTTTTTAGGCAGGAATAGGTATAATAACTACGAGTATAACTGTAAATATTATTGCGTACTATTATGGGAAGGGTCATCAATCACATACGGTAGTTAGGTGGTAAGTTAGCAATAGCATTGCTAGATTTTATCGCACTGAAAACAATACTGCCTTTGGATACTCTTTAGCATTTATTCTGACTATATTAATATGACGAGCATCGTCTACATCAGCAGGCTGTATCACAAATAGATGAGGGAGATTTTCAGGTCCTGCCCCTTAACACTAAGAGTTTAAAATTAACAATTTTATTTTAAATTATTATGATTAAGTAGTCCACTGCTGTGTATAATGAATAGGCTTTTTAGGCAGGAATAGGTATAATAACTACGAGTATAACTGTAAATATTATTGCGTACTATTATGGGAAGGGTCATCAATCACATACGGTAGTTAGGTGGTAAGTTAGCAATCGCATTGCTAGATTTTATCGCACTGAAAACAATACTGCCTTTGGATACTCTTTAGCATTTATTCTGACTATATTAATACGACGAGCATCGTCTACATCAGCAGGCTGTATCGATACAGATTTTATTTGGGCAGAATCCTTCAAATTTAAGTTGATTTAATCAATTGAACATCACGCATTCATGAAAAATATGGAAATACACTAGGTCAAATGCAGTACTAGACCTGCCACTTACCTTTAGAGTTAACGTCATAAACATAATCAGTCTTCTCACACAATAATCTGCTATCATATATAAATAAATATACAATTTATCCCTTACTTCCTAGCTATAAATATAGGTATCGATAGCGGATAAATCTATTTTATCTCGATCGAATAGCCAGCAAATGTGGCACTTTGTATTCAATATCTCTTTCAATATTTGGCAATCGTTATATTCGATTTATTTTTACATTGCGTGTAGGGTGGCAAAGACGTCCTGCAAGACAGGAAATTTGGTTTTATCCGAAGAATATAACCACGTTATTTCTCACAAAAGTGTACTGATTATTTACACAAAAACACCGTAATGATAACCTATTTTCATAAACCTACATTTAATAGACTGTTGGATATTTTCTTCTGATAATGGTAATAAAATAGTAGTTTATGAAACTAGTACATAAAAAGGTTATTAAAAATACGAGTTTCGGTATTTAGGAACAATAATAAGGGTTTGGTCATTAAAGGATACAGGGATTGGAAACATTTTGTAATAGATGTACACATCACTCCGTATAATTGGAATCTCCATTACAAACGTTATTTTACTGCCTTTTATGTATGATTTCAAAATAATACAAATAAGTAAATGGTATAATTGCATTAATACGATAATATAATTTGTGATACGTATGATTATTAATTATTTTAAATATAATAATATTATTATTAATTGAATTTATATGTATAGTAATGTATAATTAATAATTATTAATTTTATAAATATAATTTTTGTAATAGCGTCGTGATGCCTACAATTTTTAATGTTGCAGGGTTGTCCCTATTTCTTTTGGTTTTGTAGCTATATGTATCGTGTTTGTTAATTATTTCTTTAGTTTCCTTTTAAATAATCAATGTTCGTTGTGAATTCCTCACGACCCGGTGACAGTTTAACTCATATACACATATATTAATATTTACATTACAACAAACTCGAAATAACTAAAATAAAAAACACTGAGCATATGAGCTCAGCTAGATTATACCTATATCTTAGTTTCGTGTTGACTCCCTGACCTCATTGTAACCGGAGCCCATGTGGTCTCGTTAAATCGTGACGTTTTTGTATTCAAGGATACCAGAAACATTGTTATGGCAGTGTTAGTAAGACTCAAATAGTTAACTAGCTACTATGCTAGAATGAGGAGGAGGGGCCGATTTGCATGGGTTAATGGGGCTCCATAATGCTTAAGCAGTCCTTGCTCTAACGCTTGTCTATCCTGCTCTAATCAACTGCCACGCACGCAAATCTTCAGTTATTTTGAAATTACGGCTACACTAAGACACTGAATATAAAAACCATCTAATAAATATAGTTTCGGGTGTGCCGAGTGTGGACTGTAACTTGCATTTCACAGTTCACACCCGGAACACCTATGTTTTAATCGGTTTGAAATATAGGAACTGAATCACTCTTTTCATGAAATTCATACTATTTAAAAGGTAATTTATATCTCGGAAAATAAAAAGTACCGTGTTCAAGAAGCCAGCGTTCTACCGTCTGAGCTATGTATTTTATGGCACGTTGATCTCCTCCCAGTGTTTATCTTCACCGTTCAGAAAAACACCGTGAGGAGATCAACGTGCCCAAAAAATCGTGTATTTTTGCCCAAAGGATTAATCGTCGATGAAAAGTGGGTGTACTGTGACTTGCATTTCACACTTCACACTCGGGAACACCTCTGACACCCCCTCGCCTTGGTGATCCATGCCGTGACGGTATATATTTATTTATAATAACAAATTACCCAGTAAAAACAGTATACACAAGTATTTACTCAAACTATTGATTCTACTAATCGTACCAAGGAACTTTTTTCTCAGACAACATAAATTTTTTGGATTCTTCACAGTGAATGCTTGCAATGTTTTTTAGGGTTCCGTACCCGAAGGGTGCCAAACGGGACCTTATTACTAAACCTCCGCTGTCTGTCCGTCCGTCTGTCACAGAGGTCTACAGCTTCAACCGTAATAGGTAGCCAGTTGAAGTTTTCAACTATATCACGAAAAATCATAAAAAGAAGAAAAAATTACCCAAGGTTCGACGCATAGTTCGTACGGGCATAGGCGTGGATGAGTAGGCGCGGGAGCTCGGAAAATAAACCATGTTTTCTTGTTATACTGTAAAGTAGGTACGTTTAAGTGACTCAAAACAACAAAGAGGTACGGTATCTTTGATACTTAATAATATTATATTTCAATGATTACAGAGGTTTCTTTCACAATTCACATTGTTCTTCAATGAATGTCCCCCCCCCCTCCCTGATACAAAAGTCTGGATACGTGCCTGCTAGTGTTCGTGGCTTTCTTTCCCACGGGAGAACGCAGGTCTATGTATTTAAGGTTAAATAATAATAGTCAGCGAAACTCAAAGCATAGGTAGTTTTCGTCTATATAAACAACTTTTCTATGGGGACTATGCAAAATTTTCGCCTTCTCATAGTGAACCAGACGACTAATATGGTCAATTTGTATGAGAGGAAGTAAAAAAAAGTTGCATCACTATAAAAATATTATATCATTACATTACAGTGGCGAAGGGTGAACTTTTTAAAAAAGGGAAGCCGAACAAAAAAATCGCCTTACTCAGAATTACTCAGAAAAGCAACCAAGGCAAACATAATATTTTTTTGGAAGTGACTAAAGGGCCGAAAGTGGTCATAAAAAGTTCATATCCCCACAAGTATTGAATAAATACTAAACTATTGAACTGGAAATGAGCTAGTATGGCTTACCGAGACAGTCCTCCTAGTGTTGAACGGACTTTAGCTATGTAAGATTTTACTTTCTTTTTATATTCAAGATATAAAGTATTAAAATTAATTGTTCCCTAAAGATGTTCGGAAGATATTGTATAATTATTAGCAGACCAAACATAAGGATTAAATAGCGTGGCATGGCAAGTTTCCATACAAAAAATAAGCTACATTTTGGCTTCATGGTACGAAGAAACGTATAAAAATGGATTGTTTTGGCAGGCTTATGCTTGGAACATAGGTATTTGTTAATTCCCCTTCCCATCTCAATTTTTTGTAGAAAACGATACTGTTATTAATATAATCTTTAATACAAATAGGGTTATAAGCCAGCCATTGGACTAATTCAAACTACCATTAAATAGAATTATCGTTCAGTTCTCATTTAAATGAGAGCCGTGTACACAATAATTTTCTTCGAACACTAAATGAGGACTTGCAATATGCAGTTCTAGTTTTCAAAAATTACCTTTTACTGGTTACAACAAGGTTGAATTTGTTTTTAGCATAGAAAATTTATTTGTAAAATAACCTCTCAAAAGCAGTGAATATATAGCGTGTCCATGGAACTCGTAATATAAAAAGGGTTTGTGAGCAAGACAATATGGACCTGACGTGGTTTATTGCGACTTACTTTGCTTCAAAACATGTTATTCATTTAACAGCTTTTTTGTGTTGGGGTAAAGGTAAGCTGGTTTTCAGACTATGTTATACCGGTTGAAAATGAACTCTCTAGCTATAACAAAGGAAACTGTTCTATGTTCAAAATAAAAAATACACGTTTTGTTACTTTCGTCATGAATCATAATTTAAAAATAAGATATCGACCGCCAAAGAAAAACTAATACTCCGGTGAGAGAGACGAAGCTCTACAAAACCTGTGTATACAAAGCCTATGTGCATTATTTACTGCCGGGAATATGAATTGTGTATTGTCAGTCACATGTCGCGGCGCGTGGGTTGGCCATTTATTCGAAATTTGAAAACCAAAAAACATAAAATAAAGAAAAACACTTTTTTTACGGTTTTGTGTTCTGAAACGATGAGACAAATAAAAGAAATATCTTTTGTCCAAAAAGGTGACAGTATTTTCCCTGAAAATTGGCATGTGGTAACTAAAAATTTTGCAAGCCTTGCTAGAGCTAGGGTAATAGTTTAACACCTTACACCGCTTTTTTCAACAAAAATCACTTTTTTGAAATCTCAGTGTGAATCTGGTCATACCTTTTTGCATCCTTTGCTTTTTGCAGAAATAAGACTGATATTGATTCAGAACGTGTACAACCGTTTGCGTTTTTGTCAAATGATTTTGTTTTGCCATCCATACTGAGGAGTCTCACCCTGAAATTTAGAATTAGTTAGTTGAGAATCATAAGCGTGTACTGAATCTATAAGCTTAGTTTAAGACGACGTAGGTAATAAAAACGGAAATTTTGAACAAGTAGTACTCCCATACTACAATAGATATGGTTTTGAAATGAATACCTACAGGTTATACACAAAGCCCCTACCAAGGCGATGTATAGCCCAAAACGCTCGAAATAAAAAATTGGCTCGATCGAAAAATTGCAAAGTGAAGGCTATTTTTTCATTTCAAATAAGCAGTCTGTCGAAACTAATAAAGTAACAATAACATTGATTACTCTTTAAAACATATAAACCCATTATCTAAACGATAGAACAGCGATTTTTTTAAAAACGCACTTGTGTGAATTTATATGAAATTTTATTAATTGAAAACATCATTATCTCTTCCTGGTTTACCGCACTGCTCGGACGCGCGCTTTTTCAGATATGCTTATCTCTTTCGTTGTGCGATCGACTTACTACGCCTTAAAATTTACCTTCCCAAGTGTATAGTTGACTCTGGATGCAGGCAGATACTGGTTCCGCCAACAATGGCAGCTTCACATTCTCCTGTGCTTATAGCAAAACGCTTTCGTGCAACTGTCAGTTAACAGCTCGGTAAATTTAGAGCAGCGTTCACAATTATTAAAATAACTTCACATTCATCACGCATACAGAGATCGAATATATGTCTGTGGTCACGCACGGTGATATTTTCTGAAAGTTGGCCAACTTGCTTATCAATTATCAATCATTCATTCAGAAAATTCGATTTCATTCATCATTCCATCAATTAATAATATAAGTAATAAAGGGCTCATAAGTAATAAAATAACTCGAAAAAGAGAAACAATTCAATGAAATAAATTCTAGGGCTTCATTTATACGGCCAATATGAAGTTGGTAAATTTATATAGCAAATAATATATTAATATATATGATATATATATTATGTATAAATATTGATAACAATATATGTAAATTAATAAATAATAATGTATATATGCAAGTTCAAAAGTATATAACATATTATAAATTATGTTTATTTATAACTCATGTATATCACACATGTATCCACAGTATACTTATATTAAATATTATACCCAACCGGTTTCGCTATTTAGCATTCTCAAGGGCTTTACTACAATACTTATTTAATTACATTTTCAGAATCTACAAATAAAATACGTGCCGTAAAATAACGTAATATAAGTATATTGTGGATAAGTACATGAGTTATAAATAAACATAATGTGTATTAATTTACACCAAGTGCCAACAATCACAAGCATCAACTACAATATTATAAATAAAAACAGTTATAGGTCATATACATAATCCAAACATTGAATGATATTGTCAGAGCAAAGTTGGTGCCAGAGTAGTTGGCTGCTGTTGCATCTGGTCTTTGGTACTTGGCGTCATAATCAAACTAAGACAAAAACACCAAGTCATGGGTATGCTGATACACTTCAAGACGCTTGTCCAGTGACGATTCAGCCAGGGAAAGAGAGAAAAATATAATCGAAATATCGTTACAAATAGTTTAGTGCAGTTCTTTTTTTTCTTGCTTTCTCTATTTAACTAAAATTTTTTTTGAAAATCTAGCGTTTTCATTTAGACCGTGTGCCAGTATTTAAAAAAAATTATATATGAATTTTCCGATGGGCGAAAAAAGGCCGATCTTTACCCACCTCCTTTACCATAGACTTCCAACCACAGACATATAATTATTACTAAGTAGCTTCCAACAATAAGTCAAGAATAGCTTTAGTTTAGTTTTTTTACAGATTTCACAGTTTTGCGATGAGATCATCAAATGATCAATTCTGCTGTTACTATGGACTCAACATATATACGCTGTATTTACGAAGGATAACAATTTCCTTTGAAAATTCACGAGTTCACATCGCATTCACATATATAGGTAAATACCCACTTATAATAATATCGATTGCACGATTGCACCAATCATTCGCATGGCCAGCTACATATAATTAAATGTTGTGTTATTGTTAACTAAGAGAACTCTTTATTTTAATATTTAAACATAAGTAAAAATATATTTTTATGGTATTGCAAAGTACAGATAAGAGGTAAGGGAGTCTTAAATATAAAAATAATTCAGTACAAAAAAAATACATTCTATATTTACATATATATACCTTTGTTACTTAATATGAAAATTATAATTGTATTGAATAGGTATAGTACTCGTAGGTAGTGTTGATGATGATTTAATTGAAAATATTTATTTTATCTCAGTTATTATTTTTCTTTCTTCATTTGTGTGAAAATTTCTTGAAAATTCTGGACATCTTATAATGCCCCTCGCATTCCAGACAAAGAACCAAATTTCCAGACAACCCTACTCCTAGCCTAGTCGGTACGGCGATATGGTGCGTCGAAAAATAGCTAATGTCGATCTTCCACGTAAACCTTGAAATAAGCTGACACTCACTCGATATAATTTTTGACTAAAAATATATGTTTTAGACAATACCAAGCAATATTGTAGGGAAGTATAGATGAAATAGACTTGTTTCATTTTTTTAATCCAATACAAAAGTTTAAAGTAATTAATATATTTACGGTCGCATGTGAATTTATTTATCAAATTTTTAGATATGCCAGAAAAAATATTGTTAATTTCCCGAGGCTTGGTGTGCACCACTCTGTTGAAACCAGAAACAAACATAAACTAGCTATTCCAAAATTAAAACTTGCCAAAGTAGGTACTCGGAAATCCTCCCGAAGTTATTTGGGGGAGAGTAAGAGAACAGCTCTCAGGCAAAACCAGGCGGCCCACCATTGCCTGGGACCGATGGATGGCGGTTTATCCATCCCCAATTGCCGAGCCTTACATAAAACAGACTGGTGACGGGCAGCGGCGTCACCGGTGCAAGGGTTTCGGTACCGCGCTCACCAACCCGCCTGCCCAGCGTGTGTGAGTATGGGCATTTCTTCCAGGAAGACCGCCAAGCGTGGAAAAATCCTGGAAAGGCCTATGTCCAGCAGTGCACGAAACAGGCTGATGGATGGATGGATGGAAACCATCTTACTCGCAAATCCCCCCGAAGTTATTCGGGGGAGAGTAAGAGAACAGCTCTTAGGCAAAACCAGGCGGCTCACCATTGCCTGGGCCCGATGGATGGCGGTATAACCATCCCCAATTGCCGGGCTTTATATAAAACAGACTGGTGACGGGCAGCGGCGTCACTGGTGCTAGGGTTTCAGCACCGCGCTCACCAACCCGCCTGCCCAGCGTATGTGAGTATGGGCATTTCTTCCAGGAGGACCGCCAAGAGTGACGAAATCCTGGAAAGGCCTATGTCCAGCAGTGGACGAAACAGGCTGATGGATGGATGGACATTCAATGTACAGACACGAATTTTTTACTACTTTATTATTGGTAAGTAAATGTAGATATAGATTAAAGTTACTTGTTTTACGATAGGTAAAATATAGTTTCATGAAAAATATGTAGGTAACACAGGTAGTTATAATGCAGGCTTATTTATTAATCACAACGTTAAAAAAACACAGCTAAAGCCATGACAAAATCGCGGCCGCGAATCTACTTTACGGGGTATCTAATGCTACGAATAGTAGGTATTATTATTGGTAGGGTGTATGGATCAATTCGAATCAAATTAAAATATCTTTATGTTAAAAGCCAAAGAAAAGACCTACGAATAAAAGTAGGTATTATTATTCGTAGCCAAAGACACAGGACACCCCTGTTTGTTAGCAGAATCTGTGTAAAGAAGATTGAGTCGCTTTGAAAATCGATCAATAAGAGAAAAATTTTCTGTAATTTAAAATTGACATCCCTTCCATCAACGCAAAATGAAAAGTCCAAGTTTTTATCCTCAGCGGGGAAGTCGCTAGCGCTAAGGGGATCGAGTGGTTGAATTCATAAATATTTTAGTCAGAATACTCAGAGTTATAATTAAAATCCTAGTCTATGGCTGAAATGGCTGGTTGTTTTTAAATAGGAAAATGAGACCCATCACACAGTATACCTTCTTGGCGTTTATTAGGTATTAAAATTTAAAGCAATATGTTGGTCACAGATAAAATTCGGTTAGGTAGGTTATATTATATATAACTAATAGCCCGGGCGGTAGCTTTGCATTTTAGGTAGACTTCTATATCTACAAACATGTCAATACTACGAGTACGTGCAATTAATTCCCGTCAACCCTAACGAATGTTCTTAACAAGTAACTTGGTACTTATTTAAGCCTTAAACGTAATTAGGTATTTAGGTCGGCCCCGGGTGCAACTTATGAAGCCAACAACAAGTATCTTTTCTGTATTATGTAATAAGTAATGAATAAGATAAATAGACCCTATGTACAACGAGATTACATAAAAACATATGACGCCTTAAATTTGATATTGCATATTTTAACAGCAATGACACCCATACTCATAAGGGGCAGACGGTACTCAGGGGGGGCGGGATGCCCCCTGGCCTCTGGCCGTATAACGCTGACAGCTGTCAGAGGGCTCGAGCTATATTTTATACACTATAGTTGTTATTGTTCCACGTTTGGATTGGGAATATTTTTCAGTACTGCGAAATTATAATGTGAAGAATGTAACATTTTACCAAAATAATATTTCGTGGAATTAAAATAAAATTATATTCTTTAAAAAAATTGTCAGCTCGCCATTTGTTTTGATAATCAATCACTCATGGGTTTACCAACTTCGTCATCAATGCCAAATGAAATATATTTTATCTTTATTAATTATGTTATAAAATACTTATTAGTGTATATATTTGTTTAAAATAAAAATAAACGCTAACTTGTGTTATTGCAATGACACAATGGATGCTGCTCGTTTTTATTGCAGTGACTACTACATAATTAACTTTGATTTATTTTATCGAAGGCTGATAAAATACTTAATGATTAATTTGTTTGTTGCTCTCTTTTATTTATTTATTACGTTTATTGTAAATTTTAAACAGTATCTAACTTTTACATTAATATATGTATTTGTTATCTACTCAATGAGCCACAGAAACCATCAATTAATACTTATAATAAAACAGTAGAAACCGCTGCGTCTGTACATTGAAGAAAAGTAATAAAAATAGAAAGGGGGTGACTAAAGAAGAGTAATAGAACACGAATCAGCGATTTTTAGAATTATTTTCTGTCCGTTTGTTCACGCACATCTCTAAAACTACTGAGCAGATTTTCATGTAATTTTCACAGCTGTACAGAACTTAATTTGTAATAGAATATAGGCTTTATTTCATAAAATCGGATCTCAAAAAATAAAGTTATCATCATTTAAAGATTTTTGAATTTTACTTTTCTGTAAGTATAATAAATTATATCTTATTTAAGTTTATAATTCTGTCATAATAATTTTAATTTCAAAATGCGGCAGCAATTTAAAACCTACAGATCTTAGATATATTTACTTACTTAAGTTTCTTAGAGGCAATTTTATTTAGTAATTTATGTTGAAGATTATTTAATCTTCTGTTTATGTACAGCACGTTTGTCGACCAAGCCACAGATTTATACTTTAATTTTGGTAACTTTGATATTTTACTTTAAAAATTATATTTACAAGTTAAAACCACCTTTACTTGCAGTCAAGTTTTTAAAGCCAATATAAAAAAGAGCTAAAGAGTTCGTCCTACATTAAAGAAATATATTTTATCTTTGAATATGACATAAAGTGACATGACTCTAGTCTTTCTACCAAGTCACTTATTTACATAACGTTAAGTGAGTATGTTGACGTGATCGTTTCTGTAGATGTATCAGTGGCGATCACCTTCCGAACTGACCGACTCCACAAACCTGTACTGGCTATGTCACAGCGAGCCCCTCCCCCTCCTTCCCCGCCTGCTGTGTGCTGTCATTGGACCGAACATCCCCCAAACTTAAGACAATTATATCACAGTCATTTTAGATTATGTTCCGGTCTAACTTAAATCAGGTTTTAGCGGGATTTTCATTTCAAAAGGAACTTACTAAATTGGGTAGACAGAGCTGTCCGTAATGTTGGGCTCCGAGCTCAGACTGCTGCTTTACAGAATATATGTATATCGCCACAGTAAGGTTAGAATGACTGCCTAATATTGGGTACATTCGTGCAAATATAAAATGTTTTACAATAATATTTCCTGAATCATTGAAACTAGAAAGATATTTTTGTATCTAAAGTACATATTTACACATATTCCTAAAAAATATTTATTGGAAATTATTAGTTCTTATTTATGAATACAGTTAATGTCTGTAACATAACCAGAAGTAGATCTGCCATGGAATTGTGACAGAAAATCGTATTAATTTGACAGCCAAAAACGTACGGTTTCACTTGTAAATGAATACGTTTCTCTTACACAATTGCACCTCTGATCTTATCCAAAAGTAATCAGGTTAATAAAACTGTTTAGGTGCCAAAACAGGGACTAGCAGTTTCCCAGGTACATAAAAGCAGTTAATCTTACCACCACCGACAGCCACCCCTGTTGGTCCGTACATGTTGTCGATCCAGCATTTTAGTGGTTCTTTGGCAGTTGAAGTTACTGAAACACGACAAACATTATTATGTAATCGTTTATCAAGTATGGGAGAGGAGAGGCGTGTTAGGATCGTAACTGATGAAGATCTGCAATCTCTGACTACTATGGGAGACAGACAATGTATGTTATCAATAGATATTGTTGTTAAGTATATAAGTCGTCGTATATTGTGTAAACTGCTTTGTTGCGAAAAAGCACGCTTTTGTATGTATGAAACTTCCAACAATTTTAGTGGTTAACTGATCCAAAAACGAAGGTCTATCCAAAAAAATATTAACTTGGCAATACTGCCGGCAGCCAATTAGTGCGTGTTAAACTGTAACAGTTGCTTCTTTGATTGTGCCAAGGCCAAGCAATAAAAAAAATCCTTTTTAAAAAACAAGCTTTTATTCGACCATGTAGCGGATTGAATATTTGGTTAATTTTATTATAACTATATAACACTTCACAAAACATCACTCAACGTCATATATAATATTTTTTTTCAAAGGATGGACCTTATAGCTTCTTCAGAAAACTACAGTCGAAAAACACAAAAGGTTTTTCTCTTGCGTCATGTTGACTCTTAAGTCCTACAATTCCCTCTAAGATTCAAACCGCTGTCAACCATTTTCATAGTAAAATGTGACACGCTTGGTTTTTAAAGAGTTTGATGCACTTGCGTCATCTATTTACGCGTATATATTTGGTGTAAATACATAAAAAAAACTTGTATAGAACCCGTTGTATGTAAACAAATAAAATTGTAGTAATTGACATT
Organism: Ypsolopha scabrella; assembly: GCA_910592155.1. NCBI lineage: Eukaryota > Metazoa > Arthropoda > Insecta > Lepidoptera > Ypsolophidae > Ypsolopha > Ypsolopha scabrella. The sequence continues at coordinate 5,454,929 of OU342985.1, read as the reverse complement.
ATTTTCGTGATTCCAATTAAATACATGTGTTTGCAAAACAAAAACAGGTAGCTATTTCTGGCATATCAGGTAATTAAAATGTACAACTTTACTTAAACCCTTATGGTTCACAGAAAAAGCGAATAACATTCTTTCATCTGAAACTGAAAGCATTAATTAAAAACGAGTTTTGTACATATCAAATAGATACGCAGATTTCATGAGGATTCCAGCATATAATTGTTGAACTTCCCTTAAAAACCCCCTCCGTATTTTTCGTCCGTTTGATGGCAAGCCTTATTTTAATTCTTTTTCTTGTCCTAGTTGCGATGTTATTGTAAAAATCAGGGTCATACACCAGTTCATATTGGCCATCTTAGTGAAGACCTAAAATTTATTTGATTCAATTGTTTCTCCTTTGCGTGATATTTTGGTACTTAGATATTATGAATAACGATTCAGAGCGGGCTCGTAAGTACCAAAATAACTCGCAAAATAGAAACAATTCAATCAAATGAGTTCTAGGCCTTCAAATATATGGTCAATATGAGGTGGCGTATGTCCCTGGTTTTTCCAAAAACATCGCGATAAAGGCCACAAAAATATTTGACATATTTTTTTCTCATCCAAGTTTTCATCATCGTATAAAATCCTTTCCTTCAAGCACAAGTTAGCTATTTAGCAAAGTATACGTGGCAAAATTCTAGCGATATCAAGGTTTAACGTTAAGCTATAACACAAATAACGCTACTTTATAATTTCGTGGATTCTTGTACTAAGTACGCCATAAATAACGTAAAAAGAATTTTACCTGTAAACACGCTTTAAAGTTTGTTAATGCAATAAAATCAATGCATAAGGTGATTTTTTTTTGTAGATTCATAATTATTAGTAAGTTATTTTTGCAAATACACATGAAATTCATCTATTGCATAATTTTTAATTAAAAAAATTAAAAATTAAATTAATAAAATTTAATTTTAAGACGTGCATTTTGCACCGTGATCCTCTGTTACCACTTAATTAATACCCACGTAATTTGTCTCAAGCATAAAATACTCGTATGTTATTATTCAAATAACTTAAACATAACAAGCCACTCTTGTGCTTGAACTAATGAGTTTTGAAGCAGATATTGAACCAATTTATTTATCAGATTAGAATTTGTTTTATAATAACGAATGTCTCAATCTTGCATGAATTATTTCATTCGATTGATGAGTTCTACACGCGCACGTGGCGCGTACGTGTAACAGACCAAACCGTCTT